>JARHVA010000553.1:3017500-3645000 GCA_037957365.1 Torreya grandis
AATTTAGACTTGGTAACCAACTTGAATATATAATCTCAAATTGTATTCAACTCCAATCCTATCAAAATTTTCTTGGCCACTTTATCTTACCCGATCAATTTATTCACTAATGCTTCAGAGGATAATACCCAATCTCATGTTTCTTGTATTATTATTGATGTTAAATTTAAATTATTAGATGCCTCTAATAAGGTCATCAAATTCAAATTGGTAAATTCGTTATCAGGTGTATATATCACTAATAAATATAGATTATTGTCATCCTCTATTTGGCTTCTAAATAATTTGATTATGTTATTGACATGAGGAGCCAAACTTACTCTCAAATAATGGATAAAATTAGGAATTTTGTGTAATCTAAGATCAACATATTGCACATCTTGATCAATACATTGGGGAACCCAAGTAAATTTTTATTTCTCTCTAAGTATCTCCAAATCATACTTATGCTCCTATCTATCCATTTTAATCCCTTGATATATGATAATGATGGCTTTTATATGGGTCTCCATATATGACTTCAAGTCCTCAATATAAGGGGGCTAACCTTTTTGCCTATTCTACCTCTTACTTAGGGAGTAGACTTCTTCCCTCTCTTTCATGACTAATGTCCTTCCTGAGCTATCCTCAATTTTACTCTTCCTCACCCTTTATACTAATGTAGTGGATTTATCAAACAAAGAGCTCACCATTAGTAATTTTTTTAATCTTCAAATCAGGCCTCTTAGAGGCCAAGGCTCCTAATTCCTTAACCCAATCTAGGAGAGTGTACTTTTAGGGATATGATGGATGAGATTCCACTTGAGAATGTTCTTTAGGTTATTTTTTAGTTTTTTTTTTAAGGATTAGGAATTAATGGCCATATGATCTTTGACCAGTATATTTTTCGATATTGTGGCATTAGATGGACAACAAAGATTAGTTACCTCTTGAGTGCCCTTTTGGTTGTTACCACTATGGTTATGGTGGTGGTAATTGAGTAGAATGAGATGTTTTTAAGTGATTGATTGAGCATTGGCTAGAATGGATAGAGCTAGTGTTGATGGAGTGGATGTTAATGGAATGAAAACTAAAGGAATGGAAACCACTAGGATGGATACTACAATAGTGGAGGGTAGATTAGGTACAGTGGTTATAGGTAGACTCATTGATGGATGTAATAATAGTAAACCCATAGAGAGTGTCCATTAGGGAATGAATGTGGAAACCACTAGCCTAAGGGTGATAAAAATTATAGGTAAGGACATCAAAAGGGAAAAACTTAAAGGAGCTATGAGCAAGGGACCCTTACTAGGTGATTCACCTATGATAGGTGACTTGGCCTTGAGTGATTGTAAGCTTAAAACATTTTCTTTCTATATATCCTCCTCGTCCACATCTTGGGTTGGAGTTTTGTGATTTGTCTCTCTTAGGCTTCCTTTGATAGGTCTTTGTAGCTCTACTTGTCGGTGGGACTATTGCTTGTAATAGAAGTGAAAGGGGAATAATGTTGGGAATTAGGGATAAGGAAGCCATTATTTCCTCTTCATCAGAGGAGTCTAAGACTATGATCCTATATTATACCCTCTATTTACTACCTCCTTCTTGAGTTAGTTCCTTGACCAACTCTTGCTTTACCTATATCAATTCAACTATGGAAGATTGAACTAAGAACACTAGTTCTTATCTTACTTGTGTAGAGGTAAGAAGTTATTCTTATTTTTATTATTCATCCATATCTGAAATGAGTGGTGCCTTAGATAACAACTATTATTAGTCCTAAGTTTGGCCTTGAGCTAGTTGGGGATCTAGTCCCTCTTCTTCCAATTATTATGATTGATTACCACATCAAAAATTTGAGGATATCCATACTCTAGGAGGTGGAATTATGAATTTCACTTCACCTAATGTTAGAGATGGTTATTCTTTAATCAATCTCAATAATTCATCACTTAGTCCTATAGTTTTGGACATTTCCTTGACCTCCTTAATGTCCTTGGCATTCAAGAACATAAAATCATGATCCATTAGCTCATGCTTGTAGGTGAGGCCAAGGGTATCAAATTTATTTTGAAATTTTCCATGAGGATCCCAATATTTATGAGGAAGGGTAGGTAAATAATATACCTTTATAGAATTTTCAACCTCCTTAAACTATCTACAAATGGTGTATTGCATTCACCCAATGGTGTTATGGGATGCATGGAAGATGCCCTTTTCATTCTTTGTTAATTATTCATCTATGCCATTCTAAATTTGATAATAATTTCTTACTCAAATACATTATTTTAAATTAACTTTGTGAGATATAAAGGATATACCTTATGCCCCACCACCATGATAACAATATAGTCTAGATATAGCTAGTATTATCATACATTATTGGCCAGTGTTTAGGCTATGCTAGGGGAAATTATTAGTAAAGGTTAGAAATGGATTACCATCTAGACCTAAGGGTAAAGTTCCTCAGTGATCTTGGATATATTCCTCACATATGAATATATGTGCACAAAACTATAATAGTCACAAATCCTATGAATTCAGTGTTGGCATCCCATAGGAATCCATAATGTCTATACATAGTCCCCATGATCATGTCTAGTAGATAGGACATCATGTAAAACTTTCCAACCATTATCCTTTTGTCCTTATGTATAATTTTCTCTTAGAGGTGTGTACTGATGATTTATCCCAAAGCGTAAGTGTAATCTAAGGTGTTTAGTAGGTCTATAAGGGGAACCCACTCTAGGTGTACAAAATATATGATGTTATGGCTAAAGAGTATATTTAATAGTGCCATCCCCTTTTTGATTCCCATTATAAATAGAGTAATTTGGATGGAGCTCTTGGTATTTTATTTCAAAGTGAAACTTTCCTTAGGGTTAATCCACCTTGATAAATCTTACTCTAGATTATTGCCTTTATTTCATGTGATGACTCTACGAAAATCCAATGTAACATATGTAATGGGTAATCTCAAATACCTATTAAATTATTCTCTTAAAATATACTTGAAAATAATGTTATTATCTACATAATGAAGATATAATTCATCCATTATTCTCCCTTTGAAGAAAAGGTAATTTAGTAGATCAATACATGACATCACCTTTAGCTTACGACTATGTAATATAGGGCTTAATGTTTGAAAGGGAATAAGTCCTTCACCATCTACTTATCTTCATTTATAATGTATTATTCAAGCGTAAATTAATCTACATTCTCCATAGCTTCCCACAATGCTGAGTAGTTTGGATATCATCCATCAAATGTAATATATTAAAATGCAGTGTCTAAGTACTCTATATAATCCTTGGTCAATAACCTAGATGATGACACCATGGTTATTCTATTAAGTACTAATATGCTTCAATATTTTGACAATGGAATATATTACTAAGCTAAATTTCATAAATCATAAGTCAATGTGATAGTAATTAGGTCTTTTAGGATCATTTGAGGTTAAAGTTTACTTGAAATAAAAGATGGAATGATGTGAACTCAATTTGGGGATAGATGTAAATAAATATTATGCATTGATTTTTAGTTTGTGCACCATTACTCATTAATGTCTATGAGATCATCACCTTCATTCAATTTAAATTTGACCTCCCCATCCTAGTGTACATGCCACATAAGATTCCTTATCGTTTGGGGTGCCACCATGTAGCCTTCATTCTTTTGCCATGTGTCATTACATATCCTAGTCATAGGAGCTCACAATTTTATTTTGGGCCAAAAGACTCTAAATTTTAGAATTTCCTTCAAAAAAATTTATTCCTAAAGTTCTCAAAACAAAAGTCTCTGAAACAAAGTTATTGATGAATGAGATTGTTGAAGGAATACTTTCAATGAAAAGTCTCTGAAACAAAGTCTTCAATGTGAAAGTTTTTGAAGACCAAGTCTCCAAAATAAATTTTTTAATATAAAAGTCACCAATCATTAAAATTTCAATAATAATATACCGTGAAGAAGTTTGTTGGTGAAAACTTGCTGATGTAATTATTACTGAAGAGAAACTTCCTAAAACAAAGCTACTGAAGTAAAGCTTCTATAGACCAATCTTGTTGATAAGAATATTTCTGATGAATTCCATCCAAAATAAAAGTTTCCAATGTAAATATTCCAAGGACCAAACTTTCCAAAATGAGTGTTTCCAAAATAAAGTCACCGATGAGAAACTTTCGATAGATAATCTTTATGAAGGGAAGTTTCCAAATGAAATATTTTGAAGAAATATTTGGTGAAGACCAAATACTTCAAAATAAAACCAATATAAATTCGTGTAATATAAATACATCCTTGCCATCCTTTTATTTAATATATTAGTCTAAATAAGTATTTCAAAATGAAAAATTATATCACAACCTGACTCAATGTTAAAGTACTAAATTTATATAGATAATACAAGTATCATAACCCTCAAAACTTATAGGTGCTCTTCAAAGATATTCATTATTTCAAAAAAACAAAGGGGAGGGACTTTTCAAATGAAAAATATAGAGTGGGGTGTTTTGAATACAATAAATAGCAACTCACCAGGGTGAATACTCTAGATATTTCAAGAACCCAAAATCTTTGGGTTTACAATCCCAATATCAATCATAAATTTATCCTGAAATAAATGACTAAACCATAAATGGAAAGAGACTCTTAATAATCCCATTTAATTTATTATCTTTAATTACACCTTGAATCTATATGTGAAATTTTTTTTAGGTAAAGACATAAGGGTGAGCCATAGGTTTCACTTTGATTGGGAATTAGGTGTATAGATGGGGAGCTCAGCTATTACTCTACTATTATCCAAACATCCATATTCCTAACAAATATAACTTTGATCACCTATTAATCCTTTATATTTATCATGATGCATGATACATTGATCTCATTTCATCATGTAGGCTTTAATTTTTTTTTTTTGTTTTTTTATTCTTTTTCTTTTGTTTTCTCTTGGAAAGAGGAATAATGGTGACCACAATGAGTTGGTCTTAGTTAAAATTTTGGTTTAATCCAAATTTCCATATCAAATCTTTCCCATGTCCATGATTAATAATTTAAACAAGTATTAATGTTTTATGTTCACTTGACCCAAGGGAATAAGGAGAGTTTTCTAAATTTGCACAGAACTATGAGACAAATTTTCACACACCTGATGAAATCATTAGTTTCAAGGCATATTCATGGCTAACTCTCTCATTTATTACCTATATTATAAGTCTTAAACTATATTATTAATTATCCCTTGATTTATGCTGGATTCAAAATACATCAAACTATGTTAATTATACTACTATTGACTAGAATTACATTGTCACAAAATCAAAAGAAAACTGTTCTAGAAAACAATAAAATATTGAAAGTGAAAATGCTAATCTAAAAAACATGAACTAATATAATGAAATAAAATCACTAAAAGTAGGAAACTAAATAATAAAGGAAATATAATCTACTCCTATCTCTATTATAATGTCTTATTGTTACTCATAGACATCTCTAGATGGGGAAACCATGAAGTAATGCTTCAAAAACTATCCATTGACTGGATATGTTATATCATTACCTTAAATATCCTTTAAACATAAAGAATTATTACCTAAAAGTTTTTAAATTTGATAATTTCCTATCTATAATGAGATAAAATTGTCATGCATTCATTTTTTCTCATAAGCTTTATCCTATAGTGATATTATAGCAGCACAAAGTTAGAGATACTAAAAGCTTTAAATTTTTATCTTTTGTCAAATCATCTCTTGACCACCTCCTGATGTTCATTGAAAATATATAATGATTTATCTCTAGAGTATTCTATTTTTATGATATCTAAAAATATAGACTCTATTTTGTCATTGGGCTCCATGTATTCTTGCATAAATTGATATGTCGATAATTTTAACATAATTGGGAACACTGTTTGTTTCCCATAAACCATTAGATATGGGGAGGATTTAAGGGATTTCTTGTACCTCATCCTATCTACCTAGATTGTATAATTTATTATAAGGTTCCATTCCCTTGGTTTATCTATTTCTAAATTTTTGATTACGTCTATAAGATTCTTATTGGTTGATACAACCAATTCGTTCCCTTGTGATTAATGATTTGAGGATGATCTAATTGTAATATGATTATCATGGTCCCACTCAATAAACTTAGATGATTGTAATGTTATCCCATTATCATAAAAAAGATATATATGAGTGACAAACTTGGTTTTTATATGTTCTTCAAGAAAATGTATTACATCTTGGGCTCTAGAGTTCTTCATGGCTACTACCTCTATCCATCTAGTGCAGTAATCTATAGAAATAAGAACAAAATTGTGTCTAGCTAAGGAATTTAGATTTATAACACCAATAAATTCTATGCCCCATTGGTTTAATGACTTGCCTTAAATTACAAGCTATAGTGACATGTATGCATATACTTATTTTTCGGCCAACATTTGACATTAATGGCATGTTCTCACATGAAAATGAGTATCTTTGAAGACTGTCGACCAGTAATAGCTCATTCTAAGTATTTTATGCATTTTAGTTTTACTGAATAGATGGTCACTACCTATCTTTCAATTAATATTTTCCAATATTTCCTTAGCTTCTTCATGTGACACACACCTTAGATAAATACCTTCATAATTTTTTCTATAGAGGACTCCCTTCTTGATCATGTAATGAATAACCTTAAGATGTAAATCTATCTTTTTCTCTATTTTAATTTCATGGGGGAATGTTGTAGTGAGTAGGGAATGAATAATATCTGAATATTGATCTTATTAGAAGACCTATGTCTAACAAACTTCTTCAATAGTGATGTGTGGGTTTGGTTCAGTCATAAATTAAACTATGCCTTATCCTCTAATGATCCTTGTAAGTTTGATTTCAATATAAAATTATTGTAATTTCACCATAAATTTACCTCTATGCTCCCATAATTCATTTTATCCAAGTGTTATCTTGACATCAAAATCCATTACTATAAATATAGTCTTATTTTGGAGGATGTAGTGTCTAAACTTTTTGACTACCTTGATGAGAGTGAAGATTTTATTATAAATTAGGGAATACTTAGGATCTACATATTTCAAGTTATTAATCATAAATGTAATCATATGTTCACTCTCTTCCCTTTTCTATGTAAGTATGATAATAATATTATATTATGAGGTGAATGAATATAAATAAAAATCTTGGGTGAAATTAGGGGTTACTAGCATTGGAGCTTACAAAATAGCCTTCTTTATGTCTTGAAAGGATTTATTAGCTTCAAGAATCTACTATACTTTGGAATTATATTTGAGCATTGCATTAAAGTGTCTAATAATCTCTACAAACCTTGATATAAATTTCCTTATGAAACTTATCTTTCCAAATAATGATTTAAGCGCTTTTTTGATATTTAAATGCATTATTTTTGATATCCCTTGAATATTTTATAGGTCAATGGTGATCTCATCCTTGGTAATGATGTGGCCCATAAATTTTAATTTTGTAATACCAAATATACTTTTATTTAGGTTAATTTATTAAAAAAACTTCTTGTACCTCTCAAAAATAGACTAAAGATGGTCAATATGATCAGCTCTATTTTTATAAAACATAGTGAGATCATCCATGTATATAATGATGTAATTCCATATCAATCCTTTGATTTCATGATCCATTTATTTTTTAAATGTTGTTCTACCATTGATCAACCTAAATGGCATTTGTTTATATTCATATGTTCCCCACTTCATAGTAATTTTTTTTTCATCCTATCTTCTAATTTGACCAGTACCTGATTGTAGACTAAAAATCCATCTAAAAAAGACATCATGTTAGATCCAATTATAGTTTGTATCACTCATATAAGGAGAGAAAAGGATAATTATCCTTATTTGAAGCTTTATTTAGATTTTTGAAGTATATGTAAAGTCTAATCTCACCCTTTTTTTCTGACTGGAACTATATTAGCAACCCAATTTGAATGTCTAACAAGAAAGATGATCCTATCACTCAGTAGATTTTCCACTTATTTCTGAATTAATGGTTCCAAGATAGGATTAATTGACCTCTATCTTTGCCTAAATGGTTGATGATCAAGCTTGAGTGTAATTATATAGGTAATGACCCTAGGATTAAAAACATTTAATTCATCATAAGTCCATGCAATCACATCTTTATACCTATTAATTAGTTACTTAACTCTTTGCCTTTGTTTAGATGTGAAAATTAAGCCAATATTATGAATTGTGCATTATTTTCATCACTAAATTTTTTTGAATTGAATTAGGATTTATTAACCTTCAATTGCCTTTATGATTGGGTCTAAGTATCTATGTTGAAGGTCCTTTCTAGGGTGACCATTCCTAATGGGAGTCAATTTTATTTCAGCTAGATAACACCTTATTCATCTGATTCTTCATGGTATTGATGGTTTATTTCATTGTCATCAATTATTTGAGATTCAAATTATCCTAAATTTGTCAAAAAATGGATAATTTTCTTATCATCATCAAATACTAGAAAATTTTCAACATTGTTTGGTATTGAAGGAAAAAGTACCAAATCAATAGAGAAAGTTTG
Source organism: Torreya grandis (assembly GCA_037957365.1). NCBI lineage: Eukaryota > Viridiplantae > Streptophyta > Pinopsida > Cupressales > Taxaceae > Torreya > Torreya grandis. Next base: position 3,026,047 of record JARHVA010000553.1, read on the forward strand.
GATTTTTGACTCCTTTAAGGGTGCTAAATTCACTACCAAAATGGAAAGTGAATCAATGACTCCATTCTATTCTCTTTAGATAGATACAATATTGAAATCTTTGACTAATTCTATTAAATTCCATGCTCTATGTTTTTACTTCTTTAGATATGACAATTTACATTGATATTTATTTTTGACCTAGTTTACCATGAGTTTAGAATCTCTATATACTAGTAATTCTTTGACATTGTTCTTAACGGAAAATTGTAATCCTAGAATAAAGGATTAATACTTCACTCTATTATATGTTCATGAGAATTGGAGCCTAAATGCTACCAATAGATTCTTTACTTATGGATTGATAAAATTAATACCAAAACCTAATCCTTGCTTAGATCTAGCTCTATCAAAATGTAGGGTCCATAATTAGTAAGTGTCTAAAATTCATTTTGATGCTTCATACTTCATGGTAAATGTTTATATTTCAAGACTGAGATTTATAACTTACCTTCTCATTAGTAGTATTATATTTTGTAATATGAGGATTCATTCTTGATTGTCGATCAATTCTAATTTGGTTATTTACACCTCTCTAAGATAACCAAATATGTGAAAATTCCATGGAAAAATATCCATTTAGCATTTTTAACTATTCTTTGCTCAACAACAACCCATAACCTTTATGAATATCCACTATGAAGATGCTGATAGTCATCTATATTCTAGGTTTTGAAGCAACATAAATTCTTACATCATTCAACTCACTTAATATAGAAATTACTATTTTATCTAGATGTGACATAGTCCTCTTGGATGTATTTGGTGTTAAACCAAGACTATAACAAATAAATTTTGGTGTCACTATTGTTGAAGCTCTTGAATCTTACTAGGAAATTATGGATATTATTTCCAAATGATTGAATGGTTAGCAAGAAAGGGGTAGCTTTTGTCTTGATTTTGTATATAATATTCATGTTGGTTGTCTTAAAATTTTTTGAAACAAATTTTCCTATGATGGACTTCCATAAGAGATCCTTATAATCTATGATTTGTGTCACTTCATAAAGAGAAATATTGGCCTTGATTTTCTTCATATCTTCAGCAATATTTTATCCTCCTTTATTTCATTCCTCTATATGATAAGGCTAATCATTCTCTTTAGGGGGAGGATGATTATTATTAGCCTTGGGATTCAAAGGAATAATTATATTGTTATGAGGATTAAAAGTAGTGAATAAATGCTTGTTATTTAGATTATAATTGTTCAAGTTGAACTATTTAAATGCATGTAATTCATCATAATTATCCTCTAGGATATTATCATCTTCACTAGGAAAGGTAGACTTAAAAGTCTCAAAAACCATAGCTGAACTGGAAGGCCCAAATTCATGAGGTATACCTATAGGATTCATCATTTGATCTTGTTTGATCATATCTCTTTGGAAGATTTTGAAGGATGCACATAATTCTATATAGTCCAAATCTCCATGTTGAGACATAGTATAGACCCTAAACCAATTGCACAAAGTTATTTCCATAATATTGATCTTTGGAAGTTTATTAGATTACTGTTATTCTATATCTTTAGTATGAATGTTGAAAGGCCTATTATATCTTATAAAGGCATAATATTGATTGTAATTTTGAGTATTTTTATTTCCCATCCTCTTCTACATATTCAAAAAAACATTGCTTAGTTTCTAAACCATTATTTGTATAAAGTCTAATTAAGCTTTATTGGAGTTAGAACCCTAAGAAACTATTTTATTGGTATTAGATTAACATTGATTCTATTTTTGGTTATTATTTTGTGTATGATTATTCAAGAAATCATAGTTCTGATTAATTATCTACTTCATTATGGGTGAAAGAGTGTATGATTAATTCTGATTGAATGTGGGAGCATTGTGATTTTCATGTGGAATTATATTCAAGGATGTAAGTCCATTGTTGTATGTTTGAACTACTAAATTATGAGGGATAAGTTATGGATTGAGCTATTTATCAATGTTGATAGCTTCTTGGAATGCCAAATCTAGTGTATTGGTAGTAGCAGCTCTTCACAAGAACACATTAGTAATAGGATCCAAGGCATTATTATATATTTCAAGTGTTAGATTCTCATTTGGATTATCAATGGCATTTAATCGAGTGTACATATTCTATAATGTTGCATTAAAGGCTTGAATAGAATTGTTAGGCTCATTTTTCATGATGGTAAAGAGTTGATATACTAGACTTAGACTAGTTACCTATCTAAATTGCATAAGGAATGTACTTTGACACTCATATCATGAGGTGATGGAATTTCCTACAAATTGAGATACTAATCACAAGAGGAATATTTTAGAGTAAATGGAAATTTTTTGCATGAAACATCCTCATGGATAACATTCATTAATCTAAAGGTAGCCTTCAAATATTTGATATGTTCTTCAACCATCCTCTCACTTGATGGGGAGAAAGTAGGTAGACACTTCTCTAGATTCCTTGGTAGGTCATGTTGGTACCAAAGGATGGTAATGGCAGATCTAATTAACCAAGGTTGAGCCATGGGAATATTCACATGCATAGGTATATGCCTCTTAGAGTTTGATAATAGTGAAACCAAAAGGCTAGCTTGGGCCCTATACCTTGTTAATCTTCTGGGTGTTTTCATAATGATGGGATATTTATTTATTGGGAAATCACACAAGTGTGCCCTCTTTCTTGCACTAAATTTTCCTCTTTTATTAATGTAGGTTTTATACACACCTCAAAGAATTTTAAATGAGGTAACCTCTAACATTTTGGTATATTTGTGGAACTAATTACCACTCTAGGGCATGAGTTATAGTTATGTGGTTATAATAATTGGGTGGTGGAATAGTAGGTTGAGCCTATGGGTTGTTCAATCAGTTTACGGGTAGATGTGTGGATTATAATAAAAAGGATAGATCACTAGGTGAATTAGATGGGCAAAAGTTTAAACTATGGTCGTAAGATCTCAAATAAACTTCAAAAGAGGTAAGGATAAGGAAGCAAATAAATTTTTATTACCTTGAAAATGAATTCCTTACTTTATTTCCTTAGTGGACAAGTATCTCAAGAATCAATGTTTGTTGTTTATAGCTTTTGCACACTCATGAACAAACATGTTTGGGAGTCTGGGTATTCATATATATGGTGTTTGTTGGTCTCAACTAAAGGTTTCTCCTTTTAATTTTGATGTTTCATACATTTATATAAGAGATTACAACTCAAGAATGTTTTTATCTAGGGTAATTATTGCTCACACCTATAATACTATATCAAATGAGACACTTCTACATACTTTAGAATATTGATTCAACATGTACTAACTATCTAGATAAATGAAACATATCAATATTCAATAGGAACATATAAGACTAAAATTCATTAATATAATAGTTATATTCCTGTATATAATTGGAACACATTATAATTATTAAATCAATACATACAAAGAAACTTTAAATTCATTAACATAGAAAGGGAAGAAGAAAAAACAAACACAGTTGCATGATAATCAAATTCTTAATTTCTTCCTCTATTTTTATTCAAAGATTTGAATATTTGAAAATAAGATTATATATATATATATATATATATATATATATATATATATATATATATGTATGTGTATATATATATATATATATATATATATATATATATATATATATATATATAGACACACACACACACACACACACACACACACACACACACACACACACACACACACACACACACACACACACATATATATATATCTTGGGGAATGGGTCACCATATCCTTTAAGATTAGAACACTTTGTTTACATTTAAAAACTACAAGATAAGTCTTGGTTACATATAGATTTCTTGTAGATATCATAGTCATATAATGTTTGCATGCTTCCAAAAGATTAGTTCTCAAAACTATTGTGGGAATTGTAGTTGTACTCGTAGTTGATGCCATAATAACTAGAGTTGGACTTTAAGATGAAATAGTGGATGTAACTATTAGTACCATGGGAAAAATAGTCTAAGGTAGATCTAACACTCCTATTATTATTGGTATTGTAGGTGTTAGCATAGTGAAACTAGTAGTTGGCATTTGTTGAACAACTTTATTCTTTGCATCTAAGTCATGGTAATGTTTGTATGCCTTAGCGTGATGTGCTCTAATTAAGTTCATATCTAAGAAGTGTGGTCTAGTCACCCTTATTATCTTGTTATTTTATGCCTTGGTGGCTGTGAAGCTAACCCTGAACACTTCCACCTCTATAGCCTTCTTCCTTGTTATGCTTAATTTGGCCTCAATGTCTTCTAATCTGAAACCCTATAGAATTTATTTAAAGTTATTGGAGGATCATTTAATAATTTGGTCAAATACATCCCTAGTAACCAACTTAACTCTATTATGTGGGTTTTATGCACACCTCAGAGAGTTTTAAATGATGTAACCTCTAACCTCACTCTTGCTTAACTTGTCTCAAAACTATCATGGGAACTATAGTACTACTCATAGTTGATGTTGCAATAATTAGAGTTTTACTTAAAGATGCACTAGTGGATATAACTATTATTACCATGAGAATATTAGTATTAGGTGGAGCTAACATGGTTGTTCTTATTAACATTGTAGGTGGAATTTGTTGAGCATATTTCTTATTTACATCCAATTCCTTATAATGTTTGTATGCATTAACATGTTGTGCTTTGAATAAGTTCATATCCATGAGGTGTGGCCTAGTCACCCTACTTGTCTCCCCAATTATCTTATCATGTCCTACTTTGGAGGGTCTGAAGCTAACCCTGAACACTTCCACCTCTATAGCCTTTTTCTTCTCTATTTTTAATTTGGCCTCAATGTCTTCTAGTCTAAAACCCTATAAACTCTATTTGAAGTTGTCAGAGGCTTGTGTAATTATTTGGTCAAATATAGACCTAGTAACCAACTTGCATCTATTATCTCAAATTGTAATTAACTCCAATCCTATAAAAATTTGCTTAGCCCCTTTTTATTTCTGGACCAACTTATTCACTAATAATTCAGAAGATAATACCGAATCTTAGGCTTTTTATAATATTATTAATGTTAAATTCAAAGAACTAGATGCTCTAACAAGGTCATCACACCCAAATGACTATATTCCTTATATATAACTAATAAATTTAGATTAATATCATCCTCTTTGTGGATTATGTATAATTTGGTTATGTAATTGACATGAAGAACCAAATTGACTCTAAAATAATGGAAATAATCAATAATTTCATATAACCTGAGCAAAATCTTACACATCCTACTCAATACCTTACGAAACTCGGATCACATATTGTTTCTCTTTGAGTGTCTCCAACTCTTAATTGAATTTTTGTCTATCCATTTCAATCCATTGACATATGGCAAGGATGGATTATATATGGGTCTTCATTTATGATTTCAAGTCCTCAATATAAGGGGATTGACCCTTTTGCCTATTATGCCTCTTGATTTTGGAGTAGACTTATTCCCTCTCTTTCATGATTAATTCAATACCTGAAGTATCCTAAAATTTCCTCTTCCTCACCCTCTATAATAATGCAATGGATTTTTCAAATAAAGATCTCACCATTAGCAATTTTTTAATCTTTAGATTGGGCCTCTTAGAGGTTAAGGCTCCTAATTCCTTAGCCCAATATATAACAGTGATATTTGAGGGATTTGAGGGTTATGATTTCAATTGAGCATGTTCTTCAAGTTATTTATTAGTTTGTGTGGAAGGATTGGGCATTGATGGCTACATGATCTTTGACCAGTGTATGTTTCCATATTGTGGCATTGGATAGACATCAAAGATTGACCACTTCTTGGGTGCAATTTTGGTTGTTACCACTATGGTTATGGTGGTATGAGTGGAAGAAGGCAAGGGTGAAACCAATTGAGTATAAGGAGATGAATTTAATGTGATGGATTAAGAACTGTCTAGAATGGACAAAGATAATGTTGATGGGGTGGATGTTAATGGAATGAAAACTAAAGGGATGGAAACAACTAAGATACAAACTAAAATGGTGGAGGGTAAATAAAGTACAGTGGTTTTAGGAATACTCATGGATGGATGCAATAATATTAAACCCATAGAGAGTGTTTTTTGAGGAAAGAATGTGGAAACCACTGAACCAAGGGTGATATAAATTGTAGGTAAAGACAACAAAGGGAGAAAACAAAAAAGAGTTGAAAGAAAGGGACCCTTATCAAATGATTCACCTATGATAAGTGCCTTGGCTTTGAGTTCTTGTAGGATTAAAAAATTTGCCTAATATATATCCTCCTCATCCACCTCTTAGGTTTTGTGGTATATACCTTAGTCTTCTTTTGATAGGTCTTCATGGCTTTGCCTACCTATGTGACTATTACCTATAATGGAAGTGAAAGGGAACAACGCTAGGAATTGGGGCTGAGGAAGCCATTATTTCCTCTTCATTAGAGGATTTTAAGTATATGATCCCAGCTTATAGTCTCTATGTACTACCTCCTTATTGAGTTAGTTCTTTGGCCAACTCTTTCTTGAGATGTATCAATTTAAATATGAAAGATTGAATTGAGAGAATTATTTTTTCTCCTACTTGTGTGGAGGTAGGAAGTTTTTTCTCCTCTACTTTTTCATCCATCTCTTCAATGAGTGGTGCCTTACATACAAACTAATTTTGATCTTGAGGTTGGCCTTGATCTAGATGAGGATCTAGTCCCTTTTCTTCTGGTTGTTTTGATTGCTTACCACTCCAAAAATCTGAGGATGGATAATGGAATTATGAACTTCACTTCACTTATAGTTATATATGGTTGTTCTTAAATCACTCTTAGCAAGTTCTCACTTAGTCCTATAGTTATGGCCCTTTCCTTGAAATCCTCATCATCCTTGACATTTAGAAAGATAAAATCATGATCCATTGACTCATGTTTGTAAGTGAGGCCAAGGGTATGAAATTTATTTTCAACCTTGCCATGAGGATCCTAGTCTCTATAAATTTAGTTAATACATATTCCTTTTTGGTGTTTCTATCCTCCCTAAACTATCCACAAATGGTGTATTGAATTTACCCAATGGTGATGTGGGATTCATGGAAGGGGGGATTTTTATTATTCATCTATCCCATTCTAAATTTGATATGTAATTTCCAAATCAGCTACCTTGTCTAGAATTAAATTTAGGAACTGGAGAGGACCTACCTTGTACCGTACTACCATGATAAATGTGTAGTCTGGATATAACTAGTAGTTTCCTACATTATTGGCCAGTGTCTGGGCTATGCTAAGGGAAATTCTTGGTAAAGGTTGGACATGGATTGCCATCTAGACCTGAGGGTAAATGTCCTAAAACATCTTGGCTATATTCCTCACATATTAATATATGTTCATAAAACTTTAATGATCACAAATCCTATTCTTAATGACTTCAATATTGGGCTCCCACAGGTTTTAGTTGTGTTTATACACTATCCCCATGATCACATCCAATATATGGGACATGATGTAAATGTTTTCACCTAGTAGTTTCTTAGCCTTATGTATAATTTTATCTTAGAGGCATGCACTAATGATTTATCCCAAAGTGCAAGTGTTATTTGAGGTGCTTAGCAGGTCCAGAATGGGAACCCACTCTAGGTGTAGGAAATATATGCTTGTATGGCTGAAAAGTTTGTTCAATAGTGTCATCCCTACATGAATTACCATTATAAATATATTAATTTGGATGGAGATCCTGACATGTTCCTTCAAAGTGAAATTCTCCTTAGGGATAATCCACCTTGATAGATCTAGCTCTACATTATTGGCTTTCTTCCATGTGATGACTATGTGCAAATCAAAAGCAACATATACAATGGGTAATATTAAATGACGATCAAATTATTTTCCTATAGTATACACAAAAATAATTTTATTTTATAAATAATTAATATATCCTTCATCCATTATTATCACTTTTAAGAAGAGGCCATTTAGTAGATCAATACACGATATCACCTTTGAATTTATAACTATGTATTATAGGGATTGACATATGAAAGGGATTAAGTCCACTAAATACTTATATTTAGATATAATGTATTATTTAAGTGAAAATTAATATACATTATCCACCACTTCACATAATTCTATGTAGTTTGGATATCATCCATCAAGTGCATCAGCTTCAAATACAGTGTCCAAGTACTATATAAAATCCTTGATCAAGAACCTAGATGGTATTAGGGTTCCTTTGTATGACCTATATGATGATACCATGGTTATTATTGTATAATATAATTTCACCCTTTTTAGAGGTTTTTTAAATCTCTCTCACTCATGGCTACAAAATGGGATCAACCCTAGGCTATGGGTATCCTATGATGGGGTTGAACCTCTAGAGAAGGTTGGTACCTCTTGGTAGCTCACCTAAACTATTGATTCTAATTGTAAAATGGATAGAAGGGTTGAAAAGGATGAATAAAAACACAAATAATTTTATTTAAAAAACTTAAATACTCTCTAAATTAAATTAAACTAACATTAAGGTAGTTCAAAGATAATCCTCACTCACAGAATCTATTAAACTAGTCATTTTGCATTATTATTTCTAAAACTAGGCCCAATATACAAAGCATGAAGCATGGAGGAGTATCAAAATAAAATTATACCTTCAATAATGACTAAAAAATCACAATTTCAAACCTAAAACAATGGTGGAATGCCTATAAAAATTTAAGCAAGAATGACAATTACCAAGGAAGAACACCTCTCCATAAAAAAAATCATACACAAACTAACTATAGAACTAGACAAAAACAAGAGATAGAAAAAAATAAATTGTCTTATTAATTCAAAGGTTGTTTTTACAAATTATGATAGGGTTTTTCCTTGTCAAATGAGAGTATATCTTATAAATGGGGAAGAAAAGGGATATATAGGAGAAAAGGGAAGAGAGAGGAGAATAAAGCTCTCATAATTTAATAAATGTCACTCAACCACCTTCCATGGAGTCTAAAAAACATTAAAATTAATTAATAATTGATCATCTTATATAAAATTAACATCCAAAGGTCAAAAGGGTCTTCAATCCTTCTCATTGGCCTAAAAAGGCACTAAAAGACAAAAATATTTGAGGAAGATGGTGTCACACTCCACTAACTTTTAAAAAAGTCTTCAAAGTTATAGAAGCCTCATTTAATGCTCAAATTTGGTCCTTAACTCCCCAAGATCATCCACTTGACTTCTATGCCCCATTCCACTTGGCTTCTAGAAGCCACTTGACAATATGGTTAGTGATATGGCATTTGATGCTTGTAATTAACCTTGAAGGTTAAATTTTAGAGTTTACTTTTTGATGATTTATGTTGTTTGTAACTAAAATTTACTCCTATAACCTAAAAAATACACCATTAAACTTTTAAATCTCTCAGACTCCATTGATGGAGGTCTTCAAACTCATGCCACCATCAACTAATTATGCAATAACCTACTCCTAATGTTGTTTGTCACCATAATAAATAATTTTAGATATGTATAAGGCTTATATTCATCCATATAATTCCTATGAGGAATAAAATTAATATATAATCCCCCTTCAAGATGTGCAATAATGGTGGAAAACTCCATTAAAGCTACAACCATTCACAAATGTTAGAAAACTTGTTTTTTGGCATTTCAACTTAGCAAGGCACCCTATAAACCCTTGGTAAGGTATATAAGTTCTCTATAATTTTTATTAAAGTCACATTAGGCCTCTTACATGAATTTATACCATTTTTATCTTTGAAGACCTACAAAAATAGGCATTTTAGGCCTCCTAGGCACCCCACATGTTCCAATATATTCTAAAACATAGGTAAAAAATGAGATTGAGAGTATATTGTACATTTTACATGTGTTTTATAAGTTATTAAAAAGTCATTTCATGGACCTATGAGTTTAAAAACATAAAACTAGTCAAAACAAGGTCTTTGCCAACTTAGATAGGACTACTTTCTTGATAATTATTCATAAAATATAGACCTCCATTATAAAAAATATTTAAATTAATATTTATCCCATATACCCCCTAAAATTTCATGAAAATATTGGGATCCCATGTGAAAGGTATGTAAAGATACGTGCGTAAAATGTTTGCTTATGGGGTTTTACATGCATTCTAGACCTACTTATAGTCTTAATTATTTTTAATAACATAATAACATTAACCAAATTAAATAAAAAATTTATTTAAATTAAAAATGGGTACTAAAAACATACTAAAATAATTTTGTCCAATTATTTATGTGGTGAAAGTTATGAGCATTTGAATAGGTGGTTCAAATAGGTGTCTTAGAGTGCATAGTTCAAGTTTACTCTTTGGATTGAAAATGACTCATTAATTATTTATAAATGATTTAAATAATCATTATGGTACATTTAACATCTCATTACACATCTTATTGAAGTTATATTTGCATTTATAGGGTCTGAATGTGCCTCCATGTGATATAGGCCTTTTAGGCCTTAAGACTAGCTTCTAGGCTTAATATTGAGTTTTAGGGATTAAATAACATATAATATGGTATTATTTATTCAAAATAATTACTTAAAATTCATTTATATCCATTTTTACCTCCTTTTTATGCTCAATTTTCACTTCTATCTCCTTGTTTCTTAGGACTGCCTATGTTTTAATGGTTGCCTACTTACTTGTTTTAGCCTTCAAGGGCATGGGTTGCATTAAATATTTAGTGTTATCACCTATAAATATGTTTATATATACTTAAAAACACATATTTACCTTACCAAAATCCATATGAGGTCTAGACCCTCCTCCACACCTTATAAGACTTCAAGAAGTATGTTTGCTTGCTTTAGGACTATCAATAGACAAGGGGTTGAATGTGACAAAATAATGAATATTTACCCTATTATATTTTCCTAAAAAATATTATATATATTTATATCAAATCATTATGATAATATTCACAAATTTACAACTTAGATCTTGCATATATAGGTCTATAGATAGATTTTCCTCAAAACTAGTTTAAGATGCCTGTTTTGGTCTTTCTTACATAAAATTGCCCCCAAGGGATGTTAGATTGAAAATTTTTATGTAAAATAATACAATTTTATTATGGATACATATACATAATGATAACACATCTCATAACCTCTTTATAAAGTCTAAACCCTCTGTTACTCTTCAAAATGGTCCAAAAGTGCATCTAGTCTCTTCTTTGGTTGCTAGGAGATAGGTGGGTGACTATGATAAAATAGTGAGAACTTCCACCTATTATATTACCTTTACTATGGAATGGGTATATTTATAAATTAATATTTTTTTTATTTTTTATTAGACCTATAGATGATTCAAAGTCATCATTTTCTCCAAGATAGGCTTTTAATGTTAACTAGATATTGACTATGTGTGCTTCATGACTATGTTTTCATGGTATTAGCTTTGTATTTGTGTGTAATAATGTTTTATAAGTATAAATGAGTCTTTAAAATCCTCCTTTAATCACCTTATTCCTTCATTTTTTTATGCCATATATCCCTAAACAACCTATGCCACTTTTGTCACACCATACCTTTTCAAAGACTCCTCATTACAACTATGTATTAACACTATTGTAGATGTTTTTGATGAGATTGGAAGTGTTTTGTATTAATTAAATAATATTTTTGTTCCTTGAGACCTCCCAAGGTACCTAAAATATTCCAATTATCTCCTTATTTGGTATTATGCACCTTAAAGGTGCTTTTAAGATCTAACATAGTCATATCTATACACAAGCCTATGTACTCACTTTGATGAGTAGGTAGACATATTCATGATATTTATGAAGGTTTATATATGTAAATTTTACATTTTACTTGCATATGAGACCTCACAAGGTTAAAATTTAAAGGAAATGTCTTTAGTTTTCACTTTAGGGCATATGAGTGACTATGTGTGAATTTGTATGGCTTTAGGTTACCTTCATAAGGTTAACTTAACTATAGCTTGTCTAGACACTCCTATTTATATGATTATTAATCTCATATCATCATTTTTACATGAAAATTACATGATAATGAGACTCCACCATTGATCATGAATCTCCATCATGGACTGTTTACTAATAACTCCATAAGATTGGAGATAGGCTTATACCCTGATGGCTGTAGGTGTGCTTTATGAGTCTTATGAAAGTGTTACTATGTCATTTAAATTTGACATCCAGATAGAACCTTTATCACCATTGAATATACTCTTCAAATTTTATTATAAAACTCCATGGATATTCAAGGCATAAAACATCATTCTTGATAGTCTTGATGTACTACAAGATTGTACACTTTAATATTCGTATAAACCCTATTATAGGTGTGTATTTTCTTAAAAACATGCTAAAATTTGAGATTGATATATACTTAGGGTTAATTTTATCTAAGTTTTATATTAATTATATTTCACACTACATTCCCTTTATAATCAATACTCCACCTTCTTGAAAATAGTCCTTTCTTCCACCAAAACTTCACTGTGTATACTAGTTGCATATTATGTCAAGTCCTTGTGTGGAATATGTGTAGGTTTAGGTATTGAAAAAAAACTAAATAGACCACTTAGACCATTTTATTTCCATTTAACTTCTTCAATATCTCAACTCTCACTTCAAATATTATATGATCCTCCCCTTGCTTGAATGTTTGATCTCATCTCATTTTTACATGGCTGTAGATGAATGATGACTATGTGCTTGAATTAAATGACTATAGGTTACCTTACTATAATAATATTTACCTTATATCAATTAAAAAATCTTCTTTATAGGACCTTGAAATATTTATTAGTGCCAAATATTATCTCAATGACCAATCCACTCCAAGATTTTAGTAAAGGTTTCAAGATTCTATTTAGCATTGCTATTTATGACTATATATGTTCCATTTGTATGGTCTATGTGTAGATTTTATACCTTGATAAGGTCATGAAACTATGTTTAGGAACCCTAGCATTCACTCTAAGCAACTTGATAATAGATTTCAAACTTCTTCATGCATAACCATGCCTTCTAATCCTTCCTTGCTTTACACTTTCGAGATAAACCCTTGACTATGGATTTTATTAGTTGTAGGTGTCTTTTAAGGGTTCCTTTCATGTCATGAACAAGTGAGATATTCCCCAATCTCTATCTTTAATTAGATATGTAGATCATATTCTTAGACTTATTATCTTTTCTTAACTCATTGACTACAACTCCCTTTATAATTTACTCTTTCAAGAGTCCATTCCATAACTCTGCCAAGTATAGAGTTTATCTTCAAATGATGTGAATTTTACCTTTAAACAACTCTTATACATGGAAAACCAATTCATTTATTGGTTTTCCATATAGTGTAATAATACATACTTGTCTTTACCTTAATATATACCTTGTATACATTTTTTCCATATTTTATCCTTGTTTGACCACTATAGAAACTTTCTTTGCTAAATAAGACATTTTTTAACCATCCTCTATCTCCTTTTAGGTTTATATAAAGTTTCAAGTTCTGACTCAAAGTTTAACAAGTACTTCCTTTGTTAGCATCCTTCCAATTAGGCCTCTTAACCCCTATCACACTTACCTAGACCTCAAATCCATATATACCATATGGTATCAAAGAAAAAACATATGATTATCTTTAAATATGATAAAATATGCTTGATTATAAGTTTTTATGATTTTTCACTAGTTGAAATAGGAGAAATATAGTTTTAGATTTTAAAACCCTAGGTGACTACATGTAGAGGTTGAGATCCTTCCAAATTCAATATATTTTATTTGAGAACGTTTTAATGGCACCAATGATCATATTCGAGTCTATTTTTACCTCCTCTAACTATCCAATTATGTTAGAAGCATTGAAAAAACTTCACATGCCTTAAACTAAGCAAAACTTAGAAATTTGTACCTTCTTTACAAGACTGTATATGAATATGTAAGTTTTAAGATCAATTTATTTGGTTATATACCATTCCATACCAACTAATACCTATATAACTTCTATATTACCCATTTTAACCTTTAAAAATTATTTTAAAAACATTAATCAATAATTTTATGCTCTTAACGATTCTTGTCACAAAACACTATGTTCTTTGGTTTGTCTGAGTAAGGGTTTCAAGGAACTATTTATACTCCAGGGGTTTGAAACGTTTCCAGTGGTCACTATTTTTATATTAATCCACTTTAACATCATAATGATACTCAATCCAATTAATTCCTATGCTCCTTATCATGTTCACACTCACATCCTTATTTTGGGTTATGTATAGAATAAAAGGCATGTGTTTGTGAGAAAGATATAAGTGGATATTTGATCATCATGTTAATCCTAGAACCCTACCACCATATCATTTAACAATATATAAACTTTTTTTTAAGTTAAAATCTCCCTAAAATAGATGAAATATTCTCCTTTGGTTTTAAAATGAGTTTGAAACTAAGTTTGTCCTTGCTCCTCCAACAAACTTGTAGGTTATCTTGAGATATATTTTATAGATGTAAAACTAATTACTTTATTGTTTTTATATATAGTATTTTATATTTACCTAATCACAACATAAAAATACATATTTTTTATCTTACACCTTGAAAACAACCTCAACCTCATACCACTATCTAAGCCCCAAAAGATGGTTGTAGGTGTCCACTAGACTGTATAAGGACTGATTTTAACATTATGGAGGTGGGAGATTAATCATTAAAACAATATTTGTTATAAGATACTCATGAGTTATATTTACCCTCTAAATACTCCAACATGATGATAAATTTCACCATTACCATATTTAAAAGAATCTTCTACACTCAGATGTAGGTGATGATTTTCACCATTGTATGGATTGAGCAAAAGTTGAGAGGCTAATCTTCAAGATGTACATGTAATAAATATATACACACCCATTATCTAATCCACTTTGATTTAACAAAAACTAATTTGGTTACTAGATTGATTGAGTGGAGAATAAACCAAGAAACATTAATTACCTTAATCTTCATAAAATAACCTTAACAAATGCTAACAAGAGGAAACAAAGATATTTATCTCTCTCAAACTGACTCCCAAGAATGAGTTTGCTATATGATGGTATGATTCCTTCCTAACTTGTTCAATAGTCCTTAAATTAGTATCAATAAAATTATATGAGGTGGATCTCTCCATGATCAATCAAGATCATTTGCATCTTGTATTGAAGCTTTGACTATTGTAAGTGCTTATTTGGCTTATTAAAAACATTTGAGAACAACCAAATATCTCTTACCTTTTATATTCTCTCTCATTATTCAATAAAATTGAAATATATGAAATTTAACTCCAATTAACCTCTATAAAAATGAAACCAATCATGAAACCCTAATAACTCTCTTCACCATTGTCCTCTTATATACAGAAAGTGTACAGACTGTGCACTTATTTACAAGCATGTGCATTAAGAATTAAATCTCTTGATGATATTATATAATTATGACAAGATTTTTGAGTGTGTATGATCATTCATCTAACTTTACATATTTTTGATACATTATTAGCATATATTTGTGTTCCTGAATGTAGGTTGGTAAGCTTGCAGACCTGTAGGTACTTGTAGTTCTTCATGAAACTTGCTCAAGATATGGATTTAAACCATTGTTTTCATTCATAAAGACTTAAAATATTTAAATGGTGATTACCTAATTTCACGCTAGGATTATTATTTCCATTCAAACCTAACATGGTGTTTAGATTTGGAGAAGATCATTCAAGTACCGTATATATTCTCCAAAGAGTAAGACATTTAGAGATTATGGACAAATAGACACATCTCAGACAAAACCCATGACATACATGAATTTTAGGGTTCTTAATTACATGAGTTATGAAGTATTATATATTATTTATGGAGGGTTGGAAACCTTTGAGAGTGACCACCATGAAGAGAAAACAAGATTTACATCATAATTCATCAAAATAACTTGTATACTAAGACCTTATCATTTCAAGTGAAAACTCCTCATGGAGATGAATTATAAAATGAAACAAAAATGAAAGGGATACCCAATAATTTTATAAAACATACTAAAAATAATTCTTATCCATGGTGTCCTAAAGTAAAAAAATAGAAGAAAATATGGACCCTGTAAGAATGAATAAGCCATCTAGACACCCCTACACTATTAGTGATTGTTCATAAATATGTGGAGATGAATTAGATAAAAAATTACACAAAGTGTAATTAAATTATGTTATCTGTCACTTCCCAAAATCTTCTATCCCAACTCTCTCTCTCTCCTAACAATAATGAGTGAAAACCTGAGGCTCTCTTAGAATTGACCAAGACTGCCCAAAATGGTTTTTAATTAGCATGAAGAACTAGAAGAATGTATATAAAATACAAAACTTCTTAAATATTTTTTTTATGTAAATGACACTTCTTTACTTCTCAAAACCTTGTGATGTGCTTAGACCTCCATTTATGGTAGAAGACCTATTTCATGCCTAGTTTATAGCTAATAGGTTTTTCTTATCTCTGTTGGTTCTTGTGCTTACATCTAGTTTTATAGGCCTAATAGAGGATATTAGGGACACAATGGATGACTACATATGATATATGAGCTCCTATATTAATCAAAAATTGTAGAAACATATTCAGCCAAAGCTCTAAAAGGCTAAAAAATGTATCTTTTTGCTCCCAAATTCCTTTCCTCCACTCTAAATGACTTAACATGGACTTGAACATGTCAAAATAGGGGGAAAATGACATAAAAAGGTGTAAAAATTTTAAAACCAATTTTACATATCCAAAAGTCACTTCTTCACTTAAGAATTTCTATTTAGAAGCCCCTCAAGTCATCTAATGCAATTTTAGGGGTCTTTTGGGAAAACTAGCTTCTCTAGATATCATTTTTGACTCATTATAATCTATGATACCTTGTAAAAACCTATTTATTAGCCTTTAATGATAAAACATCCTATAAACTAGCTATATCCTTCACTTGCATTTCAAGACCCATTTCTAGGCCTTTTCCTTGAAATTTCCAAATTTACCTTAAAACTTGGTTAAAGTATTTCAAAAGCTTAAAAGGGACATGAGATAGGGTCATGATGTGTGTATTCTCTTTTAACCATTAAATCTAACACTACATTATGACTCTATACAAATCTTCACACCACACCAAGACCTTCTAAGGTACTGCATTACATCATCAATTTAGAACTAGAAAGAGACTAGTCATAGGGGTAAAAGGTCATTTAGTGGTCTAGGAGAGTGGCCTAATCCATCTAGGCAAAAGTTTTATATGTAGGTTAGATTTATCCAGTAGTTATTATGATAAGTACTATTATGCTCCAATATTTTTATAATGGTGTATATTACTAAGCTGAATTTTGTAAATCATAAATCACTATGATAGTAGTTAAGGATTTTGGGATCACTTGAGGATAAAGTTTACTTGAGCTCAAAGAGGGAATGATGTGAACTAAACTATGGGATAAATGTAAATAGATATTATACATTGATTTTTATTTTTTGCACCATTACTTGTTAACATTTATGATCTCATCACCTTCATTTAATTAGAATTCAACCACACTGTCCTAGTGTACATATCATGTAGGATGTCTTGTCATTTGAGGTACCACCATGTAGACTTTATTATTTTGACTTGTGTTATTACAAAGCCTATTCAAAGGAATTTATACTTTAATTTCAGTTCAAAATACTCATAAGTGTAAAATTTACTTTTGAAATATTTGTTCCCAAATTTCCCAAAATAAAAGTCTCCAAAAAAAGTTATCAATGACTAAGGTTACCAAAGGAATCCTTTTGATGAAAAGTATTTGAATTAAAGTCTCTGATATGAAATTTTTTGAAGACTAAGTCTCTAAAACAAAGTTTCTCATATAGAATTCATTGATTAATAAGCTTCTATAGAGAATAAACCATGAATAAAGATGTCAGTGAAAACTTGTTGAAGTAATTGTTGCCAAAGTAAAACTTCCCAAAATAAAGCTACCAAAGTAAAGTTTTCATGGACCAATCTTGTCGATAATAAAATTTATGATGAAATCCATTCAAAATTAAATTTTTATATGTAAATATTTTAAGGACAAATATTTCTAAAATGAATGTTTTTGAAAAAAAAGTCATCGATGAGAAACTTTTCATAGAGAATCTTTTTGAAGAGAAGTTTATAAATGAAAGCTCCCAAATGAATCCTTGTTGAAGACCAAATACTCTAATATAAAAATAATATAAATTTATATCATAAAAATACATCCTTTCCATCATTTTTATTAATAGGTTAGTCTAAATAAGTATTTCTTAATGAAAAAGTGTATCACAACCTCATTCAATGTTAAAGCACTAAATTTATATAGACAATACAAGTAACACAACCCTCAAAACTCATAGGTACTCCTCAAATATATTCATTATTTCCAAAAATAAAATGGGGTCCCCACTTTTTAAATTAAAAATATAAAGTGGGGTGTGTTGAATACAACAAGTCCTGTTCCTGATTCTTACCTAAATAGACTTCCAATCTTAAATATAAAATAAAAAAACATTCAAATGATCATTCAAATGAAGAAAAACATTCATTAATATAATATTATTAATCAAGGGATTATAAAATAACAAGTTCCACTAAAATATTGGATTATCAATAGGATATCTCAATCAATTGCTTCCTTCCAATAGTCATTGGAGGTTTAAGCAATCTACCATTGTGTCTCATTACAACGACTTAATAGCTTACACCATGGTATTCATAGGGTCAAGAATTATACCACCATGAGGATAATACTCATATAAAACCACTATAATATGTCACAAAAACATTAACACACTTCAATCAAAAGATGAAAAATCCAACTCAAGTGAGGTGGAACACAACCTCTCCCAAGCCCTCAACTAGGAAAAGAAATGCATGGTGGCCAACTAAAAACCATGGAAAGACAATAAGATATTAAAAATAAACTAAGTGATATTATTATCCTTTAAAACAAATAACCAAAATCATTTCATTAAAATTAAGGAGTAAAAATCTCTCCAAATCCCTCAAATAGGCAAGCACTACATGGTGGCCAATGCTCAACCATGGGAAAACATTAAAATAAGAATAATATAATAAGTGTTCTTATCCCACTCAAAGTAATAATATATAATATATAATATAATCATTTCAATCTTAATAAACAAAAAATAATATAGTTTAAAAGGAATTCCACCAATTGACCTTTAGACTACCTAGGCATTATCCTCCAACTATCTAAACTTAACTCTCCTAGCTAACTGATCTTATTTATTACTTCTCTTTCTCCTATGTGAATTCTAATTATTATATAATTGGGAAAAAATAATAAACTAAGGTATATTTACTATATATAAATATTTCCAAGAGTAATCAAACTACCTATGTTTTCCTAGCCATGCCTTATTAAGGGAGGTTCTTTCTCATGCTCAATTAAGGCACATGGTATCTCTTACAGATTTATATAGTTACTTATAAGAATTTATTACCTATTTTAACAATATATATTAGTGTTTTCACTTGGATTTTAACTGTTTTATGAGATGGTAAATCTCTCCTCATCCAAGTGGCACAATGGAAACACTTATAGGCTTGTGGGTAGCCTATAGAATTATGTAAATCTCTAGGTAAGGATAACTCCCTTGATGTACCACTTTGGATCACAAATATAAATTTTGGGGTGAAAAGGGAGAGAGATAAATAAAATAAAATTAACCTAAGGTAGGTGATACATCAAATATATTAAATACGTCTAACCATATGCATGTTACACTTAAAATCAAGTGACAAACTAAACATACACTTCTCTAATCTTCATCTTCCTACATCAATGCCAAATTATGAGGTTATGGATGAATGTAAAAATATAAGAGGACTATAAAATAAACCTATAAGGGCACTAATGAATATACTAACTCACTCAATCCATGGCATTTCTTATAACACTTTTTACATGCCCTGTAAGAAGAAGCTTTCCAAATGCAAATAGATGATGGAGTGAAATAACATGCTAAGGAATCCATAGTCTTCACTTATGCAAAATAAAACATTACAAATTAAAAAACTAAGAAAATTCATGGAGGAGGTAAAAATTAGTATTATTATTGATCAGCAGGTATACAAATGACTAGGTATTTGCTATACTCAGGTGGAGTATAAAGTACAATGGTCAAAATGGCTACCTCTTATAGAACTTGAGAGAGAGAGGAGAAGAGAGAAGTCAAAGGGTCATAAGGAAACTTGTAAATATAATACAATTAGCTATCCATGCATGAGAATAGGGTGTGGGAATAACCATGCAATGACAATAAGTACAATTGTTAATCCACATCATAAACCTCAGAAAAAATGGCATGAAAACTCCTTAACTGGATTAAAAAAACTACCTTCATGATTGACCATATTTTAATTTCTTATAACTGATTATGACCAATTAAAATTATTGTAAATATTTTTAAGGGTCTCAGGCATGCCTCTCCATGCATTGGTTGCATGTTTGGTCCTCTAGAATTACCTAAAAAGGAGATATCATCATTTGCAGTCCAAAAAAATCCTCTTACATGCACCTTGAAAACTTATCCTCAAATTTATAATAATTTGGTCATTAAAATAAATATTATGAATTTAATTAATACTATCAAGACCCTCCATGGCACTATAATCATTAGGTAAACATTAAAATCACCCCACTTGAATATTTCCACCCTTCTCACTAGCTTGTCCAATAGGCCAGTTTGACTAGCTAAGATGAAACACCTAGTTTAGATAATTGAGTTTTTACTTATAATAAAATGTCCATAGGGATTTATTAAATGTCTAACACTTTATACCAAAGTCGATTTCATCTTTAAACTCCTCCTAGAATGTATATAACATTAAAAAAATGGTCAGAATACCCTATTTATACCATGTTTGTATAGATTATGTACAAATAAAAAGAATGTTATGGATCTTGAATGAGTCTCATTCAAGGTAAAATAATTTTCATATCTAAACTATGATAATATAATGTATCTCTAGCTTCATTTCCATAAACTTGTCATAGGCAAGGGTTTGTAAGTGTTTTATCTTGTTTTCACTCTTAAGGTTTATTCATATAGATCTAACATCAAACCTACCAAAAAATTATTAAATTTAATATATAAATACCTTAATAAACATCCTTAAACTATCCTATCCTCCATTTAAACCCTCCAAAAATATGTAAGCATTTGAATTTGGCCTATCGAGCTTGTTTTCTTGTTTCTTGCATGCTTGAGTTGTCTTGAGGTATAAAAATGGATTTACTTAGTTTTATTTTCACTATAAAATATTTAATACATATAATTTGACCTCATTAACATGTTTCAATAGGTTTTAATGAATACTTCATGTTAGGAATGTAAATGGCCTCTCATTTGGAATTTAGGCTTCATCATGCCTAGTATACTTGTTTACACTTTAGAGCTCAAAATGACATTTTAAGGTTTTAATTAATTCTAAAAAATTTTGGAACACATAATATGATCCCATAATAATTATTCAATAGGATATAAGTCATATCAAATACTATAAGTGAAAATGTCTCCCTCATCTAGCACTACGCCTCAACGTTGCCTTTACGTCTGACTACAACTCCAAGGGTATGGAGAACCCTATTGAGTTTATACCATATATTATTTTAAATTAATGCTTTTTTATTCATGTTATAACTCCACACACCTCTCCCAAATCTTCAAACAACTTTTGGTGAGTCTTATCACCTCTTTTCTTAAACCTACCAAGTTTGTGCATGAGGGGATGTGCCCTTTGTCTGAGACAAAATAGATAAAACTTCCCCTATTTTTATTTGAAAAAAAATTATTTTATGATATTATATAGGTTTAAATGACCTTATGGATAAAAGTTTATCTCTTTATCATCTCATATTAACCTCCAAATCTCTAGGTTCCTAAAACTAGCTTCTAGACAAAAAGAATGTGCATGGTTTCAAGGAATGGTTGTGTTTACTCCCTTTTGGGATCCTTCTCCACTCATAATACATAATTATAGATTATTAAAGAAAATTAAAATAATATAAATTTCATTTTCCCTTTATTCATCCATCCAAACCCTCATATATCATTTCTATACTTTGCCTAGCTAATGCTAAATACCAAACCCTGACTGTGACTGTGTTTTGCTTATTGAAAAGGATTCCTTATACTCTAACTACATAAATTGGTTAATGAAATTTTAACACATATTAATATTATATTATAATCACCCTTAAATATTAACCCTTTATATAACACCTCATACACCTTGCCCTTTGTCTGACTAGTTTTGTGCCTTGACTATGTTCCCTGTCACATATACCCTGCCTGTAGGTAGTTATGAATTTTTAGGTATTTAAAATGGCTGATAAAATACAATAATTTTTTTATTTATAATAATATTTTTTATCCTATAAAAAAATCCTAAATTTTATTTCTAACCTCAAAAGGATCAAAAATTTATTCACTGTCTACTACATAGTCATCCCTAATGGCTATAGGTGTGTATTAGGGTCTTAAGAGATCTCGGTGAGAGTTTATTTAATTTATAAGGGTTAATGGATATAATAATGGATTTTTTAAATGTATTAAGGGTTTTATTTACCATTTAAAACCATTATTATCCTTTAAAATCACCAAAATAAGTTTTCCTTGTGAGCACTAAGACACTGTACCTAAATAACCCTTATAGGTGTGTGTGACCTTCTACCAAGCTTAGTTATGGTGTGAATAAACTCTCCATGAACCCCCTTAGGTAAAAATTACATGATTGAAATTTTATTTAACTTTAAGGTCTTATAACACCACATGAACATCAACTTTGGTCCAATGTCAACCTACCTTGTTGTAGATTCCTATTTCTATAGTGTACAGACTATAGGTGTATATGAAGGTCCAAAACACACTATAACATCTCTTTTTGATGATATATTGAGTCATGGATCCCATTTTAACTATTTATGACTATTTTAATTTGATTTCATGGTCAAATTTTTCAAATTGTTTTTGGAGATCCACCTTAGGCTTAAGACTGTAGATGTCATTGTCTATTCTTAGTGTTTTTATGGGCAACTTTAGACCATATAAAAGTTGGATTCCACTAACATTTTTGACCCCTGAATTTTATAAATTATTGTATATTCATGATTATATCAATAAATATCATTATAATTCATTAAAACCTCAATTATCCATGTCATATGTCATTCTCAAAATACTCATAGGCCTCTATTTTCATAGTTTAGGGATAGTGTTCTTGAACTTGTCTATTTATCTTAAAAGGTAGTCCATCACTCTAATTACCAAAATATATCTTAAATTAGGTATAAAATTAATATTTATTAACATTATGACTTTAATTATATCCTAAACATAAACATCAACACCTCAAAAGGCTCTTTAAATTCTCTTCCAAGTCACTTGTAGGTGCACCTTGAAAAAGTATCAAGGCAAACTATATACAAGAATTCACAATGAGTATCATATATATTTAAATATGTTATAAACTAATATACATACCAAAAATACATTATTCACATCACAAAATTCCTAATATAAGTTTCAAAATCTTCTCTTCAATGTGAATGCATCCATGAGATCACTTGTATGTGTTCATTAATGGCAAAATTTTGTGAATGTTGCATATGACTATAACTCATGGATATTTTACCTTAGAGGATGAAAATAAAAGAGGATAATAATAAAAATACATTAATTTTTTTTCAATTAACCTATCACAACCTTTTAATTAGGATCAAAACATGAAAAATTTTTAAATAGAGGGAAAAAACTACCTACAACATAGAATGATGCTTATTTTTGCAACTCAAGATGATTATCATATAAAAAAATAATGGAAATTGAAACAAAGAATGGTAATCATATAAAGAGGAGGTGAAAATCAACTGAGACCAATCCTATCAAGTGTATTATATGGACATACTCAAACAAAGGCAAAACCTACAGGGTACATAGATAAGCAAGTAGATTTGAAAGGTCAAATTCATGAGTATGGTTCATGAACCACAAGAAACCATTTTACAAAATAACTATATGGAAATTAATGTCTCTAATTTTATAAAAACCTCCCAAAATAATTTTTCTTGAAACTTCTTGAGCTATCCATACCAAGCAAAAATTTGAAGGTCACTTCTACTTACCAAAAAGGGTGAAAAGGGAGTAGAATGGTTTTGAGAAATAATTGGATTTTATAATAAAAAATAATGTGTAAATAATCTTTTGAAATTTTAATATTCATTTTGTGATACTTTCCCATGTGGCACACTTCCCAAAGAGTTGTATAAGTGCTAAAATCTCCTTTTTCCTAAGAAAACTACCCTTTTAATCGAATAACCTACCCATTTTTTTTTATTTAAATTAATTAAGACATATAAGGACACATTGGATGTGACATCACATTTTAACACCTTTACACTTCCCAATAAATCTGTACAAGTCATTAAATGCACCTTTTTTGGCCTCAAAATGACCCAAAATGACTAAGGGGACTAAAATGACTAAGAACCAAGCCTAGTATAACATTAATGACATAAATTAGACTATAAAACACCTTTTTTCATCATGTTAGATCTCATAAAACACCTAAATGCCAATTTTCTACCTATGGGTGCCCCAATATGAGCTAAATGTCAAATGTGGTCAACAAATTGGTGACTCATAAGGGTAGTATGTCTACTATACTAGCTAGACCAGTAGCCTTATCATTCCATTTGGCTTAGGGTTTCATATGAAGTCTAAGACAAATAAGGAAACCTTTTACCATTGACTTTGATCAAGACAAGACCATTAATTGACTACTTCAACCACACAAAGTAAATGATAGACACAAAACAAAGAAAATAAGACACACACCTGCATTGAAAGCACTTAGAGGAAATACAAAACAAAGTATTATGTAAAAATATCAATAAATAATACCTCCATTTATATTATCAAAGGGAAAGTTTCTTGAATCATGAGATGGATGAAGGTGCCTAGCATGTTGTTCTTTAAAGTGAACACTTGATAGATCAAACCTATTCTTTGGCACCTCAATTGCTATATTATAAAGTGGAATATATTCAAATATGTCTCTAATGTATACACATTCATCTTTAACTTGTACACATACTTCATGTTTCTATCCACTCTCTTTCTTATGATCAAATTTCATCTTGTTTGTAGGCATGGTCTCAAAAGGAATGATTTCTTGTTCCTTGAAATATTGAGGCCAATAGAGGTTTATCTTGACCTCCAAAGGCTGATGTATAATTTTCTCTTTCTCAACTATGACATTTTGGACAATATAATCTTGCTTATTTATAACATTTTAGACAATGCCATCTTTCTTACCATCACTTGTAACTAGCCCTAAAGGAGTTATAGACCCCTTGAGAGATTCAAACTCTTTGTAAATGTCTTCAAATATATGCCATAAATCATCATATTAAATATAATAAAAATCAATAATGTGAACAACAAGATAATATTCTTAATATTCTTCTTTATATTCCAATACGACCTATTCCAAGATTTCTTCTTTAACATAAAGAGTGTATTCTTCATCATCAACCAAACAAAGAGATTCAACACAAGAACTCACCTCTTCTTCAGTACTTATGAACTCTTTAGGGTTTTCAAATTAAACCTTATCTCTCATAATATGATCTTATTTTTAAAGGGATACAAGATTTTGAATATTCTTCTTATTGATACCAAGACTAGGCATCTTAAAATATGATGACCTAGCCCAATGAGGCTGCCAAAAAGTTACACTTTCTTCAAGTAAGATTTCTAAATTTTATTCAACCAATTTCTCTTTTTGAGGTTTCCAAACCATATGTACATCAATTAAAATGGTGATGGTATGATTAAAAAATTAACTAATTGGTGGAGGTATAAGATAGGGCTCAAAATTAGATTGAAAATGCAAAGTTGGGAATTGTTTTCGGAGCTCTTGAGGAAGGGGAGATAGACATTGGGTGAAAACAACTTTATTCTATTCCTTCTATTTTAAAAACACTTCATTCAAATCTAATTTATCTTAATGAATCTCTTTATTAAGGGTGTATTTTTTGTTTTTAGGTAGAGGATCTTCTTTTGGGTTTAAACCTTCCATCACACCTTAATTTATAAACCTCATCTTTAACTCTAACTCCTCATTTTGCTTGGATAGTTTCTATTGGAAAAGTTTCTCTTGAAGTTCATATAAATCATCATCAGAATAATGAATACATGAGTGATGAATTGGGACACAAGAATATTCTTGAGTAAATGTAGGAGGAGCATGCAAATGATTAACTTCATTCACTACTTCACTCTCTTTATCAACCACACTTCCATCCTCTTTCTTTCCCCATGATTCTACTATATTACTCCAGCATAAGATGTTCGGATTAGAAGTCTTTGATTGAGGAAGGGTGTGATGGTTTGGTCTAGGATCAAGCTCATTATCAACTTCACACTCTTTGTCAAGATTTTTCTCCTCTTTCTTTCCCCATGATTCCACTATCTTACTCTAGCTTAAGATATTAGGACTAGAGGTCTCCTTTTTAGGTGGTGGGGATGAAATATGAGAGGGAAATAAGGGTTTGAAATCCAATTATTTTGAATATAAAATTGACTAATAAAAATTAATATTATCCAGCTCAATTTTCCTATTAATATTAGCTTCAAATACAAGATTTCTCCTTTCAACTCTCTCCTCCAACTGATTGGGAAAAGGATGGCTTTGATATCTTTGATTGGATTATGAGTAGGGGTCATATATGACTAATAAGAAACTTTGGTAAGTGAATATGAAGGCTAATAGGTTTTTTGAGGTTGCCTTTCATGAACCCTTAGCCTATCCTATAAGGAATAAACTAGGCCACTCACATCAAGCATCTCACTTTTGAGCCTTTGCCAATTGGATCTCTCAATAGGTGTCGACTCTTTTTTAACCAGATATAATGCATCTCTCACCTTATGAATAAGTTTAATAGGAACATCTTGACAACATCTATTTTTTATGTCAAGATATAACATATACCCCTCATATTCCAAGAGTTTCTTCTTGAATGTGTAAATGGGTTGGCTTAGGAAGTGGCTAGGTTGACTAGGAGCAAGACATGGAGAAGGCTGATTATAGTACTAATATACTTTGTGAATGGGATGGAAAAGATAATATTGAAGCTAATTAAGGTAATATTGTGGTTGGTAAGGATCATGACAAGATTGGCCAAGGACTTTTTCATATTAATAGGGAATGGTATAAGTTTGAAATGTCTCACCAACTTGTATAAAACAAAACTCAATACTAAAGTTAGTTATGGAACTTCATTAAAAATAAGAATGTAAAGGAAAATTTTTAAAACAATATTAAAAGGATAAATTTTTTGAGTCACCATTTATGCTTAATAAATGCTTCTAAAGGTTGATTGTTGAGAGGCAACACCAAAAATCTCTCAACCTCTTGGACCTAGAGTCCCACTAGGCATGCCAAAAACTATTGTCACTTGGATTTTCACCCTTTTAGGATATGGAAAATATCTCCTCATCTAATTGGAACAATGGAAACACCTCTAAGCTTGTGGGTAGCCTAAGGAATGAGGTGAATCTCTAGATAAGTCTAGCTCCCTTGATGCACCACTTTGGATCACAACTATAACTAAAATTTTGGGGTGCAAAGGGAGAGAGATAACTAAAATAAAACTAACATAAGGGAGCTGATATAAAATATATATTTGAATTCCAAATATATACATTTTACACTTGAAATCAAGGGACAAACAAATCATACACTCCTCCAATCTTCATCTTCTTACTTCAATGCTACATTATGATGTTATGTATGAATGTGAAAAGATAGGAGGACTCTAAAATAGGCCTATGAGGTCACTAATGAATATAATAACTCAATAAATACTTTAAATTTCCTATAACACTTCACATTCCCTTGAATAAAAATTGTTATAACTATAAATAGATGATATAATGAAATAACATCCTAAGGAATCCATAGTCTTCAATTATGCAAAATCAAACATTCCAAATGAACACACTAAGAATAGTTATAAATGATGTAAAAACTAGTAGTATTATTGATCAAAAGGTATATAAATGATTAGGGATATGCCATACTCAAGTGGAGCATAAAGTATAATGGCTTAAATGGTTAGCTCTTATAAAACTTGAGAGAGAGAGAGATAAGAATAAAAAAGTCCAAGGGTCATAAGGAAACTTTTAAAGATGATAAAATAAGTTATCCATTCATGATAATATGTTTTTGGATGAACCATACAAGGCCAAGAAGTAAAAATGTCAATCCAAGTCATAAACCTCATGAAAAGTGGCATCAAAACTCCTTGATTGGCTCAAAAACATTGCCTTCATGATTGACACTATTTTAATGCCTTATAACTAATTAGGAAAATTTTAAATCATTTTAAATAGGGTTAATGGTCTCAATAATTCCTCTCCATGTATTATTTTCATGCCTAGTCCTTTTGAATCACATAAAAAGGAGCTATAATCATTTGTAGTCTAAAAAAATCCTCTTCTATGTAGCCTACACACTTATCCTCAAAGGTGGCATCAATTTATCATGAAAATATTTTTAGGAATTTAATTACACCTATAAATACCATCCATTTCCCTATAAGCATCAGGGACACCTTAAAATCACCCAACTTGAATGTTTCCACCCTTCTCACTAGATTGTCCAATAGGCTACTTTTGATTGGCTAAGATGAATTACCTAGTTTGGAAAATTAAGAGTTTTACTTTGAATAAAATGTTCATATTTAGTTATGAAAATTCTCATAATTTATACAAAAGTTTTTTTCATCTTTAGACTCCTCCTAGAACCTACACAACACAAAAAATGGTTAAAAATACCATATTTCTACCATGTCTGTATAGATTATATACAACCAAAAATCATGTGATGAATCTTGAGTGAGTCCTATACAATTTCCACTATGTTTAATATCCAAAAATATTCCATTATAATTCATTTATAGCTTTATTTTCATAAACTAGTCATAGTAAAGGGTTTGTAAGGGTTTCAACTTATTTTCACTCTTAAGGTTCATTCATAAAGATCTGATGTCCAACCTACCAAAAAATTACATAGTTTCATAGTTAAATACCTTCACCAACATCCTTTAACTCCTTTATTTCCATGAAAACCATCCAAAAATATGTGGGCATCTGAATTTGGCTTATCGAGCTTATTTTCTACATGCCTGAGTTGTCTTGAGGTCTAAAAATGGATTTCCTTTGTTTTATTTGCACTATAAAAGCTTTCACACATCTTATTTTACCTCATTAACATTTTTCAATATGTTTTAATGCATACATCATTTTAGGAATGTAAATGGCCTCTCATTTGAAATCTAGGCTTCATCATGCCTAGTATGCTTGTTTACACTTTAGAGCTCATAATGACCTTGTAAGGTTTTCCTTACTTCTAAATATCTTTGGAACTCCTACCATGATCTCATAATAATTATTAAATAGTCTATAAGTCATATAAAATACTATAAGTGAAAATGACTCCCTCATCTAGCATTAGGCCTCAACCTTGCCTTTAGGCCTGATTGCAACTCCAAGGGTATGGAGAACCCTATTGAGTTTAACCCACTTGTTCTTGGTCCATAATATTTTTTTAGGCATTTTAAAACTCCACATTCATCTCCCTAAAATTCAAACAACTTTTGGTGAGTCTTATCACCTCTTCTCTTTAACCTACCAGATTTGTGCATGAGGGGAAGTGCCCTCTGTTTGAGATAAAATAGAGGGAACCTCCACTATTTTTTAAGGAAATAAATTATTTTATGAATTTTTATAGGTTTTAATGGAATTATTGACAAAATTTTATCTCTTTATCATCTCATATGACCCTCTAAAGCTTTAGGTTCCTAAACTAGCTTCTAGATAAAAGGAATATGCAAGGTTTCAGGGAATGGTTGTGGTTTCTACCTTTTAGGATCCTTCTCCACTTATAATAAATCATGAGAAATTAATTATGCTTCTTTAAATTCTATTAATTTTCTTTACCCTTCATTCATCCATATAAACTCTCATATATCATTTCATATACTTTGCCTAGTCAAGGCTGAATACCAAACCCTGACTTTGACTATGTTTTGCTTATTGAAAAGGGTTCCTTATACTCTACCTAATTGAATTATTTAATTAAATTTTAAAACTTATTCCTATTCTATTCCAATCACCCTTTCATATTAAACCTTGTTAGAACACCTCATACACCTTACCCTTTGTCTGACTAGTTTTTGTACTTTGACTATGTTTCCTATCTCTTAAACCCTACGTGTAGGTACATATGCATGTTTAGGTATTGAAAATTTCTGATATAATAAAATCATTTGTTTTCTTTCTCATCCTCTTATTTATCCTATACATTCACCCCAACTTTTAGTGCAAACCTCAAAGGATAAAAAACTTGTTCACTATCTGCTACACAGTCATCCCTAATGGTTATATGTGTGTGTTAGGGTCTTAAGAGGTCTCACTAAGATTGTATTGAATTGATAATTGTTAATGGATATCATAATGGATTCAATAAATGTGTTAATGGGTTTTATTTACAATTTTAACCCCTTATTATCCTTTCATCTCACCAAACTGAGTTTCCTTGTGAGGATTGAGACACTCCACCTGAATAACCCCTATAGGTGTGTGTGAGATTCTACTAATATTAGTTGTGGTGTGAATAAAATATCTATGACCCATTTATGTCATAAAACAAGCTTGAACTTTTAGTTAACCTGAAGGTCTTATAACACCACTTGAACATCAACTTTGGGCCACTATCAACCTACCTTGTTGTAGGTGCCTATATCTATAGTGTACAGACTATAGGTGTATATGAAGTCCAAAACACACTCTACCATCTCTTTATGATGATATTTTGATTCATGGATACCATTTTCACTATTTAAGACTATTTCAATTTGATGGCATGGTCAAATTTTTTATGTTTTTGGATGGAGAGCCACCTTAGGCTCATGACTGTAGATGCCACTATCTATTCTCAGTCTTTTTTGGGTAATTTTGGACCATATAAAAGTTGACTTCCAATAATATTCTTGACCCCTAAATTGTCCAATTTATTCTCTATGATATATGGTATCAATAAAGATCATTATAATGCATTAAAAAATCAAATATCCATGTCATATTCCATTCTCCAAATGCTCATGGGCCTTTATTTTCACAGTTTAGGGATAGTGGTCCTAAACTTGTCTATTGATCTTAGAAGGTGGTCCATGACTCCAATTACTAACCTATCTCTTAAAACAGGTATATCATAACTTTTATTTAAATTAATATTTTAAGGAAAGATTAAAAATCAACATCAACACCTCAAAATGTTCTTTGAGTTCTTTGCTAAGTCACCTATAGGTGCACCTTGAAAAAGTATGCAGGCAGACTGTATACAAGTGTTTACAATGAGTTTAATATATATTTCAATGACTTATAAACTCATATCCATACCTCATATAAATTATTCACATCTCAAAAATCCTGAAATAAGTGTCAAAATCTTCTCTTCAACGTGAATGCATCCATGAGATCACATGTATGTGTTCATTAATGGCAGAATTATGTGAATGTTGTATATGACTGAAACTCATGGAGATTTTACCTTAGAGGATTAAAATGAAAGAGGAGGATACTAATAATAAATTTAATACATTTAAATGAACCTATCACAACCTTGTAATTAGGATCAAAACATGAAAATTATGCAAATAGAGGGAAAAAATTGCCTACAACATAGAATGATGCTTCTTTTTACAACTTAAGATGATTAGCATATCAAAAATTCATGAAACTTGAAACCAATCATTGTAATAATTTGAGGATGATTTCAAAATCATTTGGGACCAATCCCAACAAGTGTATTGTATAGATCTACTCAAACCAAGGTAAAACCTATAGGGTACATAGATTAGCAAGCAAATTTAAAAGGTCAACTTCATGACGATGGTTAATGAAGCACAAGATAAAATATTTCAAATAATTATACGTAAATTAAGGTCTATGAGTGTAAAAGAACCTCACAAAATAATTTTTCATAAAACTCCCTGAGCTATCCATACTAAGCAAAAACATGAAGATTACTTTTGCTTGGCAAGAAGGGTGAAAAGGGAATAGAATAGTTTTGAGAAATAAATGTCACTTCTAGATCAAAACAAACATGTAAATGATCTTTGGGAAGTTTAATAGTCAATTGTGTGATCCTTTCCCATGTGGCACACTTCCCAAAGAGCTATATAAGTGCTAAAATCTCCTTTTTCCCAAGAAAACTACCCTTTTAATTTAATAACCTACCAGTTTTTAGTTATTTCAGTTTATTAAGACCTATAAAGACACATGGGATGTGACATCACATGTTTACACCTTTACACATCCTAATAAATCTATACAAGTTATTAAATGCACCTTTTTAAGCCTTAAAATGACCCAAAATGACTAAGGGGATTAAAATGACTAAGGACCAAGCCTAGTATAACACTAATGAAATAAATATACTTTAAAAAACCTTGTGACATAATGTTAGACCCCCTAAAACACCTAAATGCCTGTTTCTACCTAGGGGTGCCCCAATTTGACCTAAATGTCAGATTTGGTCAGCAAATAAGTGACTCATAGGGGTAGTATGTCTACTATACTAACTAGACTAGTAGCCTTATCATTCCATTGGGATTAGGGATTCATCAAATTTTAATACAAATAAGGAAACCTTTGATCATTTAATTTGATCAATACAAGACTATTAATTAACTACCTCAACCACACAAAGAAAAAGACACATACAATATAAAGAAAACAAGCAAACATGATGCACACATGTGCTCAAATCAGTTAGGGGAATAAAAAATATAATATTATGTACAAGTGTCAATAAATAATATCTCCCTTTCTAGGATCAAAGGGAAATTTTCTTGAATCTCCATCATCATGAGATGGATGAAGGTGCCAAGCATGTTACTCTTTTAATTGAACACTTGATAGATCAAACCTATTGTTTGGCACCTTAGTTATTATGTTTTCAAGTGGAATATATTTAAATAGGTCTCTAATGTATACATATTCCTCTTGACCTTGTACACATACTTCATGTTTCTACCCACGCTCTTTATTATGATAAAATTTCATCTTCTTTATAGGAGTGGTCTCAAAAGGAATGATTTCTTATTCCTTGAAAGATTGAGGGCAATAGAGGTTTGTCTTAAACTCCAAAGGATGATGTGTATTTTTATCTTGATCACATATGACCTATTATAAAATTTCATCTTACTCATCTATGACATTTAGGATAATTCCATCTTTCTTACCATCACTTATAACTAGCCCTAAAGGAGTTGTAGAGCCCTTAAGAGATTCAAACTCTTTTCAGATGTATTCAAAACTATGCCACAAATAATAATCTTCACTTTGATAAATATAATTAATGGGAACACCATGAAAAATTTCTTCATCTTATTATTTATATTCCAATAAGACCTTTTCCAAGATTTTTTTTTCTAAAAAAGGAGTGTATTCTTCATCATCAACAAAATGAGGAGATTCAACATAAGAGCTCAGCTCTTCTTTAGCACTTAGGACCTATTAAGGGTTTTAAAATTACACCTCATAACTCATAATCTAATCTTGTTTGTCAAGGGATTTAAGATCTTCAATCTCCTTCTTACTGATGCTAAGATTAAGCAACTCAAAATCTAATGACCTAGCCCAATGAGGTTGCTAAGGAGTTGCACTTTATTCAATTAAGAGTTATAAATTTTTATCAATCAATTAATATTCTTAAGGTTCCCACACCATAGGTCCATTAAGTAAAAGGTTTATGGGATGAGGACAAAAGGAAATAGTTGGTGGAGGTGGAATATATGGCTCAAAATCAGATTGAAAATGCAAAGTTGGGAATTCTTTTGGGAGCTCTTAAGGAAAGGGACACATACTTTAGTCAGAAACAAATTGATTTTCTTCCCTCCATTTAAAAAACACTAAATTCACATCTATTTTATCTTGAGTGATCTATTGATGAAGGGTGTATGGGGTGTGTTTAATAATAGTATCTTATTTTGGGTTTAAACCTTCCATCACACCTTGATTTAGTAACCTCATCTTTGACTCTAACTCCTCAATTTACTTGGCTAGGTTTTCTAGGAAAATATTTTCTTGAAGTTCATAGGAATCATCATGAAAATAAGGAATAAATTAGGGATGACATGGAACACAAGAATATTCTTGAGGAAAGGTAGGATTAACTTTTAAAGGATAAACTTCATTCATCACTTCACACTCCTTATCAACCAAACTTTTGTCCTCTTTCTTTCCCCCTGATTCTACTATATTACTCTAGCTTAGGATGTTAGGATTAGAAGTATTTCCTTGAGTAAGGGTGGGATTTGTTGGTCTAGGATCAATATCCTTCTCAACTTCACACTCTTTAACAATATTTTTCTCCTCTTTCTTTCCCCATCACTCCATTATCTTACTCCAACTTAGGATATTGAGACTAGAGGTCTCCTTTTGAGTTGGTGGGGATGCAATGTGAGAGGGAAATGAGGGTTTTAACTCTAATTATTTGTATTATAACATTTACTAATGTAAATTCATATTATCCAACTCAATTTTCCAATCAATATGAGCTTCAAATACAAGATTTCTCCTTTCAAATCTCTCCTCCAACTGATTGGGAAAAGGATGACTTTGATATATTTTATTTGGCTCATAAATTATGGTCATATATGACTAATATGAAACTTTGGGAAGTGTATATGAAGGATGATAGTTTATATGAGGTTTCCTTTCATGAACCCTTATCCTATCCTCTAAGGAAGAAACTAGGTCACTCACATCAAGCATCTCACTTGTGAGCCTTTGGCAATTGGTTCTATCAATAGGTGTCCACTCTTTTCTAAAAAGATATAATGCATCTCTCACCTTATGAATAAGGTGAATAGGAACCTCTAGACTACATCCCATATATGTGTCAATATCTAACATATACCTCTCATAGCCTAAGAGTGTCTTCTTGAATGTGGAAATGGGTTGGCTTGGGAAGTGGCTAGGTTGACTAAGAGCAAGAAATGGAGAAGGCTGATTATATGACTGATATACTTCATGAATGGGATGAAAAATATTATATTTAAGTTAATTAATGTCATATTAAGCTTGGTAAGGATCATGACAAGATTCACCAAGGACTTGTTCATATTGATAGGGAATGGTACAAACTTTAAATGTCTCACCAACTTGTATAGAACAAAAATCAACATCAAATTCAGACATAAAACTTTAATAAAATAAATAACACAAAGTAAAATATTACCAAAAATCTTAAAATCATAACTTTGGCTTATTGACTATATGATATGTCTTTGGAGTTACCTTTACTACTAGAATAGATACCTATAGAGGTTGATTGTTGAGAGACAACACCAAAAATCTCTTAACCTCTTAAACCAAGAGTCCCACCAAGCATACCAAAAAATATTTCAACCTATATTTACACACTTTAAGGATATTTAAAATATCTCCTCATCAAATTTTCACAATGGAAACATCTCTAAGCTTATAGGTAGCCTAAGGAATGAGGTGAATCTCTAGATAGGGATAGCTCCCTTGATACACCACTTTGGATCACAACTACAACTAAAATTTGGGGGTGAAAATGGAGAGATATAAATGAAATAAAAATAAAATAATGGAGGTGATACACTAAATATATTTATTAATTCTAACTATATGCATGTTACACTTGAAATCAAGGGACAAACTAAACATACACTTCTCCAGTCTTCATCTTCTTACATCAATGTTACATTGTGAGGTTATGGATGAATGTGAAAAGATAAGATGACTATAAAAGATAAATATGAGGGAAATAATGAATATAATAACTCACTCAATAATTTACATTTACTAGAACACTTCACATGCCTTTCAAGAAGAAACTTTCTAACTGTAAATAGATGATAAAATGAAACAACATGCTAAGGAAACTATAGTCTTCATTTATGTAAAATAAAACATTAAAAATGAGCACACTAAGAATATTCATGGAGGAGATAAAAATTGTTATTATTATTGATAAAAATGTATACAAATGATTAGGGCTTTGTCGTACTCAGGTGGAGCATAAATTACAATGGCCAAAATGGATAGTTCTTATAGAACTTAAGAGAGAGAGAAGAGAGAAGTCAAAGGGTCAAAAGGACAATTTTAAAGATGATAAAATAATTTATCCATGCATTATAATAGGTTTTGGTATGAACCATGTAAGGCCAATAAGTACAAATGTCAATCCAAGTCATAAACCTCATGAAAAGTGGCATGAAAACTCCTTGACTAGATCAAAAAAACTACCATCATGATTGATGATATTTTAATGCCTTATAAATGATTAGTAAAAGATTAAATTATTATAAATAGTTTTAAGGGTCTCATACATGCCTCTCTATCCATTGGTTTCATGCCTAGTCCTCTGGAATCATGTTTAAAGGAGCTATAATCATCTACAGTCCAAAATACTCCTCTTCCATGTACCTTGCACACTTGTCCTCAAATTTGGGATCAATTTCTCATGAAAATATTTATGAGGAATTTAATTACACTTAAAAATACCATAAATGGACCTAGAAGTATTAGGGACACCTTAAAATCACCCCACTTGAATATTTCCACCCTTCTCACTAGATTGTCCAATAGGCCAGTTTTGGCTCGCTGAGATGAAGCACCTAGTTTGGAAAATTAGGATTTATTAATTATAATCAAATGGTAATATGGAGTTATGAAAAGTCTTACAATTTTTACCAAAGTTGGTTTCATATTTAGGCTCCTCCTAAAACCTACACAACATAAAAAATAGTAAAAAATACCCTATTTATACCATATATGTATAGATTATACACAACTAAAAATAATTTGAGGGATCATAATTGCGTCCTATACAAGTTTAAATACATTTCATATCCAAACTATTCCATTATAATTCATCTCTATCTTCATTTCCATAAATTGGTCACAAGTAAGGGTTTAAACTTGTTTTCACTCTTAAAGTTTGTTCATAAAGATTTAACATCAAACATACAAAAAAATTATACAATTACATAGTTAAATACCTTCATAAACATCCTTTAACTCCTCTAAACTCCATACAAACCCTCTAAAAATATGTGAGCATTTGAATTTGGCCTTTCGAGTTTGTTTGCCCAAGTTATCTTGAGGTATAAAAATGGATTTCCTTAGTTTTATTTAAAATATAAAATATTTTACACATATTATTTGACATCATGAACATGTTTCAAATGTTTTAATGGATACTTCATGTTAGGAATGTAAATGGCCTCTCATTTGGAATCTAGGCTTCATCATGCCTAATATGTTTATTTACACTTTAGAGCTCAAAATGATCTTGTAATTTTTTACCATATTCCAAATATATCTTTAACTCCCACCATGATCCATTAATAATATTTTAATAGGATATAATTCATATCAAATACTATAATTTAAAATAACTCCTTCATCTAGCACTAGGCCTCAACCTTGCCTTTAGGCCTGATAGTAACTCTAAGGGTATGGATCACCTTATTGAGTTTAACCCACATATTATTGGTATTTAATGTTATTTTATAGAAATTTTACAACTCCACACACATCTACCTAATCTTAAAATAACATTTGGTGAGTCTTATCACCCCTTTTCTTCAACCTACCAAGTTTTAACATGAGGGGAAGTGCCCTCTATTTAAGATAAAATAGAGGGAACTTACTCTATTTTTATAGGAAAAAAATTATTATATGATTTTATATATGTTTAAATTAACTTTTGGACAAAATTTTAGCTCTTTATCATCTCATATGACCCTCCAAATCTTTAGGTTCCTAAAACTAGCTTCTATATAAAAGGACTATGTAGGGTTTTAAGGAATGGCTATGCTTGATA
This sequence comes from Torreya grandis, assembly GCA_037957365.1. Classification (NCBI taxonomy): domain Eukaryota; kingdom Viridiplantae; phylum Streptophyta; class Pinopsida; order Cupressales; family Taxaceae; genus Torreya; species Torreya grandis. Next base: position 3,064,030 of record JARHVA010000553.1, read on the forward strand.
CCTTTTGGGTTCCTTCTCTACTAATAATAAATAATGATATATTCATGAGGATATTTTAAATTATATGAATTTTATTTACCCTTCATTCATCCATCTAAATTCTCATATATCATTTCATATACTTTGCCTAGTTTATTCTGAATACCAAACCCTTACTGTGACTGTGTTTTGCTTGTTAAAAAAGGTTCATTATAGTCTACCAACCTGAATTATCTAATTAAATTTTATAACTTATTCCATATATATTATAATCACCCTTTCATATTAACCCTTTATATAACACCTCATACACCTTGCCCTTTGTCTGACTAGTTTTGTGCCTTGACTATGTTTCATGTCTCTTAGACCCTACTTGTAGGTAGTTATGCATGTTTAGGTGTTGAAAATTGCTCATAAAAGAACATAATTTGTGTTATTTCTCATTATATTATTTATCCTATACATTCACCCCAACTTTCAGTGCCAACCTCAAAAGGATCAAAAACTTGTTCACTGTCTACTACACAGTCATCCCTAATGGCTATAGGTGTGTGTTAGGGTCTTAAGAGGTCTCACTAAGATTGTATTTAATTTATAAGGGTTAATGGATTTCATCATGAAATTGATAAAGGTTTTAATGGGTTTTATTTACCATTTCAACCCCTTATTATCTTTTTATCTCACCATATTAAGTTTCCTTGTGAGGAATGAGACACTCTACCTGAATAACCCTTGTAGGTATGTGTGAGATTCTACTAAGCTTAGTTATGATGTGAATACACTCTCCATGACCCCATTACGTAAAAAAAACAATATTTAACTTTTATTTAACCTGAAGGTCTTAAAACACCACTTGAAAATCAAAATTGGGCCATTATCAACCTACCTTGTTATAGGTGCCTATTTCCATCATGTATAGATTGTAGGTGTATATGAAGGTCGAAAACACACTCTACCATCTCTTTCTGATGATGTTTTGAGTTATTGATACCATTTTAACTATTTATGACTATTTAAATTTGATTTCATGGTCACATTTTACAATTTTTGGATGGAGAGCCACCTTAGGCTCAAGACTGTAGATGTCACTATCTATTCTCAGTGTTTTATGGGCAACTTTAGACCATATAAAAGTTGACTTACACTAATATTTCTGACCCATAAATTTTCCAAGTTATTATTTATGATAGATTATATTAATCAAGATCATTATAATGTATTAAAACCTCAATTATCCATGTCATATGGCATTCTCAAAATGCTCATGGGCCTCTATTTTCATAGTTTTGAGATAGTGGGCCTGAAATTGTCTATTGATCCTAGAAGGCAGTCCATGACTCCAATTAACAAAATATATTTTCAATTATGTATACCATGAATTTTTATTCACATGAGTAATTTAATTAAATCTTAAAAATCAACATCAACACCTCAAAATACTCTTTACATTCTCTTCCAAGTCACCTGTAGGTGCACCTTGAAAAAAGTATGGAGGCAGACTGTATACAAGTATTCACAATGAGTTTCATCTAAATTTCAATGACTTATAAACTCATAAACATACCTATAATAAATTATTCACATCTCAAATTTCCTAAAATAAGTGTCAAAATATTATCTTCAATGTGAATGCATCCATGAGATCAATTGTATGTGTTCATTAATGGCAGAATTATGTGAATGTTGCATATGACTCGAACTCATGGAGATTTTACCTCAGAGGATGAAAAAAAAATAGGATAAGAATAATAATACATTTAATACATTTCAATTAACCTATCACAAACTTTTAATTAGGATTAAAACATGAAAATTATGCAAATAGAGGGGAAAAAGTGCCTACAACATAGAATGATGCTTCTTTTTGTAACTCAAGATGATTAGCATATAAAAAATTCATGAAACTTGAAACCAATAATGGTAATGGTTTGAAGAGGAGATTAAAATCATTTGAGACTAATACCATCAAGTATATTTTATGAATCTACTCAATCCAAGGAAAAACTTACAAGGTACATAGATTAACAAGCAAATTTGAAAGGTCAACTTCATGAGGATGGTTTATGAAGCACATACCACAATTTTTAAAAATAATTATATGTAAATGAAAGTATATAAGTTTCAAACAACCTCTAAAAATAAGTTTCCCTAAAATTTCTTGAGCTATTCATACCTAGTAAAAACCTGAAGGTCAATTTTGTTTGCCAAGAAGGATGAAAAGGGAGTAGAATGGTTTTGAGCAAGAAATGAAACTTTAAAATCAAACCAAACATGTAACTAATATTTTAAAATATTAATAGTTATTATGTGATCTTTTCCCATGTGGCACACTTCCCAAGGAGCTATAAAAGTGCTAAAATCTCCTTTTTTTTGAAGAAAGCTACCCTTTTAACTGAATAACCTACCAATTTTCAGTTATGTCAATTAATTAAGACCTATAAGGACACATGGGATGTGAAATTACATTTTGACACCTTTACACTTCCTTATAAATTTGTAAAAGTCATTAAATGCAGCTTTTTGGCCTCAAAATGACCCAAAATGACTAAGGAGACTAAAATGACGAAGGACCAATTGTAGTATAATATTAATGAAATAAATTAGACTATAAAAAACCTTTTTAAATCATGTTAGACCCCCTAAAACACCTAAATATGAATTTTATACCTAGGGGTGCCCCAATTTAACCTAAAGGTCAAATTTGGTCAACAAATTGGTGACTCATAGGGGTAGTATGTCTGTTATTCTAACTCTACCAGTAGCCTTATCTATCCATTGGGACTAGGGATTCATTTTAAGTCTGAGACAAATAAGGAAACCTTTGACCATTGACTTTGAACAATACAAGACCATTAATTGACTACCTCAACCACACAAAACAAAAGACACACACAAAATAAAGTAAACAAGCAAATAATAGACACTCTTGTGCTCAAAGAACTTAGGGAAAATATGAAATAGAATATTATATACAAGTATAAATAAATCATACCTCCCTTTTTAAGATCAAAGGGAATGCTTTTTTAATTTCCATATTCATGAGATGGATGAAGGTGCCAAGTATGTTGTTATTTAAATTAGACACTTGATAGATTAGACCTATTCTTTAGCACCTCAATTTATATCTTCTAAATTGGAATATATTAAAATAGGTCTCTAATTTAGACATATTCATCTTTACTTTTTACACATACTTCATGTTGCTACCCACTTTCTTTCTTATGATCAACTTTCATCTTCTCTGTAGGCATGGTCTCAAAAGGAATGGTTTCTTGTTCCTTGAAAGATTGAGGCCAATAGAGGTTTATATTGAGCTCAAAAGGATGATGTGTAATTTGATTTTTCTCACCTATGGCATTTTGGACAATTTCATCTTTCTCATCTATGACATTTTGGACAATGTCATAATTTTTACTAGCACTTGTAACCAACCCTAAAGGAGTTATAGACTCCTTGAGAGATTCAAACTCTTTGAAAATATATTAAAATATATGCCATAAATAATCATCTTAAATTTAATCAGTATCATGAATGGGAAGAACAAGATAATATTCTTCATCTTCTTCTTTATATTCTACTAGGACCTCTTTCAAGATTTCTTCTTCAATATAAGGAGTGTATTCTTCATCATCAACCAAACAAGGATATTCAACACAAGAGATCACCTCTTATTTATCACTTAGGAGCTCTTGAGGGTTTTCAAATTACACCTCGTATCTCATAATATTATTTTGTTTGTCAAGGGTTATAATATCTTCAATCTCCTTATTAGTGATGCCAAGACTAGGCATCTTAAAATCTGATGACCTAGCCCAATGAGGCTACCAAGGAGTTGTACTTTCTTAAAGTAAGAGTTATGAATTTTCCTCAACCAATTCCACTTCTTAAGGTTCCCACACCATAGGTCTATCAAGCCAAAGGGTGATGGGATGAGGACAAAAGGACCTAGTTGGTGGAGGTAGAACATAGGACTCAAAATTAGATTGAAAATGCAAAGTTGGGAATACTTTTAAGATATCTTGAGGAAGGGGAGATAGACTTTGGGCTAAAACAACTTGATTTTCTTCCTTCCATTTGATAACCACTTCACTCACATCTGATTTATCTTGAGGAATATCTTAATGGGATGGATGGGGTGTGTTTAGGCATGGGATATTTTGGGTTTAAACCTTCCATCACACCTTGATTTAACAGCCTCATCTTTGACTCTAACTCCTCAATTTACTTGGCTATGTTTTCTTGGAAAATTTTGTCTTGAAGTTGATAGGAATCATCATGAGAATAAATAATATATGAGGGATGACATGGGACATAATAATATTCTTAAGGAAAGTTAGGAGGAACTTATAAAGGATCAACTTAATTCACCACTTCACACTCCTTATCAACCAAACTTCCATCCTCTTTCTTTCCCCATGATTCTACTATATTACTCCAGCATAGGATGTTAGGATTAGTAGTCTTTACTTGAGAAAAGGTGGCATGGGTTAGTCTAGGATCAAGATGCTTATCAACTTAACACTCTTTGTCAATACTTTCTCCTCTTTCTTTCCCCATGACTCCATTATCTTACTCTAGCTTAGGATATTTGGATTAGAGGTCTCCTCTTGAGGTGGTGGGGATGCAATGTGAGAGGGAAATGAGGGTTTAAACTCAAATTATTTAGATGATAACATGGACTAATAAAAATTCATATTATCCAACTTAATTTTTGTATTAATATTATTTTCAAATACAATATTTTTCCTTTCAACTCTCTCTTCCAAATGATTGGGAAAAGGATGAATCTGGTATCTTTTATTTGGCTCATGACTAGGGGTAATATATGACTAATAGGAAACTTGGGAAATTGGATATGAAGGCTGGTAGGTTTGGTGAGGTTTCCTTTCATGAATCATTAGCCTATCCTCTAATGAATAAACTAGGCCACTCACATCAAGCATCTCACTTGTGAGCCTTTGACAATTGGCTCTCTCAATAGGTCTCCACTCTTTTTTGACCAAATCTAATGAATATCTCATCTTATGAATAAGGTGACTAGGAACCTATTTAGGACATCCCCTTTATGTGTCAAGATCTAACATATACCTCTCATATCCCAAGAGTGTCTTCTTGAAGGTGGAAATGGGTTGGCTTGGGAAGTGGCTAGGTTTACTAGGAGCAAGACATGGAGAAGGCTGATTTTAAGCCCGATATACTTCATGAATGGGCTAACAAATATATTAGTGAAGATAATGAAGGTAATATTGAGGCTGATAAGGATCATGACAAGATTTTCCAAGGACTTATTCATATTGATATGGAATGATACAAGCTTGAAATGTCTCAACAACTTATATAGAACAAAACTCAACAACAATGTTAGCCATGGAACTTCATTTAAAGTAAGAACATAAAGGAAAATGTTACCAACAATATTCAAAGGATAACCTAGGATTCTTGACCAGATGATATATCTTTGGAGTCACCACTGATGACTGAATATATTCCTCTAAAGTTTGATTGTTGAGAGACAACACCAAAAATCTCTAAACCTCTTGGCCCAATAGTCCCACTAGGCATGTCAAAAACTATTGTCACATGGATTTTCACCCTTTAAGGAGATGGAACATATCTCCTCATCCAAGTGGCATAATAGAAACACCTTTAAGCTTGTGGGTATCCTAAGAAATGAAAGAAAACTAAAATAAGGGAGGTGATACACCAAATATATTGATGACTTCAAAATATATGTATATTACACTTGAAATTAAGGGACAAACTAAACATACACTTCTCCAATATTCATCTTCTTAAATCAGTGTTACATTGTAAGGTTATGGATGAATGTGTAAAGCTAGGAGGACTAAAAAAGAGGCCTATGAAGGAACTAATGAATAATATAATATCCTCAATCCTTGACAATTCTTAGAACACTTCACATTCCCTTTAAGAAGAATCTTTCCAACTGCAAATAGATGATGGAATGAAATAACATGTTAAGGAATCCATAGTCTTCACTTATGCAAAATCAAACACTCCAAATAAACACACTAATAATATTCATGGATGAGGTATAAATTATTAGTCTTATTTATCAAAAGGTATATAAATGATCAAGTATTTTCCATACTTAGGTAGAGCATAAAGTACAATGGCTAAAATGGCTAGCTCTTATAGAACTTGAGAGAGAGAAAGAAAGGAGAAGAGAGAAGTCCAAGGGTCACAAGGACACTTTTAAAGATGATAAAATAAGTTATCCATTCATGATAATATGGTTTGGGATGAACCATGCAAGGCCAAGAAGTATAAATGTTAATCCAAGTCATAAACCTCATGAAAAGTGGCATGAAAACTCCTTGACTAGCTCAAAAACATTGCCCTCATCATTGACCCTATTTGAGCACCTTATAGATTATTAGGATAAGTTTCAATGATTTTAAATATGGATAATGGTATCAAGAATGCCTATCCATTCATTGGTTGCATGTTTGGTCCTTTAAAATCACTTGGAAAGGAACTATAATCATTTATAGTCCAAAACACTCCTCTTCCATGTACCCTACACACTTGTCCTCAAATTTATGGTCTATTTATCATGAAAATCCTTGGGAGGAATTTAATTAAACCTTTCAATACCCTCCATGTACCTATAAGCATTAGGGACACCTTAGAATCACCCCACTTGAATATTTCCACCCTTCTCACTAGATTTTCCAATAGGCCAATTTTGATTGGCTGAGATGAAGTAGATAGTTTGGATAATTAAGAATTTTTATTTATAATAAAATTTACATAGGGATTTATTAAAATTCTAACACTTTCTACCAAAGTTTGTTTAATCTTTAGACTCCTCTTAGAACCTACATGACATAGAAAATGGTCAAAAATACCCTATTTTTACCATGTTTGTATACATTATGTAAAACCAAAAATATTTCTATGTATCTTAAGTTAGTCCTCTTCAAGATAAAATATGTTTCATAAACAAAATATTCCATTATAATTCATCTCTAGCTTCATTTCCACAAACTGGTCATAGGCAAGGGTTTACAAGGGTTTCAACTTATTTTCACTCTTAAGGTTAGTTCATAAAGATATGACATCCAACCTACCAAAAAATTCCACAATTTCATAGTTAAAAATTTTCATCAACATCCATAAACTCCTATAACATCCATTCAAACCCTCCAAAAATATTTGAGCATTTGAATTTGGCCTATCAAGCTTATTTTCTTATTTCTTGCATGCCTAAGTTGTCTTGAGATATAAAAATGGCTTTCCTTGGTTTTATTTTTACTATAAAAGATTTAAAAAATCTTATTTGACCTCATGAACATGTTTCAATAGGTTTTAATAGATACTTCATGTTAGGAATGTAAATGGCCTCTCATTTAGAATCTAGGCTTCATCGTGCCTAATATGCTTGTTTACACTTTAGAGCTCAAATTGGCCTTGTAAGGTTTTAATTTCTTCAAAATGACTTTTAAACTCATACCATGATCCCATAATTATTATTAAATAGGATATAAGTCATATAAAATACTATAAGTGAAAATGACTCCCTCATCTAGCACTAGGCCTCAACCTTGCCTCTACGACTGACTGCAAATCCAAGGGTATGGATCACCCTATTGAGTTTAACCCACATATGATTTTTAATTAATGTTTATTTATTAATTTTCCAAATCCACATGCCTCTCCTAAATATTCAAATAGCTTTTGGTGAGTCTTATCATCTTTTTTCTTCACCCTGCCAGGTTTGTGCATGAGGGGAAGTGCCCTCTATCTGAGACAAAATAGAGGTAACTTACCCTATTTGTCTAGTAAAACAAAGTATTTTATTATTTTATATAGTTTTCAATGACATTATTGATAAAATTTTATCTCCTGATCATCTCATATGACCCTCCAAAGTTTTAGGTTCTTAAAACTAGCTTCTAGACAAAAGGACTATGCAGGGTTTCAAGGAATGGTTATGTTTGCTCCCTTTTGGGATATTTATATGATCATAATACATCACTATATCTTCATTAATATGTTTTAAATTATATTAATTTGATTTACCCTTCATTCATCCATCCAAACTCTCATATATATTTTCATATACTTTGCCTAGTCAAGGTTGAATACCAAACCCTATTTGTGACTGTGTTTTGCTTATTGAAAAGGGTTCCTTATACTCTAAATATATTAATTGGTTCATGAAATTTTAACACTTCTTCCCATTCTATTTCAATCACCCTTTCATATTAACCCTTGATATAACACCTCATACACCCTGCCCTTTGTCTGATTAGTTTTGTGCCTTGACTATGTTTGTTGTCTCTTAGACCATACCTATAGGTAGATATGCATGTTTAGGTATTGAAAATGGATAATAAAATAACCTCATTTTTTTAATTTATCATCCTCTTATTTATCCTATGCATTTACCCTAGCTTGTAGTTCCAACCTCAAAAGGATTAAAAACTTGTTCATTGTCTACTACAGAGTCATCCCTAATGGTTATAGGTGTGTGTTAGGGTCTTAAGAGGTCTCACTAAGAGTGAATTGCATTAATAATGGTTAATGGATATCATCATGGATTTTATAAATGTGTTAATTGTTTTTATTTACCATTTCAACCCTTTATTAGTCTTTGACCTCACCAAAATGAGTGTCCCTATGAGGATTGAGACAATCTACTTGAATAACCCCTGTAGGTGTGTGTGAGATTATAATGAGATTATTTATGGTGTTAATACAATATAAATGAACCCCATTAGTAAAAAAAACATGATTGAACTTGTAATTAACCTGAAGGTCTTAAAACACCACTTGAACATCAACTTTGGGCCACTATCAACCTGCCTTGTTGTAGGTGTCTATTTCCATAGTGTACAGACTGTAGGTGTATATGAAGGTCCAAAACACACTCTACCATATCTTTCTGATTATATTTTGATTCATGGATTTAATTTTGACTCTTTTTTTCTATTTCACTTTGATGGCATGGTCAAATATTGCAAATTTTGAATGGAGATCCACCTTAGGCTTAAGACTGTAGATGTCACTATTTATTCTTAATGTTTTTATGGGTAACTTTAGACCATATAAAAGTTGACTTACACTAATATTTTTGACCCAAAAATTTTCCAAGTTATTATATATTCTAGAGGATATCAATAAGTATCATTATAATTCATTAAAACCTTAAGTATCCATGTCATATTCCATTCTCAAAATTCTCATGAGCCTCTATTTTCATAGTTTAGGGATAGTGGGCATAAACTTGTCTATTGATCTTAGAAGGTAGTTCATGACTCAAATTACCAACCTATCTCTTTAATTATGTATATCATGAAGTTTTATTCACATTATGAATTTAAGGAGAGCTTAAACATAAACATCAGCACCTCAAAAGGATCTTTGAATTCTCTAACAAGACACTTGTAGGTGCACCTTGGAAAAGTATGCAGGAAGACTGTATATAAGTGTTCACAATGAGTTTCATATAGATTTAAATTATTTATAAAATAATATCCATACCTCTAATAAATTATTAACATCTCAAAATTCCTAAAATAAGTGTCAAAATATTCTCTTCATTATGAATGCATCCATGAGATCACTTGTATGTGTTCATTAATGGTAGAATTATGTGAATGTTGCATATGACTGTAACTCATGGAGTTTTTACCTTAGAGGATTAAAATAAAATATGAGGAGACTAATAATACATTTAATAAATTTTAATGAACCTATCATAACCTTGTAATGACGATCAAAACATGAAAATTATGTAAATAGAGGGGAAAAACTACCTGCAACATAGAATGATGCTTCTTTTTGCAACTCAAGATGATTAGCATATCACAACATCATGTAACTTGAAAAAAATCATGTGAATATTCTTATGAGGAGGTAAAAATAATCTAGGACCAATACCAACAAGTGTATTTTATGGATCTACTCAGACAAAGGCAAAACCTATAGGGTACATAAATTAACACATTGATTTGAAAATTCAACTTCATGAGGATAGTTCATGAAGCTCAGACCACCATTTTTCAAAATAATTATATTTAAATTAAGGTCTATAATTTTAAAACAACCTACCAAAATAATTTTCCCTAAAACTTCTTGAGCTATCCATACCAAGTAAAAATCTAAAGGTCACTTTTACTGGCCAAGAAGGGTGAAAAGGGAGTAAAATGGTCTTGATAATAAATGGCACTTCTAGATCAAGCCAAACATGTAACTAAGCTTTGAGAAGCTAAAGAGTAATTGTGTGATCCTTTCCCATGTGAAATACTTCCCAAGGATCTATACAAGTGCTAAAATTTCCTTTTTCCTAAGAAAGCTACCTTTTTAACTAAAGAACCTACCAATTTTTAGTTATTGTAGTTAATTAAGACCTATAAAGACACATGGGATGTGACATCACATTTTTACACCTTTACACTATGTAATAAATCCATACAAGTCATAAAATGCAGCTTTTTTGGCCTCAAAATGACCCAAAATGACTAAGGGGACTAAAATGACCAAAACCAAGCCTAGTATAAAATTATTTACTTTTATTAGACTATAAAACACATTTTGACATCAGGTTAGACCCCATAAAACACTTAAATAACAATTTTTTACCTATGGGTACCCCAATTTGACCTAAAGGTCAAATTTGGTCAACACTTAGTATTAAGGGAATTCATGGAAGGTCCACCAATCATTCATTAAAGGAGCTTAAATTTTATATAAATACATCCCATAATAAGCCATCCACTTATATTTTCCTATCCATGCCTCATTAAAGGAGGTTCTTTCCTATGCTCAATTGAGTCACATGGTGGCTCTTGTGTATTTTTTTGGTTTCTTCTAAGACTTTCTTACCTATTTTTCCACTTTATCTTATTACTAAGGAAATTCATGGAATATATACTACTCAATAAATAGAGATTATAGATATTGGATAAAATATATTTAAGTTAGGTGATAATAATTTTCACCCACTAGGCTTAAAGGCTAGCCACCTAAAACATATGATAAGTCTAAAAGGTGGGAAATAAGGTAACCAAATACTTATCCTAGGTTTAAGAAGGTTTAAAATTGATTAGGTATATGACCATGTTTGGAATAGTCTATTTCCTTCATTGGCCCTTTTCTTATTTCTACATACTCTACGCACACATAAAATTCCTCTAACCTAATTGTTGAAGCTATAAGATTTAATCAAACAATGTAATTACATCAATTAACCATAGCCAATCATTCATGGAATATAAAAATATATGTAGATAATCTCATATTATTCAATACATAAGTAGTTTCCATTCATAAGTTTAGAAGTAATGGTCAACATGATTTAAGTCACTATATTTCAAAGACAATCAAATTTCATTAACAGACATATCATAAAGAAATGTAAGCATCATAATTTTATAAGTAAGAAATATAAAACATGATTAATAATAGGTATTTATCATGGTTCTCAACACATGGAAAGCCTTCATAATTCCTTTCACGATTCATTAGAACATTAATTAACATCATACTTCAATAATCATAACATATAAGCCATAATTTCATAGTCATCTTTGTCAAAGATAAGTACTATGAAAAATGGGGCCTTACATCCCCCTCCCTTTAAGAAGACTTATGCCTAGAATTAATTGAAAGAGGTAAGGATTCCAAACCCTTAAAGGTTCAACATATTCCCATGCAGATTTTGATTCATCATATTTGTCCCATTAGCCATTAACTTGATCTATGTCTCTGCCTTGAAGTACCAGTGCCCTATATTATCAAATATTAATGGGATCCAAAGTCATATCCCCACATATCTTGATCTGTAAGGCCATCCAATCCAATAGATGAGCAATGTTAATAACATATTGATGTCAAACAAAGACATGAAATACATAGTGAACATAAGATAGTGTAGGTGGAAAGGTTAGTCTATAAGTTACCAAACTAATGGTTTCAAAGACCTCAAATGGTCCAAAAATATGATGTGATAACTTATAACCTTCTCCATAATATATGGGGATGTTTTTGTGTCTCACCCTAAATAAAAATTTATCACCAGCATTAAAATTTTGATTAATTATTTTTGCATCAACATACTTCTTCTATGGATCCCTATCAGTCTCCAAGTGCTATTGTGTTTTAATTACTTATCACTCCATCTCTTCTAACATGACAAGGCCAATCATGACTATATCCTTAAGTCAGTCCCAACTTAGTGGGGTGGTACAAGTGAAACCATATAAATCATGTAAAGGTTCCATCTTAATTGAACTATGATAGCTATTATTATAAGTGAATTTAACAAGATACAAATAATCTTACCAAGGAGATTGTTGGTCCATAACAAACATGTGTAACATGTATTCCAAGACACGACTAACTCTCTTAGTCTATATATTAGTCTCAGGATGATATGAAGTACTAAAATTGAGTTGAGTGCCTAATACCTTCTACAAAGAAGTCCAAAAGTGAGAATTATATACCACATCTCAATTTGAAATAATCTTTTATGAAATCCTATGCAATCTAATAATGTCATCCAAAAAGACCTTTGCCACTGAATTAGAATTATAGGTAGAACTTGTTGGAGAAAAGTGAGATACTTTGGTCAACTTATCCACTATGACCATGATCATATCACGATGGTATAATTAATTAGGTAAGCCTATAATGAAATCCATGGAGATGGTGTCCCATTTCCATTTTAGAATCTCATGAAGACATAATAGTCATATTAGATGTTGATGATCAGATTTTACCCTATGGCACTCCAAAAAACAAACTAAAAAATTAGTAATATCATGTCTTAAACCAGCCCAATGATATAATTTCCTCAACTCAGCATGCATTTTCTTCACCCTAGGGTGTACTTGGTAAGGAGCTCTATGTGAGAGGAATAGAATTAACTCATGAAAGCCACCAACTAAGGGAACATAGATACACCATTTATGGTGAAACAAACCATCAAGATAAAGATAATATACTTATAATTTACCCTTCACATTCAAACAAAATTCCAATAACTATCTTACTTATTTATAGAGGTTGTCCCTAGAAGCTACTTCAAAATTTGACTTCTCAAGTGAGTTCATAAACTCATTGACACCAACTCATGGTACCTCCTATTTAAGGAATTAATATCTAAGTTCTTATTTCCTTTGATATAAAAAATTTCATATTCATATTCACACAAAAATTCCATCCAACACCTTTGATGCACATTGAGGTTAGGATGATTAAATATATGTTACAAACTTAAATGGTTTATATTTAAAAGAAAATGATGACCAAGAAAGAAGTATCACCATCTTAAGAAAGCATGAATGATGATTTTAAATGACATATCATGCATGGAGTATGTCATATGATAATCCTTTAGTTTTAGATATTCATATGTAATAACTCTACCTTCTTGCATGAGAAAAACTCTTAATCCTTCCTTTGCTGCATTAGTGCAAATAAGGAAATATCCCATAGGATTAGGCACAACTAAAATTGGTGGATTGGTGAGTCACTCTTTTGGTATTCCTCACACCTTTATTTCCAAATTAAATTATTCCCCTTTTTATGAAGTGAAGTGATGGGATTTGTAATGTGAGAGAAATTATCTACAAAAGGTCTATAATATTTATTGATATTTTTGTCCCAAAAATGTCAAAATTTCAAATAACCTTAGGGAAAACCATTAAAGTTTTTGGAAAAATGACCTATGACACTCATTTACTAAAGCCCAATAAAAAATTAGAGATTTGGGTGCAATTTGCATCTTGCAAAGTTGTACATTATATCCAAACCTCTACTTCCTACCATACACATATCTAATGGAAACTAGAGATTGAAATGTAATTTACAAAGTTGAAAATTGCATCTATACCTCTATTTCTCACTAGAAACATAGCTGGTAGAAACTAAAGATTGGAATGCAATTTAAAACTTGAAAATTTCTTCCCAACCTCTACTTCCTACATAACTCATGCCCATCAAAAACTGAGACCCCACTCGTAATTTGAAAATTACAAAGTTTAAAATTGTAAACAATGTTTTTATTCTTGCCAAACATATACCCCATATAAATTAAAGAATGGAATGTAATTTTCAATTTGAAAACTTGATAATTACTTCCAAACCTCTGCTTTCCATGCATCACTCTAATCATAAATTAAAACTCTAATTTCAATTTGTAACTTGCAAAGTTGTAAATTTCAACTTGAGTTCCACTTCCCACCGACCATACTTCCTATAGAATATGGAACCCATGTTGTAAATTACAACTTGAAAAGTTGAAAATTTCACCACAAGTTTCATCTTCCCATTTTCAAAGAGCCAAGCTATCTATTAGAATGCAGAGGTCAAAGTGTAAATTGAAATTTGTAAAGTTACAAAGTTGCTCATAGACTTTAGATTTCCTAATATCTCACTAAACACAAAACTATGGGAATTTATTATATAGGTTATATAAATCTAATTAAGGTTAGTTATAATTATTTTTTAATTTTCAAAAATTTAGATTGGAACTTTGTGATACTACTAGTGACTTAGAACCATGCATTCAACCCTTCTAGTGACTTTGAGCCATGAATTCAAGACATGAATTTGAGTAACAAATCCATTATTTTCCACCTTTATGGATTTCCTAAATCCCTTTTATGTTTTATAGCTATTATTTTTTGCTATTAAGCAAAGCATATGTAGATTTCCCATTTGCTTCCTATCTAATCAAATTTATAGGTTTCTTTTCCTTTGCTTGGTGTCATTATGGTTTAGGTTTTTTTAATTCGTAGCATATATAAATATTATAGTTATCCATCAAGTTATTTTCAAGTTATAAAACATTTTCTATATTTCAAAATATAGGGTTCTTGAAAATCAAATAAACAGTCAAATATTCTTTTGAGGATTCCCTGCACAATCCCCATAGACTTTTTATGTGGACAAATAAATTTCAAGATCTATAGGATTTACACCTACATTGGAGACCCATATCTACATTAAATTTTGACAGGCATAGATAAATTATAAAACCCATTGGATTTTTCATTGAAGATTACAATTATTTTTTGCATCCACTATCTCTACTAGACATTTTTGATGAAATACCAATCCTAATCTCCACTAAAGATTTCAATTGTGTTTTTCACCCTCAAATCTTACAAACTCTATAATTGGTTTTCCCATATAAAATTCTCCAAGATCCATGTCTATAAAAGAGATTAAATTTAAATATAAATGAAACAGTGTCCCACTCAGTTTGGAATCTAACACAAACAAAATCATGGACATAGACGTAGGTCACATTGACCTAGGTGATTTCTAGACTAGGGTAAATGTTGAATTTAAAAATGAATAGATTTAGAGAATTTATGACTATGGAGTGCCTCAAGAAACAAATTTCTCCCTGTTATTATAAAACCTTAAGCTGGTGCTCACATTGGAGAAGTACTATGATTTTGATAAGAGAGAAGTATTGAATGACAAAGAGGAAAGGATTATAAAATTGGACATTGATTTCTTAGATTCAGTTTTACTGATACCTAAATATGAGAGTTACCTTGATATAACTCCTAAATCATCAAATAAATTATATCAAGACAATAACACTAGATGTCTAAGGGTAATGAATAAGCAATGGCTAAGGGTCTCTAGGCATAAATCTATAAGACTACCCAAAACACTAGCAAAGATAGATTTTAAGGATGAAGTGGGTGATATAATAATACTAATGCATAGAATCACTAGGAACCTTGATGTAAAGAACTTCTAAGACTATATGTAATAATACATATTGGTACTCCACCAAAACAAATAGTATATCCATTGGGCATAACTAATAAGTGACTCCATCCACAAGTAGTTGATGGAAGTATAGAATATAGGGAAGTTATATATGACTTTTTATCAAGTATAATTATTATCCATGGGTAAAGCCTTCAAAATATTGAATATAGTAGTTGACCAAGAAAACAAAGTTTTCAATCATTACCCTAACCTCACTCTTGAGGCAATTAGATAGCTCTTCAGAAGAGTAAATGATACATTCATCTACTACATCATAGTTATGTTTGACAAAGAGCTAGAAAAGAAGAGATTTGATAATGTTGCTACTTCAAAGATTAAAAACTAGGGATATTATTTCATTTAGTTCTCACATACTCATATATAATAGTAAGAAGATTCAATGGTCATCTTTACATCCTCCCAAGATATGTAAGTGACAACTGAGCTTTAATGGAGCTTGTGATGCAACTTGTAGAGACTCAAAAGTTACTATCTAGTAAGCACAAGGGGAGAATCCATTTTATAATTCTCATAGGGAGGTATAAATGCCCTTCCTTATCTAAAACCAAGTGTGCATATGCTAAAATGAATCAGATGAACTTGAGGGCTCTAGAGGCAAGGCCATTCTATGGTGTAAATGGAAACATTACTAGTGCATTGAGATCTCAAAATATTCCCATGTCCCTTACTATGATTACTACTAGGAGGACCTACAATATGAAGAAGTAATATTCTAGGATGACCCTAGATCAGATCAAGGATTTTAACATGGCACTAGTCATTAAGGACTTGGTAGATGTGAATCCCTAGTAGACAAGGTCTACTATTATAATAAAATCTTTGCCCAACCCCTTCCAATAGTTAATTGATCCATTATTAAGTCATTCTCATTAATGGATATAACCACTAGTGTAATAAACAAAACAATTGACTAGATTAGGAAAAAGGGGGTCAAGGTGACCAAATAAATAGTGAGCATCAGTGAGAAGCTAGGAGATCTCAAATAGAAGGGACTGCCACTAACAATAGAAGGTTCTAGCAGTGGAACCCTCTTAGAATAGGTAGATAGTCCATTGATATATCAGAAGAGAAATAAAAATTAAAATTCTAAGAGAGGATAATCATGTAGCCAAGGAGTAGTAATGGTTCAATAGATAGTGATTTCATCTAAAGATATAACTACTATTGAAACACCAATAGTTTTTACTCTTATCTCAATCATAGCTTTTACACCTATCTCTATTATAGTCCCTCCTATGTTTGTCATTACTTCAAATTCAACACCTCCTCCTATTGTATCCACTCCACCATCACTTCAAGTAATTACCCCCTCCCATTTCACCAACTTACATGTGTTAGTAAGTCCATTCCCAATAGTTCAATCAACTCAATCAGACACTCAACTTTTAATTCCACTCTCCTCTTCTAAAATTACACTCCCTTATCACCACCTCCACCCCATTAATCAATAACACCACATAGTACTATATAGCTATAAATTTAGTCATCTTGACTAGATTCCCACTGGCCATCCCAACCACTAAGATAACTACTAATTCATTTTCATCTCCCTTCACCTTTCCCATTTTATCAACCCTAAATGTCCCAACAAAATTTATTGATTCAATCATGGCTCTAGATTCCGCACTCCCATAGATTCTCCCTTTTCAATTCCCTATGCGTACTCCTCTATTGGTGTCACTTCCATATCCCACACCCCTAGTAGGTACATATATTTCCATTGCACCCATTTATTCCATTTCCATAATAACCCCAACCCCCACAAAAGAGGTAGAGATGGAGAAAATGACTGATACAAATGTGGCCACTCAACCCATAGATGGGGAAGAGATTGGCAAAACATCAACCAAAGATTCAAAGGCCATAATAGTAATAAACTTAGTACTTGTCACCATAAGCAGTAGTGCAATAAATTCAGCTATAGATTCATAAGTGGAAGTGCCAAAACAATAGGATGCCACTCCTAGTTAGATAGTATAATTAGTGGAGAAGAAATATAAGCAGATGGTGACCCCAATCACACTTTATTTTGGCATTACAAATGAATTTAAGAAATCTAAGGCAGATCCTATAACCATATCAATAATATTATATGATTTAGTAGGAGAGAAGTATGTAGATATTAAAGTCCCCCCACTAGATAAACAAAAATAAGATCTAGTGTTGGGGGACTACTAAATATTAAAGGTTCACCTTGATCATCCTACAAGAGAGGGATTGAAACATAATGTTTAATATAGTATTAAATCTCTCTTCAAGAAAATGGATAGTGATAAGGTCACAAATGATGAATTGAAGAATAAGGTTGAATAATTGATGACTGTACTAAAGAAGTTCATTGAGCCTACTGCCCAACCAACATAATTTATTACCAAGACCTATGACCAAGAAACACTTGATGCAGTAACAAATATTAGTAGTATGGGAAGGGATAAAAAGGATTGGGTAGAGGAGCTCATTTCAAGGGAAATAGATTTATTAATTTAGTAATGGACCACTATAAAGATATGAAAGAGATATGGGAAAATTTGAGAGAATAAATAATCAAATATTAGGAAGAGATAGAAAGGTTGAACTTATTTTATCTAAAGTTGATAGTTGTGGACACAATTGGAAATGATATCCTCATTACAAACAGGATATTTAAAAATGTAGATCATGAGGAATTGGACATAGTAGCTCAGTTTAGAATAAGAATACTCATACAGAGTATCAATAAATCTAAGGCTACACATGACAAGGTCACATATATCCTCTGTAACATTAAATATTTATTGAATAATTATCATGTCAAGCAATAGATCATCAAAACTAGATCCTTTTAGTAGAGGAAGTTCAAATGAGTGGTCAAATAAGAGTCATCATGAGACACAACATTCAGCTTGAGCTCCATCTATCATTTTACTAGGTATCATAATACACTAGATCAAATGGGGAAAGATACTCAAGTATACAGGGCTACACAAAGGGATCTCTCTGACACAATTACATAATGGGAAATAAGCCACCTATACTCTTTTGGTCTAAATGAAGATCATATATTGGATATATTCAAGAGTTTTGATGCATATATTGAGAAGACAAAGTCAAATAAGGTAAAAGATCTTTAGAGGTTTTGGTTATCGATTTATTCTTTCCATCACAAACATTTTAGATATTGTATTTTCTTGTTTTAAAATATATTACAAATTTAAATATTATAAATTACAACTATCATTTTGACAGCTCTTTTTGAGAAAGAGCCACTTGTAGTTTCCATGTTCCTTTTTAATAGGTTGCAAGTTGTAAAAATCAAACTTGTAAATTATTCTTTATTTTTTGACAAGTCTACATTATTTAACTTGTAATGACTAATGTTGTAAATTAAAATTCTAGTTTTGTCAAAATCAGATGACTTAAAAATTTGTAAAAGTCCCAATTAAAAATTACAAGTTAGGTTTTGAAAAAAAAACCTAAAATTATCTAAAATATATCTATTATTCTAAAGTTTGAGTTCACTTTTTAGTGCCTCATTGCATGGAAAAACTATGGTAGGTCAAGTAAATAAGATGAAGGCATTACATGAAGACTCTCAATTTTATTCCATGCATCCAGTAGTTTTGATCATACCCAGTAGTTGCACATTTATTTTCCCACTTATTTACCTTACCCAAAATGCCATTATAGTTGAATATCATGCATCCTTTGCATAGACTTTATACATTTTTCATGCCCTTCAACTAGCCATGGAGATTTTGTTAACTAAATCTTTTATATGACAATATTTTGTATAAATATGGGTACTATGGCATATCCCATTTATATATATATTTTAGTTAAGTTATTCTTAATTTTTAACAAGTTATCTACATGTTTTAACCTAGATAATGAGAATAGATTGAAGATTTGCCTTTCTTGTCTATGTTATCATTATACATGTAAGGTTATTTATCAATGTATGGAGGTTTTTATTCTTATTTTAGTCAAAAATTTTCATTTTTGGTATTATTTTTCCATTTTTAAATATTTTTTAATAAAAAAATAAATAATCTCATCCCTTATATGAGATATACCTAATATTATCTTTGGTTTCACATTTTCATGAGTTTGTGCTCCAATAAATTTCAATATATTTATTATTTTGATGTGTTCATTCAAAGAAAGCATTAAAATAAACTACAAAATATTTGATGCAATCACCATTTCCAATTTTTACAATTTCATTTCCAAAACTCTTTTCTCATGGTCAAAACACAAGTTTAGAAGTAAATCACTAAGAAATATAATTTCCACATAAGCTGGTAGTTTATCAGTTGTATCAAATTTAGTGAAATCAATCTATCCTTCTCTAGAAGTTCACCTAAATTCTCCAAGGTTCTATAGCTTGTAGGTGATCCCATTATATCATTAGATTTTTTCACAACAAGCTACAACAACAAGATGGGTGCAAAATCTATGTTATAACATTTTCTGGCATGCCTAGTGGGACCTCAAAACTACTACTAAGAGATTGGTAATATTCTCAATAAGAATTTTATGAGCCCCATACATATTTCAAAACCATCTGGCAACTCTATTGGCTTACAGATTCAGAAACTTAAGGTTTACATAAGGCAAAGAAACAAACCAAATCATCTACTAAAGGTAATAAACATGATTTTTTAGAACTGTCATTTCCATGTAAAAAGAGATCAAGATCAGTTGTACCTTACACTAGAGGATATCCTAAAAATATATTTACATCTCCTTCAAATATCCCTAGTAGTTTCATACCTCCTATTATGTCTATGATAAATCAAAATTTCATAGACTTCAATGGAGGAAGCCCACTTGAGTTATACCAATATGATGATATACCTACCTTAACTTTAAAAATCCTTCCATATTTTATTAGTGAAACTTCTATCGATCATATGGAGCATATATAAGACATTGTTAATCTTTTTTCACTCCATAATATGGTACAAAATAATGTTACTATTATAATCCTAGTCTCCTCTTTTAAGGGTAAATCCTTACAATGGTATTATAGGCTTACCTTCCAATTCCATTTGTGTTTGGGATGAATTAGGGACTTCACTATGCATGTACTTTGAAGATAAGAGTGATCACCTCTCCCTGGTTGAACAATTAACTTCTATTCAGTGGTATCCTCATGATTTCATGAGTGAATTCAATTTTCACTTTTAAAAGACATGGAATAGAATTCTATTATTGGTCAAACCAGCCCCAAATAATGCTTTCCTATATTACTTAAGAACATTAAATAGTAATATAGCTATTATGATTTAGTCAATAGGTGGTACCACACTCCTTAATGCCTATGAAATTTAAATAAGAGAAAAAAATTGCCTGATTTAAGCTATAAGAAATACCCCAATTCCACTAATGCTTTTATGTATAGAAATACCTCCTATACAACCAATAATTTCTCTAATTCCTACCACAAGAAAAACACCATCTTTAACTCCTACTCCTAATGGTAATTTATATGAGATTAATTTATTGATTAAGAAATTTAGAAATTGGTTTTTAGAAATGAAAAGGCAATAATCCCATAACTACAAGTTTTATTAGCATGATAACCAAATATATCAACCTAACAAGCAATCATAATAAGGAAATTCATAGCCATAAAGTTAAAATATGCAAGCAAAACCTCTAAACATTTATCCTCTACTTACACTAGTTACTTCCAAAGTTATTATAACTATTTAGAACAACCTATCTTAGGAGTTTGAGTGGTTCTATACTTGTGTTCAGACACATAATCAAAATACTTGTTCTAATGGTGTCATTAGTTAAACATTGATGGTGCAATTCATATCAAACATTCAAGAACAATGAGAAGAAGCCACTTCCCTAGAGAAAGATACATAAGAACCTAATTAGAATGAGGCTACTCTTCTAAACTAAAAATAGGACTTTTGGGGTGTAAATCAAGAGGAATCATTATTCAATGGTGGTGGTTTGGTGATATAAAATACATGTTCAAAGAAAAGAGAAATAGAAAGTGATAAACCCCTAAGGGTGGAACAAGCTACAACTTCTAAAGTTGTACAAGAACCTACAAAAGGTAACATAGTACATAAGCCACCCTTTGTGCTAATGGGCCAATCAAAATCAAACTTGATGACCCTGAATCTCATGAAAAAAACATAGATCTCATAAATGCACCAACAAAGGTTGGTAACATTCCTTTTGGTATTGTTGAAAAAATGAATAAAATTAATTTGAATGTCACTATGTGGGAAGCACTATCAATTCCAACACAAAGAGATTTGATACAAGAAGCTTTGAAAAACTTCTAAATAATAGATAAATATATAGTAAAGGGGCCTAATGTTTTAATTAGTTTATGACAACCATAAATTAACACTAAAGTGAGAAAAAATGGTAAGCTTTCCCCTTTCTATCTTTTACTCATAGTTGGGAAGCATCTCATTCATAATTACATGGTAGACTCAAGGGCTAGTAGTTATGTTATGCCCAAGAAAATAGCTGATGCTCTTGGTATTAAGTATACACCTATCTCAAAAGGTGTGGTTCAATTAGATGGGACTAATTTTCAAATAGTTAAGACTATAAAAGGTTTAAACCTCAACACCCATGTATGTCCAAGCTTTTTGATTTTTGAAGATATCTCATTTATTGATCTCCCCCTTTATTTTTCCATTTTGCTTTCATGATACTTCAATGCAAAAATTTGAGGGTATCTATCTACTAACTAGTCTCACATGTTGCTTAGGATGAGATATGAAACAAGAATAAGAATAAGAGATGATCTAATTGTTAAATAATATATTGAACCATACACTCATATCCCTATGGACATGAATTACACATTTTAAGATCTAGAAGAAGATACTGATCATGAAGTTGTCACACCTATGGAAGATATCCTAGACACTCATCTAGATGAATGGGTATCAAATATCCAATTTGATCCTTATGACTATGTATAGGAAAAAGGGTTGGGTGTATATTGTATTCATTAAAATTATGCAATCATCTTGAATCTTGTAAAACCAACTAAAGATCTTCAAGGAATGTGGAAACTATTATTTGATGTCTTAATAACCAAGAATGGTGTAGGTGTATGTATTATCTTGATCTCTCTATAAAAAGGAGATTTATTTATATTATTTTATAATTTATCTCAACTTTACAAATAATGTAGATAAATATGAAGATTTTATTTGAGGTCTAAAATTAACTAAGGAAAGAGGAATATAGTCCCTAGAAATATTTGGTGATAGTGAGTTGATTGTTCACCAAGTAAGATCCAGAAGCATAACCAAGAATAACTTACTGAGATCTTACAAACATAGGGTTTGGGACATGTTAGAAGACTTTACCACTTTAAACATTCAAGAAATACCAAGAGAACTGAATAAATATTCTAATCATATGACTTTGATAGGATCCAAATATAACCTACCTAAAAGGATAAAGAGGAAAAACATCTAGCATGTAAAGTTGATAGTAAGACCATCTGTTCCTGATAAAATTACCAACTGGCAAGTTTTTTGACAATGATCATCAAATTGTTAATTTTTTGAGAGAAGAAGATGAATTCTCTGATAGAAAGCAATCAAGACTTGAATATAAATAGACATATCAAAATATTCATTTGAATATGAAAAAAATAACCATGGGCCTTATTACTTTAGAGAGTATCTTTAATTCAAATGATAAGCTAAAAGGTGAAAAGAAGAACATCATGGTCAATGAAGAAGACTACAAGCTAGTAATCATTTTAGATGGCAAAGTAATAAATATTGGAAAGGTATGTAATGATTATGAAAAAAGGATTTTATTGAGTTATGTCAAGAATTTAATGATAACTTCACTTGGAGTTATCAAGATCTAAGGGGGTTTGACCCAAGCTTAGCACAACACACAATAGAGCTTGAACTAAATACCAAGCCTATTAGACAAAATTATAGATTAATCAATACAAAATTAGAACCCTTGATGAAGAATAAGCTATCCAAAATGATAGAGGCTAATATCATTTTTTGTATCAAACACTCATCTTGGGTTGCTAACCTTGTCCTCGTAAGGAAAAAGAATGGTAAAATTAGGATTTTTATAAATTACAAAAACCTAAACAAAACATCCTTGAAGGATCATTATCCCATTCTACCCATGGATTAAATTATTCAAACTATATCAAGATATGAAATGTTTTCCCTTTTAGATGGTTATTTTAGAAACAACTAAATCTTGGTGCAAGAATTAGACCAGTTCAACACTACCTTCACTACAAAATAGAGCATTTATGCATATAAAAAGATACCCTTTAGCCTAAATAATGTTAGTGATACATTATAAAGAGCCATGGATATGGCTTTCAGATGTTTGATGAATGAGATGATCTTGGTAAACATAGATGACATCATTATTTACTTAAAACATGTTGACGCACATCTAGATCACCTTAGGAATTTTTTTGAAAGGTGCAGAGAATTTGGAGTTTCACTCAATCTAAAAACTTGCATTTTTCATAGTTCATGAAGGGAAACTAATATGAAATATTATTTAAAAATATGGTCCTACAATATACCTAGAGAGAATAAGTGTTATATCTACATTAGCACTTCCAATCCATAAAAAAGATTACAAAGTTTCATAGGGAAAATCAACTTTATAAGAAGATTTATTCGAAATTTTTCATCTATGGACAAGCCCCCTACTATAATGACTAAGAAGCATATCATTTTTAGTTGGAAATAAGAAGGAAAAGGCAATTTTGAAGACATAAAGTAGGCTATTCCTTAGGCTCCTACCCTCATCAATCACAACTACAAGAAATATTTCATTCTCTATACTTTTGGAGGGGAATGCAACATCTCAACTATTCTAACCCAACATAATAAATAATATTTAGAATAACCAATATCTTATTTTAGTCAATCCTTGAAGCATTATGAATAAAAGTACAATTTCATGGAGAAGAAATTATATGCTATAATTAAATCTATCAAAAATTTCAATCATATGCTCTTCAGTAATAAAATTTATTTGATGGTTAGTCAACAAACCATCAAAGAGTTCCTATTGAGATGAGAAATAAATGAAAAAGAGAAAGATAGATTTTAAAAGTCATGGAATATGATGTAAACATCAAAATTATTAATCTTGTAAGAGGAAAGGGCTTATATGAATAGCTAATTTTTGATATGAAGACTATTAAATAAATATATAATGCAGTGTATGCTCAAAGTGCATCCCAAGAAACCACTCCACCTCTATTCAATAGCTATATCTATGACATGACCATCTTCCTATATATTGGTGAGTACCCACAAGATTTTTTGTAGTCTAAGAAAAGGTATTTCATACTCCAATCCATTTATTATGTTCTTTTTGATGGAATATTATTTAGTAAAGATATGAATAGGTTCATGGTAAGATGTATCAAGCATGATCACGTCCCTAAGGGGATTGAATAAATTCATGATGGTCCATTAGGTGGACATTTTTCTATGTGAATCATGGCATTCAAAATAATGAGAGGGGGGTATTATTAGCTTGACATATTCAAATATTTGCATAAATGGGTGAGGAAATGTGAAAAGTGTGCTTACTTTATGGGAAAATAAAGATTATTATCTCTCCCTCTCAAAATAATCCATGTTGACCAACATTTTTCTCAATGGGTATTAGGTTTCATTGGTATGATCAACCCACCATTAAGTGTAAGACATAAATGGGTCCTTACATCAATTGACTATTTCACTAGATGGACTGCAGTAGTTTCACTAAAAGATGCCAAAAAGACATCTATCCTATAATTTATGGATGGTATAGTCACAAGGTTTAGTGTTCCTTACACCATAATCTTAGACAATGCCAAATATTTTATGGGTACTAAAATGAGTGGATGGGTTGTAAGGCACAATGTATACCTGAGTACTTATTCTAATTATTACCCGTAGGGTAATGGTTTGGCTAATTATATCAACAAAAATCTAATAAGGATTATCAAAAGGACAATGGAGGACAACTAAAGGATATGGCACAAAAAGTTGAAATCAACATTATGGGCTTATAAGATCACTCCCAAGAGAGACATTTGGAATTATCCATTCATGTTAGTATATGGAAGGGAAGCTAGAGTCTCATTGTCAATTAAGTTACCATATCTAGAACTCAATCATCAATTAAAATTGATAGACAATTATGAAATGATAATATGATTGACAAAACTCATGGAACTAGAAGACGTTAGGAACCAATAAATAAAATTTATAGAAGCAAATCAAGCTCAAACAAAGAGAATTTTTGATAAAAAATTCATCTAACATGAGATTAAATGAATGAGACATGGTTCTCAAATGGGATGCAGATAGAGCTAAACCAAGAAAACACACCAAGTTTGATGTAATATGGAGTGTTACATACATTATAACTTAGTACAAAGGAGATAATGCAATATCAATATCCAAGCTTGATGGATTAGAACTACCCATCCCAGTAAATGGGATATACATCAAAGCTTGCTTTTGAGATTGGAATTCATTTAAAAAATATTGTATATATTAGGGTTAGTTGTGTTTTCCAAATAAGTGCTCTCACACAAGTCAACTCATTAGGATTTTTTATTTCCTTAGTTTTTTTCCATTTTAATTATTGATTAGTAAAATCCCAATTTTGTTCTTCACCAGTTAAAGTGTGTTAAGATTAAAATAAATCCATGACCAATGAACTAGAAGGCTACTAGAAAGAAACTGATTAGTAGGAAATCACCCTATAGAGGTTGTAGAAAATGTTTATATTTTTGTCCCAAAAATGTTAAAATTCCAAATACCCTAAAGGAGACCCATTAATTTTTTGGAAAAATGCCTTAAAATGAACTAGGACACTCATTTCCCAAATCTCGATGGAAATCAGAGATCTAGGTACAATTTGAAACTTATAAAGTTGTAAATTACATCCATACCTACACTTCCCACTAGACACATAGTTGGTAGAACTAGAGATTAGAATGTAATTAATAACTTATAAAGTTAAAAATTACATTCAGACTTCCACTTCCCACTAGACACATAGTCAATGGAAATAGAAGATTGGAATTTAATTTATAAATTGAAAATTTTTAAATTGTTTCCTAACCTCTACTTCCTATGCAACTCACACCCATAAACAATAATAACTCTACTCATAATTTATAAATTTCAAAGTTGTAAACTTGTTAATGATGTTCCACTTCTTACAAAACACATACCCCATAAAAACTATAGGTTGGAATGCAATTTACAACTTGCAAACTTGTAAATTGATTTCCAACCTCTGCTTCCTGTACATCACTCAAATTGAAAACCAAAAATCTAGATATAATTTTAAAATTTTAAAGTTTAAAATTGTAACTCAAGTTTTACTTCTAATTGACCACACTTCCTATGAAATCTGGAAGCCTGATTGACATTTACAACTTTCAAAGTTGTAAATTATGCCTCAAGTTTTGCCTTCAAAGTTTTGAAATGCAGAGGTCAAAGTGAAAATAGTAAATTTTCAAAGTTACTCATATAATTTGGATTTGCGAATCTCCTACTAACCACCAACATAGGGGCATTTATTTTAGAGGTTATATAAAGCTAATTAGGGTTAGTTATGATTCATTGTTAATTTGAAAGAATTGAGATTATATCTCTATAACCCAACTAGCTACTTCAAACAATGCATTTGACCCTACAAGTGACTTTGAGCCATGAATTCAAGCAATGCATTTGAGCCATGATTCCATTATTTCTAACTTGCATGGTATTCTGAAATATCTTTATGTTTTCTAGCTATAATTTTTTGTTGTTAAGCTAAGCATAGGTAGATTTCTCATTTTTCTTCCTATCTATTCAAATTTCTAGGTTTTTTTTCATTTTCTTGGTATCACTAGGGTTTATATTGTTTAATTAGTAGTGTCTCTAAATCATCTAGTTATCAATAAAGTTCTTGTAAGGTTCTCAAACATTTTTTATCTTTCAAAATCTAAGGTTCTTGAAAATAAAATAACCATTCAAATATTCCTTTGATGAGTCCCTACATAGTCCCCTCAGACTTTTCATGTGTACAAAGTAATTACAAAACCTACAAGATTTCCACCTACATCTGCAACCCCATATCCCCATAGACTTTTCACATGCATATATCAATTCCAAAATTGAGCCAATTTTTCACCAAAAATTACAAGTGTATTTTATAAATACTATCTTCATCATACATTTTCCTTATAATAGCAACCCTAATTTCCATCTGAGATTTCCCCTATGTTTCACACCCTCAAATCCTAACAACTTTGTAGTTGGTTTTACCTTATCAAATTCTCTAGAATCCATGTTTAGAAAAGATTTGAAATTCAAATCTAAAGGACCCGATATCCCACTCAACTTGGAATCCAACACAAATGACATCATGGACATAGACCTAGGTCACATTGACCTAGGTGATTTTTGGACTAAGGTAAATGTTAAATTCAAAAATGATTGGATTCATAGCATTTATGACTATGGACTACCTCAAGTAGAAACTTTCCCTTGTTAGTGTAGATCCCTAAGCTGGTGCTCACATTAGCAAAGCACTATCATTATTATAAGAGATAAGTGCTGAATGATAAAGGGGAGATGATTCTAAACTTGGAACTTGATTTCATAGATTCAATGTTCTTGATACTGTAATATGAGAGTTACCTTGATATAAATCTCAAGTCCTCAAATAAATTCTATCATGACAAGTAAACTGGATGTCTAAGGTTAATGAATAAGTAATGGATAGATGTCTCTAGGCTTATATCCATAAGATTACCCAAAAAACTAGAAAGGATAGATTATTGAGGTATGTTCTTATTGTTGTGTTGAGGCATTAATGATCTCATTAATTTCAAAGGTAAAGTTGTAAATTTCATCCACCCTCCACTTCATGTTAGACACATAGTCAGTAGAATTGGAGATTAGAATGCAATTTTCAACTTGTAAAGTTACGAATTGCATTCAAACTTCCACTTCCCACAGGACACAGATTTGATAGAAACTGAATATTGGAATGCAAATTTCAATTTGAAAATTTTTAAATTACTTCTCAACCTCTACTTCCTATACAA
The DNA here is from genome assembly GCA_037957365.1 of Torreya grandis. Classification (NCBI taxonomy): domain Eukaryota; kingdom Viridiplantae; phylum Streptophyta; class Pinopsida; order Cupressales; family Taxaceae; genus Torreya; species Torreya grandis. The sequence goes on from JARHVA010000553.1 coordinate 3,092,873, forward strand.
ATCATGCCCATAAAAAATAAGAACCCTATTCGTAATTTATAAATTTTAAAGTTGTAAATTACAGATAGATGTCCAATTCCTACGAAACACATACCCCACAAAAAATGGATATTGGAATGCAATTTACAAATTGAAAACTTGTAAAATACTTTATAACCTTTGATTGTCATAGATCACTCCAATTGAAAACTAAAACTCTAGTTCTAATTTTCAACTTGTAAAGATGCAAATTGTAACTCAAGTTTTGCTTTCAATTGACCACACTTCTTATAAAATATGGAACCATGATTTTAATTTGTAACTTTTAAATTTGTAAATTTTACCTCAAGTTTTGCCTTCCCATTTTCAAAATCCAAGCTATCTTATAGAATATGAAGGTCAAAGTGCAAATAGTAAATTTTCAAAGTTACTCACAGACTTTGGATTTCCCAATCTCTTACTAACCACCAACTTAGGGGAATTTATTGTAGAGGTTATATAAATCTAATTAGGTTTATTTATAATTCATTGTTAATTTTAAAAATTGAGATCAGAGCTCTATGACCCAACTAGCTACATCGAGCCATGCATTTTACCCTACTAGTGACTTGAGCCATGCATTCAAACCATGCATTTGAGCCATGACTCTATTATTTCCCACTTGCATGGTATTCCTAAATCTCTTTATGTTTTCTAGCTATAATTTTTCATTATTAAACTAATCAGATGTAGATTTACCATTTTCTTCCTATCTATTCAAATTTCTAGGTTTCTTTTCATTTGTTTGGTATCACTAGGGTTTAATATTGTTTAATTGGTAGTATCTCCAAATCATATAGTTATCAATAAAGTTCTTGTCAAGTTCTCAAAAATTTTATATCTTTAAAAATATAATGTTCTTAAAATTCAAATAACCATTCAAATATTCCTTTGAGGATTCAGTGCACAATCCCCTCAAACTTTTCATGTGTACAAAGTAATTATAAAACCCATAGGATTTCCACCTATATCTACAACTCCATATGCCTAAATAATTTTCACATGCATATATAAATTACAAAACCCATCATATTTTTCACCAAAGATTGCAAGTGTATTTTTTAACCACTATCTCCATCAAACATTTTCCTTGTAATAGCGAACCCAATTTCCATATAAGCTTTTACCTATGTTTCACACCCTCAAATCCTGACGACTCTATAGTTGGTTTTACCCTATCAAATTCTATAGAATACATGTTTATAAAAGAGTTGAAATTAAAATATAAAGGACCTAATGTCTCACTTAGCTTGAAATCCAACATAAATGACATCATGGACACATACATAGGTCACATTGACCTAGGTGATTTATAGACTAAGGTAAATGCTAAATTAAAAAATGATTAGATTCAGAGAATATATGAATATGGACTAACTCAAGTAGAAATTTCCCCTATTAGTGTACATCCCTAATCTGGTGACCACATTGGCAAAGTACTATGATTCTTATAAGAGATAAGTGTTGAATGACAAAGGGGAAAGGATTCTAAACTTGGACCCTGATTTCATAGATTCAGTGATCTTGATACTTTAATATGAGAGTTACCTTGATATAAATCTTGAATCATAAAATAAATTATATAATGACAAGTAAATTGGATTTCTAATGTTATTGAATAAGTAATGGCTAAAGTTCTCTAGGCATATATCCATAAGATTGCCCAAAACACTAGCAAGGATAGATTATTGAGGTATGTTCCTATTGTTGTGTTGAGGCATTAATGTTCTCATTGATTGAAAAGGTAATTTAGTTTCATTTATGTCTTAGATGTGATCCTGTGAATATGTATGGTAATTTATCATGATGGCTTAAGTATGATCTAGTAAGTCCTTGAGTTCAGCATAAGGTCTTAGCACAATGTTATGATATGACAAGCTTATGAGCAATGTTGCTTTGTATTGATATTAGATATAATTATAAATATAGTGTTTATTATGTTGAAATTATTTTTATTATAAGTTAATTATTAACCAAGTTCATAATAATCAAGCCTTTGTAGATAAGGTGTTTTATGAATCCTCATCTTGTCCTAGTGAGGCATGATTAGTAAATCTTGGTGAAGTAAGTAAGCTAAGGCTTATGAGAAGATGTTTCATAGTATTTTATCATGTTATGAGGCTGTGTTAAATTATTATTATGTGTTTAGATTATTTAAATAGGTTTCAATATGTGTTCAAGGTATGAGTATGACTGGCAGTTCAAGGCCTAATGTGTAAAGAGACCTAGTGTGGCCTATTAAGTGTCCAAGTTAAGTTTCCAATGTGCTATATCTAATGAGAGAATTATTATAGGTGTTAGTTTTTTTATCAAGTGTGTTTAACAAGTTTAAGGTCAAATTATGAAGGATAAATCATCAAATGTGGTTTTGAGGTTTTCTGTATGAATAGAATGAGGTATTACAGACTCAAAAAATATTTTTCTCATGCTTATTAGCATGTGAAAAATTTGAATTAGATAATAATAATTTAATAAAAGTTGTGGAAGGTTCCTTTGTTAAATTTCATAACATTGGTTTTGGATTTTAATGGAAATCCTTTATGATCGATTACTAAGAATGGAAACTAGTTTTAGTGCCTTAAAACTGTAACTATGACCTGATATGGAATATCTATTTGGAAATGGATTATAATAGTTTTAATGACCTATTTTTGTGATTATAACATGTATATTACTCTCTTAGGTACCTCCAAGTGGCATTGGTCTATCAGAAGAATAAGTGGAAGCTATAAGAAACCCCTTATTTCTCAAATTTTTGAGCAGGCAAGGTTGACTAGGTCAAAGCATGAAAATTATTGGAGGATAATGTGTGCTACACTTATTTTGTGTCAATTTAATTTTTTATGTATGTTATATAATTTAAATATGATAAACTAGTCATGTGAGTTTACCTATTGCTAAAATCCTAGTGAGGAAAACTAGACAAGAGGGAAAATGAGATTAGGAATATGTTTTCATGGATTAACTATGGATCCAATTACACTGGGTTATTTTTAAATACCTATAACACATGTAAATATTTTTAATATGTTTTTGAGGTCAATAAAAATGTTGAAAATGTTTTTCACAAGATGACCTATCTAGTGAAGATGAGATAGTGAAGGTGTAAGGTTGAGAGATTAGTCTAAAAGACCAATATTATCACTAAAACATGGTATAATTGTATATGAGAGTTACCTAATGATATATAAGGATAATATTCACACAAAAATACTTATTTTTTTAATCTAAAAAGGTTTTGGAATGTAAAATCATCATAACTGGTCCTCAAGGTATAATGGTAGTATTGAGTAAGCAAATGACAATGATGATATAGAGGCTCTATACACTTATTTTAAGTATAAAATAAACATGATATTGTTTTTGGGGATATATATTACCTATAAATTATTTATATAAGGTTGATATTTAGTATAATAAGTTGAAATATGTAATCCAAAATGACTTATTTGGTTGTGTAAGAACTATGAAAGAGAAGGTTAAAAAATTGGTATGCAAGACCAATGTTTGACACTAAAAATTATGATATATATATTTTATGATGTTATATATGTCACATAATAACTATTAATATGAATTATATGTCTTTTAATTTTCCTTATAGGATTTAAATACATCATTCTTGAAGATTATGTTTTGGAGCATTTATGTCATTTTTTGTGTGTTAGTAAGGTTGATGTTCCTAAATCATTCCTAATTTGGAAGTGTAAAAATAATGTGATGATATTATAAAGATAAAATGGGATATTATACATGTATATATAATGTTTTAAAGATATTATATTGATGTTCGAGGTCAAATTGCTAATGACTAGGTTTAAATCAAATTGGTAGTTTTGAGTGAGATTTTTGATGAGGTGTTCTTGAGTATTTAGAGCTTAAGTTATGCATTATAATTAGTTTTATTATGACCCTAAGGTCATGAATTTTCCATACATATGTGGATTGTTCCTATAATGTGTTTATATAGGTTGTTTGACCTTCATCTTTGAAGATAATGTTTTTGGGGTAATCAAGCCTAATAGGTCTTTAAGGCCTAATGGTGATTTCAATGTGTGAGCAAAGGATTTGTGATTTATTGAAAATAGAGAATGTTATTTTAGTTTTATAGATATTTTTTTTTAAAAAATTATTTATTTTATGAGGTCCATCTAAGCCATAGAGGTTCAAGTTGTTCCATGGAGAGGATATATCTAATTGTAATTAGGTCTCTAATAGGCCTAAGAAGAGAAGTTGGTCTAAGTGAGTTTGGACGACCTAATGGTGATATTAAATTTATTTATTATTATGTGTAACATATTTGAAGACATTTTTTGGGTTTTAACCTAATGGATTAGTTTCTGGGTTGACCAAGAGTGTAAGTGATCTTGTGATGTGTATTTATACAAGGCCTAATTAGCCTAATTATGTGTATACTAGACTAGACATCAATGAGAAAATAAGAGAGTAGATTTTGAAAAATAATAAGATAGGAAATATAATATGATGAACATGTAATATATTTTTTTCATGTGGATGGTGAGTTCAATTAACCTAATAATCATATTAAGAGGCATATTGAGTGAAGAAGCCTAATAGGACATTTTAAGAGGGATAGAAGGTTGAGAAGAGCTAAATGAGTTGATTGTATTTTGAGAGACTATCATATTTGAATAAGAGATATGTCCCTGATTTATGATAGTGAGTGGAATTAAAATAGATAATATATATATTTGAAGAAGAGGTCACCATCTATTGGTTGAATAATAAGGTGTCTTGAGGTGATCAAGTTGGTCTTGAATGATTTGGTGTTTTATCAAGAAGGAGTGGGAGATAATTTCAATGTTGGTGGTTTTAGAAGTGTTCTTGAAATTGATAATTTTTCTGAGTCACTTAGGGGGTTGGTGCCTCCTTTTAATTTGGTGCTTGACTAGTGAGGGGTTGGTGCTCCTTTTGGGGTTCATGCCTCACTAAATATTGATTAATTTATTATAATAATATAGTAAAATATATGTTTTATTGGATTTTATCCCCCATGATGGTTTATAACATATCTCTTATGTTCATATGTTGTATGCTTATGTGGATAATTGTTTATGCATTGGTTGATGTATGTATTTTAATGAATGCTTCATCAATGATAAGTGAAATTGAATGATGGTTTTAAGACAATTGATTCACTCCACTATAAATATATTTTATTATAATAATTGGTATCATAGTATTTTATTTGAATAATATTGACATCTTGAAGGTGATCATAAAAGCACAAGATGGCTAGGCAATTAAGGTAAGAGAATCAAGAGTTGAGATCTATGGTCATGGTTCTTGACAAGTAGGTATGTACCTTGAAGACAAAGCTAGATAATGGATCCAAATAAGATGAGATGAATATTTAGGATCTTAAAGTTAATTTATGGGTTGAAAATTCAAGTCTAATATCAAGAGAATAATAGTGCAATTAGATCAAGACAAATGTGTCATAGTCAAGTTTGGTCATAGAGCAAAGGATTGTAGAAAGGTCTCAAGGGATGAACATTCATGGAACTATGGAAGGAGACACAATTGTTCAAAGGGAGATCACAATCATCATCATGTAAGAGGTATGCATGATTTTATTTATTAATATTATTATAAGGTTGGTCATACTACTAGATTTTGTCTAATTGGAGTAAGTAGGTCCTCAAGATATGTCAAGGGAAATGGATATTTTAAAGTACATAAGAAGGTTTACGAATTTTTATGGAAACCAAAGATAGTCAAGGTTGATCAAATGTAGCCCAAGATTCAAAATGGACTATTTGATATAGTAAAACAAGGATCATAAGTGAAAGCATATCAATAACATATGATATTTACATACATTGACAAGATAGTTAAAGAGAAGAAGGATTGCAAGGAAAATAAGTCAAATTTTTTGGTCAAGCACAAATAGACTATAAAGAGAGACTATAAATATCATGAATACAAAGTGGTTGGGAAGAGTGGATAAGAGATATGAATATATATTGAGTTTATGTTTTTATAGTACACTATGGAAGAAGGTGACTCCATTAGGATTCATGGAGACACTCATCAGCTAGTGGAAGCATGGTGGTTGCTTGGTCTAAGGGGGAGATTTTTAGATTATTCATGAGATCTAAGAGTAGGAATGTGTGCGAAGAAGGTATACAAATACATAGAAACATATTGGATGATATTTACATGACTGTACCTTATGGGCCTGATCAATGGTAGATAATGGTGTTTGAACATATGACATGACTGGTATGTAATGAAGGTTTCAAGACTCCAAGGGATAGTAATACCTAGAAGAGATTTCATGAAGTGAATGAACTTGTATATAATTATGGAGTTTAATGAACATTAAATGGAGTATCTTAAAATGAATCATGATGAATTAAATTGATATAGGTACTCAAGAAAAGTTATAGTTTTCTTCTTATCTTAAAATCCAAGTGGAACATAGATTGGTCTGCATAACCAGACATAAACATTAGAGAAAAGTTGTTAATGAGAACAAAATCATATAAGGATAATTAAAACTAGTGAGTGTAAGATGACTATAGAGTTGGTTATTTCAAGAAATTACCATGTAGATTTGAATGATCTTGGTGAATGTCAATGTGAAATTAGGATCATGTAATGCATGTGGATAGTGTATGAGGTATTTGAAAAAATATGTGAATTACAAGATTGATCAAAGTAATCTTACTTAGAGGTATGATATGCCATATAAATATTTATAGATTTTTATTATTGTTTCAAGTAGAGGTGCTTATTGGTCTTTGTCATGAAAAATGTTTGATAGAGGTTGGCCACAGAGAATGAAGTCTCATAAAACTAGCTAGTAGTTTGCTATGTGGAAGTTGTTATAATCTAGTTTGAGTTATGATGGCTTGTGAAACATAAAGGGGATAGATTGATACATGAAAAATATTTTTATGACATATAGACATTTAATATGTTTATGTATGGATGACTAAGATTGTTCCTTTGGAATAATGTTATTAATCGTAGACAAGACTAATGTGTTTAGGTCTCTATGAGATCTAATTAAAGATGGTTTCCATTACTATTAATATGCTTTGTCGAAGGGGGAGTTCCTTATTTATTTACATATATCAAGTAATGAAAATTATGTTCATGTATTTGAAGTATGAATAAGCTTAAGGGGGGCATGGTTGAACTATTATTGTGATTTGAGCTCTTATTTTGTTGATTAAAGGAATATTGATCTTGTTTGAGGAGAAATCATGTTTAAGGTCTAAGGATTAGATGGTAGTATTGTCATATATGACCCTTTGGAATTAATTTAAAAGGGGGAAAAATACCATATTAGGAAAATGACTATTTTGGGGGAGATCCATCTTGGGGAGATGAGAATGATCTACTTTGTTTGAGTGTTTGCCATAAATGACAAAGGGGGATATTATTGAGGTATGTTCCTATTATTGTGTTGAGGAATTAATGTTGGAATTGATGTAAAAGTTAATTAAATTTCATTTATATCATAGTGGTGTTCTTGTGAATATGTATGGTAAGTGATCATGATGGCTTAATCATGATCTAGTAAGTCCTTGAGTTTTTCATAAGGTCTTAACACAATGTTAGGATATGATAATCTTATGAGTAGTGTTGATATGAGATATCATCAAAAAGAGAGTGCTTATTTTGTTGAAATGCCTATTATGATAAGGTCATTATTGGCCAAGTTCATAAGAAGCAAGTCTTTGTGGATAAGGTATTTTGTGAAGCCTAGTCTTATCCTAGTGAAGGCATGATTAGTAAAGCTTGGTGAATTATGTGAGATGAGGCCTGTGAAAATATGTGTGGTAGTAGCTAAAGATGGTATGAGGTATGATATTAGGGGTAAAGGACAAATTTGATTTGATATTATTTATCATTAATTGTAGAAAATGGAGATATGAGGCATTGAAAAGAAGCCAAATGATCATAAGAAAAAAAGATTCATAAACAAAGGTGAAGATTCATGTGGAAGCTATTATAATCACTTGTATTAGAAATTGTAAATTAGAGACCATTTTGGGTGAATATGAAATAAGTTATTTGTATTTTATTCATTATCTTTATTATTTCTCATAATTTCATAGTTTTCTTGTGTTTTATTTATAATAGCTAGTTATTCTTGCCACTAAATCTACTGCTAACAATGGTATGGCTTGCTATGTGATTAGAGCCCGAGAATAGAAATACTATAGTTTTGGATCTCCCATATTATGGTCTATCAATATTTCTTTAAATCTTAAGTTGATGAGATAAGCATAATGTCTCATTTTTTCTCTTTAGATTTGATAATTTAAATGGAATATTTTGTCTAAACATTTTATTTGATATTTTTTAGAGGCATTGGGATAACAAGAGAGGCAACTAGAACTTACACATCTTGATTATAGGCAACACTAGTAATAATGATTGTGGTGATAGAATAAGGAGTGGAAATACAGACCTTATCTAGGGGATCAAATACCATAGACTCTAATATTAAGACCTTATGACATGGATATAAGTTCAAACACATTCCTCGCTACTTTGATTTTGTCTTAAAGGACCATTTATATGGAAAGAAATCATATTATACCCCTCTTTGGGACTCACAATCCATATCTCCATCTTATTTGAGGTCATTTAAATGTGTTTTAGACCAAGAAAATCTACTCAAGGATTATCTAGTTGTCATTTAATTCATCCATGGTTAGGATGAAACTTGTATGTAGATGGATGAAGTGCTTATTAGCATGGCAAAGTGAATTGATAATTTTACTATATACATAATAGAGGTGATTGATGATGTTTGCATTAATAATGTATATATTTTTTAGATCTATAATTTTCCTCAACAAAGATGTATCCTTATTAATCTTTTGGCTATGTTTGTTGACTAGTTGTGGTGATGCTAAAAAAGTGATTAATCTCTGATTTGTAACATGCACTAGGATAGAAGGAAGAGAAAATAGTGATACAAAGTTTGTGGAGTTATTATTTTAGCTATGTGAAGATATGAAAGTGCATTACAAGTGAGGGATCGATAAAGAAGAAATGGAGAAAGAAACAAGATAAATAAATGGAGAAAACACATGCCATTACAATGGGTTGAGTTTCTTTTAGTCTCCTATAGCTATGAATATATAAATGACTTTATATAGCACCAAATCATAAATATGGGATGATGAAGAGCCATTCAATGGTAGTGATAAGGAGGAACATATGGATACTATACACATGATGAGTCTGTTTTATATCATGGAACTTGACCAGAGAGCTCAGGAGAAACAAGGATGAGACCAACCATTGAGGGAGATAGTAGATCTGCTCCACCTGAGGCTCCATACATATGTAAGGAAAGTTGATAACTACTAGTGAATTATAGTATTTTACAAATAGTTCCATTCAAAACTATAATGAAGAGTGTAATGCAAAAAGTTTTCCCATTGGGAAGAGAAGTTCACAGCCTCGACAACCCTATAATCATTAGAATGATAGATTTGGATTAGATGGCTTCTTTTTGATATTTTTATCTCTGCTCTTCCCCAAAGATATGTATTGTAAAAGGTTTGGTCAAAGTAAAGTCTTTAAGATTTTTGAAAAAAATTAAATGCATTAGAGGTTGTAATAGATAATTAAAGTGGAAGAGAAGAAAGAAGAGAGAAGTGGAACAAGATGATGGAAGAGAGGAAGAAGAGTGCTGGAAGAGAAAGGATAGATAAAGAGAGTGAGATGATGAAGAGATGAAAGAGGATGAGGAAAAGAGTAGATTAGGATTAGTTAATTATAATACCTCAAATTCATTTTTAATGGAATGAAAGTTGTAAAAATTTGAAATGTTTTGGGTATTTTTATCTCAAGACAAGACACATTTTAAGTTGGGGGAGTGTTAGTAGGGGTAAAGGACAAATGTGATTTAATATTATTTGTCATTAATTGTATAAAATGGATATATGAGGTGTCAAAAATAATTCAAATGGTCATAATAAATGAATATTAATAAATGAAGGTGAAGAGTCATGTGAAAGCTACTATAAGCACTTGTACAGGAAATTGTAAATCAAAGATCATTTTGGGTGAATATGAAATAAATCATTTAGGTCTCATTTATTGTCTTTATTATTTATAGTAATTTCATAGTTTTTTTGTGTTTTATTTGTAATAATTATTTATTATTGAAACTAAATCTATTGGTAATAGGTGTTGAGATTAGTGCAATAGATTTCAAGGTGTGTTCAAGGTCTAATTATGACTGACAGTTTAAGGCCTAATGTATAAAGAGACCTAGTGTGGCCTATTGAGGGGTCAAGTTCAGTTTCCAAGGTGATAAATCTCATGAGATAAATTTTAGATGTGTTAAATTTTTATCAATTGTGTTTACCAAGTCTAAGGTCAAAGTCTGAAGGAGAAGGCATGAAGTAGGGTTTTGAAGTTTTCTATGTGCACAAAATGAGGTATTACAGACATGAAAAAGATTTTTCTCATGATCATTGACTTTTTCAACCTATTAATTAAATCCTAATAATTTCATGGAAGTTTGGAAATATTCCTAGCTCAAATTTCCTAACATTTATTTTAGATTTGAAGGGCAATCCTTTATGAATGATTGCTAAGAATGGAAACTAGTTTTTATTGCCTTAAAACCCTAACTGTGACCCAATATGGAAGATATTATTTGAAATGGTTAATAATTGTTTTTGTGACCTATTTTTGTGATTTTAAAATATATATGACTCTCCCAAGTACCTCTAGGTGGCATTGGTATATAAAAAGAGTGAGTGGAATCTACAAGAAACCCTTTATTTCTTAGATTTTTGATGTACTAAGAAGGGTTGACCAAGTTTAAGCATGAAAATTAGTGGAGGATTATGTGTGAGACTTATAATTTATGTATATGTAAGTTTATAATTATTTTATATACTTTAAATATGCTAAACTGGTCATATAAGCTTACCTATCACTAAAAGCCTAGTGAGGAAGATAGTGAAAAAACTAGACATAAGTGAAAATGAGATTAGGGATATGTTTCCATGGATTAGGGATGGATAAAATTTTATTAGGTTGTTTTAAGACATACAAAACATGTCCATATTGGTTATATGTTTTTAAGGTCAATGAAAATGTTTTTCAAAAGATGACCTATCGAGTGAAGATGAGATGATGAAGGTGTAAGGTTGAGAGATTGGTCTACAAGAATAATATTATCATTAGACCATGATATATTTCATTGTGTGAGTTAAATAATTATATATAAGGATAATATTCATGCATCATCACTTTTTTATTATATCTAAATAGGTGTTAGAATGCAAAATCATCATAATTAGTCCTTAAGGTAGAATGACAGTTCTAAGTAAGCAAGTGAGAGTGATGAGTTTGAGGCTATATGCACTTAGCTAAATCATAAAATTAAAAATATATTGGTTTTTTTAGATATATATAACCTATATATTATTTATATAAGGTTTATATTTAGTATAATAATTTGAAATATGGAAGCCAAAATGACTGTTTTGGCTATGTAATAACTATGAAAGAGAACGTTAATAATTTGGCCTACAAGGCCAATAGTTGACACTAGAAATTGTGATATATATAGTATTATTTTATAGAGATAACATAGGAACTATGAATTTGAATTATATGTCTTGTAATTTTCTTTATAAGAGCTAAAGGCAACATTATTCATAACTGTGTTTTGGAGCATTTAGCCATTTTTTTGTGTTTTAGTAATATTGATGTTCCTGAGTCACTATGCATAGTTTGGAAGTGTGAAAATAATTTGATGATGTTATAAATATTACATGGTATATAATACATGAAACTATAGTTTTTAAAATATCCTATACTAATGTTTGATGTTAAATTGCTAATGACTAAGTTTAGAGAAAATTGGTAGTTTTGAGTGAGCTTTTTGATGAGTTGGTCCTATGTCTTTGGATCCTAAGTGATGGATTATAATGATTTTGATTATGACCCTGAGGTCATGAATTTTTCATACATATGTTTATTGTTCTTATAATGTGTTTATATAGGTCTTTTGAGATTTGTATTTGAAGATAATGTTTTTGGGGTAATTAGGCCTAATAGGTGTTTAAGGACTAATGGTGCTTTCAAGGTGTGAGCAAAAGATTTGTGATTTATTGAGAACAAATGAGGTTAGTTGATTATTATAGATAAATGTTTGAAATATTTTATTTCTTTGGTGAGGTCCATCTAGAGAGGATAGACCTAATTATAATTAGGTTTTTAGTAGGCCTAAGAAGAGAAGGTCGTCTGAGTGACTTTAGATGACCTAATGGTGATCCCATTTTGATTGATTATTGTACTTAATGTGTCCTAATACATTTGTTGTGTATTAACATGATGTATTAGTGTATTTTACAACAAAAAGTGTAGCCTATCTTATGATGTGTATTTATACAAGGCCTAATTGGCTTAATTCCATGTGTAGTGGAGTAGAAACCAATAACTGAATAAGAGAGCAGATTGTGAAGGAGAATAAGGAATTGAAAACCATAAAAATATAGGAGAGTGTCTGTGATGAACTTGTAATATATTTTATACATTTTTATGTCAAGGTTAGTTTACATAATAAGCATATTGAGTAAGGAAGCCTAAGAGGCTATTTTTAGAGGGGATAGAAGCTTGAGAAGATCTCAATGAGTTTATTGTATTTTTAGAGACTATAAGAGATGCATTAAATATGTGTTTATAATGTATAATAGTGATTTTAATTTATATATATAATATAAACCATTAGTTGGTTAAGAAACAAGGTGTCCTTAGGTGATTAAGTTGGTCTTAACTGAATTGGTGCTTTGTCAAGAAAGAGTGAGAGTTGCCTTGCAAATTAGTGGTTGCATAATTGATATTTAAGTGGTTGAGTTAGTTATTATTCACTTAGGGTGTTGGTTCCTCCTTAAAATTTTGTGATTTTTAAAGGCCTAGTTGTGTTAGTTCTTATCTAGTGAGGGGCTAATACTCCTTGTGGGGTTGATGCCTCACTAAATCTTGATTCATTACTTATAAGACTATAGTCCAAGATTATTTTTAGTGGGTTTTATCCCCCATGAAGGTTTCAAACATATATCTTATGTTTATATGGTGTATGCTTATGTGGATGATTATTTATGCATTGGTTGATGTATGTGTTTTAATGAATGCTTCATGAATGATAAATGAAATTGAATGATGGTTTTAAGGGCAATGATTCACCCTTCTCGAATAACTATGCTTCCTACATAGATTTTAAGGATGATGTGGGTGATCTAATAATACTACTGTATATAATCACCAGGAACCTTGACACAAATAAGTTCCAAGATTGGATGTATCAATATATATGGGTCATCCACCAAAATAAGCAGTACATCCACTGAGCAAAGATAATAAGTGACTCCATCCACAAGTAGTTAATGGAAGTATATAAAATACAGAAGTTATACATGAATTCTTTTCTAGTTTACATATTATCCAAGGGGAGAGCTTTCCCAGGATTGAATACAATACCTAACTAGGTAGACAAAGTTTTCAATTATTACCCTAAACTCACTATTGAGGTAAATAGGAAGCACTTAAAAAGATTAAATAATGCATTCATCTTCTAAATCATAGTCATGTTTGAAAAAGAGATAAAAATAAAAGAGATTATTTTATGCTACTAATTCATAGATTACAAACTAGGGATCTTCTTTCATTCAATTCCCTACATACTCATACATCAAAGTAGGAGGATCCACTAATTCTCCTTACACCTCTCAAGGTATGTAAATGAAAAATGGGATTTAATGAATATTTTGAGGCAAATTATAGATAAAATAATCTTTTCTCAACCCTTTCTAATAGTTAGCTAGTCCATTCATAAGTCCTCATTAATGGATAGAACCACCAATGTAATAAATAAAATAATCAATTAGCTTAGAAAAAAAGGAGTCAAGGTGACCAAATAAACTATGAGCATCATTGAGAAGCTAAGTGATATCTAGGAGAAGGGATTTCCACTGATAGTAAAAGGTTATAATAGTGGAACTCTCCCAAAATAAGTGGATAGGCCAATGATATCTCACAAGAGAAAGTAAAAGTCAAATGTTAATAGATAAAAATCATGTATCCAAGGAAAATCAATGGATCAATCGATAGTTATTTCATCTAAAGATACAATTACTATATAAAAATTGATAGTTTCTACTCCTATCTTGGTCATAGTTTCTAATCCTATTCTTATTATAGCCATGCCTCATATCTCTATCATTCCATCAGCTTCAACACCTCATCCTCTTGTCTTCACTCCAACATCACGTCAAGTAATTTACCCCTTCATTTCCACTATCTCACATGTGTCATTAAGTCCATTACCAATAGTTCAATCAACTCAATCAGACACTCTAGTTTCAATTACACTCCCCTCTTCCACAATTCCACTCTATTTCTCTATAATTCCTTCCATCTCATCCCTAATCACCACCTCCACCTTGTTAATCACTAACACTACACAAGAGTATATATCCACATATTTAATCATCCTAACTACAATCCCATAAGTGATCCCAACCACTAAGATAACTATTTTTTCATTTTCATCTCCCTTCACCTTTCCCATTTCATTAGCCTTGAGTGTCCCCACAACATTGATTGATTCATTCATGGATATGGATTCCACACTCCCACAAATTCCCCATTTTAAACTCCATGTTCTTACTCCTCTATTAGTGTCACTTCCATCTTCCACACCCCTAGTAGGCACATGTGTTTCCACTACACCCATTTATTCCATTTCCAAAATAACCCCAACCCCCATAAAGGAGGTAGAGATGGATAAAATCAATAATACAAATGTAGAAACTCAACCCATATATGGGGAAGATATTGGAAAAACATCAACAAAATATTTAATGGACATAATAGTAATATACTCAACACTTGTCACTGTAATCACTAGTACAGTAAATTCAACTATAGATTCACAACTGAAAGTACCAAGATAAAAGGATGCCCCTCTTAGTTGGATAGTACAATCAATGGGGAAGAAATGGAAGTAGACAGTGTCCCAAAAATCACTTGATTTTGGCCTTAAAAATTCATTTGATAAATCTAAGGCAGCTCTTAGAACCATATCAATAATATTGTATGATTCAATAGGGTATAATTATGTATAGATTACAGTCCCCCCACTAGATAAATAGATATAAGATCTAGTGGTATGGGAATACCAAATATCAAAGGTTCACCTTGGTCATCATACAAGAGTGGTATTAAAATATCTCTTTGATAAAATGGATAGTGACAAGGTCACAAAGGATAAATTAAATAATAAGGTAGAACAATTGATGACTACACTGAAGAAGTTCATTGAGCCTGTAGCCCAACCAACACAATCTATTACTTAGATATCTAACCAAGAAACACTTGCTTAGTAATAGAGATTGGCATTATGGAAGGGATATAAAGGACTAGGTAAAGTATCTAATTTTAAATGGAAACATAGTCATTAAATTAGTAATTAATGACTATAAAGCTCTAAAAGAGAGATGGAAAAATTTGAGAGAACAAATAAGCAAATATCAGGAAGATATAGAAAAGTTGAACCTATTCTATCCAAAGTTAAAAGCTATGGAAAAAATTGAAATTGATATCCTCATTATAGATAAGATACTAAAAAATGATGTAGATCATGAGGAATTAGACATAAAAACTTAGTCCAAAATAAGAATACTCATAGAGAGTATCAATAAAGCTAAGGCTACATATGACAAGGTCACAAAAATGATCTTTGACATTAAAGATTTTCTAAATAAATTATCATGTCAAGTAACAGATCATCAAAACTAGATCCTTTCAGTAGATGAAGTTCAAGATAAGTTCAAAGGATTGGTTGAATGAGAGTCAACATGAGACACAACATTAAACTTGAGATCCATCCATAATTTTATCAATTACCATAATACACTAGTTCAAATGGGGAAAGCGACTCAAGTATATAGGGATACATGAAGGGAACTCTCCAACACAATTATATAATTTCAAATAAGCCACGTATACCCTTTTGATCTAGAATAAGATTTTATCCTAGATATTTTCAATATTTTTGATTTATATATTGAGAAGACACATGTAAATAAGGACAAAGAGTCTTCAGAGGTTTTGGTTGTAGATTAAAAAAATTTCATCACAAACATTCTATGTATTATATTTCCTTATTTTAAAAAATATTTTAAAGTTTCATATTGTAAATTGCTACTATCATTTTGATAGCTCTTTTTGAGAAAGAACCACTTGTAATTTCCATGTTACTTTTTAATAGGTTGAAAGTTGTAAAAAACAAACTTGTACATTTTTCTTTCCTTTTTTGACAAGTCTAAGTTATTTAACTTGAAAAGACTGATGTTGTAAATTACAATTCTAGTTTTGTCAAAATTGGATGACTTACAAAGTTGTAAAAGTCCCAATTAAAAATTACATGTTAGGTTTTTCAAAAATAACCTAAATTTATCTAAAATCTATCTATTTTTATAAATTTTAAGTTCACTTTTTGGTGCCTCATTTCATGGAGAAACTATAAGTCAATTGAAGAAGATTAAGACATTACAAGAAGACTCTCAAGTTTCCTCCATGCCTTCAGTAGTATTGATCATGACCAATAGTTTCATGATCTATTGTAAACTTATTTACCTTGCCTAGGATGTCATTATAGTTGAAGATAACACCCCCTTTGCATAGAGTTTTCATATTTTGCATGCCCCTCAATTGGGTGTGATGTTTTTGTTAACTACATCTCTTCCATGGGAATATTTGGTATGAATATGGGTACTATGGTGTATCAATTTATATTTTTGATATTATATAAGCTATTATACATTTTGAATAAGTTATATACATTCTACAACTTAGATAATGAGAATAGATTGAAGATTTACCTTTCTTTTCTATGTTGTATTTATGTATATAAGGTTATTTATCAATTTATGGATGTTTTTATTATTATTCTGGTCATGAAATTTCATTTTTGGTATTATTTTTCCATTTTTAAATATTGTTTGATAAAAAATAAAGAATCTTGTCCCTTGTATGAGAAATACCCAATATTACCTTTGGTTTCACATTCGCATGAGTTTGTACTCCAATAAATTTCAATAGATTTATTTTTATGATGTGGTAAATCAAAGAAAACATTAAAATATATTAAAAAATATTTGGTGAATTCACCATTTCTATTTTTTGTAACTTCATTTCCAATACTCTTTCCTCATAGGTAAAACCCTAGTTTAGAAGTAAGATCACTAACAAGTGGAATTTACACATAAGTTGGTAGTTTATTAGTTAAACCAAATTTAGTGAAAGGAATTCAACCTTCTCTAGAGGTTAACCTAAATTTTCCAAGGTGATATAGCTTGTGTGTGGTCTCATTGTATCATTATATTTTTGCACAATGAGCTACAACATCAAGATAGGTACAAAATCAATGTGATAACAATATCTTACCAATCCCATGAAGATACGCACTTATGAAACATTAGAGGATTATAGAAATTCCATAATGGAATGAATCTTAGAAATATCCACATATATTCCATATTTTATAATGATGTGCCTAAGATATTTCACCTTATACTGCACAAATATACACTTCTCCAAGTTGCCAAACAATCATTTTTATCTTAAAACCTATAAGACTTGCCTTAAACATTCATCATGATATTATTCATTATATGAATATAATAGAATGTCATATATAAAAAATACATGAATCAATACAAAAAGGAGAGAAATACTCGATTCATTAGACTCATGAATATTGTTTGAGTATTAGTTAGCCCAAATAGTACAACTATAAATTCATAATACTTATACCACATTCAAAACACAGTCTTGTGAATATCAAGCTCTATGATATGTAATTGATGGTATCAAGATTTCAAATAAATCTTGGAAAACACTTTGGATCCCCACATTTGATCAAATAAATCATCAATTCTAGATAAGATATAATGATTCTTAATTTTTACCTTATTCAATTGGTGATATTCAATGCATAGTTGAAGGGATCCATCCTTCTTATTCATAGATGATTGGTGCTCCCCTTGGGGACACACTAAGATGAAGCAATCCTTTCTCAAAGATTTTCTCAATCTTTAACTTGAGTTCACATAAATCTAGGGTGGTCATTAAATATGGTTCTTTAAATATGGGCTCAACTCTCGGTATCAAGTCAATCTAAGTATCAATCTCCTATGAAGGAGGCATACCTAGAAATCCATATGGAAAAACATCAAAAAATTCCCATAGAATAAGATGGTCATCTAGAGAGGCCTTCTTTGACTCATTAAAGCTATCACTTACCATGATAGAAAACAATTGAGTCTTTTGTGAAACTCTTCTTGAGTTATATCATAATTATCATGCAAAGTGAAACATGTCTATTGACTCTAAATATTACCATAATCATCCTGATGTCATATTCACATTTGATAACCTTTCCATGATAATATACGTTAGCTTTATGAGGCATAAACTAATACATACCCAAGATAATATCATAGGTGATTAAAGGAATAATGCACAAGTCCATTCTAGTCAAGAAGATACCAAGGTCTAATACACAACTACCCACCAACAAACATCTTAGCCCCAAAGGCGAACTCAAATACCTAGCTTTCAAGTCGCCTAACAACAACAACCCATAAAGATATAAAATAGAAGAAATAAAGGAGTATAATGATCTTAAATTAAACAAAACTGAAATTGAAATTCATTCTATCATACATGTAGTCTCTATGACCATTTTCTTGAGCATATCTTGATGATCATCAATTATTAAATAAATCCTATGTCCTCAACCCACATCACCCACTATTTATTCCAACACTGGGACCTTCTACCTACTAGTAGCTAATGGTCTAAGAGGATAATCTTATGCATAATGATCTATAGATATACACATGAAATAATCTCACTTTCATTGGTATCAACCTAAAGGGGCTATGATTTTTCTAGGTCTAAGAGATGGAGTTGACCATGATGGTCTTACCTATTTAGACTTCTAGGTTTGCATAACCCCATACTACTGATATTCTTGAGGCATAGCATCACCTTGTATTTGGAGGTATGATCTAACTGGTTCCTACTCTATCTACATCCAGAATGGTTATTATCCTATTATTTTTATTAAGGTGTTAATGAATTAGATTGAGTTTCTTTCCAACCTCCCCAAGGTGTAGGTTGCACGCCTTATGACCTTAAGTAGTGTTGTGATTTCAATTCATCACAAAACCTTTCTCATGCATCTTAAGTCTTTTCATGAGACTCCTTGACCAAGTAGGAATTTTTAACTACACCTATCAAGGTTATAGGATATAAAATGTGCATTATGATAGCCAATTCCAAATTCAATCCTTTAATGAACTTGTTCACATAGATTGTCTCATCTGTGTAACCTTGTACATATATTATTAATTCCATAAAATGACACTCATATTGTGCCATAGTTCTACTTCCCTACTGAAGGTCATAAAATTCATCTACATTATTTTCAAAATATTTAAGGGATAGGTAATGTGGTTAAAAATTATCCTCAAATAACCCAAGTGAGGGATTCTGGTATTAAGTGGAGTTTTTGCTCCTCACCTTCCCACCACATCTTGGTTTCATCCCTAAGAAGATGGATTTCCAAATGAGCCTTCCCATTAGAGTCAATCATAAAATTTGAAACATCCTCTCATGTTTTCCAACCAATATTCTACTATAAATCCCTCCCAATTTCCATCAAAAGTAAGAGGATGTAGCCTGATAAAATCCTTAACTAGGTCTCCAGGCATAGGCTTGGCAGGGCAGTTTAAGTGTCATCTCTCAAATTCCTCAAAATTTTGATGTAAACGTCTATCACCCTAAAAATGTTGATAGGGAGGAATCTTAGACCTGTCTATTTCTCTTTAAAATAATTATTCATCATCTTTGGAATGTCATGGAGAGTTTATTTTTATGTCATGTTGAACCACATGAAATCTCTCCTACAAGACATCCTACATATGTTACATGGATAAGAGGATTTTTGGTCCCATTTCATTTAATATTGACTAAATTTGAGGCTCATTGTCACTAGTGGATCATCACCATGACATGTTTAACATCCTCCTCTCATTATACATGCCAATAAGAAAGACATAAAAAACATGGGAAATAATAAATCTAGAACAATTAAATTGTGTAAAGATCCTAGTGTTGTAACTTTGGATCTAATACCAATATGTCATGCCAATTTTTCTCTAAAAATAAGCATAACAGATTAAAAACATAAATAGCCAACCAAAAACACATAATAAAATACATGAATTCATGTTAATAAAAAAAATCATGCAATCCCTACCACTAACATCATTATATAATCAAAGCATGCCATAAATCCAAAGGCAACCATCCTGATTCATTTAGTCAACACTCAAAATTATCCATTAGCTTATGTCAAATATTATTTCACTTATAAAATTGAGATAGCCATTAATTTAAACCTAATTTAAGTTAACATAACTAGCATCCACATGGCTAATTTGATAAAATGTAAGGCCTCACAAGTTATTCTTTAAGATCTCTAGAAAAATTTTCACCATGTGTCATCCTACCACTTATTCATAGGGTTGAAAATCTCTGTCATTACAATCAGAACCCCAAGACTACATACCATTATGATGATTCCATGTGGTAACATCTTAATAACCCACCATCCTAGAATTAATCTCCCTGTATGGTAACCATTATGACCAATTTTTTTACCCTAGGATGAGGTTGTTCATACCTCTCAAAATTTATCCAACATGGAATTACCTATAGGGTTTTGGGTTGCCAATAGCAGAGGTAAACCTCTAGGATAAAGGGATAACTCCCTTGATTTATATTTTAGGCTCACACTATACACTAGACCAATAACTTTTAGGGTGAAAATGGAATAATGAAAATAAAAGTAACCTATACTAAAGGATTTGATACACTAAAGATACACAAACATACTTTCATTTACACTAAGGAAGAATACTGCTACAACTGAGCTCAACTCAATGGTCTTCTATTATAAGTGTTTTTACATGGAGGTAAATTGTTATGCATATCCATAGGTGGGTGAAAAGGAGGTTTGATCCTAGACATTGATAATTTATGTCACACTTGAAATAAACCTTAACACATAATACACTTCATGATACCTATTAGAATAAATGTTATTCATATAATAAATACACCATAAAAATAGAATCAAGGAGAAATAATATTCATCACTTACAATCCAAATACATCACTTGAGATACCTATAAAACCTTTGTAGATAATAAATCAACTTCAAATATTTATTTAAAGATAAAAAAAGATGTTAAACTAGAAATGATTCACCATACTAGGTGTGTACTTTTTACAAATGCCAAAATGGCTTGCATATATAGAGCATAGGAGAGGAGACAGAAAAAGTGGAGTTGGCTAGTCACAATGCCAAGTGTTAAGACTTAAAAACTAGTTACAATAAAATAAAATGAATTATAAAATAGGTCAAGAATTTGTCTTGGAAAATTGCCCAACTAAATCATGACACCTTCTTTGTGTTTGGCATAGAGATCTTCATTGTCTTTCTTTGAATCTACCTTGATGATGAAGAGTTCACAAACTGATCAGAGCTATTATAGTAGTCATTAAAACATTTTCATTGACTTGAGGAGGTGGAAAAATATTGTAATATCCTTTATAATCCCCTCAATTGATGATCATCTCTTTGATAATTGTCACTCACTCTTTGTAGTTAATCATTATCCCTTTAGTCCTAAATATTCACACTTGTCATTAGGTAACCTATAGATATTATTGACCAAATTTAACTCTATAGTTCAAATTGGGACCCCTATAGGTAAAAACTTGAATTTTAGGTGTTTAATGGGTCTAATACATATGCCAAAAGGTGTTTTATAGGTTAATTAATGTCATTTAAGGCTATACTAACCTCTATTCCTTGGTCATTTTAGTATTTTTAGTCATTTTGAGGTCAAAGGGGGGTATTTAGTGATTTTTATGAATTCCTTGGGAAGTGTGAAGGTTCCAAAAGGCTATCACATTTCATGTGTCCTCACATGTCTTAATCAATTTTTGGTAACTAAAAGTGGTAGGTATTTCAAAATAAAGAGAAGTTTTCTTGGGAAAAGGGTGAGTTTGGAATTTGTATGACCCATGGGGAATTGTGCCACATGGGATAATATAATATAATGTGTATTAAACTTTATAAATATTATTTTCACCTTTGAAATACTCTAGAAGTGCCATTTTTGGCCCAAAACTATTTTATGCTTTTTTCACCCTTCTTAGCAGGAAAAATTAGTTTGAAGGTTCGTGCTTAGTAAAAATAACTGAAGAGGTTTAAATATTAATGTTTTTGGGAGGTGGTATTACACTTATATACATTAATTTTCATTTCAATAGTTTTAATAATTGTGGCCTATGCTTTATGAACCATCTTCATGAAGTTGACTATGCTTTTCTACTTGTTATTTCATGCACCCTATAGGTTTTGCTCCATTTTTGGTAGTATATACAAAAAATATTAGGAAAAATCTAGAGGATGTTGGATCTCTTCTAAAATTATTTCCATGATTTTTTTAGGTTTCATGGTGTTTTGGTGAGCAAATCATCTTAGGTTGCTAGTTAGTTTCATTTGGGATGACAAGTAGTTTTTTGCCATTTTTAGAGCTCCCATGCTTTGATAATGGTTAATATGATGTATATAGTCTAATCACCATGTATAAATTACATATTTATCACCTCAATTCTTGTTTTATCTCAATATGTCATGCTTGGAACAAACTTGCAGTCCATTGTCATACTCAGTCAACTTCTTGCTCACTCTTGTAGTTATGGTGAAGTACATGCATGGGGCCTTTACAATATGTACAAAAAGTTGTTTTTAAGGTTTTTTAAGTATTTTTATATCATTTTTAATTATGAAGTGGTGATAAATATTCTATGTGGTGAAATAAAAGTGGAATTATAGTCATATGCAACATTTTTAGTTAGCTAGCCATGAACATGCTTACTTATAGGTGTTTGGAAGAAGAAATCCACATGGAGACTAGGAGAACAAATTTTTGATTCCATTTATACGTTTTTAAAATTAATTTTGAGGCATTTGAATGGATTAAGATTCATTTAATGGTCAAAATAATGTATCCTACTAACTTACTCCTTTTCACTGCCTGTACAAGAAATGTGCATCTATAGGTGTTAATATAAAGAGTTAGGATGTCATATAGGCGTTTTGAGTCAAGTTTTCAAAACATTTTTGGAATACTAGTGGGATTAAAATACCATATTAGACTCATTTGGAGTGTAATTTTGGAATTTTTAAGTGGAGAAACTTTCAAAACATAAAATGATAGTATACAGGGACCTTTTCCCTAAAATGGGAAAACATAGTTCTAAAAGGTATTATTGATATATTGTGATAAGGTTCATAATTACCTTTATGACTATTAATGTGATAATATTATAAAATCTATAAATAATGTGAACTATGAATATTTTATAATAAAAATTATTAAGGGAAGATGGTTATAATAAGGCCTAAAATCACACTTTTATGCACTAAGTTTAAGTAGTAATAGCTACAGGTTTGGTCTAAAAGAGACCTCTCCATCCAAAATTTGTAGTTATTGAAATTTTAAACATGTGGAAATGGTCTAAAATGGTAAAATTAACATATTTTACCCTAAATATCATTATAAGGAAGATAATTCATTGTGTTTTTCTTCTTATACCACCTTCAGTCCGTACACAAGCCTAGTGAACACCTACAACTAGACAAGGTGAAGATTTGAAAAAGTGTTATCTCTTGTGAAATAAAGCATGATTTGAGATTTTTTTCAAAATTAATACCAAAAATATATGTATTATATGGATTTTTTATCATATAATCATCCAAAATTGTCCACTTAATGTGAAAATGTGTACTTATAACCACTATTAACTGTGACACAAGGAGTAAACATAAATGAGTAATGTTTAAGCATTGAAAATACATAAGGGATATTCAATTGAATTAAATAAAAAATTAAATGAATAAAAATAATCTAAATAGGTTTTTAATGGATATTTATCATGGGTTTTTAGGATATATCCACCTGTAGGATCCCCTACAGTCACCTATAGGTGACAGTAGGTAGACACTTAAAAGAGAAATGTTTGTAAGTGAGGTTTTAAAGCCACCCAAGGTGAAAAATAGGTATAAAACATGAATAAATTATATTATAGGATGTAAAATTATACTATTCACTTTATCTAAAGACAAATCATGCAAAATTCATCTACAAGAGTGGTGACTTGAGTAGGACATAGTCAGGAGCTTGTACATTCTACCTTGACCAGTTAGTTTTAGGAAGAATATGAAGAAGGATGGATTTATGAATAAGATATGAGAACATATTTATCATAATATTAAAATCCTCACAATACCCTCATAGTGGAGAGATAACATGGAAAAGTCTCAAATAAGTAAAGACATAGTTCACACCAACAAACCCTACACAATCTTCCTATAATAGTTTGTCTTGGGTCTTTAAGAGTTTGGATGGTCAAATAATTAAAAAAAGGGATAAATATTGTTACGGATCACTTTTATAACCCTCTCAATCATCCACCATTTTTTGAGGTAGGATGGGAGTGCCCTCTATTTTGTCCCAGATAGAGGACACTCCCTTTTGAGCACAAACTGGTAGTTTTAGAGAAGGGTAGTAAATGGATGGTCTTAAGAGTTGTTTAAACCTTAAGGATAGGTATGTGGAGTTGTAATAGTAGATAAACAAGAAAAAAAAGTTTTAAATCATTACCCTAACCTCACTCTTGAGGCAATTATATAACACTTTAGAAGAGTAAATAATACATTCATCTACTACATCATAGTCATGTTTGACAAAGAGCTAGAAAAGAAGAGATTCTATGATGATGATAATTTATAGATTAAAAAATAGGTATATTATTTCATTTAATACCCACATACTCATACATAATATTATTAATATTCAATGATCATCCTTACACCCTCCTAAGATATGTAAGTGACAAATGGGCTCTAATGGAGCTTGTGATGCAACTTGTAGAGACTCAAAAGTTGTTATCTAGTAAACACAAGGGGAGAATCCATTTTATCATTATAATAGGAAGGTATACATGTCATTCCTTATCCAAATCCAAGTTTTTATATGCTAATATGAATAAGTAAGACTGAAGAACTACTCTAGGATGACCCTAGATAAAATGAAGGATCTTAACATGGCACTAGTCCTTAAGGACTTGGCAGATGTGAATCCCTAGTAGACAAGGTCTAATATGATAATAAAATATTTTCTTACAATATTTATGTGATCCATTATTGATTCATTATCATTAATGGATATAACCATTAATGTAATAAACAAAATAATCAACTAGATTGGGGAAAAGGGGGTTAAGGTGACCAAAGAAATAGTGAGCATTAATGAGAAGCTAAGATAACTGAAAGAGAAGGGAGTGCCACTAATAGTAGAAGGTTATAGTAGTGGAACCCTCCTAGAATAGGTATATAGTCCAATGATATATCAAAATATAAATCAAAACTGAAAGGCTAAGAGAGGATAATCATGTATCCAAGTAGTAGTAATGATTTAATAGATAGTGATTTCATCTAAAGATATAACTACTATTGAAACACCAATAATTTTTTATCTTATCTCAATAATAGTTTTTATACCTATATATATTATAGTCCCTCCTATCTTTTTCATTCCTTCAACTTCAACAACTACTCCTCTTGTCTCCACTCCACCATCACTTCAAGTAATTACCCCCTCCCTTTCCACTAACTTACATGTGATAGTAAGTCCAATGCCAATAGTTCAATCAACTAAATCAGATACTCAAGTTTTACTTTCACTCCCTCTTCCAAAATTACACTCCTATATTACTTAATTCCTTCCATCTCATCCCTAATCATCACCTCTACCCCATTAATCACTAACACCACATAGTACTATATATCCATAAATTTAGTCATCTTGAATAGAATCCCACTAGCCATCCCAACCACTAGGATAACTACTAATTCATTTTCATCTCCCTTCACCTTTCCCATTTCATCAACCCTAAATGTCCCCACAACACTTGTTGATTTATTCATGGCTCTAGATTCCACAATCACATAGGTTTCCCATTTTCAACTCCCTATGCCTACTCCTCTATTGGTGTCACTTCCATATCCCACACCCCCAATAGGCACATATGTTTCCATTGCACCCAGTTATTCCATTTCCATAATAACCCCAACCCCTAAAAAAGAGGTAGAGATGGAGAAAATCACTGATACAAATGTGGCCACTTAACCCATAGATGAGGAAGAGATTGGCAAAACATCAACCAAAGATTCAATGGCCATAATAGTAATAAACTTAGTACTTACAACCATAATCACCATTGTAAAAAATTTAGCTCTAGATTCATAAGTGGAAGTTCCAAAATAACAAGATGCCACTCTTAGTTGGATAATACAATTAGTGGAGAAGAAATAGAAGAATATGGTTCCCCCTATCATACTTTATTATGGAATTATAAATACATTTAAGAGATCTAAGGAAGCTCCTAGAACCATATCAAGAATATTTTATGATTCGGTAGGAGAGAAGTATGTAGAGATTATAGTCCCCCCACTAGATAAACAAAAAGAATATCTAGTGGTGAGGGACTACCAAATATTAGAGGTTCACCTTGATCATCCTACAAGAGAGGGACTGAAACATAATGCTCAATCTAGCATTAAATCTCTCTTCAAGAAAATGGATAGTGATAACGTCACAAAGGATGAATTGAAGAATAAGGTTGAATAATTGATGACTATACTAAAAAATTTCATTGACCCTACTACCCAACCAACATAATATATTACCAAGATCTCTAACCAAGAAACACTTGATGTAATAAAAATATTGGTAGTATGGGAAGGGATAAAAAGGATTGGATAAAGGAGCTCATTTCAAATGGAAATAGAGTCATTGATTTAGTATTGGACCACTATAAAGATCTGAAAGAGATATGGGAAATTTTGAGAGAAAAAATAAGGAAATATCAAGAAGAGATAGAAAGGTTTAACTTAATCTATCCAAAGTTGATAGAATTGAAACTGATATCCTCATTACAGAAAAGATATTGAAAAATGATGCAGATCATGAAGAATTGGACATAATAGCTCAGTTTATAATAAGAATACTCATATAGAGTATCAACAAAGATAAGTCTACACATGAGAAGGTCACATATATTCTCTTTAACATTAAATATTTGTTGAATAATTATCATGTCAAGTAACAGATCATCAAAACTAGATCCTTTTAGCATAGGAAGTTCAAGATAAGTTTAAAGGAGTGGTTGAAGGAGAGTCATCATGAGACACAATATTTAGCTTGAGCTCCATCTATCATTTTACTAGGTACCATAATACACTAGATCAAATGGGGAAAGATACTCAAGTATATAGGGCTACACAAAGGGAACTTTCTGACACAATTGCATAGTGTGAAATAAGCCACCTATACTCTTTTGGTCTAAATGAAGATCATATCCTAGATATATTCAAGAGTTTTGATGCATATATTGAGAATAAAAAGGCAAATAAGGACAAAGAGTCTTTGGAGGTTTTGGTTATAGATTAATTCTTTCCATCACAAACATTTTATATATTTTATTTCCTTGTAAAAAATATTGTAAATTGCAACTATCATTTTGACAGATTTTTTTGAGAAAGAGCTACTTGTAATTTCCATGTTCCTTTTTAATAGGTTTAAATTTGTAAAAACCAAGCTTTTAAATTGATCTTTCTTTTTTGACAAGTCTACATTATTTAACTTACAATGACTGATGTTACAAATTACAATTCTAGTTTTGTCAAAATTAGATGACTTAAAATTTTGTAAAAGTCCCAATTAAAAATTACAAGTTAGGTTTCAAAAAAATAACCTAATGTTATCTAGAAGCTATCTATTATTCTAAAGTTTGAGTTCACTTTTTAGTGCCTCATTACATGGAAAAACTATAGTAGGTCAACTAAATAAGATGAAGGCATTACATAAAGACTCTCAAGTTTATTCCATGCGTCTAGTAGTTTTGATCATACCCAGTAGTTTCATGATTATTTTCCCACTTATTTACCTTACCCAAAATTCCATTATAGTTGAATATCATACAGCCTTTGCATAGAGTTTCTAGATTTTTCATGCCCTTCAACTAGGGATGGAGTTTTTGTCAACTACATCTCTTCTATGAGAATATTTTGTATAATTATGGGTACTATGGCATATATCATTTATATTTTTATTGTTATTTAAATTATTATTCATTTTGAATAAGTTATCTACATGTTGTAACCTAGAGAATGAGAATAGATTGAAGATTTGCCTTTATTGTATGTGTTATCTTTATGTATGCAAGGTTATTTATGAATCTATGAATGTTTTTATTCTTATTTTAGTCACAAAATTCAATTTTTGGTATTATTTTTCCCTTTTGAAATAACTTTTAATAAAAAATAAAGAATCTCATCCCTTGTATGAGATATGCCTAATATTACCTTTGGTTTCACATTTGCATGAGTTTGTGCTCTAATAAATTTCAATATATTTATAATTTTGATGTGTTCATTCAAATAAAGCATTAAAATACACTACAAAATATTTGGTGCAATCACTATTTCCAATTTTTAAAATTTTATTTTCGAAACTCTTTTCTCATGGTCAAAATGCTAGTTTAGAAGTAAATCACTAAGAAATATAATTTCCACATAAGCTGGTAGTTTATCAGTTACATTAAATTTATTGAAAGGAAGTTATCCTTGTCTATAAGTTTACCTAAATTTTCCAAGGTCCTACATCTTGTAGGTGATCCCATTATATCATTATATTTTTGCACAATAAGCTACAACATCAAGACGGGTGAAAAATCTATGTGATAACAATTTTTGGCATACCTAGTGAGACCTAAAAATTACTACTAAGAGATTGGTGCTATTCTTAGTAAGAATTGTATGATCCCCATACATATTCAAAAGAACTTGGTAACTCCATTGGCTTATAGATTCAAAAATATAAGGTTTATGTAATCTAAAGAAATAAACCAAATCAAGTACTAAAGCTAAGAAAGTTAATTTTTTAGAATTGTCATTTCCATGTAAAAAGAGATCAAGATTAGTTGTACCTTACAATAAAGTATATCTTACAAATCTATTTTCATATCGTTTAAATATCCCCAGTAGTTTCATACCTACCATTATGGATATGATAAATAAAAATTTCATAACCTTCAATGGAGGCAACCCACTTGAGTTGGACCAATATGATGATATACCTACCTCAGCTTTAAAAATCCTTCCATATTTTACTAGTGAAACTTCTACCGCTCATATGGAACATATATAAGACATTGTTAATATTTGTTCACTCCATAATGTGGTACAAAATAATGCTACTATTAAAATCTTAATATCCTCTTTTAAGGTTAAATCCTTGAAATGGTATAGAGGCTTGCCTCCAAATTTCATTTGTGTTTGGGATGAATTAGGGACTTCACTATGCACGTAATTTGAAGATAAGAGTGATCACCTCTCCCTAGTTGAACAATTAACTTATATTCAATGGTCTCCTCATGATTTCATGAGTGATTTCAATTTTCACTTTCAAAAGACATGGAATAAAATTCTAGTATTGGTCAAGCCAACCCATAAATAATTCTTTCCTATATTAATTAAGAACATTGAATAGTGATATAACTATTATGATTTAGTTAATAGGTGGTACCACACTCCTTAATTCCTATGAAATTAAAATAAGAGTAGAAAATTGCCTGATTCAAGCTAGAAAAAATACCCCAAGGCCACCAATGTTGTATATATAAAAATACCTCTTATCCAACCTATAATTTATCTAATTCATACCATAAGGAAAACACCATCTTTAACTCCTGCTCCTACTGGTGATTTATATGAGGTTAATTTATTGATTAATAAATTTATAAATAAGTTGTTAGCAATGAAAAATAAATAATCCCATAACTATGGGCTTTGTTAGCATGATAACCAAACATTCAAACCTAACAGGCAATCATATCAAGGAAATTCATAGCCATAAAGTCAAAATATGCAAGCAAAACCTCCAAACATTTTTGCTCTACTTACACTAGGCACTTCTAAATTATTATAACTATTTAGAACAACCTAGCTTAGGAGTATGAGTGGTTTTATCCTTGTGTTCAACCACATAATCAAAATACGTGTCCTAATTGTGTGATTAGTTAAGCATTGATTGTGCAAGTCATATCAAACATTCAAGAACTATAAGAAGAATCCACTTCCCTACATAACTATACATAATAACCTACTTAGAATGAGGCTACTCTTCTAAACTATAAAAAGGAGAAATTTTGTGGTGTAAATCAAGAAGAAGCATTATTTAATGGTGTTGGTTTGGTGGAAATAAATACATGTTCAAAGAAAAGAGAAATAAAAAATGATAAACCCCCCAGGGTGGAAAAAGCTACAACTTCTAAAGTTGTACAAGAAACTACAAAAGGTAACACAGTACAAAGGCCACCCTTTATGCTAATGGTCCAATCAAAATCAAAAGTGATGAACCTAAATCTCATGAAAGAAACGTAGATTTCATAAAGGCACCAACAAAGGTTAGTAACATTCCTTTCAGTATTATTGAACAAATGAAGAAAATTAATTTGAATGTCACTATGTGGGAAGTAATATCCATTCCAACACAAAGAGATTTGCTACAAGAATCTTTGAATTTTTTTTAAATAATAGATAAAGATCCATTAAAGGGACTTAATGCTATAATTAGTTTATGACAACCATAAACTAACACCAAAGTGAGCAAAAATGGTAAGCCTCCCCCTTTCTATATTTCACTCATAGTTGGGAAACATCTCATTCATAATTACATGGTAGACTCAAGGGCTAGTAGCTATACTATGCCCAAGAAAATAGATGATGCTCTTGGTACTAAGTATACACCTATCTTAAAAGGTGTGGTTCAATTATATGGGACTACTTTATAAATAGTTAGTACTATAAAAGGTTTAAACCTCACCATCCATGTATGTCCAAGTTTGTTAAATTTTCAAGATATCTCATTTATTGATCTCCCCCCTTATTGTGCCATTTTCCTCTAATGAGACTTCAATGAAAAAATGAGATGGTATCTATTTATTGACTAATCTCACATATTGATTAGGATGAGATATAGAACAAGAATAAAAATAAGAGCTGATCTAATTACTAAAGACCATATTGAGCCATACACTCCTATCCCTATAGACATGAATTGCATATTTCAAAATCAAGAAGAAGATATTGATCATGAAGTTCCTACACCTATGGAAGATATCCTAGACACTCATCTAGATGAATGGGGATCAAATATCCAATTTGATCCTTATGACTATGTATAGGAAACTAGGTTGGGTACATCTTATATTCATTAAAATGATGCAATCATCTTCAATCTTATAAAATCAACTAAAGATCTTCAAGGAATGTGAAAACTATTCTTTGATGTCTAAATAACTAAAATTTTTGTAGGTGCAGGTATTATCTTGATCTCTCCATAAAAGGAGATTTATTTCTATTCTTTAAAAATTTAGTTCAAATATACAAACAATGTAGCTAAATATGAAGATTTGATTTAAGGTCTAAAATTAACCAAGGAAAGAGGAATATAGTCCATATAAATATTTGGTGATAGTGAGTTGATTATTCACTAAGTAAGATCTAGAAGCATAACCGAGAATAACTTATTGAGATCTTACAAACATAGGGTTTGGGACATGTTAGAAGACTTTACCACTTTTAACATTCAAGAAATACCAAGAGCACTAAATAAATATGCTAATCATATGGCCATGATAGGATCCCAGTATAACCTACCTAAAAAGATAAAGAAAAAAACATCTAGCATATAAAGTTGATAGTAAGACCATCTATTCTTGATAACATTACCAACTGGAAAGTCTTTGACAGTGATCATGAAACTGTGATTTTTTTTAGAGAAGAAGATGAATTCTATGATAGAAACCAAATAGGACTTGAAGATCAATATAAATATCAAATTATTCAGTTGAATATGAAAAAATTAACCATGGGCCTTATTACTTTAGAGAGTACCTTTAATTCAAATGATAAGCTAAAAGATGAAAAGAAGAACATCATGGTCAATGAAGAGGACTACAAGCTAGTAGTCATTTCAAAGGGAAAAGAACTAAAGATTGGAAATGTATGTAATGATTATGAAAAAAGTATTTTATTGAGTTGTGTCAATAATTTAATGATAACTTCAGTTGGAGTTATCATTATCTAAGGGGCTTTGACCCACGCTTAGCCCAACACACAGTAGATATTGGCCTAAATACCAAGCCAAATAGACAAAAGTAGATATCCATCAATACAAAATTAGAAACCTTGATGAAGAGTAAGCTATCCAAAATGATAGAGGCTAATATCATTTAGTTAAGCATGGGATATAAT
Organism: Torreya grandis; assembly: GCA_037957365.1. Classification (NCBI taxonomy): domain Eukaryota; kingdom Viridiplantae; phylum Streptophyta; class Pinopsida; order Cupressales; family Taxaceae; genus Torreya; species Torreya grandis. The sequence continues at coordinate 3,125,439 of JARHVA010000553.1, forward strand.
GAGAGGGGAGGTGAATCAATATATCATTTATCTTATAAATTTTCCCTTAATCAAATTCCACTTTAACATACATTCAAGATATGAAATAAAACTAAAATAAGAAAAACCACACAAGATAGAGAGAGACACCATATTTAACGTGGAAACCCAATGTGGGAAAAAACCATGGAGAACAATCTCAAGTATATGAATGAGCACCAACTCAAAACACAATATTCGCAAGCACAAACTTGCAAGAACACCAACCCCTTTGCTGAGCACCAACACAACAACTATTTGTGAGAACCAACCCATAGGAACACTAACCCCTTTAGTGAGTACCAACATAGCAATAATTCATGATCACCAACCCACAGGAGCACCAAACCCTTTATTGAGCACCAACCCACAGGAGCACCAACCCCTTTGCTGAGCACCAACACAACAACAAATCATGAGCACCAACCCACAGGAGCACCAACTCCTTTATGTATACCACACAACTATCTCTCAATGTTTCTATCTCAACAAATGATAGTTCATTAAAATATATCTTTCCTCTCTCACCTTGGATCTTTTAAGTTAGATATAATTAATACAAATCATACTCATCTCCCTCATTGGTCTTCTAAGCTAGATATTACTATATCAAATCAAACTCAATCTCACACATTACAAATGGCTTCTCAAGCCTTTATTTATAGCTTTCCAAATGGCCTTTGGACTTCACCCTTTGTGACCCTTCAATCCTCATGGAAAATGGCACCAAACTTGCATGAACCTTCATATCCTTGCATTTGAAAAGTAATGTGGTGACCCTTCATAATAAAAAATGTCCTTTCCTCTTTTTTTCTTATCTTGGTGACTTTTCATATTCCTCAAAGTGTACCTTCATGAGAAATTGCACCCTTCCTCTTTTGTCTTCACTTGGTGACTCTTGGAATTCCCCAAAGATGACTCTTCATAATGCATCCCATTCTTCTTTTGTCTTTACCCTATGACGCTTTGACTTCTCCATGGGCCCTTCTTTTGTCTTATATGCAACTAAAAATATATTCATTAATATTAAATAAATATTAACACACATTAACCAGTATATAACTATTATAAACATCATTAAATGCAATGGGGCCTTTATCACCAATAATGCTAGACCTTTAACATCAATGAAAATATTTCCAATAATCTCCCCCTCTATGATTGATGGAAACCTCAATCTTGAAACTACCACATCCTAAATCCTACACATACTATCATCTAGAAAACCTATAGTAACACTCCCTTACTGTATCAAGCTATACATACTCCTTGTACTTATTTTTGCACCTGTACCTATACATTTTATTCTCCCCTTTTGACATCAATGGCAAAGGATATACCTGGAGCTAACACTTAGCTCCCCCTCAACTGATAATGAACCTCAATAGTAAGAAGTAATATAAATTACTCCCAAATCCTATTAAAGATCTTTGAATGTGTCCTTTTATCATGCCTTTGAGAAGATATATGATAATACATATAAATTGTTGCATGTCATTTGAGCATCTACAATCAACTCATTTGAATCTTTTATTCTAATATCAAAACCTTCTATATAAAACTTTAATGTATATCCCTGATCACATATTTGAATTACACTCAATAGATTATGCTTAAGACCTTTTACATACAAAACATTCTTAGTCTTAGTTCTACCATTATCCAAACTCACAGTACCTTTTTTGGCTATCCTAGTAGTGGTTTTATCTCCAAATTTCACAGTGCCACCATTGATCTTCTTTAGATTTATGAACTTACTCTTGTCTCATATCATATGCCTTGAACATCTGATATAAATGAACCATGGATGATCTTCATTTCTTTCATGCAAAGCTGTCTGTATCAACATAGAATATTCATGTTATTTCTTCTACCATGAACTTGTCTAAACCTTCTTCTTGATGAATGGAGCCTTGAAACTCTAGTCCTTCTTGACTAACTCAAACACACTTCTAAATTACCAAGCTATGTGTCCAAATTTATTACATTTGTAACATATTATGGCCTCTTCACCAAAGCTTGATAGAGGAGCAAAAGAGTTGTAGCTTTTGCTTGAATCTACATGACTTTCCTTCTCCTTATTTCTAAAACTGTTAGATCTTTTTCAACATTATAATTTCTTATGACCATATCCATTACAATAAAAATAGTAACAATAAAATAAGACCTATTTATATATCTCTAACCTAATTATCTTTTGTAGATTTATTCCCTCCAACCTTCTTTGTTTGAAATGTCTTTTGTATTCTTCACTTCTTTCCTTTTTGTTTCCTCTTTTGTAAGAGCTTCAACATAGCTCTTTTTCTTTTCAAATCCAATACCTATCTTATCTGAATTTGCATTTTGACTTTCTAATATCTAATTCAATATGTTAGTGTTATCCTCAAATTTTGAATCACTAACTACTTTATCATTAACTACTTTCTCAATGTCTTCTTTTAAAGAGGCAATTTCAATAACATACCTTTCACATTATTTTCTTACTTTTTGAAACCATGCTATTATAACTTATTCATTATTCTTGGCTTTTTCCAAGTGTGTTTTTAAATCATCAATTATTTCTTTTGACTCCTTTTCATTTTTCTCAATATAGCACTTTAATCTATGATTCTTCTTCTCAACAGATTCTAACTCTTCTAAGGCACAAATGAGTTCTCCTTATAGATTCACTTTATATTCATCCTCTTCTTCTTCTTGATCATCTATACTTTTCCTTGTAGAGGAATTTTCATGTATGTCCATGAAAATAATCTCTTCTTCTTCTGAATCACTGACTCCACTATCTTCAGCTGAGCTAGGATCTTTAGAATATAGGCTCTTCTTCTTGAATCCCTTCTTGAATTTACCTTTGAAATTATTATTGTATATATACTTTCCTTCATCATCATCATCATCACCCTTATTTGGGAATTTATCTAAAAAATTTCCAATCTTTCCACAATTAAAACATTTAGAAGGTAATTTTCCTTGATATTTACCTATTCCCCTTTTTGTCTTGCGAATGAAAAGAACTCCATTGTCATCTTCATCATCACTGGAACTATCACTTGATTCTTGAATCTTAGCTTTGTCCTTCTTTGATGTCTTGAAAACCACTTCTCTCTTTGAGGGTTTATCTTGTTTAGTCCGCATCTCATATATCGTGAATATACCATGAAGCTCATCCATCTTTAGCTTGGCTAAATTCTTCATCTCCTCGATTACCAAAACCTTTGCATCATATCTCATTGGTAGAGATATCAAAAAAAATTATACCACTATTGACTCATTAAATATTTCCCCAAGACCTTGAATCTGATTTACTATTTGATCAAATTGTAAAAGATAACTTGCTATATCTTCTTCTTTTTCCATCTTCAAACTTTCAAACTATCTTCTAAAAGTCTAAAGCTTAGCTTGTTGAACCTTTCCATCACCTTTGTAAATATTCTCAAGTTTTACCAAAGTTTCATGAGAAAATTTACATTGCATAACTTTAACAAATTTAGATTCACATAAACCACATAAAATAGCATTTAAAACTTTAACATTACATTCACTTGCCTTCTTTTCTGCTAGAGTAATTAAAAGTGTCTGTGGCTCTTCATATTCCTCCACCACTGCTTGGCATATGTCAAATCCAAGGTCCATCAAATAAGTCTTCATTCTTATGCTCCAACAATCATAATTCATCATATCAAACAAAGGTTCCTTATTTGTAGAAATTCCTTCATGTGATCCAGCCATTGTGCTTTCTCGATCTACCTTCAAGTTGTAAAAATTTTTCAAAAGGAATTTGATTTGATACCAATTGTTAATCATGGGATATACTAAGAGCAGGGGTGAATCATTATATCATATGTATTATAAAATTTCCCTTAATCAAATTCCACTTTAAGATACATTCAAGATATGTAATAAAATTGAAATAATAAACACCACAGAAGATACAGAGAGAAACCAAATTTAACATGAAAACATAATGTATGAAAAAACCATGAAGAGTAATCTCAAGTATATGAATGAGCACCAACTCAAAACACAATATTCACAAGCACCAACTTGCAGGAGTGCGAACCCCTTTGCTGAGCACCAACACAACAACTATTCATGAGCACCAACCCATAGGAGCACCAACCCCTTTGTTGAGCACCAACACAGTAACAATTTGTGAGCACAAACACACAAGAAAACCAACCCCTTTTTTGAGAACCAACATAGAAAAAATTCATGAGAACCAACCCACAAGATCACCAACCCCTTTGTTGAGCACTAACACATCAACAATTCATGAGTACCAACCCATAGGAGCATCAACCCATTTGTGTATACCACACAACTATCTCTCAATGTTTTTATCTCAAAAAATGATAGTTTATTACAATATCTCTTTCCTCTCTCACCTATGCTCTTCTAAGCTAGATATTACTATATCAAATCAAACTCAATCTCACACATTACAAATGGCTTCTCAAGCCTTTATTTATAGCTTTCCAAATGACCTTTGGAATTCACCCTTTGTAAGCCTTAAATCCTCATGGAAAATGGTGCCAAACTTGCATGACCCTTCATATCCTTGCATTTGAAAAGTCATGTGGTGACCCTTCATAAGAAAAAATGTGCTTTCCTCTTTTGTCCTTATCTTCATGACTTTTAATATTCTTCAAAGTGTCCCTTCATGAGAAATTGTGCCCTTCCTCTTTTGTCTTCACTTGGTGACTCTTGGAATTCCATAGATAAATATTCATGGGAAAATGCATCCCATTCTTCTTTTGTCTTTACCCTGTGACTCTTTGACTTCTCCATGGGCCCTTCTTTTGTCTTATATGCAACCAAAAATATATACGTTAATATTAAATAAATATTAACACACATTAGCCAAGATATAACTATTAAAAACATCATTAAATGCAATGGGGCCTCTATCACCAATAATGTGAGACCTTTAACATCAATAACAATATTTCTAACACATTTTTTGTATCAAACACTCACCTTGGGTTGCTAGCCTGGTCATCATAAGGAAAAAGAATGGTGAGATTAGGATTTATATAAATCTTAGAGAAATAAATAAAACATACCTAAAGGATCATTATCCCATTCTACCCATGGAGTAAATTATTCAAACTATATCAAGATATGAAATTTTTTCCCTTCTAGATTGTTATTTTAGAAATAACCAAATCCTAGTGCAAGAATTAGACTAGTTCAAGACTGTTTTCACTACAAAATAGAGCATGTATGCATATAAAAATATTCCATTTGGCCTAAATAATGTTAGTGATACATTATAAAGAGTCATAGATATGGATTTTAGAGGTTTGATAAATGAGATGATCTTGGTATACCTAGATGACATCATTATTTACTCAAAACATGTTGATGCACATCTGGATCACTGTAGGATTTTTTTTGAAAGGTTTAGAGAATTTGGAGTTTCACTCAATCCAAAAAAGTGAATTTTCAATAGTTCATGAAGGTATAATAATATGAAATATTATTTTAAAAGAGGGTCTTGTAATAGACCTAGAGAGAATAAGTGTTATATCTACATTAGCACTTCTAGGCCATAAAAAAGATTACAAAGTTTCTTAGGAAAAAATCAATTTTGTAAGAATATTTATTACAAATTTTGCATCTATGGCCAAGCCCTATACTTTAATTTTTAACAAGGGTATCATTTTTAGTTGGACATGAGAAGGAAAAGACAATTTTAAAGCCATCAAGTAGTCTATTTCTCATGCTCCTACCCTCATCAAACCCAACTATGAGAAATATTTCATTCTCTATACTTTTGGAGGGTAATTCAACTATTCTAACCCAATATAATAAAGATTAGTTATAATAGCCAATATATTTTTTTAGTAAATCCTTGAAGGATTATGAATTAAAGTACATTTTCATGGAGAATAAATTGTATGCTATAATTAAAGATATCAAAAAGTTCAATCATATGCTCTTCAATAATAAAATTAATCTGATGGTTAGTCACCAAAGCATCAAAGAGTTCCTATTGAGATGAGAAATAAATGAAAAAAGAGAAAGATGGATTTTAAAATTATATATCTTATAAGAGTAAAGGGCTTATGTGAATATCTAACTTCTGATATCAAGACTATTCAATAAATATCTGATGTAGTGTATGCTTAAAGTGCATACCAACAAACCACTCCACCTATATTCAATAGCTATATCTATGACATGACCATCTTCCTATAGATTGGTGAGTACCCATAATATTTATTATAGTCTAAGAAAAGTTATCTCATACTCCAATCAATTGCTTATGTTCTTGTTGATGGAATATTATTTAGTAAAGATATGAATTGGGTCATGCTAAGATGTATTGATCATGATTACGTCCCCAAGGGGATTGAATAAATTCATGATGGTTCATCAAGTGGACATTTTTTTTTAAGAACCATGGCCATCAAAATAATGGGAGGGGGTATTATTGGCTTGACATATTCAAAAATTCCCATAAATGGGTAAGGAAATGTGAAAAGTGTGCTTACTTTATGGGAAAACAAAGATTATTATCTCTCCCTCTTAGACTAATCCAAGTTGACCAACCATTTTCTCAATGGGGATTGGATTTAATTACTATTATCAACCCACCATTGAGTAAAAGCCATAAATGGGTCTTTACATCAATTGACTATTTCACTAAATGAACTATAGTAGTTTCATTAAAAGATGCCAAAAAGACATCTATCCTAGAATTTATGGATGGTATAGTCACAAGGTTTAGTGTTCCTTACACCATAATCTTAGATAATGCCAAAACTTTTATGGGTAATCAAATGAGTGAATGGGTTGTAAGGAATAATGTATACCTCTGTACTTATTCCAATTATTACCCATAGGGTAATGGTTTGGATAATTATATAAACAAAAATCTAATAAGGATTATCAAAAGGAAAATGGAGGACAACTAAAGGACATAGCACACAAAGTTGAAATCAACATTGTGGGATGATAATATCACTCCCAAGAAAGCCATTTGGAATTATCCATTCATGTTGGTATATGTAAGGGAAGCTAGAGTTTCATTATAAATTAAATTACCATCTCTAGAACTCAATCATCAGTTAAAATTGATAGACAATGATGAAATGATAATATGATTGACAAAACTCATGAAACTAGAAGAAGTTAGGAACCAATCAATGAAAGTTATAGAAGAAAATCAAGCTCAAACAAAGAGAACTTTGATTAAAAAATCATCTGACATGATCTTCAATGAAGGAGACATGGTTCTCAAATGGGATGCAAATAGAGATAAACCAAGAAAACACGCCAAGTTTGATGTAATATGGAGTGGTCAATACATTATAACTTAGTACAATAGAGCTAATGTATTATATCTATCTAAGCTTGATGGATTAGAACTACCAATCTCAGTAAATGGGATATACCTCAAAGCCTAATTTTGAGATTGAAATTCATTTAAAAAAAATTTATGTATATTAGGGTTAGTTGTGTTTTCTAAATAAGTGCTCTCACATAGGTCAACTCATTAGGAGTTTTTATTTCCTTAGTTTTTGTTTTTCCCTTTTTCATTATTGATTAGGAAAATTCCAATTTTGTTCTTCACCAGTTAACGTGTGTTAAGCTTAAAATAAACCCATGACCAATGAAGTAGAAGGTTACTAGAAAAAAAATGATTAGTATGAAATCACCCTATAGAGGTTACCAAAAATATTGATATTTTTGTCCCAAAAATGTTGAAATGTCAAATACCATAAAGGAAATCCATTAATTTTTTGTAAAAATGCCTTAAAACTAACTAAGACACTCGTTTCCCAAGTCTTGATGGAAATCATAGATCTAGGTAAAATTTGTAACTTGTAAAGTTGTAAATTGAATCCATCCCTCCACTTCCCACTAGACACATAGTTGGTAGAACTAGAGATTAGAATGTGATTTACAACTTGTAAAATTAAAAATTTGATTCAAACTACCACTTCCCACTACACACATAGTTAGTGGAATTCGAAGATTTGAATGTAATTTGTAACTTGAAAATTTTTAAATTACTTCCCAACCTCTACTTCTTATACAACTCACACTCATCAGAAATAAGAACCTTATTCATAATTTATAAATTTAAAAGTTGTAAAATTTTAAATGAAGTTCTGCTTCCTGCCAAACATATAGCCCACAAAAATTGGAGATTGGAATCTAATTTGTAACTTGAAAACTTGTAAATTAATTTCCAACCTCTGCTTCTCGTACATCACTCCAATTGAAAACCAAAACTCTAGATCTAATTTTCAAATTTTAAAGTTGAAAATTATAACTCAAGTTTTACTTCTAGTTGACCACACTTCCTATGAAATCTAGAACCCTGATTGTAATTTAAAACTTGCAAAGTTGTAAATTGTGACTCAAGTTTTGCTTTAAAAGTTTTGTAATGAGGAGGTCAAAGTGAAAATAGTAAATTTTAAAAGTTACTCATAAAATTTGGATTTTCCAATCTCCTAATAACCACTAACTTAGGGGAATTTATTTTAAAGGTTATATAAAGCTAATTAGGGTTAGTTGTAGTTCATTGTTAATTTGAAAAAGTTTAGATTAGAGCTCTACAACCTAACTAGCTACTTCAAACAATGCATTTGACCCTACTAGTAACTTTGAGCCATTACTCCATTATTTCCCACCTACATGGTATTGATAAATCTCTTTATGTTTTCTAGCTATCATTTTTTGTTGTTAAGCTAAGCATAGGTAGATTTCTCATTTTTCTTCCTATCTATTCAAATTTCTAGGATTTTTTTTTCCATTTTCTTGGTATTACTAGGGTTTAATATTATTTAATTGGTAGTGTTTATAAATCATCTAGTTATCAATCAAGTTATTGTCAAATTCTCAAACATTTTTTATCTTTAAAAACCTAAGGTTCTTGAAAATAAAAAAACCATTCAAATATTCCTTTGAGGATTCCCTACACAATACCCTTAGACTTTTCATGTGTATAAAGTAATTCCAAAACCCACAAGATTTCAACCTACATCTGCAACCTCATAGTCTTTCACATGTATAGATCAATTCCAAAACCCATCCAAGTTTTCACCAAAAATTATAAGTGTATTTTGTAACCACTATCTTCATCCTACATTTTCCTTGCAATAGTAATCCCAATTTCCATCTGAGCTTTCCCCTATGTTTCACACCCTCAAATCCTACCAACTTTACAGTTGTTTTTACCCTATCGAATTCTCTAGAATCCATGTTTATAAAAGAGTTGAAATTCAAATCCAAAGGACCCAATGTCCCACTCAGCTTGAAATTCAACACAAATGACATCATGGACATAGACCTAGGACACATTGACCTAGGTGATTTTTGGACTAAGGTAAATTTTAAATTAAAAAAATGATTAGATTCATAACATTTATGACTATGGACTTCCTCAAGTATCAAATTTCCCATATTAGTGTAGATCCCTAAGCTAGTGCTCACATTGGTAAAGCACTATGATTCTTATAAGAGATAAGTGCTAAATGACAAAGGGGAGATGATTCTAAACTTAGACCTTGATTTCATAGATTCAGTGTTCTTGATAGTTTAATATGAGAGTTACCATGATATAACTCATGAATCATCAAAGATATTATATAATGACAAATAAACTAGATGTTTAGGGTTAATGAATAAGCAATGGATAAATGTATCTATGGCTTATATCCATAAGATTACCCAGAACACTAGAAAGGATAGATTATTGATGTATGTTCATGTTGTTGTGTTGAGGAATTAATGTTCTCATTGATTTCAAAGGTAAAGTTATAAATTTCATCCACCCTCCACTTCTTTTTAGATACATAATCATTAGAATCAGAGATTAGAATGCAATTTATAACTTGTAAAGTTACAAATTGAATTTAGATTTCCACTTCCCACTAGACACATATTCAATGGAAATCGAAGATTGGAATGTAATTTACAATGTGAGAAATTGTAAATTACTTCTCAACCTCTACTTCTTATGCAAATCATGCCCATTAAAATTAAGAACCCTATTCATAATTTTTAAATTTCAAAGTTGTAAATTATAAATGGAGTTCTAATTCCTACCAAACACATACCCCACAAAAACTAGTGATTGAAATGCAATTTACAACTTGAAATTTTTTAAATTACTTTCCATCCTTCACTTCCCATACATCACTCCAATTGAAAACTAAAACTCTAGTTCTAATTTTTAATTTTTAAAGTTGCAAATTGTAACTCAACTTTTGCTTCTAGCTGACCACACTTCTTATAAAATATGGAACCCTGATTATAATTTAGAACTTCAAAATTTGTAAATTATGCCTCAAGTTTTTCCTTCCCATTTTAAAGAGTCCAAGCTATCTTATGGAATACAGAGGTCAAAGTGTTAATAGTAAATTTTCAAAGTTACTCATAGACTTTGGATTTCCCAATCTCTTACTGACCACCAAATTAGGGGAATTTATTATAGAGGTTATATAAATCTAATTAGGGTTAGTTATAATTCATTGTTAATTTGAAAAATTGAGATTGGAGCTTTATGACCTAACTAGCTAATTTGAGCCATGCATTTGACCCTACTAGTGACTTTGAGCCATGCATTCAAGCTATGCATTTGAGACATGACTCCATTATTTCCCACTTGCATTGTATTCCTAAATCTATTTATGTTTTCTAGTTATCATTTTTAATTTTTAAACTAATCATAGGTAGATTTACCATTTTCTTCTTATCTATTCAAATTTCTAGGTTTCTTTTCATTTACTTGGTATCACTAGGGTTTAATATTTTTTAATTGGTAGTATCTCCAAATGATATATTTATTAATTAAGTTATTGTCAAGTTATCAAACATTTTCTATCTTTTGAAATATAGGGTTCTTGAAAATCAAATAACCATTCAAATATTCCTTTGAAGATTCCCTGCACAATCCCCTTAGACTTTTCATGTGTACAAAATAATTCCAAAACCCATAATAATTCCACCTATATCTACAATTCCATATCCCCAAACACTGTTCACATGAATAGATCAATTCCAAAACCCATCAAATTTTTCACCAAATATTTCAAGTGTGTTTTGTAACCACTATCTCCATCAAACATTTTCCTTGCAATAACAAACCTAATTTCCATTTAAGCTTTCACCTATGTTTCACAATCTCATATCTTGACAAATATATAGTTGGTTTTAACCTATCAAATTCTATAGAATCCATGTTTAAAAAAGAGTTGAAATTTAAATCCAAAGGACCTGATGTCCCACTTAGCTTGGAATCCAACGTAAATGACATCATGGACGTAGACCTAGGTCACACTGACCTAGGTAATTTATAGACTAAGGTAAATGCTAAATTAAAAAATGATTAGATTCAAAGAATTTACAAATATGTACTAACTCAAGTAGAAAATTTCCCCTATTAGTGTACATCCCTAATCTAGTAACCACATTGGCAAAGTACTATGATTATTATAAGAGATAAGTGTTGAATGACAAAGGGGAAAGGACTCTAAACCTGGACCCTGATTTCATAGATTTAGTGATCTTGATACTTTAATATGAGAGTTTCCTTGATATTAATCTTGAATAATCAAATAAATTATATAATGACAAGTACATTAGATGTCTAAGGTTATTGAATAAGTAATGGCTAAAGTTATCTAGGCCTATATCCATAAGATTGCCCAAAACACTAGCAAGGATATATTATTGAGGTATGTTCCTATTGTTGTGTTGAGGCATTAATGTTCTCATTGATTGAAAAGGTAATTTAGTTTCATTTATGTCCTAGATGTGATCTTGTGAATATGTATGGTATTTTATCATGATGGCTTAATTATGATCTAGTAAGTCCTTGTGTTCAACATAAGGTCTTAGCACAATGTTATGATATCACAAGCTTATGAGAAATGTTTCTTTGTATTGATATGATATATCATTAGAAATAGAGTTTTTATTGTGTTAGATTTATTTTTATGATAAGGTAATTATTAACTAAGTTCATAAGAATCAAGCCTTTTGTGGATAAGGTGTTTTATGAATCCTCATCTTGTCCTAATGAGGCATGATTAGTAAATCTTGGTGAAGTAAGTGAGATAAGGCTTGTGAGAATATGTGCTGTAGTATTTTATAATTTTATTAGGTTGTGTGACATTAATATGATGTGTTTATATCAGTGAAATAGGTTTCAATATGTGTTCAATGTATGAGTATGACTGACAGTTCAAGGCCTAATGTGCAAAGAGAACTAGTCTAGCCTATTAAGTGGTTGAGTTTAGTTTCCATTGTGATAGAGGTTGTGAGATAATTATTAGAGGTTTTAAATTTTTTATAAAGTGTGTTTACAAATTTTAAGTTCAAATTATGAAGGAGAAAGCATGAAATGTGGTATTGAGGTTTTATGTGTGAATAGAATGAGGTATTATAGACCTGAAAAAGATTTTTCTTGTGCTCATTGGCATGTGAAAATTTTGAATGATATTATAAGAATTTCATGTAATTTTTGGAAATTTACTATCCTAAATTTAATAACATTGGTTTTGGAGTTGAATGGAAATCCTTTATGATGGATTTCTAAGAATGCAAACTAGTTTTTAGTGCCTTAAAACCCTAACTATGACCTCATATGGAATATATATTTTGAAATGGATTATAATGGTTTTGATGACATATTTTTGTGATTATAAAATTTCTATGAATCTCCTATTTACCTCTAAGTGGAATTGGTCTATCATAAGAATGAGCGGAAGCTACAAGAAACCCCTTATTTCTCAAATTTTTGATGTAGCAGGCAAGGTTGACTAGGTCAAAGAATGAAAATTATTGGAGGATAATGTGTTATAATTTTAGCTTTTGTAAATTTAAGTTTTTGAGTATTTTATATCCTTTAAATATGCTAAAATAGTCATGGAAGTTGACCTATCACTAAAATCCTAGTGAGGAAGATAATGATAAAAACTAGATAAAGGTGAAAATGATATTAGGAATATGTTTCCATGGATTAAGGATGGATCTAATTACACTAAATTATTTTTAAATACCTATAACACATGTACATATTTTTTATATGTTTTTTAGGTCAATGAAAATGTTTAAAATGTTGTTCACAAGATGACATGTCTAGTGAAGATGAGATAGTGAAGGTGTAAGGTTGAGAGATTCGTCGAAAAGACCAATATTATCACTAAAACATGATATATTTCTCTATGAGAGTTACATAATGATATATAAGGATAATATTCATGCATAAATTATTATTTATTGTATCTATAAATGTGTTTGAATTCAAAATCATCATAACTGGTCCTCAAGGTAGAATGGCAGTATTGAGTAAGCAAGTGATAATGATGATTTAGAGGCTATCTACACTTATTTTAAGTATAAAGTGAACTTGATATTGTTTTTTGGGATATATATTACCTATAAATTATTTATAAAAGGTTGAGAGCTAGTATAATAATTTGAAATATGGAATCCAAAATGACTTGTTTGGTTGTGTAAGAACTATGAAAGAGAATGTTAACAAATTGGTCTGTAAGACCAATGTTTGACACTAGAAATTATGATATATATATTTTAGGATGTTATGTAGGTCACATATGAAATATTAATTTTCATGATATGTCTTTCAAGTGTCCTTATAGGATCTAAATACATCATTCTTTAGGACTATGTTTTGAAGCATTCATGCAATTTTTTATGTGTTAGTAAGATTGATTTCCTAAATCATTCCTAATTTAGAAGTGTATAAATAATTTAATGATGTTATATATATGAAATGGGATATTATACATATATATATAATTTTTGAAAGATCTTATACTGATGTTTGAAGTCAAATTGCTAATGACTAGTTTCTAAGCAAATTAGCAGTTTTGAGTGAGCTTTTTGATGAGGTGCTATTGAGTCTTTAGAGCCTAAGTTATGGATTATAACAAGTTTTATTACAACCATAAGGTCAGAAAGTTTCCACACATATGTGTATTGTGCCTATAATGTGTTTCTACTGGTTGTTTGAGCTTCATCTTTGAAGATAATGTTTTTGGGGTAATCAAGCCTAATAGGTCTTTAAGGCCTAATGGTGATTTCAATGCGTGAGCAAAGGATTTGTGATTTATTGAAAATATATGAGGTTATTTGAGTTTTATAGATATTTTTTTTTAATTTTTTATTTATTTGTTGAGGTCCATCTAGGCCATATAGGTTCATGTTATTCCATGGAGAGGATAGATCTAATTGCAATTAGGTCTCTAATAGGCCTAAGAAGAGAAGGTGGTTGAAGTGAGTTTGGATGACCTAATGGTGATATTATCTTGATTTATTATTATGTATAACATATTTGAATACATTTTTTTGGTCTGACCTAATGGATTAGTGTCTTGTCTGACCAAGATTGTAAGTGATCTTGTGATGTGTATTTATACAAGGCCTAATTGGCCTAATTGTGTGTGTAGTAGAGTAGAAATCAATGACCAAATAAGAGAGAATATTTTGAAAAATAATAAGATAGGAAAGATTATATGATGAAAATATAATAGATATTTTTCATGTGGATGTCAAGGCAATTTAACCTAATCATAGTAAGAGGCATATTGAGTGAAGAAGCCTAATATGACATTTTGAGAAGGATAAAATGTTGAGAAGAGATAAATGAGTTTATTATATTTTGAGAGAATATAATATTTACATAAGAGATGTGTTATTGATGTATGATAGTGAGTAGAATTTAAATATATAAGATATAGATCTAAAGAAGAGGTCACCATCTATTGGTGGAACAATAAGGTGTCTTGAGGTGATCAAGTTGGTCTTGGATGAATTATTGCTTTATCAAAAAGGAGTGAGAGATAATTTGAAATTTGGTAGTTTTATAAGTGTTATTAAAATTTATAATTGGTTTTGAGTCACTTATAGGGTTGGTGACTCCTTAAAAGTTAGTGCTTGCTAAATGCCTAGTTGAGTTGGTACTTGACTTGTGAGGGGTTGGTGTTCCTTATGGGGTTGTGCCTCACTAAATATTGATTAATTTATTATAATATTATATTCCAATATATGTTTTAGTGGATTTTATCCCCATGAGGGTTTCCCACATATATCTTGTGTTCATATGATGTATGCTTTTATGGATGCTTATTTATGCATTGGTTGATGTAGGTATTTGAATGAATGCTTTATGAATGATAAGTGAAATTGAAGGATGGTTTTAAGAAAACTAATTCTTGTCATCATAGTATTTTATTTTAATAATGTTTACATCTTAAATGTGATCATAGAAGCACAAGATTGATAGGTAATTAAGGAAAGAGAATCAGGAGTTGAGATCTATGGTCATGGTTTTTGAGAAGTAGGTATGTACCTTGAAGACTAAGCTAGCTAATGGATCCAAATAAGATGACTATTCAGGATCTTAAAGATAATTTATGGGTTGAAAATTCAAGTCTAATATAAATAGAATAATAGTGCAAGTAGGTCAAGATAGATGTGGAGTAACTCATAGTCAAGTTTGGTCATAGAGCAAAGGATTGTAGAAAGGTCTCAAGGGATGAGAATTCATGGAACTATGGAAGGAGACACAATTGTTCAAAGTGAGATCATAATCATCATTAATTAAGAGGTATGAGTAATTTTTTTTTAAATATTTTTATAAGATTGGTCATATTAATAGATTTTATCTACTTGGAGTAAGTAGGTCCTCAAGATATGCCAATGGAAATAGATCTTCTAGAGTAAATAAGAAGGTTTAAGCATTTGTGTGGAAACTAAAGATAGTCAAAGTTGATTATATTTAGCCCAAGAGTCAAAATGGGATATTTTTTATGATAAAACAAGGATCAAAAGTGAAGGTGTGTCGATAACATGTGATATTTACATACATTGACAAGACAGTCAAAGAGAAGAAGGATGACAAGGAAAATAAGTCAAATGTTCTGGTCAAGCCCAAATAGATAATAAAGAGAGACTATCAATATCATGACTATAAGGTCAATAGGAAGAGTGGATTGGAGATTTGAATATTTCTTGAATTTATATTGTTACAGTACCCTATGGAAGATGGTGACTCTATTAGGCTTCATGGAGACACTCATTAGCTAGTGGAAGCATGGTGGTTCCTTGGTCTAAGGGGGAGCTTTTTAGATTGTTAATGATCTCTAAGAGTAGTTGTGTGTGATAAAAAGGTATATAAAGACATAGAAACATATTGTATGATATTTACATGACTATACATTATGGGCATTATCAATGGTGGACAAGGTTGTTTGAACATATGACATGACTAACATTTAATGAAGGTTTCAAGACTCCATGGGATAGTAATACCTAGAAGAGATTTCATGAAGTGAATGAAATTATAAATAGTTATGGACTTTAATGAACATCAGATGGAGTGTCTTGAAATGAATCATGAAGAATTGAAGTGATCTAGGTACTCAAGAAAATTTATAGTGCTCTTCTTGTCTTAAAAGTCAATTGGAATATAGATTGGTATACATAACCCAACACAAACATTAGAGAAAAGTTGTCTATGAGAAAAAAGATCATATAAGCATCATTAAAAACTAGTGAGTTTAAGGTGACTATATAATTGGTTGTTTTGAGACATTACCATGTAGAATTGAATGATCTTGGCGAATGCCAATTTGAAATTAGGATCATGTAATGCATGTGGATAGTGTATGAGGTCTTTGGAAAAATATGTGAAGTACAAGATTGATAAAATTACTTTTAATTAGAGGTATGATATGCCATATTATTATTTATAGAGTTTGTTTATTGTTGCATGAAAAGGTGCTTAATGGTCTTTGTCATGAAGAATGTTTGATAGAGGTTGGCCACAGAGAATGAAGTCTCATATAACTAACTGGTAGTTTTCTATGTGGAAGTTGTTATAATCTATTCTAAGATATGATGTCTTGTGAAACATAAATGGGATATATTGATACATGAAGAATATTTTGATGACATATAGACATTGAATATGTTTGTGTATGGATGACTAAGATTGTTCCTTTAGAATAATGTTATTGACTGTAGACAAGACTAATGTGTTTAGGTCTCTATGACATCTAATTAAAGATGGTTGTCATTACTAATAAGATTCTTTGTCAAAGGGTGAGTTCCTTCCTTATTTGTTTCCATATGTCAAGAAATTAAAGTGATGTTCATGTATTTGAGGTATGTGTAACCTTAAAAGGAGCATGGTTGAATACTTCTATGAGTTATGCTCCTATTTGTTGATAAGAGGAATATTGATCTTGTTTGAGGAGAAAACATGTTTAAGGTCCAAGGATTAGATGTTAGTATTTTTAGAGATGACCCTTTCTCATTAATGTAGAAGGGGGAGAAAGACCAGATTAGAAGGACTAGTTTGGGGGAGATTCATCTCAGGGAGATGAGAATGATCTACTTTGTTTGAGTGTTTTCCATTAATGACAAAGGGGGATATTGTTGAGGTATGTTTTGATTGTTGTGTTGAGGCATTAATGTTGGCATTGATGTCAAATTTAATTAAATGTAATTTATATCATAGAGGTGCTCTTGTGAAAATGTATGGTAAGTGATCACGATTGCTTAATCATGATCTAGTAAGTCCTTCAGTTTAAGATAAAGTCTTGGCACATTGTTATGATATGATAATCTTGTGAGTTGTTTTGATATGAGATATCATTAGAAAGAGAGTTATTATTGTGATGAAATGCCTTTTATTATAAGGTCATTATTGGCTAAGTTCATAAGAAGCAAGTCTTTATGGATAAGGTATTTTATGAATCCTAGTCTTATCATGGTGAAGACATGATTAGTAAATCTTGGTAAAGTAAGTGAGCTAAGGCTTATGAGAAGATGTGTGTTAGTATTTGAGCATGGTATGAGGTTGTATGACATAAGGATGAGGTGTTGTTAGTAGGGGTAAAGGAAAAATTTGATTTGATATTATTTATCATTAATTGTATAAAATGGAGATATGAGGCATTTAAAAGAAGTCAAATGGTCATAAGAAAGGAATATTCAAAAATGAAGGTGAATATTAATGTGGAAGATATTATAAGAACTTGTATTAGAAATTGTAAATCAGAGACCATTTTGGGTGAATATGAAATAATTTATTTGGGTTTTATTGATTGTCTTTATTATTTCTCATAATTTCATAGTTTACTTATGTTTTATTTATAATAGCTAGTTATTCTTACCACTAAATCTACTACTAAAAATGGTATGGCTTTCTATATGATAAGCCCAGGCCTAAAATTACTATAGTTTTGGATCTCCCATATTATGGTCTATCAATTTTTTTTTTAAATCTTAAGTTGATGAGATAAGCGTAGGGTCTCATTTTTTTTTTAGATTTGACAATTTGAATGGAATATTTTTAATCTAAACATTATATTTGATATTTTTTAGAGACATTGGGATAAGAAGAGAGGTAGTTAGAACCTACACATCTTGATTATAGGAAACACTGGTAATAACGATTGTGGTGATAGCATAAGGAGTGGTAATACAGACCTTGTATAAGGGATCAAATAACATAGAATCCAATATTGAGTCCTTGTGACCTAGATATAAGTTCAAACACATTCCTTGATACTTTTATTTTGTCTTGAAGGGCCATTTATATGGAAAGGCATCATATTGTACCCCTCTTTGGGACTTAAACTCCATATCTCCATCTTCTTGGAGGTCATTTCAATATGTTGTAGATCAGGAAAATCTATTTAAGTGTCTAGTTGTCATCTAATTCATCCATGGTTAGGATGAAACTTGCATTCAGATGGATGAAGTGATTATTAGCATGGCAAAGGGTGTCGATAATTTTACTGTAGACATAATGGAGGTGATTGATAATGTCTACATTGGTAATGTAAAAATATTAATGCAGATAGTGTTTTAGATCTATAATTTTCCTCTAATAAATATGTAGCCTTAATAATATTTTGGCTATGTTTGTTGACTAGTTATGGTTATGATAAAAAAGGATTAATATCTGATTCATAACATGCACTAGGATGGAAGGAAGCAATAACAGTGATACAAAGTTTGTGGATTTATTATTGTAGTTGTGTGAAGAGAGGAAAGTGCATTAAAAGTGAGGGATAGATAAATAAGAAATGGATAAGGAAAAAAAATAAAGAAATGGATAAAACACATGCCATTACAATGGGTTGAGTTTATTTTAGTCTCTTATAGATGTGACTATATAAAAGAATTTATATAGAACAAAATCATAAATATGGGATGATGAAGAGCCATTCAATGGTAGTGATAAGGAGGAAAAGATGGAGACTATACACATGATGAGTCAGTTTTGTATCATGGAACATAACTAGAGAGCTTAAAAGAAACAAGGATGAGACCAACCATTGAGGGAGATAGCATATCTACTCCACCTAAGGCTCCATACATATGTAAGGAAAGTTGATAACTGCTAGTGAATTATAGTATTTTCTAAATAATTCCATCCAAAACTATAATTAAGAGTGGAATGCATAAAGTTTTCCCATTGGGAAGAGAAGTTGGTAGCCTTGAAAACCCTATAACCATCAGAATGATAGATTTGGATTTGATGGCTTCTTTTTGATATTTATATCTATACTCTTCCCAAAAGATATGTATTATAAAAGGTTTGGTCAAAGTAAATTATTTATGATTTTTAAAAAAAATTAAATTCATTAGAGGTTGTAATAGATAGTTAAAGTAGAAGAGAAGAAAGAAGAGATAAGTGGAAAGAGATGATGGAAGAGAGGAAGAAGAGTGCTGGAAGAGAAAGGATAGATAAAGAGAGTGAGATGATGAAGAGATGAAAGAGGATGAAGAAAAGAGTAGATTAGGATTAGTTAATTATATTTCCTCAAATACATTTGTAATGGAATGAAAGTTGTACAAATTTGAAATGTTTTGGGTCTTTTTATCTCAAGACAAGACACATTTTAAGTTGGGGGAGTGTTAGTAGGGGTAAAGGACAAATGTGATTTAATATTATTTGTCATTAATTGTAGACATAAGTGAAAATGAGATTAGGTATATGTTTCCATGGATTAGTGTTGGATCCAATTATATTATGTTGTTTAAATAGATATATCACATTTAAATATTGGCTATATGTTTTGGAGGTCATTTAAAATATTGAAAATGTTGTTCACAAGATGACCTATCTAGTGAAGATGAGACAATGAAGGTGTAAGGTTGATAGATTAATCTACAAGAACAATATTGTCACTAGACCATGATATATTTCTTTGTGTTAGTTACCTAATTATATATAATGATAATATCCATACATCATGACTTATTTATTGTATCTACATAGGTGTTGGAATGCAAAATCATCATAAGTAGTCCTCAAGGTAGAATGACAACTTTGAGTAAGCAAGTGGGAGTGATGAGTTGGAGGATATATGCACTTAGAAAAAGCATAAAATTAACACAATATTGTTTTATAAAATATATATGACCTATCTATTATTTATATAAGGTTGAGATTCAATATAATAATTTTAAATAGGTAAGCCAAAATGACTTATCTGGCTATGTAAGAACCATGAAAGAGAATGTTAACAATTTGGTCTACAAGGCCAATAATTGACACTATCACTTGTGATATGTGTGTGTGTGTGTGTGTGTGTGTGTGTGTGTGTGTGTGTGTGTGTGTGTGTGTGTGTGTGTGTGTGTGTGTGTGTGTGTGTGTGTGTGTGTGTGTGTGTGTGTGTGTGTGTGTGTGTGTGTGTGTGTGTGTGTGTGTGTGTGTGACATATGAACTATGAATTTTGAATTATATGTCTTGTAATTTTCCTTATAAGATCTAAAGGCAACATTCTTCATAACTATGTTTTGGAGAATTTAGGCAATTTTCTATGTGTTAGTAAGATTGATGTTCCTAAGTCATTATGCATAATTTGGAAGTGTGAAAATAATGTGATTATTTTATAAATATTAAATGTTATATAATACATGCATCTATAGTGTTGGAAAGATCTTATACTAATGTTTGAGGTCAAATTGCTAATGACGGGGTTATGAAAAAATTGGTAGTTTTGAGTGAGCTTTTTGATGAAGTGTTCTTATGTATTTAGAGCCTAAGTGATGGAATATAATAAGTTTGATTATGACCCTGAGGTCATGAATTTTTCATACATATGTGTATTGTTCCTAGAATGTGTTTCTACAGGTCTTTTGAGCTTTGTCTTTGAAGATAATGTTTTTGGCGTAATTAGGCCTAATAGGTGTTTAAGGCCTAATAGTGCTTTCAAGTTGTGAGAAAAATATTTGTGATTTATTAAGAATAAATGAGGTTGGTTGAGGATTATAGCTGATTTTTTTAAAGGTTTGATTTCTTTGGTGAGGGCTATCTAGAGAGGATAGACCTAATTATAATTAGATTTTTAGTAGGCCTAAGAAGAGAAGGTGGTCTAAGTGAGTTTAGACAACCTAATAGTGATCTTATATTGATTGATTATTGTGCTTAATGTGTCCTAAGAAATTTTTTATGTATTAACATGATGTATTAGTGTCTTATAAAACCAATAGTGTAAGTTATCTTGTGATGTGTATTTATACAAGACCTAATTGGCTTAATTCCATGTGTAGTGGAGTAGAAACCATTGAGTGAATAAGTGAGCAGATTGTGAAGGAGAATAAGGAATTTAATACTATAATAAGATAGGATAGAGTATATGATAAAAATTTAATAGAGTTTATACATGTTTCTTTCAAGGTTAGTTGACCTAATAAGCCTATTAAGAGTCATATTGAGTAAGGAAGCCTAAGAGGCTATTTTGAGAGGGGATAAAAGGTTGAGAAGATATAAATGAGTTTATTGTATTTTAAGAGACTATCAGAGATGAATAATATATGTGTTCCCAATTTATGATAGTGAGTGGAATTTATATAGAGAATATAAACCATTATTTCGTTGAGTAACAAGGTATCTTGAGGTGATTAAGTTGGTCTTAGCTGAGTTGGTATTTTATCAAGGAGTGAGAGTTGCCTTACAAGTTGGTGGTTGGATAATTGATATTGAAGTGGTTGAGTTGATGCTTAGTAACTTAGGGTGTTGTTTCCTCCTTAAAATTTTGTGCTTGTAAAAGACCTAGTTGTGTTGGTTCTTATCTAGTGAGGGGCTGGTACTCCTTGTGGGTTGGTGCCTCATTAAATCTTGATTCATTGCTTATAAGACTATATTCCAATATGTTTTTTAGAGGGTTTTATCACCCATGAAGGTTTCAAACATATCTCTTGTGTTTATACATTTTATTCTTATGTGGATGATTATTTATGTATTGGTTGATGTATGTGTTTTAATGAATGATTCATGCATGATAAATGAAATTGAATGATCATTTTAAGGGCACTACTTCACCCCCACTAAATATCTAGGCTTCCAAAATATATTTTAAGGATGAAGTGGGTGATCTAATAATAATACTATATAGAATCACCAAGAACCCTGATGCAAATAAGTTCCAAGATTGGATGCATCAATACATATGGGTAATCCACCAAAATAAGTAGTGCATCCACTGGGCAAAGATAATAATTGAATCCATCCACAAGTAGTTGATGGAAGTTTATAATATAAGGAAGTTATATATGACTTATTTTCTAGTTTATGTATTAGATAAGTGGAGATCCTTCCCAAAATTAAATAAAATAACTAACCAAATAAACAAAGTTTTCAATTATTACCCTAAACTCACTCTTGACACAAATAAGTATCACTTCAGAAGATTAAATGATGCATTCATTTACTACATCATAGTCATGTTTGACAAAGAGATAAAAAAGAAGAGATTATTTTATGTTGTTACTTCATAGATTAAAAACTAAGGATCTTATTTCATTCAATTCCATACATACTCATACATCAAAGTATGAGGGTTCAAAAATTATCCTTACACCTCTCAAGGTATGCAAGTGACAAATGGGATTTAATGGAGCTTATGAGGCAACTTGTAGAGACTCATAAGTTGTTGTCTAGAAAACACAAGGGGGGAATCTATTTTACCATTATCATAAAGAGGTATACATGACCTTCCTTATACAAATCAAGTGTGTATATGTTAAACTAACTCAAATGACCTTAAAGGCTCTAGATGCAAGGCCATTTTATGATGTAAATGTCAACATTACTAGCATATTGGGGGTATCAACATATTCCCATGTCCCCCAATATGAAGACTAATGGGAGGAATTATAAGATAAATAATAATTAATACTAAAGGACTATTCCAAGATGACCTTGGATTAGATCAAGTCTTTTAACATGACATCTATCCCTAAGGAATTGGTAGATGATGAATCCCTAGTAGACAAGGTCTATTATGATAATAAAATCTTTGCTCAATTGCTTCCAATAGTTAAGTGGTCCATTCATAAGTACTTCTTATTAATGGATAAAACCACAAATTTAATAAATAGAATAATCAATTATATTATCAAAAATGGAGTCAAGGTGACCAAAGAAACTATGAGCATTAGTGAAAAGTGAAGAGATCTCAAGGATAAGGGACTTCTACCAATAGTAAAAGGCTCTAACAGTGGAACCCTCCCAAAATAGGTAGATAGGCCAATGATATCTCAAAAGAGAAATCAAAATTCAAAGGTTAAGAGAGGAAAATCATGTAGCCAAGGAAAATTAATGGATCAATCGATAGTTATTTCATTTAAAGATATAATTGCTATAGAAACATTGATAGTTTCTACTCCTATCTCGATCATAGTTTCTACTCCTAGTTTTTTTATAGCCCCTCCTTATATCTCTATCATTACATTAGATTCAACACCTACTCCTCTTGTCTTCACTCCAACATCACCTCAAGTAATATCCCCCTTCATTTCCACTAGCTCACCTGTGTCATTAAGTCCATTGTCAATAGTTCAATCAACTCAATTAGACATTTTGGTTTCAATTACACTCCCCTCTTCAATAATTCCACTCCATTCTTCCATAATTGCTTCCATCTCATCCCTAATCACCACCTCCACCTTTTTAATCACTAACACTATAAAATAGTATATATCCACATATTAAATCATCCTAACTACAATTCCACTAGCCATCCCAAATACTAAGATAACTACTATTTTATTTTCATCTCCTTTCACCTTTCCCATTTCATTAGCCCTGAGTGTCCTCACAACATTGATTGATTCATTCATGGATATGTATTCCACACTCCCCCAAATTACCCCTTTTCAACTCCATGTTCTTACTCCTTTATTAGTGTCACTTCCATCTCCCACACCCCTAGTAGGCACATATGTTTGAATTGCACCCATTTCTTCCATTTCCACAATAAATCCAACCCCCACAAAGGAGGTAGAGATGGAGAAAATCACTAATACAAGTGTGGAAACTCAAATCATAGATGGGGAAGATATTTTCAAAAAATCAACCAAAGATTTAATGTCCATAATAGTAATATACTCAACACTTGTCACCATAATCACCAGTACAATAAACTCAGCTATAGATTCACAAGTGGAAGTGCTAGGATAAAAGGATGCCACTCTTAGTTGGATAGTATAATTAGTGGGGAAGAAATGGAAGTAGATGGTATCATAAAATTCAGTTGATTTTGGCCTTAAAAATTCATTTAATAAATCTAAGGAAGCTTCTAGAACCATATAAATAATATTGTATGATTTAACAGGGCAGAAGTATGTAGAGATTATAATCCCCCCACTAGATAAATAAATATAAGATCTAGTGGTAGAGGAATATGAAATATCAAAGGTTCACCTTGGTCATCATACAAGAGAGGGATTAAAACATCTCTTTGAGAAAATGGATAGCGATAAGGTTTAAAAATATGAATTAAATAATAAGGTTGAACAATTGATGATTGCACTAAAGAAGTTCATTGAGCCTACAGCCCAACCAACATAAGCTATTACCTAGATCTCTAACCAAGAAATAATTGATTTATTAATAGATATTGGAATTATGGAAGGGATACAAAGGACTAGGTAAAGTATCTCATTTCAAAGGGAAACATAGCCATTAAACTAGTATTTGATGACTATAAAGCTCTGAAAGAGAGATGGAAAACTTTGAGAGAAAAAATAAGCAAATATCAGGGAGATATAAAGGTTAAACCTATTTTATCCAAATTTGAAATCTATGGACACAATTGAAATTGATATCCTCATAATAGAAAAGATAATAAAAAATGATGTAGATCATTAGGAATTGGACATAACATCTTAGTTTAAAATAAGAATACTCATAGAGAGTATCAATAAAGCTAAGGAAACATATGACAAGGTCACAAAAATGATCTTTGACATTTAAGATTTTCTAAATAAATTATCATGTCAAGTAACATATCATCAAAACTAGATCCTTTCAGCATAGGAAGTTCAAGATAAGTTCAAAGTATTAGTCGAAGGAGAGTAAAAATGAGAAAAAACATTCAACTTGAGATCCATCCATCATTATATCAAGTACCATAATACACTATATAAAATGGGGAAAGAGACTCAAGTATATAGGTATGCATGAAGGGAACTTTCCAACATAATTGCATAATGTGAAATAAGACACTTATACTCTTTTGATTTAGAATAAGATTGTATCTTAGATATCTTCAAGATTTTTTATTCATATATTGAGAAGACACAAGTAAATAAATAAAAAAAGTCTTCAAAGGTTTTGGTTTTAGATTAATTAATTCCATCACAAACATTCTATATATTATATTTCATTATTTTTAAAAATATTGTAAAGTTGCATAATGTAAATTTTTACTATCATTTTGATAGGTTTTTTTGAGAAAGAACTAATTGTAACTTCCATGTTCCTTTTTTATAGGTTGAAAGTTATAAAAAGCAAACTTGTAAATTTTGCTTTCCTTTTTTGACAAGTCTAAGTTGTTTAACTTGAAAAGACTGATGTTGTAAATTACAATTCTAATTTTGTCAAAATTGAATGACTTAAAATTTTCTAAAAGTCGCAGTTAAAAATTACAAGTTAGGTTTTGAAAAAATAACCTAAAGTTATCTAAAATCTATCTATTTTTATAAAGTTTAAGTTCAATTTTTGGTGCCTCATTGCATGGAGAAACTACAACAAGTCAATTGAATAAGATGAAGGCATTGTAAGAAGAGTCTCAAGTTTCCTCCATGCCTTTATAACTATTGATCATGACCAATAGTTGTATGATCTTTTTTCCAGTTGTTTACCTTGCCTAGGATGCCATTGTAGTTGAAGATCACACCCCCTTTGCATAGAGGTTTTAGATTTTGCATGCCCCTCAATTGGGCATGAAGTTTTTGTTAACTACATCTCTTCCATGAGAATATTTGGTATGAATATGGGTAATATGGTGTATCCATTTATAGTTTTGATATTAGTGAAGTTATTTTACATTTTGAATAAGCTATCTAAATTTTATAACCTAGAGAATGAGAATATATTGAATATTTGCCTTTCTTTTCTATGTTATATTTATGTATGCAAGGTTATTTATCAAATTTTGGATGTTGTTGTTGTTGTTGTTGTTGTTATTATTATTATTATTATTATTATTATTATTATTATTATTATTATTATTATAGTCATGAAATTTCATTTTTGGTATTAATTTTCCATTTTTAAATATTGTTTGATAAAAAATAAATAATATTGTCCCTTGTATGAGAAATACCCAATATTACCTTTGGTTTCACATTTGCATGAGTTTGTACTCTAATAAATTTCAATAGATTTATTGTTATGATGTGGTCATTAAAAGAAAACATTAAAATATATTAATTTTTTTTGGTGAAATCACCATTTATAGTTTTTTAAACTTCATTTCCAAAACTCTTTTCTCACAGTTAAAACCCTTGTTTAGAAGTAAGATCACTAAAAAGTGGAATTTAGACATAAGCTGGTAGTTTATCAGTTAAACCAAATTTAGTGGAACGAAGTAGACCTCTATAGGTTCACATCAATTCACCAAGGTATTATATCTTGGATGTGGTCCCATTATATCATTATATTTTTACATAGTGAGCTGCAACATCAAGACAGGTGCAAAATCAATGTGATAACAATATCCTACCAATCCCATAAAGCTATGAACTTATGAAACATTATAGGATTATATACATTCCATAATGTAATTAATATTATAAATATAAACATATATTTAATATTTTACAATGATGTGCCCAAGATATTGCACCTTAGATTGCACAAATGTATACTTCTCCATGTTGCCAAACAATGTTTTTTATCTTAAAACCTATAAGACATGCATTAAATGTTCTTCATGATCTTATTCATTATATGAATATATTATAATGTCATATACAAACACCAACATGAATCAATACAAAAAAGAGATAAATACTCCATTCATTAGACTCATGAATATTGTTAGAGTTTTAGTTAGCCCAAATAATACAACTATAAATTCATAATCCCTATACCACATTCAAAACACAGTCTTATGAATATCAAGATCTGTGATATGTAATTGATGGTATCAATATTTCAAATAAATATTGGAAAACACTTTTTATCCCCAAATTTTATCAAACAAATCATCAATTATAGATAAGATATAATGAATCTTAATTTTTACCTTATTCAATTGGTGATATTCAATGCATAGCCAAAGGGATCCATCCTTATTATTCATAGATGGTTGGTGCTCCCCTTGGGGACACACTAGGATTAATCAATACTTTATCCAATAGTTTATCAATCTTTATCTTGAGTTCACACAAATCTAGGGTGGTCATTATATGTGGTTATTTCAATATGGGCTCAACTCCAGGTATCAAGTCAATCTGAAAATCAATCTTCTGTGAAGGAGGCATACCTAGAAATCTATCTAGAAACACATCAAAAAATTCCCATATAATAATATGGTCATCTAGAGAGGCCTTATTTGACTCATTAAAGATATCACTTACCATTATAGAAAATAATTGTGTCTTATTTTACACTCTTCTTGAGTTATATCATAATGATCATGCAAAGTGAAACATGTCTATTAACTCTAAATATTTTCATAACCATCTTAAAGTAATTTTCACATTTTATAACCTTACCATGATAATCTACCTTGGCTTTATGAGGCATAAACCAATACATACCCAAGACAATATCATAGGTGACTAGAGGAATAATGCACAAGTCCATTCTAGTTAAGAAGACACCAAGGTCTGATACACAACTACCCACCAATGAAAATCTTAACCCCAAAGGCCAACTCAACTACCTATATTTCTAATCAGCTAACAAAAACAACCCATAAAGATCTATAATATAATAAATAAGGTAGTATAATAATCTTTAATCAGACAAAATTGAAATTGAAATTCATTTTATCATACATGTAGTCTCTATGACCATTTCCTAATGCTTATCTTGGTGATCATCAATTATTATATAAATCCTATGTCCTCAACCCACATCACCCAATATTTATTCCAGCATTTGGACCTTTTACCTACTGGTAGCTAATGGTCCAAGAGGATAATCTTGTGCATAACGATCTATAGATCTACACATGAAATAATCTCCCTTTCACCGGTATCAACCTAAAGGGGCTATACTTTTTCTAGGTCTAAGAGATGGAGTTAATCATGATAGTCTTACCTATTTATACTTCTAGGTTTTCATAACCCCATACTAATGATATTCCTAAGGTCTGGCATCACCTTGTCTTTGGAGGTATTGATCTAACTAGTTCTTACTCTATCTACATCCAGAATGGTTATTATCCTACTATTGTTATTAAGGGGGTATTGAATTGGATTGAGTTTCTTTCCAACCTCCTCTAGGTGTAGGTTGAACACCTTGTGACCTTAAGTAATGTTGTGATTTTAATTCACCACAAAACCTTTCTCACACACCCTAAGTCTTTTCATGAGACTCCTTGACCAAGTATGCATTTTTAACTACACCTACCAAGGTTATGGGAGATAAAATGTGCATTATGCTATCCAATTCCAAATTCAAGCCTCTAATGAACTTGTTCACATATAATGTCTTATGTGTGTAACCTTACACATATATTATTAAGTGCATAAAATGACATTCATATTGTGCCATAGTTTTACTTCCCTATTGAAAGTCATGAAATTAATCTACATTCTTTTCAATATAGTTAGGGGATAGGTAATGTGCTTGAAAATTATCCTCAAATAATTCCCAATTGAGGGATTTTGGTATTAAGTTGAGTTTTTGCTCCTCACCTTCCCACCACATCTTGGCTACATCCCTAAGAAGATGGATTTCAAAATGAGCCTTCCCATTAGAGTCAATCGTAAAATTTGAAACATCCTCTCATGTTTTCTAACCAAGATTATACTATAAATCCCTCTGAAGTCCCATCAAAAGTAGGAGGATGTAGCATGATAAAATCCTTAACTAGGTCTCTAGGCATAGGCTTGGGAGGGTAGTTTAAGTGTCATCTCTCATATTGATCAACATGGTGATGTAAAACTCTATCACCCTAAATTTTTTGATAGGGAGGAATCTTATACATCTCTATTTCTCTTTAACTAATTATTCATCATCTTTGGAATGTAATGAAGAGTGCATTTTTATGTCATGTTGAACCACATGAAATCTCTCCTACAAGATATCTTGCATATGTTGCATGGATAAGAGGATTTATGGTCCTATTTAATTCAATCTTGATTAAATTGGAGGATCATGCTCACTAGCGGGATCATCACCATAACATGTTTATCATCCTCCTCTCATTATACATGCCAATAGGAAAGACATAAAAAACATGGGAAATAATAAATCCAAAATAGTTAAATTATGTAGAGATCCTGGTTTTATAACTTGGGATCTAATACCAATATGTCATGCTTATTTTTTCTATAAAAATAAGAATGACACATTCAAAACATAGATATCCAACCAAAAACACATAATCAAATATATAAATTCATGTTAATAAAAAATCATGCAATCCCTACCACTACCATCATTCTATAATTAAAGCATGTCATAAATCCAAAGGCCACAATCTTGATTCATTCAATCAACACTAAAAATTCTCCATGAGCTTATGTCAAAGATTATTGCACTTATAAAATTGAGATAGTCATCAATTTAAATACAATTTAAGCTAACATAACTATCATCCACATGGATAATTTAACAAAATCCAAGGCCTTACATGTTATTCCTTAAGCTATCTAGAAAAAATTTCACCATGTGGCATCCTACCACATATCCATAGGGTTGATAAGCTCTGTCATCACAATCGAATCCCTGAGACTACATATCATTAGGATGATGCAATGTGGAAACATCCTAATAACCCACCATCTTAGAAGTAATCTACCTATATGGTAACCATTATGACCAATTTTTTCACCATAGGATGACGTTGTTCATACCTCTCAAAAATTTTCCAACATGGAATTACCTATAGGGTTGTGGGTTTCCTATAGCAGAGGTAAACCTCTAGGTTAAAGGGATAACTCCCTTGATTTATATTTTAGGCTCACACACTACAATAGACCAATAAATATTAGGGTGAAAAGGGAATAATGAAAATAAAAGTAACCTATATTAAATTATATGATACACCAAAGATACATAAATATACTTGCATTTACACTAACAAAGAAGACTGATACAACTGACCTCAACTCAATGTTCTTCTAGTATAAGTGTTTCTACATGGAGGTAAATTGTTATGCATATCCATAGGTGGGTGAAAAGGAGGTTTTATCCTAGTCACTGCTAATCTCTCTCACACTTAAAATAAACCTTAACACATAATACTCTTCATTAGACCTATTAGAATAAATGCTACTTACACAATGTAGACAAAAACAAAATAGAATCAAGGAGAAATAATATTCATCACTTGTCATCCAAATACAACACTTGAGATACTTAGACAAGATTTTTAGAGGATAAATCAACTTCAAATATTTATTCAAAGATTAAATAAATATGTTACACTAGAAAGGATTCACCATACTAGGTGTGTAATTTTTACAAATTCTAAAATGACTTGCATATATAGAGCATTGGAGAGGAGAGAGAAGAAGTGGAGTTGGATAGTCACAATGCCAAGTGTTAAGACTTGAAAACTAGTTATAATGCAGGAAAATGAATTGGAAAATAGGTCAATAATTTGTCTTAGACAATTTAAAATCTAAATCATGATGCCTTCCTTGATTTTGGCATAGAGATCTTCATTGTCTTTCTTTGAATCTGCCTTGATGATGAAGAGTTCACAAACTGATCAGAGCTATTATAGAAGTCATTAGAAAATTTTCATTGACTTGAGAAGGAGGAAAAATATTGTAATATACATTATAATCCCCTCAATTGATGATAATCTCTTTTACAATTGTCACTCACTCTTTGTAGTTAATCATTATCCCTTTAGTCTTAAATCTTCACACTTGTCATTAGGTGACCTGTAGATAATATTGACAAAATTTAACTCTACAGGTCAAATTGGGACCCCTATAGCTAAAGGGGGTATTTAATGAGATGTATGGATTCATTTGGAATTTTTAAGGTTATAAAATGTTATGTCATATTTCATGTGTCCTCACATGTCTTAATCAACTATTGGTAACTAAAAGTTGTAGGTACTCCAAAAGAAAGAGTAGTTTTCTTAGAAAAAAGGTGAGTTTGGCACTTGTATGACCCATGGGGAAGTATGACAAATGGGATAATATCATATAATGTCCTTTCAGATTTTTCAATCTTATTTCCACCTTTGAAATGCTCTAAAAGTGCCATTTTTGGCTTAAAACTGTTGTGCTCCTTTTTCACCCTTCTTGGCAAGCAAAAGTGGTTTTTAGGTTCATGTTTAGTATGGACAACTGAAGAGGTTTAAAGATAAATGTTTTTGGGAGGTCATATTATAATTATATACATTAATTTTAATTTCAATATTTTTAATAATGGTGGCCTACGCTTTATGAACCATCCAAATAAAGTTGACTATGCTTTTCTACTTGTTATTCCATGCACCTTATAGGTTTTGCTCCATTTTTGGTAGTATATAAAAAATAATTGCTTAGGTAGACTACAGAGGATTTTGGATCTCTTATTATATGATTTAAATTATTTTTTTATGTTTCATGGTGTTTTGGTGAGAAAATCCTCTCAAGTTGGTAGATTAGTTTCATTTGGGATGACAAGTAGTTTTACCCCATTTTTAGAGCTCTCATGCTTTGATAATGGTTAATATGATGTATATATGTTAATAAACATGTATAAATACATATTTATCACCTCCCTTCATGTTTTATCTCACTATTTCATGCTTGGAACAAACTTGTAGTCCACTGTCATACTCAGTCAACTTCTTGCTCACTCTTACTTGTAATTATGGTGAAATACGTGCATAGAGCCTTTACAACATGTTAAAAAAGGTGTTTTTAATGTTTTTTTTAATTATTTGTATATCATTTATCAGTATTAATTTGTGAAAAATATTATATTTGGTGAAATAAAAGTGGAATTTTAGTCATATGCAACATTTTCAATTAGGCAGCCATGAACATGCTTACTTATAGGTGTTTGGAAGAAGAGATCCACTTGGAAACTAGGAGAACCCATTTTTGAATCCATTTATAGGTTTTTAAAATTAATTTTGAGGCATTTGAATATATTAATATTCATTTAATTGTCAAAAAAATGCATCTTAATAACTTACTCCTCTTCACTGCCTGTATAAGAAATGTGCATCTATAGGTGATAATACAGAGAGTTAGGATGTCATATAGGGGTTTTGTGGAAAGTGATAAGAACATTTTTGTAATAATATTGGTTTTAAAATACCATATTATACTAATTTTTAGTGTCATGTTGGCATCTTGAAGTGGAGAAACTTTCAAAACACAAAATGATAGTATACAGGGACATTTTCCCTAAAATGAGAAAATAGAGGTCTAAAATGTTTTGTTGATATCTTCTGATAAGGTTCCCTATTAGCTTTATTAATATTAATTTTATAATATTATATAACCTATAAATAATATATAATATTCAAATTTTGGAAGTAAATTATTAAGGGAAGATTGTTATAATAAGGCCTAAAATCACACTTTTATGCATTGAGTTTAAGTAGTAATAGCTACAAGTTTGGTCTAAAAGAAACCTCTCCATCCAAAATTTGTAGTTATTGGAATTTTAAACATATATAAATGTTTTAAAATGGTGAAATTAAAATATTTTACCCTAAATATCATTATTACGAAGATAATTCATTGTGTTTTGCTTCCTATACCACCTTCAGTTTGTACATAGGTCTAGTGAACACCTACAACTACCCAAGGTGTAGATTTGAAAAAGTGTTACCTATTGTGGAATAGAGAATTATTTGTGAATTTTTGAAAATTAAGACCAAAAATATTGGTATTATATGGATTTTTTATCATACAATCATCCACAATTTTCCACTTAATGTGAAAATGTGTACTTACAACAACTATTAACTATGACACAAGCAGTAAACATAAATGAGTAATGTTTAAGAATTGACAATACATAATGGATGTTAAATTGAATTAAATAAAACATAAAATGAATCCAAATAATCTCAATATTTTTTTAATATATATTTATCATGGTTTTTTAGGATATATCCACCTATAGGGTCCCCTACAGTCACCTGTAAGTGACTGTAGGTAGACACTTAAATGAGAAATGTGCATAAGTGAGATTTTAAATCCACACAAGGTGAAAAATAGGTATATAACATGGATAAATTATCTTATAGGATGTAAAAATATACTATTCACTATATCCAAAGACAAATCATGCAAAATGCATCTACAAGATTGGTGACTTGAGCAGGACATAGTCAGGAGCTTGTACATTCTACCTTGACCAGTTAGTTTTGGGAAGAATATGAATAAGGATGTATTGAGGAATAAGAGATTATAAAACATTTATCATAATATTAAAATCCTCACAACACCCTCATATTGGAGAGATAACATGGAAAAGGCTCAAACAAGTAAAGACACAGTCCACACCAACAAACCCTACACAGTCTGCCTACAATAGTCTATCTTGGGTCTTTAAGAGTTTGGATGGTAAAATAAGTAGACCAAGGGATAAATTTTTTTATAGATTTTTTTTATCACTTGGATAACCCTCTTAATTATCCACCATTTTTTGAGGAATCTGGGGATTGCCCTCTATTTTGTCTTAGAGAGAGGGCACTCTCTTTTGAGCACAAATTGGTAGTTTTGGAGAAGGGTGGTAAATGGATGGTCTTAAGGGTTGTTTAAACCTAAGGAGAGTTATGTTGAGTTTTAATACATCAATAAAAACATGATAAACTAGACACATAAATTTGAAACTCAATAAGTTGTTCCATGCTCTTAAAGTTGTAGTCAGGCATAAGGGCAGGGTTTGGCCTAGATTCCAAACAAGAGACCACCTTAAATTTTAGATATAAGTGAGATTTAAATATAATTGGAAAATTATTTTAGGGTCATATCATATTTTTATGATCTATTTTAATGAAAATAATCCTAATAGGATGATCTAAACCAAAAAAAATTTAGGTAGGCCTATTGGACATAGTTTAGACCTAATATCCAAATGAGGGTCATTCACACTTCTAGCATGAGATATGCATTAAAATACATTGGGATATATTTTTATGGTCATCATATATTTTTTAAAGATATTAAAATGAAAATTAAATTATGAAAAAGGTCACTTTTGGCTTAGAAACTAAATTAAACATGCAAAAAATAGAGAGACAAGCTCGATAGGTCAAATTTGAAAGCTCACATATCTCCTGAAGTTTTACATGGGGAAAAAATAAATTTTGATTTTGTATCAAGGTTAATAAACATAATTTATTTTAGATTTTTTTATGTTTAACATCAAGTTTTTATTAACAATGCTTAAGTGTGAAAACTGCTTAAAACCCTTGTAAACCCTTCCTAGTAACTAGTTTGTGGAAATGAAGTTGGATAGCTACTCTAATGGAATATTCTGCCTATAATTATTATTTGAAATTTTATAATACTATATAAGGATGATTTCTATTAGGATTATTTTTATGGGATTGTATGGATAGGGTACAAAATAGGGTACTTTTGACTATTATTTGTGTTTTATAGGATATAGAAGGTTTCAAGAGATGAAATAAAGTTTTGTAGGAAAAATATGAATTTTAATAACTCAATATTTCCATTTAATTCCTTATAAAAACTTATAAGTTTGAAAACAATAGCTCTCATCTCAGCTAGTCAAAACTAGCCTAGTGACCAAACTAGTGAGAAGTGTGAAAACTCTAAGTGAAAGTGATATTAAGGTGTAATTTATGATTATAAGAAAATTTAGGGTCTTTAAAATTTTTTTCCACTACATCCCATGGATTTTCATAAAAAAATAATGCATTTTTGGAATCCAAGTGTATAGGGTGTATGAAAGAGGAGTTTCTTAGACTACAAATGATGATAGCTCATTTTGGGAAGGCTTCAAATGACCAAGACTACAAAAAATTTATGGAGAGGAATGTAAGAAATCCTTACCCTTAATTAAAATCATCATAAATATCCATAATCATTTTTTGGACATTCAAATATGTCCAAATCATGATGGTAGTTTTCTAAGCTAGAATGAAGAGTTTCATGCCATTTTTCATGATTTTTATGACTTGGATTGACACTTTTGCTTCCTAAAATTACAT
Organism: Torreya grandis; assembly: GCA_037957365.1. NCBI lineage: Eukaryota > Viridiplantae > Streptophyta > Pinopsida > Cupressales > Taxaceae > Torreya > Torreya grandis. Next base: position 3,161,072 of record JARHVA010000553.1, read on the forward strand.
GGTTCATCCCAAAACCTATTATAATGCACAATTAATTTATTCTCTTATCTTCAAAAGTGTCTTTTTGACCCTTGTACTTCTCTCTTTTCCTCTCTCTCAAGTTCTACAAAAACTAGCCATTTTGGCCATTGTAACTTATGTTCCACATGAGTATGAAAAATCCTTTATCATTTAAATACCATTTGATCAGAAATAAGACTAATTTTTTACCTCTTAATTAATTTTAATAGTGTGTTCTACTTAATTTTAGATCTTACTTAGTGAAGACTATAGATTCCTTAGCATGTTGTCTCATTCTTTCATCCCATTTATAGTTAGAAAGCTTTTTCTTGCAAGGAATGTGAAGTGTTCTATGAAATTTTGAGGATTGAGTGAGTTATTATATTCAATAGTGTCATTAAAGGCCTCTTGTCTAGTCTTCCTAGATTTGCACATTCATCCATAACCTTATAATGTAACATTGATGTGAGAAGATGTAAATTAAAGGAGTGTCTGTTTGGTTAGTCCTTTGTTGTCATGTGTAACATGTTTTTGGTTTGAATTCATCATATTATTTTGTGTATAACCCCCTTAAAATAGTTTTGTTTTAGTTATCTCTCTCCCTTCCCCCCCACCCAAAGTTTAGGTGTAGTTGTGATCCAAAGTGGTACATCAAGGGAGCTAGCCCTATCTAGAGATTTACCTCATCTTTAGGCTACCCAAAAGACTAGAGGTGTTTCCATTAATATAATTTGATGAGGAGATCTCATATATCTCCTCAAAGGGTGTAAATCCAAGTGACAATAGTTTTTTACATTCCTGATGGGACTCTTAGTCCAAGAGGTTGAAATATCTTTGGTGTTGTCTTTCAACAATCAACTTTTAGAGGCATCTATCAAAGCATCAATGGTGACTCCTAAGATAAATCATCTATCCAATCATCCTAGGTTTCCTTTTGAATATTTTTGGTAATATATATCATTATGTTCTTGCTTTTAATGAAGTTTTATGGCTGACTTTGGTGTTGAGTTTTATTTTACACAAGTTTGTGAGGTTTACCAAGCTTATGTAAATCCTTATCATCCTTGACTTGATTATTTTCAACCGAAATATAATTATTTTCATCCCAAACATGATCATACCTAGCTCATCCATGAAGTGTATCAGTATTATAGCCAACTGTCTTAATGTCTTGCTCCTTCTAGTCAACCTAGCCACATCTCAAGTCAATCCATTTTCACTTTTAGGAAAACACTTTTGGGATATGATAAGTACATTTTTGATATTTATACTCTAAGGGAATTTGGTCAAGAGGTTCCTAGTAATCTTATTTATAAGGTGAGAGATGCATTAGATCTGGTAAAAAGAGAGTGGGCACCTACTGAGAGAGTTAATTAGGAAAGGCTTAAAAGTGAAATGCTAGATGTAAGTGGTTTGGTTTATTCCTTAGAGGATACGCTAAGAATTCATGAAAGACATCCTAACCAAACCTATAATCCTTCATTTACACTTCTAAAATGTTTTTATCAATCTTATTTGACCCCTACGCATGAGCCAAATCAAGCTTATCAAAGTTACCCCTTTCCCAATCAGTTGGAATAGAAAGTTAAAAAGAGAAACCTTATTTTTTAAGCTAATATTGATATTTATATTGACTTAACCAATAATAAAATAAATTATTCCATGTTATTATCAAAGGAAGTGCAATTCAATACCTCATTTCCCTCTCACATTACATCCCCATCTTAAAGAGTGACCTCTAGATATGAGATTCCAAGTTGGAGACAAAGTGGAGAATCCAAACCTAAGGAGATTCCAAGTTCCTTAAACACTTCACCCACTCCTAAAATTTAATCACCACCTCAAGAGAATACTTATGATCCTAGCATCCTAATTTGGATTAGGATAGTGGAATCATGGGGAAAGAAAGAGGATAGAAGCATTGTTAATGAGTGTGAAGTTGATCCTTTGCAAGTCTCTCCCACCCTTCTTCAATAAACCTCTTGTCCTCCATATGATCCTTATTATAATACTTATCCAAATAATTATTCCTATAAAATTCAAGAGATAATTTTCCAAGAGAATGAATCCAATAAAATTTAAGAATTAGAGTCAAATATGAAATTGCTAAGTCAAGGTGTGATGGAAGGTTTAGACCCAAAAGAAGATCCTATGCCTAAACACACCCTATCTAACCTTCTTAAAGAAATTATCAAGAAAAATAATACTATAACGAAGTGATATTAAAATTAAAGTAATAAAAGAAATCCATTTTATCCCAAGGTCTACCTCCTCTTCCTCAAGAGCTTCCAAAAGAATCCCCTGCATCTCACTCTAAATCTGATTTTGAGTTCCATGTGCCACCTCCACCAACTAGTTTATCTTGTCCTCACCTCATGACCATTTTCCTTGATTTAACTATGGTATGGGAACCTAAATAGGATTATTTGTCTAATAAAAACTCAAAACTATATCTTAGATAAAGCCTAACTCCTATACAGCCTCATTGGACAAGTCACATGACTTCAAGATGCCTTGTCTTGGAACCATAAAGAAGGAAAAAGAAATGGAAGATCTTATAGAATTTGAGAATACAATTCATATTTTATAGGTTGAGATGAAACTTTAGAGTCATAAATAGGTTTTAAATTCTAAAAAAGAGGTCATTTATTATATGGAAACTTCATATTGGGTTGACATAGAAGAATGTCTTCCTTTTGCCAAAGAGGAAGAAATAGTCCTTGGTTATTCCATCACTATGAAAGATATCATGGATGGGAAATAATAAGTTCCTATTTATCCTTGGGATTAATTTTTTTTAGTCATTAGATTAGGTTTTGATCCTCTTCAAGGAGGCTATGATATAGTAAAGAATGAAGAAGGTAGCCTTGGTACTCAAGTGAGTATGCAAAGAAAAAACATCCTTTCAAATTTGTCCTTTCAAGAAGCATATGCATTTGATGATGATATGTTTCAATTAATAAAGATGGGATATCATCCTCTCAACTAGTTGGGAGAAACACATCAGCTCTTAAACGATGGAAAAAGCTCCTATTGGCCTCAATTTTCCAAATAACATGAAACTACTCCTCTTAAAGCCATACCTACTAAAGAGATACAAGTTGATAATGAGATGAGGAGTAGGAAATATTATGAGGAATGTATAAAAGTTCAATAGGAATACACACACACACACACATTGGAGACCTATTTTAAGATGATCTACTTGAGATCAGATCAAGTGAAGTGCTAAGGAATAGGTTTGATCTACAGAGCATATAGTTCAAGGAGAAACATGTTTGCCACTATGACTCATCTCATGAAGAAGAAGATTCAATAAACTTTAATTTTGATCCTAGAAAGGATGTATGCTTAGTTGTTAATTGTGCATATAGTTTGTCTTCTAATTCCCCTAAGTACTTTAAGCATATGTGTGTGTGTCTTGTTAGTTATTTTTCTTATTTTATGTGTGTCCTTTGCTTCATATGGTTGAGGTAGTCAAGTGGTCTTGTCTTGATCAAATGTAGTTGTCAAGGTCATTTATTTTGTCTCAAACTTCATATGAATCCCTAATCCCAATGGACTGATAAGGCTACTAGTTTTTTAGTATATAAATCATACTACCCCTATGAGTCACCAATTTGTTAATTAAATTTGACCCTGTAGGTCAAATTGAGACCCTTATAGGTAAAAACTTAACTTTTAGGTGTTTCATGGGTCTAATACATATGTCATAACATGTTTTATAGGTTAATTAATGTCATTTAATGAACAATATCCTTGGTCCTTAGTTATTTGTCATTTTGAGGTCAAAAAGGGGGAATTTAATGAGCTTTATGAATTCCTTAGGAAGTGTGAAGGTTCTAAAAGGTTATGTCACATGCCATGTGTCCTCACATGTCTTAATCAATTATTGGTAGCTAAAAGTGATAGGTACTTTAGAAGAAATAACAATTTTCTTGGAAAAAAGGTGAGTTTGGTACTTTTATGGCCCTTGGGGAAGTGTGACATGTGGGAAAAGATCATATAATGTCCTTTAAACTTCCTCAAGCTCAGTTCCATGTTTGAAAAGCTTTTTAAGTGCCATTTTTGGCCCAAAACCATTCTACTCCTTTTTCACCCTTCTAGGCAAGAAAAAGTAGTTGTTTAGTAAGAAAAACTAAAGAGGTTTTAGGTCAAATGATTTTTGGATGTGATAGTATACTTAAATACCTTAATTTACATTATAATATTTTTAATAATGGTGGCCTATTATTTATGAACCATCCTCATGAAGTTGATTATGCTTTTTTGCTTGTTGTTTCATAGACCCTATAAGTTTTTCTCCATTTTTGGTAGTATTTACAAAATAGCTACTAAGGTGGACTCTAGATGATGTTGGATATATTATAAGATGATTTACATTATTTATTTCAAGTTTCATGGTGTTTTGGTGATAAAATCATCTCAGGTTGGTAGATTAGTTTCATTTCAAATGACAACTAGTTTTTCACCATTTTCAGAGCTCTCATGCTTTGATAATGGTTAAGAGGATGTATATAGGTTAATCACCATGTATTAATACCATATTTATCACCTCCATTCATGTTTTATCTCACTACATCATGCTTGGAACAAACTTGTAGTCCACTATCATACTCAATCAACTTCTTGCTCACTCCTATTTGTAGTTATGGTGAAGTACATGCATGGGGCCTATACAACATGTCCAAATAGGTGTGTTTAATGTTTTTTAATTATTTTTATATAATTTATCATAATTAAGTGGTGATAAATATTCCATATAGTGAAATAAAATTGTAATTATAGTCATATGCAACATTTTTAGTTAGGCAGCCATAAACATACTTCCTCATAGGTGTTTGGAAGAAGAAAACCACATGGAGACTAGGAGCATATATTTTTGAGTCCATTTAGAGGTTTATAAAATTAGTTTGGAGGAATTTTAATGGATTAATATTAATTTAATGGTCAAAATAATGAATCCTACTAACTTACTCCTCTTCACTACCTGTACAAGAAATGTGCATCTACAAGTGATAATACAAAGAGTTATGATGTCATATAGGGGGTTTGAGGCAAGTTTTAAAACCATTTTTGGAATAATAATGGGTTAAAAATACCATATTAGACTCATTTTGAGTGTCATGTTGGAATATTGAAGTGGATAAACTTTCAAAACACAAAATAACAATATACAAGGACCTTTTCCGTAAAATGAGAAAATAGAGGTCTGAAAGGTTTTGTTGATATCTTGTGATAAGGTTACCAATACCATTTATGCATCCTAATGTGCTCATATTATATCCCAAAGAAATTAAATATACTATGCAGAGTTTATAAGGAAAATTATTAAGGGAATATGGTTATACAAAGTCCTAAAACCACACTTTTATGCACTAAGTTTAAGTAGTAATAGCTACATGTTTGGTCTAAAAGAGACCTCTCCATCCAAAATTTCTATTTATTGACCTTGTAAACATATTGGAATGGTTTAAAATGGTTAAATTAAAATATATTACCTTAAATATCATCATAATGAGGATAATTCATTGTTTTTTGTTTCCTATACCACCTTCAGTCCCTACACAGGCCTAGTGAACACCAACAACTAGCCAAGGTGCATATTTGAAAAAGTGTCCTCTCTTGTGGACTAGAGAGTTATTTGATAATTTTTGAAAATTAATAATAAAATAATAGGTATTATATTGATTTTTTATCATATATACACCAAAAATTTTCCACTTAATGTGAAAATGTGCACTTATAACCACTGTTGATTGTGACACAGGCAGTTAACATAAATGATTAATATTTAGGCATTGGAAATACATAAAGGATGATAAATTGAATTTAAAAATAAAAATAAAATCATAAAAAATAATCTAAATATGTTTTTAATTGATATTTATCATGGGGTTTGACGATACATCTAACTATAGGGTTCCCTATAGTCACTTATAGGTGACTATAGGTAGACACTTAAATGAAAAATGTGCCTAAGTGAGGTTTTAAAGAAACCAAATGTGAATAATGGGTATAAAAAATTGATAAATGATATTATATTATGGAAAAATACAATATTAACTATATCCAAATACAAATCATGAAAAAATCATCTATAATAGTGGTATCTTGAGCAAGACATAGTCAGGAGCTTATACATTCAACATTGCCCAGTCAGTTTTGGGAAGAGTATGAGGAAGAATGGATTTACGAATAAGATATGATAAAAATTTTATAATAATATTAATATCCTAAAAACACAATAATAGTGGATATATAACATGTAAAATGATCAAACAAGCAAAGACATAGTCGACACCAATAAACCCTGCACAGTCTGCCTGCAATAATCTGTCTTAGGTCTTTAAGAGTTTGGATGGTAAAATAATCACACCAAGGGATAATTTTTTTTTAAATATAATTTTTATAAATTTTATAAACCTATAAATTATATATCATTGTCTAAATAAGTAGGGGATTACCCTTTGTTTTACCTCAGATAAAGGGCACTCCCTTTTGAGCACAAACTGACAGTTTTGGAAAAGGGTAGTAAATGGATCGTCTTAGGATCTATTTGAACCTTGAGTAAATGTATGTGGAGTTTTAATAAATACATATTATCATGATAAAATAAAAACATAAATTGTATACTTAATAGGGTGCTCCATGCTCTTAAAGTTATAGTTAGGCCTAAGGGCAGGGTTTTGGCCTAGAATCCAAACAATATGCCACCTTAACTTTTAGATCTAAGTGAGATTTAAAAATAATTTAAAGTTGATAAATAGGTTAATATTATAATTTTATTATTCATTTTAATTCAAATAATATTAATATGATGACCTAAAACATAAAATTTGTAGGTAGGCCTCTTGGACATGGTTTAGGCCTAATATCCAAATGAGGGTCATTCACACGTATAAAATGAGATATGAATTAAAAAAAATTGGGATATATTTTTATGGTATTTATATATGTTTTAAATCTATTTAAATTCAAAAAAAACTATGAAAATGTCACTTTTGGCTCAAAAACCAACTTAAGCATATAGGAAATAGAGAGACAAGCTCGATAAGTCAAATTTGAGAGCTCACAATCTCTCTTGAAGTTTTGCATGGGGGAAAAATAAGTTTGGATGTATTATTAGGGTCATAAAACATAAATTTTGTGAGACTTTTTTAAATTTTAATTTCATTTTTTTATGAACAATGTTTAAGAGTCAAAACTACTCAAAACCCTTGCAAACCCTTCCTTATGACTAGTTTGTAGAAATGAAGTTGGCTAGCTACTCTAATGGAACAATTTTACTATAATTGTGATTTTAAATTTTATAATACTCTCTCAATATAATTTCCATTAGGATTATTTCTATGGAATTGTATGGATAGGGTACAAAATAAGGTATTTTTGACTATTTTGTGTATTTTGTAGGCTATAGGAGGTTTCAAGAGATGAAATAAATTTAGAGGGGAATATTATTATTTTTAATTAAAAAATATGTCCATTTAATTCCTTATAAAAACTAATAATTTTTAAACCAATATCTCTCATCTCAGCTAGTCAAAACTAGCATAGTGACCAAGCTAGTGAGAAGTGTGAAAACTCTAAGTGGAAGTTATTTTAAGGTGTCCTTGATGATTCCTAAGGCCATGGAGGGAATTAAATGTTTTAATCCACTCCCACACATGTATTTTCATTAAAAGTTGATTCCTTTTTTGAATCCAAGTGTGTAGGGTGCATGAAAGAGGAGTTTCATAGACTACAGATGATGATAGCTCATTTTGGGAAGGTTTTAGATAATCAAGAGTATAAACAATACATGAAGAGGTATGTATAAAATCCTTACCATTAATTTAAATAATTATACCTATCCATATCAGTTTTTAGATGTTTAAATGGGTCCAAATTATGAAGGGAGTTTTCTAAGCCATAATGAGGAGTTTCATGCCACTTTTCATGAGTTTTATGACTTGGATGGACAATTGTGCTTTTTGACCTTACATGTTTTATCCCAAATCCTATTATCATGCACAATTAATTGATTCTCATAGGTTTAAAATTGTGTTTATGACCCTTTGACTTCTCTCTTCTCCTTTCTCTCTCAATTTCTAAAGAGCTAACCATTTTGGCCATTATAACTTATGTTCCACCTGAGTATGGTGAATCCCTAATCATATTCATACCATTTTATCAATAATAATACTTATTTTTTACCTATTCATGAATATTCATAGTGTTTTATACTTGAACTTTTTATATTTCTTAGTGAATACTATGGATTCCTTAGCATGTTGTTTCATTCTCTCATCCTATTTGTAGTTGGAAAGCTTCTTCTTGTAGGGCATGTGAAGTGTTCTAGGAAATGTAAAGGATTAAGTGAGTTAGTCTATTCATTAGTGTAATTTAAGGCCTATTGTCTAGTCCTCCTATCTTTGCACATTAATCCATAACCTCATAATGTAACATTAATGTGAGAAGATGCAAATTGAAAGAGTGTATGTTTGGTTAGTCCTTTGTTCTCATGTGTAACATGTTACTAGTTGGATGTCATCATATTATTTGGTGTATCACCTCCATTAAAATAGTTTTATTTCAATTATCTTTCTCCATTTTCCCCCAAAAATTTTAGGTGTAGTTATGATCCAAAGTGGTACATCAAGGGAGTTATACCTATCTAGAGTTTCACCTCATCCTTAGGCTACCCACAAGCCTAGAGGTGTTTCCATTATGCCACTTGGATGAGGAGAGATCATACATCTTGTTAAAGGGTGTAAATCCAAGTGATAATATATATTCAAAGATATTCATTATAAATATGTAATAAACTTGTTCAAGACCTCTTTGTCTTCTATTACATTAGGTAGATCTCAAGAGAAATTCAAACAACACTTCTCATTTTACAACTAGGTAATCACCCTCATTATCACTATCTTGTTTAGGACTACTTGTAATGAAAAACTAAATAAAGAGTTTTATTGAATAACTAAGGTGATAAATAGGTATGTATAGTTTAAATATATATACATATATATATATATATATATATATATATATATATACACACACACACACCTCCAAAAATGGTTTTTATCTTTTCATTCCTTTCTTTATCTATAGAACAACTCAACTCTTTTAAGAAACACTAAATTAGGCATATTCATACAAGTGACAATAAAAATAAATTGGGTAGAAAGGATTTTGAGGGATTTATATACATGTCTAAAAAAATTTCATGGATATTTTATCCCTCATAGATTTATTTACATTCATGTTTTCTCCATCAGGTTCATATGAGGGTTTTAGGTCACTTGGATTGTTAACAATGATTCATAAAAGTTAGACTTATAAATCTCAAACCAATTACAATTTTTGTATTTAAATACCCTCATAAAATTCCCTTAAGTGATTGAGGTACCATGCATCTCATTCATATAGACATGAGAAAAATAAAATGGCTCTCAAACTCCTTCTAGGCATTTTGGGTACCCTTGAGGTAGGTTTAGACCAAAAGGACCACTTTAAGATGTTTCTATATAAAAAAATATGTGTTATAATACTTCCAATCTCCCCTAAAGCATATCTCATGCCTTTTAAATATCATGCAATCATATGAATGATTTTGGAATCTATTAGGGTTCATGTTTAGTTTTAGGACTAATAAGCCTAGACTATGTTATTGTGCATATGACCACCACTAAAAATTTACAATGACTATAGGTTATCCTATACATATTTTAAAATAAAATTAAACTTTATACATCATCCCATAATTCATTAAAGGCTCTTAATTAATCTATTCACTATCTATGTACTATGCCTATAGGTTGTGTTGCTTATAGAGTGCTTCTGGTCTTAGACCAACAAAAGAATAACTCACCTATTTTTTTGACTAAAATGAGACCATGTAAGGATTTAATGTCTCTTGAGGACAATTTATATAAATTATCAATTCCTAAATTATAAATTTTGGAGGCTTCAACATATCAAAACATCAAGACTTATTTTTAGGTTTGTGCATTATGGTAAACTGTAAATGTACATTTTAGGAAAATTGTGAGATTCTTATAGGCATTGATTAGGTTTTAGATTTGTATTTATCTCCTTTTATTTCCTTTTAATTCATTTTAGATATATCACAATTGAATGAAATTATCTCTACTCTCATGTTTATTGTATCATCATTACATTATGTGCCATTTACAAGCTATAGGTTTCTCTTAGCCTAATTGCACTATAGTCAACTAAGTGTCTTGAGTACAATTTTGATTGAGTTGAGACCTACTAAAAAATTAGTCTCTTGATCTAAATACTTCCTATTGTGACTTGATGTGATCTCTAAATCCTAGGATTCTTGTTTGAAGTCATTAGGCTTACTCATACCTCATTAATCTTCACCACAAGATGACACTTATGTTAGGGTGTGGAGCTAAAAGCTTCACCAAGGAGCATACTAAATAGGTTCGGGTCTACACAGACGCCGGCATCGGTTAGGAGTGACCGATGTCGGTCAGTTGCAGTTACAGAGGCACCAACGTCGATAGTGGGTCGGCCAACAACGGTCACAGGTGAACAGGCAGGAACCGACGTCAGTTACCTGTGTGTCTAGAAAGCGATTTCCGAGGACAGAAGCGAGTGTTTGCATGATGAGTTTGAGTTGTAGTCTCAAGCTTGCGTCTCTATTATTAGCAATATTATTTTTAGAGCCCTTGTTGAGGTGGCTTAACTGTTTGTTGTAAGAGCATGCTCAAGTTTCCTATTTCTATATGTAGGAAAGATCTTCTTAGCTTAGTAAGTTGAATAGTATGAGTAGAACATTGTGAATGTTTGAAGGACAGTACTGAGTTGCATCAATCCAAGTTGTTGGATTTGAGTGTACTTGAGAGAGAGCTCTTGAGGAATAGAGATCTAGTGAGAGATCTTGTGTGCATCTGAGAGAGGTGTGGAAGAACGAAGTTTCTTCAATTGTATTCCTATTGTAAAGAGTTTTAATACAAGTTTTCAGGGTGTTTTCTTGTATATCTTGTTCTGTGCTATTTATCATTTTAGTTGCTTATCTATCTGATTTATTTCTACATTTATTGCTTTCACAAGTGTAATCCATTGTTGGTTGATCCCCAACAAGTGGTATCAGAGCTCAGGTTCACTAACAGGTGGTTCGGATCTGTGTAGTGTGTTTGGATTACAGGTTGCTCACAGGGGTTTCTACAGGGATTTCTGTTTGAGTGGGAAAAGCAATGGTAGAAGAAAGTAAGTTGAGAATGGAAAAGTTTAATGGCAAGAACTATCAACATTGGAGAATGCAGATAGAGGACTATCTGTATCAGAAAGATCTTTACTTACCATTAGGTGGGATTGCAAAGAAGCCCAAGGACATGGAGGGTGAAGAATGGGAAGTTCTTGACAGAATGGCTCTGGGGTCTATAAGACTGAGTCTTGCCTCCACTGTGATATCTAATTTGTCATAGGCAAAAACTACGGTAGAGTTAATGACTACGTTAGCAAATTTGTATGAAAAACCCTCAGCTTCTAATAAGGTATATCTTATGAAGTAGTTATTTAATTTGCATATGCAAGAAGGTGGATCTGTTTCTAATCACCTGAATGATTTCCATGGTATTGTTAATCAGTTAAGTTTAGTTAATATTGTATTTGAAGATGAAATAAAAGCTCTTTTAATATTATGTTCTTTGCCTGAAAGCTGGCATGGCTTGGTAATGGCAGTTTCTAATACTGCATCTACTTCGAATATTTTGAAAGTAGAGGATGTTGTTAGTGTTATTTTGAATGAGGAAATTTGTAGGAAAAGCACAGAAGAGACATCTGGGAATGCTTTAAATCTCAAGAGCAGGGGAAGGCAAAAAGAAAAGAGCAAGAGGAGATCAAGATCTAAATCTAAGGGAAAAGGCAGATCCAAATCCAGAAATGGCAGAAGACCACAATGCTGGAACTGTGGAAAGTTGGGGCACATAAGCAAAGATTACTGGTCAAAGCCTAAGGAGGAGAATCAGCACGAAGGAAAGGAAGAGGCAAAGGTTGCAGTTATTGCACAAGATGCTCTTATTTTCTCTTTGCATAATAATATAGAATCTTGGGTATTAGATTCTAGTGCATCTTTCCATGCTACCCCTAACAGAGAATATTTCAATGACTATATCCATGGAGATTTTGGAATAGTGTACTTAGGGGATGATGAGCCTTGTAAGATTGTTGGCAAAGGTAAAGTGCAGCTGAAGATGCAAAATGGCAACACATGGGTGTTGAGAGATGTGATGCATGTTCCTAGTTTGAAGAGAAATTTGATTTCTGTAGATAAGCTAGGTGATGAGGGTTGTACAGTAACTCTCACAGTTGATTCTTGGAAAGTGACCAAGGGTGCACTTGTTATGGCCAGAGGTAAGAGAGAAGGTACTCTCTATTTGTGTAATTGTGTTACTAACAAATCTCCTTCCATTTTATCTACTTCAGATGTGGATGCTAAATTGTGGCACTTAAGGCTTGGCCACATGAGTGAGAAGGGGATGTCAATTCTTAAGTCTAAAGGTATGCTTTCAGATTTGAAAAGTATGGATCTAGAATTTTGTGAGCATTGTGTATTTGGAAAATAGAAAAGGTTTAGTTTTCTCAAGACTGGGTCTACTAAGAAAAGGCAGAAGTTGCAGCTTGTTCACACAGACGTGTGGGGACCGGCTCAGGTAGCCTCTATTGGAGGATCACGGTACTATGTTACATTCATAGATGATGCCACAAGGAAGGTATGGATCTACTGTATTAAAAAGAAATCTGATGTTTTTGAGACCTTTAAGATTTGGAAAGCCATGGTTGAGAATGAAATAGGCAGAAGATTAAAGTGCTTGAGATCTGACAATGGCAGTGAGTTCTGCAGTCTTAAGTTTAACTGGTATTGTTACACACACAGAATCCATAGGCAAAGGATGGTTCCAAGGACACCTCAGCAAAATGGTATTGTTGAAAGGATGAACTGGACAATTATGGAGTGTGCAAGATGTATGAGATTGCATGTTGGGTTGCCCTTAGAGTTTTGGGCAGAAGCAGTTGACACCACAGTGTACCTGATTAATAGAGGACCCTCTACAGCTCTGGATGGTGGAATTCCAGAAGAGGCATGGACAGGTAAAAAGGTAGATCTCTCATATCTCAAAGTTTTTGGTTGTGAAGCCTTTGTGCACGTAGATAAGGAAAATAGAAAGAAGCTTGATGCTAAGTCTGTGAGGTGCACTTTTATTGGCTATGGCTCAGATGATTTTGGTTTCAGATTTTGGAATCTAGGAACTAACAAGGTAATTAGGATCCGTGATGTTGTTTTCAATGAAAGAGTGATGTACAGTGATCAGATAAGGAAGCTGGATCAATCTGGGCAGAGCAATAGTGAATTGGATGAAGTTATGGTCCAAAATGAGCTCGTGGGAAAAAGAAATAATCACTTACAGGAAAACACAGAGACCAACATCGGTAGGTTAGGAACTGGCATCGGCAGTACAGAAACCGATGTCAGCCATACAGAGATCGACGTCGGCAGACCAGGAACCGACGTCGGCCAGGAAGAACCGACGTTGGCCACTAACAGGTCTACAGGTGGCCGAGGTCGGTCACTGTCAGAAAATTTGGGTGGACAGCGTGTTGAGAATGAGTCCAAGACACTCATCAGGAGGTCTAAAAGGGTAAGTAAGCCTCCAATTAGATATTCTCCTTCCTTATATTATTTATTTCTAACCGATGGTGGAGAACCAGAGAGTTTTGAAGAAGCATTACAAGTGGAGTCTAGGAGTAAGTGGGAGCGTGGCATGGTTGAGGAGATGGATTCCTTAAGAGAGAACCAAACATGGGATTTGGTTGAATTGCCAGCTGGTAAGAGAACACTGAAGAACAAATGGACCTACAGGTTGAAGGAAGGTGAGGATGGACATATGAGATATAAGGCCAGATTGGTAGTAAAAGGATTTGCACAAAAGCTAGGTATTGACTTTGGTGAGATTTTTTCTCCTGTTGTTAAGATGACTTCTATAAGGGTTGTATTGTCTTTGGTTGCTTTTGAGGATTTGCATCTTGAGCAGCTAGATGTTAAGACAACATTTCTTCATGGAGACTTGGATGAGGAAATATACATGGAACAGCCAGAAGGATTTGAGGTCAAGGGTAAGGAGAAGTTAGTGTGCAGGTTGAAGAAAAGCTTTTATGGCCTCAAGCAAGCTCCTAGGCAATGGTATTTGAAATTTGACAGGTTTATGACTGAGAATGGCTAAAGTAGATGTCAATCTGACCATTGTGTATATTTTAAGAGATTTGATAATGGTAGATATATTATTCTATTATTGTATGTGGATGATATGCTGGTTGCAGGATCTCACATGTAAGATATCTCTGAGCTTAAGGTGAAATTAGCTCAAACGTTTGCTATGAAGGATTTGGGAGAAGCAAAGAAAATCCTTGGCATGAGCATTATGAGGGACAGGAAAAATCATAGGTTGATATTGTCTCAAGAAGATTATGTGGACAAGGTGTTGAAACGGTTCAATATGAAGGATGCTAAACTGGTAAGCACACCTTTGGCTGGACATTTTAAGTTGAGTAAAGAACAATGTCCTAATTCACATGATGAGGTAGATTACATGAGTAAGGTTCCATATTCTTCCGCAGTAGGAAGTTTGATGTATGCAATGGTGTGTAGTAGATCGGATATTGCCCAAGCAGTGGGAGTAGTAAGTAAGTATATGGCCAATCCAGGTAAGGAACATTGGAAAGCAGTTCAATGGATCCTTAGATATCTGAGAGGAACTAGCAGTAGACACTTGTGCTATGGAGGTTCAGATACTTCTCTACATGGTTATGTAGATTCAGATATGGTAGGTGATTTGGATGGCAGGAGGAGCACTACAGGTTATGTTTTTACTGTAGGTGGAATGGCGGTTAACTGGATATCTAAGTTGCAGAAGGTTGTTGCCTTGTCAACTACAGAAGCAGAATATATTGCAGCCATAGAAGCTAGCAAGGAGATGATATGGATGACACGGTTCATGGAAGAGCTTGGAAGGGAGCATGGGAGTTGCAGATTGTATAGTGACAGTCAGAGTGCAATCCATTTGGCTAAGAACTCAGCTTTTCACTCAAGAACCAAGCACATACAGCTAAGGTATCACTTCATACGGTAGGTATTGGAAGATGGTGATTTGAAGCTGGAGAAGATCCATACAGACAAGAATCCTATTGATATGCTAACAAAGCTGGTTACTAAGGAGAAGTTGAATCTTCATTCAACTTCTGTTGGTCTTCATGATTGAGTTGAAGATGGAGGAGCTAGAAGATGTTGTTGTACAGGTACTGGTGTAGCTGTTTATCTCCAAGTGGGAGATTGTTAGGGTGTGGAGCTAAAAGCTTCACCAAGGAGCATACTAAATAGGTTCGGGTCTACACAGACACTGACGTCGGTCAGGAGTGACCGACATCGGTCAGTTGCAGTTACAGAGGCGTTGACGTCGACAGTGGGTCGGCTGACGACGGTCACAGGTGAATAGGCAGGAACTGACGTCGGTTACCTGTGTGTCCAGAAAGTGATTTCCGAGGACAGAAGCGAGTGTTTGCATGATGAGTTTGAGTTGTAGTCTCAAGCTCGCATCTCTATTATTAGCAATATTATTTTTAGAGCCCTTGTTGAAGTGGCTTAACTGTTTGTTGTAAGAGCATGCTCAAGTTTCCTATTTCTATATGTAGGAAAGATCTTCTTAGCTTAGTAAGTTGAATAGTATGAGTAGAACATTGTGAATGTTTGAAGGACAGTACTGAGTTGCATCAATCCAGGTTGTTGGATTTGAGTGTACTTGAGAGAGAGCTCTTGAGGAATAGAGATCTAGTGAGAGATCTTGTGTGCATCTGAGAGAGGTGTGGAAGAACGAAGTTTCTTTAATTGTATTCCTATTGTAAAGAGTTTTAATACAAGTTTTCAGGGTGTTTTCTTGTATATCTTATTCTGTGCTATTTATCATTTCAGTTGCTTATCTATCTGATTTATTTCCATGTTTATTGCTTTCACAAGTGTAATCCATTGTTGGTTGATCCCCAACAACTTATGAGGCAAAAACTTGTTTTACAAAAACTAAGGTAAGCTCTCCCATTAGGAAACGTTATCAAATTTTCACTTGTAGACATTTTTTGAGGTTATATTTACTATATTATGAATCTTTAATGATTTTAGAACCTCATTCAAGTATTGATATTTTTCACAACCTATTTCTTGGGTTTTAGATAGTCCTACAATTATTTGTGCATTCCTACATGTGATTGTAGGTGATTGTGTGCATTGGGATCTGGTGAGTATCTACTCACTATCATATAAAACTATCCCAATTAATATTGAGTTACTTTAGTTCAAAAAATCCATGTAAAAAAATGACATCTATCCTCTAATAAGTTAAACACAAGTGCATTACATTTGATCTGAATCCAATTACACAAGGACAGACTCTACAGCTATGAAAACATGCTCTACCAACCATTATGGTGTTCATTTACAAAAAAATAAGTTATTCCTACCCATCCTCCATGGAAACACATTAAAAAATAATTTAATTAAACATGAAATTAATATGCATTCTCTTTAAGACCATATGCACTACTTGGTTCACACATACTAATGCAAATAGATGAGAAAACCAAAGGTGATGGGAATGTATAGGCAACTTGGAGGTGATAAAAATATTAGTGATTTTTCATGAATAAAATATCACAAATCCTATAAATATTTCCATGAAATTAATGTACAAAGGGATACTAATATCCACCAAGTGCATTCACCTTAAGTCTACTTCTCTTGTTTGTACCAACTAAAAATTGTTTGACTTATTTGACCTTCCCAAGAGAGAGATGAGATAAATAAAATATTTTTTGTAAATTTTTATCTATAAAATACATATAAACCTATAAAATACTTATTTTAATCTTAATATACCTTAATAAATCCTTCCCACATCCCAAATGTGTCATTCGATCCGTACAACTATTTGAAATTGCCTATTTTGTAGTTGATTTCCTTGTTTGTACGTTGAAACTACATTTTAAAGTTTAAAAATAGTTATTATGACATTTTATAACATTTTGGATGTTATATAATTTATTTACACACTTTTATTTTCATGGAAAATTGTACAATTTCATTTAAATGACCAAAAGATGGCCAAAAACGACATGTGACAAACTAGACAAGTGTGACCAAGTTAGAACATATGGAATGACCATATTAACATGATTTAACCCCAGTTAATACTATGATGTACTTTTCAAACTTATAATTACCCTATAAAAAGTTTTAAAATTCAAGCGGGATTGACTTAATTTAACCTAAGGGTAAAATTAGTCAACATTTTGGAAATTTCATAGGGTTAGAATGCTTGTTATGCTAAGGATATGTTGCCTTCTCCTATCCTTGAGAAATGGAGTCACCTATAAACTAAATTTTAAAATTATATTAATTCTAATAGACACTAAACCACACTAGACACACCATAAAACAAACACAGAAGATAAAAAACCAAGACACACACGTGTGCTCTAATGAACACTTAGGGAAAACACACAAGTGCTCTCATGAACACTTAGGGAAAACACACAAATGACTTAAGTAAACTAGGCTATGTAAAAACTAACATGAATAAAATTTCTCCTCCTAGATCAAAAGTGAAATTTACACCATATCTTGCTCCATGAGATGAAGAAATGTTTGAACTATATTACCTTTTGAGCATTGGATTTGATGTCTTCAATTTATTGATGTTTTCCAAACCCCTTGGAAAGATCTTAAATGCAATCACAATATATACAAACATATCACATATGAAGTTGAATTATTATTTAAATTAAATAATCTAAATCTTCTCATGAGACCCCTTAGCTACAACTTGACTCAATGATACCTGAACAAAGCATGTTTCTTTGACTTCTATGGTACTTGTAATGAGATTAGATTTCTTACCAACTATAAGCTCTTCATGGAGCTTTACATAGTCAGTCCAATATTCATCATTTTCCTCCATGAGTAAATCTCTTTATATCTTCTTTTGATCTTTACTTTCAACCTTGAAAAGGTCTTCAAGTTATTGGAGTAGTTTAATATGATGTTGTTAATCATATTTGCTTTCTTTCTCTTTAAGAACTATAACCTCTTAAAACTCATACTTTGGATCATTTTCATGAATTTCATAGTCATCATATATTGTTCCATGATGTATTTTAAAATATTGGTGATGTTTTTCAAGACTTATTTATTCAATAATAACCTTTAATTCTTCTTCAACAACCTCATTTTTCTCTCCTATAATAACTAGATTCTCAAGACCTTCATATTCATTGACCATGTGCATATATGTCTATCACATGTCTCTCACATCTCTTTAAATTTATTTAATTTTCTTCTAAATCACCTCCTCTCTCATTTCTTTATCAATCTTCTTGTGAATAGCTATAACATGAGCTATATCTTATCTTTCTTCACTCAAGAAGGTTGACTTGTGTGTGTCTTCACCAAGGGGTGTCCCTATAGTTAACTCTTATTCATAGACACTTGTGTCATCTTATTGATTACATAAAAAATAATTTTTCTCTTCTTTGATTACATCCCATATGATGGGTTATCCTTCAAGAAGGGATGAGGTGGGATGGTGGTGAACAAGTTCATGGGTTAAAGAGGGAGTAGGAGGTGAGATGGATGGATCATGAACGGGAATGGGGATGGAAGGAAACACTTGAAAGAATTATTAGAGAGAGATAAAGTTTTATTGAGATATATATATATTTCATTTTATTCATAAACCACCTCATCCTTCTCATTGTACTCTTGAATTTCATAATTTGCTATAATTTTATCATCTAACTTCTCAACCAAGGCTTATTTTTCATGTTTAAAATATTCCTAGATAGACCTCCAAGATGGACATGATATAGGTTATTGAGGATAATAAAATAAGTCTTAAACAAACACAAGTACTTATTTCTTGACATCAACTTCTTAGTCTTCACTTTCTTCATCCTTATTTTCCCAATACTTCACTATTTGGTTCCAAGTTAGAACTTCAAGGCTATTAGACTCTTTTGGAGGCTCCTCTTGAGGATGGTGAATGATTTTATGAGGATAGGGAGCATGATAAAACTAATATGGAACATAATAAGACTCTTGAGGATGGGGGGGAGAGACTTATTCTTAAAAAAAATTCAAATTCTTCATTGTCTTATTAAGGTCCTTCAATAGCTATAAGTTGATTTTCAACTTCTTGATTTCCCCACCCTTCCCACCTATCTATCCACCATTGGATATAGCATCTAATTTCATGAAAATATTTATTTATTACATAGTTATCTTCCTCTTCAACCAATATCCACTTATTCATAAGGAATTAAACTTTCTCATCTTCTCTATGAAATGAATAAGGATCACATCAATCTCTTTATCCCATTTCTTCATCAAAATTTTTTCTTTCAGAAAATCTGGAATGAGTGCCAACAAAGATTTATCTTGAGGTGGAATTGAAATAAGAGGAGGATATGAGTAGGGGTTTTGGTATTTACATTTCAAATTTTTTCTAGGATATTGATAGGATGGCTAGGGATGTTGGGGAAGACTACTTCCAAAAAGCTACCTCTTAAGAGCTTGGATCTATTCTTCAAGAATCTTAAGATTATATTTTTGATAGCTTTCTTCTTAGGCTTATTTAAAATTTTGATAAAAAACTTAATGAACATTTAGAGAAGGTATGGTTTGACCATAGGGATTCCATGGATCATAGGACTGATAAAAACTTTGATAATTCTATTGAGTAACATACTATGGGTGATGACAAGGTTGATAGGGAGGTGTATGTAGAAATTTTTAGCATATTTCACCATATAAACTTCATTAGTAAAATGAAACACACAAATTTTTATTAAATTATTTTACAAGTACTTGAAATAATTATAACTATATGAATGCATTTGGAGTCATCATTGGTGTTTTCTTGAATGCTTCCAAAAGTGGATAGTAGGAAGAACACGCCAAAAATCCTTCCATTTCTTTTGGACCTTGGTCCCATTGGGCATGATAAAAATATTATGACCAAATTTTATACCCTAATAGGAGGTTGTTCAGATCTCTCCAAATTTTTCTAACATGGGATTACTTCTAGGTCTGTGGGTTGTCTATAATAGAGGTAAACCTCTAGGTTAAAGGGATAATTCCCTTGATTTATCTTTTAGGCTCACACACTACACTATAAAAATCATTATTGGGGGTGAAAAGGGAATAATTAAACTTAAATTAACCTATACTAGTGGATTTGATACACCAAATATACTTCCATAAACATACTTGCATTTACACAAAGAAAGAAGACTGCTAAAACTGACCTCAACTCAATGTTTTTCTAGCTTAAGTGTTTCTACATGGAGGTGGATTTATATGCATATCTAGATGTGGGTGAAAATGAGGTCTAATCATAAACACTACTAATCTCTATCACACTTAAAATACACCTTAACAAATAATACAATTCATACAAGAGTAGAAATATGTTAAAATAAATTCTTCTCACACAATGCATACAAGAGTAAAATGGAATTAAGGAGAAATAATATTCATCACTTGTCATCCAAATACACCACTTGATATAATTATAAATATTTTTATAGAATAAATAAACTTTAGATATTTATTAAAATACAAAACTAGATGTTAAACTAGTGAGACTTTACCATACTAGGTGTGTACTTTTTACAAATGCCAAAATGGCTTGCATATATAGAGCATAAGAGAGGAGAGAGAAGAAGTGGAGTTGGAAAGTAATAATGACAATTTTAAAGAATTTTAAACCATTTAAAATTAAATAATATGAATTTTAAAATAGGTTAGGAAATTGTCTTAGACAAGTTTCCATATAAAGCATGACACCTTCCTTGTGTTTGGCATAAAGGTATTCATTATCTTTCTTTGGAACTACCTTGATGATGAGGAATTCAAAAAATAAATATAAATATTCTATTAGTCATTGAAATTTTTAAAATAAATTTATAAGTTGGAAACAATATTAAAAAACACTTTATACACCCCTCAATTGATGATCCTCTCTTTAGTAATTGTCACTCACTCCTTGCAATCAATCATTAGCCCTTTAGGCCTGAATCTTCACACTTGTCACTAGGTGACATAAAAATATTCAAATATACTCATTTAAAAGGTGTAAGACACATGTTCAATACCTATTTATCTTCTAATCCATTATGGAGATCTCAAGATAACTTCAAACAACACTTTTCATGTTCTAACTAGGGAGTCACCCTCATTCTCACTATGTTGTTTAGGACTGTCTAATATGACCAACTGAATAGAGGAATTTTCATGAATAATTGAGGTGATAAAAAGGTATTGAGAGTTAAAATACATCTCTACACACCTCACATAATGGTTTTCATCTATTCATTCCTTTCTTCACATGTAGAACAACTCAAATTCTGTAAGAAACACTAAATTAGGCTTGTTTGTATAAGTAAAAATATAGATAAATTAGGTGAAAAAGATATTTAAGGAGTGAAAAACATTTAAAAATAATTTCATGGATATTTATTCCTTCTTATGTGCATTTCCATTCATTTTTTCTCCATCAGGTTCATATAACGGTTTTAGGAGGGTTTTAGGTCACTTAGATTGTTAATAATGATTCATAAAATTTATACATATAAATATCAAACCAATTAAAAAAAAAATTGGTTTCAATATCCTCTCAATTACCCCTAGTTTATTGAGTCACCATGCACCTCATCTGTATAGATATGAGTAAAATAAAATGGCTCTCGAGCTCCTTATAGGAATTTTAGGTACCCTTGAGATAGGTTTAGGCTAAAAAGACTAATTTGAGATATCTATATTAAAAAGATAGGTCTTATAAAAACTATACTATAAATTAAAGTCTCTCTCATGAATTTTAAATATCATTTAGTCATATTAATTAATTTGGAATCCATTAGGGTTCATGTTAAATTTTACACCTAATAGGCCTAAACTATGTTATTGTGCATATGACCACCACTAGAGATTTATAATGACTATGGATTTTAATATAAATATTTACACATAAAATTTAACTATATACATCATCCCATAATTCATTCAATTCCCTTCATTCATATATTCACCATCTATGTATTATGCCTACAAATTGTGTAACTTGTAGAGTGCCTCTGGTCTGAGATAGAATAGAGAGTGCCTCCCCTATTTTTTGAAAAGAATTGATACCATTTAAGTATTTAATGTATCATTATGACCATATATATCAATTCTCAAGTATTTAATATTCTTTTTGAGGCCTCGACATCTCAAAACATCAAGACTAGTTTTTAGGTCTATGCATTGTGGTAAACTGTAGATGTGCATTTTAAGAAAGTTATGAGATTATTATACATGTTGATTACTTTTTATAATTGTATTTTTATCATTTTATTTCCTATTAATTAATTATATATATCTCAAAATTTAATTAACCTATCTCTACCTTGAGATCATGCTCTCATCTTTCCACTATCATCAACACATTATGTGCCATTTGCAAGCTACAAGTTTTTATTGGCCTAATTGCATTATATTAAACTGAGTGTCTTTAGTATAAGCTTAAATAAGTTGAGACATACTCAAATGTTATTATCTTGATCCAAACACTTATTATTATGCTTATATGTGATCTCTAATGCCTAAGCTACTTGTTTGAAGTCATTAGGCTTACTCAAATTGCATCATTTTTCACCACAAGATGACACTTTTTGAGGTAGAAACTTCTTTAAGAGAAACTAAGGTAAGCTCTCCCATTAGGAAACTTTATAAATTTTTAAACTATATAAATTGACTTAGGGGGTCTTGATTTTAGTTTATGAATCTTTAATTACTTGATAACCTCATTAAATTCTTAAGATTATTCATAACCTATCTCTTAGATTTTAGATAGTCTTACAATTCTTTGTTCATTCTTATAGGTGATTGTAGGTGATTATTTACATTGGGCTCTACTTAGTATTTACTCATTATCTTAGAAACCTATCTCAATCAAACTTAAGGTCCTTTAATGTAAAACCTCAATGGATAAATTGACTTACATGTTTTTAGAGGTTGAACATAGGTGCATTACCTTTGATCTAAAGCCACTTGCACAAGTACAGACTCTAAAACTATGAAAACATTCTTTGTAGACCATTATAGTCTTCATTTCCAAAAAAATGAGATGTTCCTACCTACCCTCTATTAACACACATGAAAAACCAATTGAATTAAAAATGAAAGGAATAAACATTAGCTTGAAGACCATATGCATTACTTGGCTCACATAAACCAATGTAAATAATGAGAAAATAGAAGGTGTTCAGAATGTACAATAAACTTGGAGGTGATAAAAATCTTAGTGATTTTTCATGAAGCATATATCACCAATACTTCAACTATTTCCATGAAATATAATTACAAATGGATTACTAATAAACACCTTCACCTTAACTCTATTTTTCCTGTCCATACTAATTGAAAATCATTTGACTTATTTGACCTACCCAAGAGAGTGATGAGAGAAACAAATTGGTTTTTCCATTTTTTGATTTTTCAAAGACATCTAAACCTAGAAAATACATGTGGAGATTTGAATAGACCTTATTTAAGCCTTCTCACATGCCAAATGTGTCATTCAATCTGTACAACATCTGAAATTGCCTATTTTATAGCTGATCTCCTTATTTATACATTAAACCTACATTTTTAAATTTCAAAATAGTTACTCTAACATTTTATGACATGTGGGACATTAGATAACTTCTTGAAACACTTTTTTTTTCATGGAAAACTATACAATTTTATTTAAATGAGAAAATGATGGCCACAAAGGACATGAGACAAACTAGACAAATGTGATGAAGTTAGAATGTATGGAATGACATTATTAACATGATTTAACCCTACTTAGGTCTATTATGGACATTTTATAATTATAAATACCCTATGAAAATTTGTAAAATGTAGGAGGGTTGACTTTATTTAACCTAAGGGTCAAATTAGTCAATATTAACCTCTAAAATCATGGATCAATAGGATGATGCCATGCGGCAACATCCCACTAACCCACTATCCTCAGGCTGAGCTTCCTATATGACTAACTCTAGGACCATGGGTCACAAATATGATGCCACATGGTAACATACTACTCACCTTCTAGTGTAGAGACTCTGTATTATGTACAATCCTTGCTAAGATCATGGGTTTCTAAGATGATGCCACATGGTAAAATCTTGATCACTCATTGGAATAAAATTCATTATATGTTAGATCATGCTAATGTCACTCTTAGGTTAGAAGGATGGTGACATGTGGCTTCCTTTGAACCATTCATCAATGTCATAAAAATATGATTAAGTAAAATATAAATAGAACGGCCCTGAACTCATAGGTATAATCCTTTAGGTTATTGACTTACTTAGATATATATAATATGAAGGAATTGGGTTATTATCCCTAATGACTTAGTCCCTCCAATCTTATGCACTCTTAAACCCTACCACTTGGTAGTTATGTGAAACTTTAGGGTGTCATAGGCTTAGCCTTCTAACTAATACTTTGGGCTATTAGGATGATGCCATATAACATCATCTTGACAACTTTCAAAAAAATTAAGATTTGACAAAGGTAAAACATAAAAGAAACTCAATAAAAAATGACTAAGTTAAAAATCCATCAAGATCTCAGTAATTGGATAAGGAATGATCTAAAGTAAAACATAGAGGTAGCTCTAAAATTGGAAACATATCAAGGTAAAATATACATGCCTATGTTGTTTTTACCAAGTCCAGAAAGAAGTAAGAGCTTGCTTGAAGTGAATAACATGATTCTAAACTAATAAACTGACTGGTTTAGTAGATTTATCAAATTAATGCAAAATGATTTTTATCAAGCCAATGTATTTATAGGAATGGATCACTAAAAATCATTCTAAAGATCCAAACTTAATATAACTTCATCAATTTTATTAAATGACCTAGTTGTTGGGAAGGAATAAAATAGGTAGTAACTCAAACATAAAATCCTATGGGATTTTTTCACAAGACATCCATCTGATCTACAATAACATCAAAGGTTCAATGAAATATTTCAATTATTATTCCAAATAATAGTTCATAACTTATAAATTTCATTCTACTCATCCTAGCATAATCTTCATTCAATCATTAAATTGTACATATTTAGAGTAGAGACCTACATAAAATAAAGAGACTATGATAAACAAGTTTTAATCAAATACTCACAGTTTTTTAATAGATAATCCATTAGGCCAAAGATCTTTCTTTACCAAAATAAATCCTTCTTAAGGGTATAAATACAAATGGTCATATCTAGACATGACTTATTTTATAAAGAGTTAAACATAAAGACAACATATGTCTTATTTATGATTGGCATAATAATACCAAAAAACATTAATGTTTAATTTATTTCAACAAGCTAAATTATTATTATGAATAATAATCCCATAGATATTTATCTAAATTCTATTTATTTATGATAATTTTAGTTCCATTAACTCTTCTCATTTAGATATATAGAAATGCATGATGATTAATTGACCAGTCACACATGACAAAGATACACGCAAGGAAATAAATCTATTTATTTAGTTCTTAAAAGGCTAAAGATTTTGATACATACAAGACTCTTCCCAAGATCTTATAAATCAAGCATTCACAAATAATTAAATCTCATATTGACATTGAGGTCTCAATAATGGAAAACACATATCTTAATCCATTGTTAAAACAATATCCAACTCTATTTCTAACCAAAAATAGTACAAGCACTGGTTACTACAACATTAGTAATACTATAGATTCATTCATCTTTGATCATAAGTGAGATATACTTATTTCAGTGTAATCAAGGTTATAAAAACTAAACAGTCTTAAATGATGTTTGACATATGCTCCCAAGCACCTATTGGCCATTAAAAGGAAGGCTCATCAGAAAACATTTTTTATCATCAAGTTATTGATTTAAACACCCCCAAGCTCAATACTCCCAACTCTCAGCATGTTTATATCAGTTGATTAGGTCAAGGGTGGATATGTAATAAAATGTATCTTAATATAATGGAATGACCATACAACACCTTTATTCCTATTCCTGATTCTTACCCAAAGAGACTTCCAATCTCAAATAAAAATTTAACATTTAAATGATCATTCAAGTGAAGTAAAACATTTATGAATATAATATTAGTAGGTAGGAGATTATAACATAATAAGGATAGCTAAAATATTAGAGTAGAAAGAGGATATCTCACTCTATTACTTCCTTCTAATATTCATAGAAGGGTTAATAAATCTATCATTGTGTCTCATCATAATATGGCTTAACAACTTCCACCATGACATTCATAAGAGGTTCAAGCATTCTACCACTATGTCCAAAACATGAGGACTTGTCTTTATTCCACCATGAAGATGATTCTAAAAAAAAAACCATTTCACTATGTAACAACATCATTAATACACTTTAGTAAAAATATGAAACATTCACATCAAGTGATGGGAAACATAACCTCTCGTAGGCCCTCAACTAGGCAAAAAATTCCATAACAACTAACAAGCAACCACGAAAAGATAATAAGATAATCAAAATCAACTAAGTGGTCTTATTCTCCTTTTAAAAAATAGAAAAAACATATAACTAGAATCATTTAATTCAAACTAAGGAAGAAAAATATATCCAAGGCCCTCAAATAGGTAAGCATTACATGGTAGCCAATGCTCAACCATGGGAAAACAATAAAATAGGCAAAATAGACCAAGTGGTCTTATCCCCTTGAAAGAAAGATTATCTAATAAAGAATATAATAATTTCATTATAAATGAATAATAGAAAACATAGGTTAAAAGGAATCCCACCTATCTGTTAAGGTGTGGACCTAAAAGCTTCACCAAATGAGTGAGTTTGCAAAGTTGCTAGTGTTACACAGTCGTCGGCGTCGATCAGGAGTGACCGACGTTGGTCAGGATTCGATTGGGAGATGATGGCATTAGTTATGTTCAGCCAATGTCGGTCAGGTGTAGATAGGCAAGGACCGACATCGGTCACCTATGCATCCAAAATGTTATTTCTATGGACAAAATAGAATGTTTGCATGTTAGGATTAAGTGATAGTCTTAAGTCTGCATCTCTATTTTAAGTAAGACTATTTAAAGCCCTTGATTAGGAGGTGCATCTATCGGCTATAGTTGTATGCTCATGTTTCCTAATTATTATATAATAGGATAGATCTTCTTAGCTTATTGTAGTAGAGTGTTGAACAGTACAAGTATTGTATATGTGTATCAATCTAGGTTGTTGGAATTGATTGTAATTGAGAGAGAGAGCTCTTGAGGGAAAGAGATCTAGAGAGAGATCTATACATCTGAGAGAGGTGTAGAAGAAAAGAAGTTTCTTCAATTGTATTCCTTCTGTAAAGAGTTTAATACAAGTTTTTAGGGTGGTTTCTTGTATCTCTTCTTCTTGCTATATTTCTGATTCTAGTTACTTATCTTTCTAGTTTAATTCTGCATTTGTTGCTTTCATAGTGTAATCAACATTATTGGTTGATCCCCAACAAGTGATATCAGAGCTCAGGTTGACTAACAGGTGTTTCAGATCTAGTTAGTGTGTATTGATTATAGGTTACTCATAGGGATTTCTATTTGAGTGGGAAAAGCAATGGCAGAAGAAGGTAAACTAAGAATGGAGAAGTTTAATGGCAAGAATTATCAACATTGGAGAATGCAGATAGAGGATTATCTATATCAGAAAGATCTATACTTACCATTAGGTGGGATTTCAAAGAAGCCCAAAGACATAGATGATGAAGAATGGGAAGTTCTTGATAGAAAGGCTCTTGGATCTATAAGATTGAGTCTGGCATCTACTGTGATATCTAATTTATCACAGGCAAAGTCTACGATAGAGTTGATGACTACTTTAGCAAATTTATATGAAAAACCCTTAGCTTCAAATAAGGTATATCTTATGAAGCAGTTATTTAATTTGCAAATGCAAGAAGGTGGATCTGTATCTAATCATCTAAATGATTTCCATGGAATTGTAAATCAATTAAGTTTAGTCAAAATAGTGTTTGATGATGAAATTAAAGCTCTTTTAATATTATGTTCTTTGCCTGAAAGCTGGCATAGCTTGGTAATGGTAGTTAGTAATACTGCATATGCTTCAAATATTTTAAAAGTAGAGGATGTTGTTAGTGTAATCTTGAATGAAGAAATTTGTAGGAAAAGCATGAGGAAACATTAGGGAACACTTTAAGTTTTGAGAACAGGGGAAGGCAAAAAGAGAAGGGCAAGAAAGGGAGATCAAGGTCTAAGTCAAAGATGAGAGGTAGATCCAAATCTGAAAATGGTAGGAGGCCACAATATTGGAATTGTGGAAAGATAGGGCACATAAGCAAAGATTGTTGGTCAAAGCCAAAAGAAGACAATCAGCATGAAGGTAAAGAAGACGCAAAAGTTGCAGGTATTACACAAGATGCTCTTATATTCTCTTTGCATAATAATATAGAATCTTGGGTTTTAGATTTCGGTGCATCTTTCCATGCAACCCCTAATAGAGAATATTTTAGTGACTATGTCCATGGAGATTTTGGAATAGTTTACTTAGGGGATGATGAGCCTTGTAAAATTGTTGGCAAAGGAAAAGTGCAGCTGAAAATGTAGAATGGCAACACATGGGTGTTGAGAGATGTCATGCATGTTCCTAGCTTGAAGAGGAATTTGATTTCTGTAGGAAAGTTAGGGGATGAGGGTTGTACAGTAACTCTCACAGCTGAATCTTGGAAGGTGACCAAGGGTACACTTATATTGGCCGGAGGTAAGAGAGTAGGTACTCTCTATTTATGTAACTATGTTACTAATAATTCTCCTTTTGTATTATCTACTTTAGATGTGGATGCAAAGTTGTGGCACTCAAGGCTTGGCCACATGAGTGAGAAGGGAATGTCTATTCTTAAGTCAAAAGGTAAGCTTTTAGATTTGAAAAGCATAGATCTAGAATTTTGTGAGCATTGTGTGTTTGGAAAACAAAAGAGAGTAAGTTTTCTCAAGACTGGGTCAACAAAGAAGAAGCAAAAATTACATCTTGTTCACACAGACATGTGGGGACTAGCTCACATTGCTTCGATTGGAGGATCACGGTACTATGTTGATGCTACAAGAAAGGTATGGGTCTATTGTATTAAGAAGAAATCTGATGTTTTTGACACATTTAAGATTTGGAAAGCTATGGTTGAGAATGAAATAGGCAGAAGATTGAAATGCCTGAGATTTGACAATGGTGGTGAGTTCTGCAGCTTTAAGTTCAGAAGTTATTGTTATATGAATGGGATCCACAGGCAAAGTATAGTTCTAAGGACACCTCAACAAAATGGAGTTGCTGAAAGGATGAACAGAACAATCATGGAGTGTGCAAGGTGTATGAGATTGCATACTGGTTTGCCCTTAGAGTTTTGGGTAGAAGCTATGGATACTACAGTGTCCCTGATTAATAGAGGACCCTCTACAACTCTAGATGGTGGAATTCCAAAATAGGCATGGATAGGTAAAAAGGTATATCTCTCATTTCTCAAAGTTTTTGGTTGTGAAGCCTTTGTGCACATTGATAAGGAAAATAGAAAGAAGCTGGATGCTAAGTCTATGAGGTGCACATTTATTGGCTATGGCTCTGATGATTTTGGATTCAGGTTTTGGAATCTAGGAACTAACAAAGTAATTAGGAGCCATGATGTTATTTTCAATGAAAAAGTGATGTATAGTGATCAGCTCAAGAAGCTGAATCAATCTGGGCAAATCAATGGAGAATTGGACGCGCTGACGGTCCAAAATGAGCTCATAGGAAAAATTAATCACAGACAGGAAAACACAGAGACCGACGTCGGTCAGGTAGGAACCAATGTCAAAAATATAGAAACTGATGTAGGTCATACAGTGACTAACGTCTATCATGTAGGAACTGATGTCAGTCAGGGAGAACCAACGTCAGCCAATAATAGGCCTGGAAGTGACTGAGGTCAGTCACTGTCAGAGAATTTGGGTGGACAGTGTGTTGTGAATGAGTCTCAAACACCCATCAGGAGGTCAGAAAGGGTAAGTAAACCTCCAATTTGATATTCCCCTTCATTATTCTATTTATTGCTAACTGATGGTGGAGAACTAGAGAGTTTTGATGAAGCAATACAGGTGGAATCCAAGAATCAGTGGGAGCTAGGCATGAATGAGGAGATTGATTCCTTAAGAGAGAACCAAACATGGGATTTGGTTGAGTTGCCAGCAGGAAAGAAGACATTGAAGAATAGATGGATCTACAGATTGAAGGAAGGTGAGAATGGATAGATGAGATATAAGGCCAGGTTGGTAGTGAAAAGATTTGCACAAAAACCAAATATTGATTTTGGTGAGTTTTTTTCTCCTGTTGTTAAAATGACTTCTATACAGACTGTATTGTCTTTAGTTGCTATTGAGGATTTGCATCTTGAGTAGCTTGATGTTAAGACAATGTTTCTTCATGGAGATTTGGATGAAGAAATATATATGGATCAGTCGAAAGGATTTGAGGTCAAAGGTAAGGAGAAATTAGTGTCCAAATTGAAGAAAATCTTGTATGGCCTCAAACAAGCTCCTAGACAATGGTATTTGAGATTTGACAGGTTTATGACTGAGCATGGCTATAGTAGGTGTCAATCTGACCATTGTGTGTATTTTAAGAGATTAGATAATGGTAGATATATTATCTTGTTGTTATATGTAGATGATATGCTGGTTACAAGATCACACATGCAAGATATCTCTGAGCTTAAGGTGAAATTAGCTCACACATTTGCCATGAAGGATTTGGGAGCAGCAAAGAAAATCCTTGGCATGAGCATTAAGAGAGATAGGAAAAATCATAGGTTGATTTTGTCTCAAGAGGATTATGTGAACAGGGTGTTGAAATGGTCAATATGCAAGATGCAAAACCGGTAAGCACACCTATGGATGGACATTTTAAATTGAGTAAAGAACAGTGTCCTAATTCACATGATGAGGTAGAGTACATGAGTAGAGTTCCATATGCTTCCACAGTAGGGAGTTTAATGTATGCAATGGTTTGTACTAGACCGGATATTGCCCAAACAGTGGGAGTTGTAAGTAAGTATATGGCCAATCCAGGGAAGGAGCACTGGAAAGTAGTTTAGTGGATCTTTAGATATTTGAGAGGGACCAGTAGTAGGCATTTGTGCTATGGAGGTTCAGATACTTTTCTACATGGTTATGTACATTTAGATATGGTAGGTGATTTGGATGGTAGAAGGAGCACCATAGGGTATGTTTTCACTGTTGGTGGAATGACGGTTAGCTGGATATCAAAGTTGCAGAAGGTTTTTGCCTTTTCAACTACAGAAGCATAATATATTGCAGTCACAGAGGCTAGCAAAGAGATGATATGGATGACACGGTTCATGGAAGAGCTTGGAAAGGAGCAAGAGAGTTATAGATTATACAGTGATAGTCAGAGTGCAATTCATTTGGAAAAGAATTCAGCCTTTCATTCAAGAACAAAGCATATACAGCTTAGGTACCACTTCATTAGACATGTATTGGATGATGGTGAGTTGAAGCTGGAGAAGATCCATACAGATAAGAACCCTGCTGATATGTTAACCAAGTTGATAACAAAGGAGAAGTTAAATCTTCATTCAAGTTTCATTGGTCTTCATGATTGAGTTTGAAGATGGAGGAGCTAGAAGATGTTGCTATACATGTACTATTGTAGCTATTTATCTCCAAGTGGGAGATTGTTAAGGTGTGGAGCTAAAACCTTCACCAAATGAGTGAGTTTGCAAAGTTGCTAGTGTTATACAGTCACTGACATCGGTCAGGAGAAATTGACGTCGATCAAGAGTCGACTGGGAGATGCCGGCATTGGTTATGTTTGGCTGATGTTGGTCAGGTGCATACAGGTAAGGACTGACGTCAATCACCTGTGCATCTAAAATTCTATTTCTATGGACAAAACAAAATGTTTGCATGTTAGGATTAAGTGATAGTCTTAAGTCTGCATCTCTATTTTAAGTAAGACTATTTAGAGCCCTTGATTAGGAGGTGCATCTAATGGCTGAAGTTGTATGCTCATGTTTCCTAATTATTATATAATAGGATAGATCTTATTAGCTTATTGTAGTAGAGTGTTGAACAATATAAGTATTGTATATGTGTATGAATCCAGGTTGTTGGAATTGATTGTAATTGAGAGAGAGGGCTCTTAAGGGAAAGAGATCTAGAAAGAGATCTGTACATCTGAGAGAGGTGTGGAAGAAAATAAGTTTATTCAATTGTATTCCTTCTATAAAGAGTTTAATACAAGTTTTCAGGGTGGTTTCTTGTATCTCTTCTTCTTGCTATATTTCTAATTCTAGTTACTTATCTTTCTAGTTTAAATCTTCATTTATTGCTTTCATAGTGTAATCAACATTGTTGGTTGATCCCCAACACTATCGACCTTTAGACTACCTAGGCACTATCCTCTAGTTATCTATACTCAACTCTCCTAACTATTGATCTTATTTATTTCTTCTTTCTCCTATGCTAAGTATAATTATTTTCAAATTGGAAAAAAATTCCTCAACTAAGGGATCTCAGATTATATATTAAGATGCCTTATATTGAGCCAAACACCTCTATTTGCATATCCATGCCTCATTAATGGATGTTCTTTCCCATGGTCAATTAAGGTACATGGTGGCTCTTACATATTTTTGTGGTTGCTTCCAAGACTTTCTTACTTCCTTTCCCACTTGATATTAGTACTAAGGATATCCACAGAATATCTACCAATCAAACACTAGACATTTTATACATTTGTTTCAAGAATTCCAAGTTAGGAAAAAATAAGTTTCACCCACTAGGCCTAAAGTATGACTACCTAAAAGAAACTCTAATTCCACAAAGGTGGTGAACTAGTCAACTGAATACTTAGCACATGGTTAAAAAGGTTTAAAACTAATTAGTGATATAACCATGATTTGGATAATCTCTTTCTTTCATTTTCCCTTTTCTTATTCTTTCACACTCGATGCACACATCAAATTACTCTAACCTAATAGTCAAAAATATAGAATTTAAGGCAAACAAGGCAATGTCCATTAATTAACTATAGCCAATCATTCATTAAATATCAACATATACATAGATAGTTTCATATGATTCAATAAATAAGTAGTTTCCATTTCATAAGTTTAGAAGTAATGTTTCTACATGAATTAAGTCACTATATCTCATAGACATAATCAAATTTCATAAATAGGCATTACATAAAGAAATGTAAGTATCATACTTTCATAAGTAAGCAATCCAAAACATGATTGATAATATGTCTTTCTAATGCTTCCAAACACATGAAAATACTTCATAATTCCTTTAAAACCTCTATGAAACATGAATTAACAACATAATTACATAATCAAAACATATAAGTAATAATTTTTTAGTCATATTTGTCAAAGATAAGCACTATGCAAAACATTGCCTTACAAAAAGTGTACTTCAGAGGGATTGAAAACCAATCATTATCAAAACTTGTAATAGTTGTAAAAGTTAATATTAGTTTTAATAATAATATTAAATTCAAATAGGTGAAGGATGTTACCTTATCATAGTGCCTACATATTATGACCTATAAAATAAAATAAACCTTTTACTCTTCACAATGTACATGAACATTGTCACTACCCTACCAAAGAACCAACAATATCCTATAATGAGAATCTATGTTCCCAAGTTTTTATTATGAAATAATTGGGTAATTTCAAACATATGAAAATATTTAAAATTATATCAATGTGTATATAAATTAATATTCAATGAAATGTTAAGATCACTAAGTAAAAATTAAAATTAAGAATTAATAAATATGGTTTTGTAGAAACTGTGAATCTATCTCTATAGAATATATATCATCTTTAAATATGTATCTCATTAAGGTGACCATAAGAAACGTGTATTATTCTCTATAATGTAATAAAATATCATTGAGGAGAGTGTGTCTTATAAATTTATGAAACTATGTCTCTTTAAGGAGCCCATGTCTTATAACTCTCTAAAACTATTGTGTATCATCATATAATTGAAGTAGAATAATTGGATCATATGCCAAAAAATTTAGTGTGGGATGAAATCATGCATCAGATATATAAAAATAAATGGATTACATGCACCATGTGTAAAATATGAAATCATAATATAGTATCATTATTAAATTACATTTATTACACATTTTCATATAATCATATAAATACATTATAATTAAACCACATGTAATAAGGTAATTTCTACAATGTATAGTAGGTTTAAGTAATATAGGTAAGATATCATCATGAAATGACATATATAATATGTAATTTTACTCATAATTACCTGACTATAAGTAATGTAGGAAAATGTGGTAATGGTTTATGTATACACATAATATTTTCAAACTTTACCCCGTACTAACACTTTCTATCTTGCAGGAACCCATCAAGTCTCAATCTCTCTGAGTGCATGCCTTAAGGGGTACACAAGGCAAGGTTTGGGTACAACATTGATGCTACATAGGATTATTGTCCCTTTTTCCACTTGCTATATACACACTTGTATCCTAAAAACCAAGCTTTACTTCTTATTTTTCACCCTCTTCTAGTCATTTCCACCTTCATTATCCCTTTCCCTAACCTAAATCCATTTTTTGTAGCTTACATGACTATGTCTACCACATCAACCTTGTGTGTTTATTAATATATCTTACAATAACTAAGTCAGCCATAGGTAACATAGTTCATTATCTAGTTAGTGTTTTGTCAATTTCAATACTCGGTCAACTAGGTCAACTTTGTCTACTGAAACTTTCAAAAGGGTTAAGGGTTAGATCCACCTAATAAACACATTAATCTCTATAATTTATCATGAATATATGAAGAATTAAGATATATTTCACATCTACTTAACCACCATTCTACTTGAGGAGAAATATTAGGGTTTCATACTTTCTTTAGAGATACATATATTGTCTTATAGAGAAGTCTTTTAGAGCATTGATAGGTTGTGTAGCCTAGTTCTGATTTATCCTTGTCATCCTTACATAACACAATAACATCTTTGAAATAACCTTTGGCAAGGGAGATATTGAGGCTCAACAAGTTCATCTTCAAAGGTAAGTATTCATAATTTTGTTCCTCCTTTGTAAGAGTAGATAGATATGCACTTGTACTTATCTTCCATACATTAGGATTCCTTATACATTGACATAAGTATATGTCTTCTATGCATGTTTAATTTTAATGTTTATTACTCTCACTTTGTTCCACAAGCTTTGGTGATCACTATATTAGATTTTGTTTTACTTTTTATTAATTTAGTGAATATGAAAACATAGGACTTAGGGTTATTCTGTAGTTTTACTTAACTAGAGGATTTGGAACCCTCCTTAGTGATATTATTGTGACAAGATATCCCTTGGCTAATTATATCATATCCATGTTGGTCATGACCCTAATTATCTAATGTATCCCCAATCATAAGTGTAAATAGGATCTATCTTCTTTGATATAGGATTGATTTATAGATATACTATATTTTCATTGCATATAGTTTACCTCAATATAAGTAGGTGTAATAAATATTGACATAATTAATGGTAGGTTTATCTATATGGACAATATGTAAGTAATGATAAATGAGTAAAAATATTCCCTAAAGTGGAAAATATATAAGTAAGGAATCATGTAGATAATATGATAAAATATAATAAATGAAGGCACAAATAATAACATGCCCTGATGTGGACAATATATACGCAACAAAGCACAATGATGACATTATCCAATATAAGAAAATTATACTAAATGTACACATGGGTGTATCATGCCCATAATTAATAATATATAATAAATGAATCACAAAAATAGTATTCAATAATTTTGAAAGAATATAGGAAATGAAACATGGAAATATCATACCATAATATAAGCAATACATAATACATGAATAAAAATGATAGTATTTTCACATAGATGCATAGTAGGAAGCAAGGAAACTTAATAAAAATGAATATAATCAATAGATAAATAAAATACATGCTATCAATCATGGAACCAATCTTAATAATACTCAGTAAACAAAGAAATCAAGGTAAGGACACAAAAAACATAAAATACATACCACAATCAACAAACATAAAGTAAAAAATACAAGAAATGTATCACAACAATAAGACACAATAATTAGAACACATAGTATACAATATTAAACATGTGACATATATTATACAACTAAAACATCCATTATATGGAAGGAAAGAGAGACACACTAGAAAGTAATAACTATAGAAAACACAAAAACAATTATATAATCAAATAAAAACACCATTATAATAAAGTAATAAGAATTAATAAAACACAATACTATATTTTTTTAAATGTATTTTGGATTTAGGTTATATAAACAAATTAAAAATTAGAATATCTGAACTATACAAGATATAATAGTTGACATATAAATATAAGTGTAACTATGATTTATTAAACTTTACTATGCATAGAAATAACCAAAGTAATAAGGTTCATATATTGTTTAGGATTATATTATATGTTATATTTATATCAAAATAATAAAATATATGTTGCATGGGCTTTGTGTTGGCCTAAATTATGGAATAAACTACTATAACAAATAAGGAAACATCTTATATTATTTATATGCTTATGGAAACTAGTTATATCCAATGTGTACTAGAACCATCCCTAATGACTAATCTAGTTTGTGATAGTTCAAAGCATTAAACCTATGTTTATAAGTTATTATTTTGTGTTTAGATACCTTTATCCCTTTACAAATATATATATTTTCATTCTCTTATCTCTAAAACCCAACCTTTATATTTTGAGACCAATGTGACCTAGAAATTTGGGTTATAAAATATGGGTTGTGTTGACCCTACCATCTTAAATTGAGTTTATGAGTGATAACTATGTTCCAATACTCCAAATAGGGTTAAAACTCCACATATTTCACTCGCATAACTATGTGTGTGGTTAATCAATGATATATTAGTATGTAGTGAAATATTTTGTGGCTCTTAAAACTTGAAAAACTATGGTTATCAACCTAAAATATTATTTATATTTATCTTGGTCACTATTAATTTTAAGTAATTTTTTATAATTGGATGATTTAAGGGAATTCCTATTAGAGGTACAAAAACTGAGAGGGGGGAGGGGGTGAATTAGTGATCCCAAATCATCAAACTTTAATTTAAATCACTTTCAAGTTCTTAATCAATTACCATAAGCATTATTGAAGCATGCACATCATTCATAGTAATGAGTAACATAGATAATGAAATACCAATCAAATAACACATGACATATGTGGGAAACCCTATTGGGGGAGAAAAACCATTGTAACATGCAATTAGACTATTTTCCTATAATAACAAGAACCAATTTAGACTAGCTACAACTGATCAAGTAACTACCATCCCTTATTTTAGTGAGACCACAATCCCACAAGGAGATTTTACACCTATCTAGCTAAGATACCATGATAATTATACCTCTATAAATTTTCACCTTACAAGGAGGATACAACCCCCTTAGATTTTTATTAACCATAACAACACCTATGAACACATCCAACTTTGAATTTATATCTTCAACACCTAATGATGGACCTCTAATTATCATTCTTCACCTTCACTTATACTCAAATAATAAGATCAATATTATTCCAACATAAATATGACCTACAATTCATACACATAGTCCTCAATCTATTATGCTCTTCAACTCATCCACTAGGCACTCTACCCCTCCTTCACTCCATAATTATCAGATGGACACTCCTCTTACAAGTCAATCTCATGACTAGAAACTAACACATTTGGTTTCACCATTTATAGATATATCATGATTACCAAGATCATAATATTTTATATCAAACAAAACACATGCCTTTACCCTTAAGGTATCTTACATAGGTCACACTTAATCACAACTCTCTTTCAAATAGGCCTAAGACACCTTTTAGGTCTTATAGAGACCCAGTCACTTCTTTGACACTTATCCAAGAAAAATAAGAACACAAGAACACTTTAAAACACATGAACCCATGACACATGATCTATAAGACCCTCTTAAGTTCCAATATTAATCATATCACCCTTTTACTAACCCTCAATTAGCTCAAACACTTTTTTATACACAACAATTATGAGTGAACACACAGTCAATTTCTAAACCTTTGTTCAAATTTGATATGATTGGTAAATATTTTATTATGCACATAAATGGTACCAATGGAGTATAAAACACTCCCCAATATCTAATTCATCAATAGATATCAAAATAACATCAAAACAAGCTCAAATATCCTTCTCAGGTCACTTGTAAAACACAATCAAACATATGGTCAACTTTGGACCTCAATATCTTTGAATGTACACATTGTCATATATTTAAATATATATTTTTAGATTTATATTTTAGTCCTATAAGAAATATATTTTTACTTTATGGTAAAATTCATTTTGGATAAAAATATATGGCTTAAAAACCAGACACTTGTCTTTCTCTTGAAAAATTCAAATATTCAAATGCCAACAGTCACAATTAAACTTTGAACATTATGCTCACATCTCATCTCCTCACTAATTTAGATAAATAATGAAACATTGATATTATTTTATGAATATTTATCTTTAAATCATATTTTTCCATTTTTGAATGTTAAACATTGCACTGACCTCACCTTATGCAATCTTGTAATATTAACTTATCATACACCATCGATCTCTGATAATTAGTTAGTTATTTACCTTATAGTGTTCACCATTATATATTTATTAAAAACACCATGATAATGAAACTTAGAACCCTCATTTTCATCTTGATCACTTATACCATTAACCATCGAGCACTTGTCCTTATCTCACTACTTCCTGAGACCTTGGAATGAACACACCCCATTAATTCTTTTGTAAGGAGCTCAATCTTTAACTTAGTTAAACACTAAACACTTTGAACTCTTTGACTTAATATGCATCATATATATTCACTATATTATCATCCATTAATCATTATATATTCATCTATTCTTAATCTTTAACATTGTGAAAAATAGACTAAGTATGGGGACCATTGCATATCTGCTTGGAAGGCCAACTTTGCACCTCCATATCTTTTGCTTCCTCAATCACATGTTCTAAAATTTGGACCATATGATCTCATCACATAGGATAATCCAACCATGTATCAATATTATCTTTTAATCCTCACACTTATGAGATATAATGAAATTAAAATTCCTCCTAATATTTTTTTTATTCACAGAGCTAACTATGTCAATAATTATCTTGAAATAACAACTTTGCACATGCATAAATTTTGTTGTGCTTCAATGCTTGACCTAAAAGTTAGAAAAAATTAAATAGGAAAAAAAATAATAAACCCATATTATCACCTTCTCTATAAATTTCCACGTATGTAAGATAAGCCATCACCAAACAGCTTACTTGGCTCTTTCTTGCCTTATGTAAATTTTGCTAAGGGAAAACATTGTCAAACTACCTGAGAGCCCAACTTTGGACTTACATATCTTTTAACGTGATTGATCACATGATCTAAAATTTATTTAAAATCAAATAAGGACAATTTGATCACAACCATATGACTAAATCCCCCTGAATCATCTACACATGGTGATGGTGATGTCATCAAACTACCTACTTGCATTTTCTACTATTAGACCCAAAATGTCTAGATGACAAAAATAATAAACCATATGAAATCCAATCATGAAAAAAAGAAATAAAAGAATATAAAACATCTTAAATACCTCTTACACATCCTCTAATCACCATACTCATCCTTGAACAAATATAACCATGCCAAAATTAAATATTAACCAATCATACTTCAAGCATACTAAGATAAGCACATTACACACTTTGTCATTGTCACTTAGAATATAATGGCACTTCATCCACTCACCTAGACAACTCTATGTTATCACTATGAAATCATTTACAACACTATAAAAATATCCCCATTTGTGATTGATGTCAACACCCATCATATAAAAATATACAACTCACTTTCCTTCTCTCTTTTCAAGAAATCTCACAACAAAAACTTTCTCCCCCTTTGACACAATGACAAAGTGGGCATAAACTAATCCTAAGGACCTAAAAATGCCCTCAACAAGAGAGGATAATATTATAAAGATGATATAAACTCCCCCTTACCTTGTGTTCACCTCTTCTTTCCTTAACAACTTCCTCTTGCTCCATGTCAATACTCTCTTCAACTAAGCACTACAAATAATAAATAAATAACAAAAAAAATACAAAAATATGATGGAAATCACAAAATTACATTTGAGAGGGACTCCCCCTAATATTTTTGAGCAATTTAACCTCTAAAGCATCTTTAGATATGCACACACCATGAAGAACCACCATATAAACTTACTATCCTTCTCTCTCAAACCACCTCAATGACCATCAATAGAAATTTAGGATACTCACCAAAAAGGAAACACTCATACCTTGCTCTTTTGGAGAACCTGAACACAAAGCACTCTTCTTCTCACCAGGTTAGTTTAGACTCCTTGTAGCCCTACCTAGAACTTGCAGAGCCCAAAAATTTTTGTTGATGAACTTTAAAACTTAAAAATTCATATTTTTATCACTCTCATATGCCCCATCAATCACACCAATTTTCAACACCTAGATCATCCTCTAAAACATTATTCCTTCACAAACCTACTGGTTAATTAGGCCTCTAATTTGATAATAAATTGAATAACATTAAATCCACAAACCTCATATCTCTATGAATCTTGATTTCAGAACCTATTTGGCCCATTCAGCCTATTAATAAGTCTCATACCTAAATTATCAAGGCAAACCACTTTTCTAGCATATCCCAAAACCCTAGAATCTTACAAATAAATAGAGTCAACAAACCTTCTTCTGGTCAACATCTACCTATAAAACTTCTTGAACACTTGGAGATAACCATAAAATAATTATGGACCAAAAATTGATCCTCCATACCTTTGGGAACCCATACATCCTATAACCCATTTTATGACTTACACACTCTTAAGTACAAACTATGAAACTTGAGAACAAACAAAAAAATCCAAATTAACTTCAACATACCTTCAGACCATAAAACCACTTGTTTCATGCTATAATAAGGTCAAAAAACCTTTCTATGTAAAAATATCATCTTAGAATATCATATATCCTTTTTTTCCACTTGAAAACTTTTAATTTGACCCTATAGATTGACCATATATAGCTATGATATCACTCTATCATGACCATAACATATCTTCCATCTAGACATACCCACTCCAAGTAAAAACAATCATATCTATCCATCTATAACCATTGGAATAAAATAATAGAAAAACTTTCTTCTCTAAAAGAAAGATGTCTCTTAAGAAGCATAGGCATAGACACCTTACTTCACAATGTCCTAGAACAATGTGAAACTAGGAGTTGCCCACAACTCCTCATATTCATTCCCCTTCCTAGTCATCTAACACTTGTATATCTTCTTCTTGGGGCTAAGAGAAGAAACATTCTCATTCTCCTTTCCTTCTTGATTGGATTGACAATATATGGAGACAACATAGATTCATGACATACCTTTTCATCTATAGAATCTTCTTTGCATATTTCAACCTCATCACTAGGCATTTTCAATTCATGTTATTTGAGTGATACTTACTCAAAAATAGTATGATGCTCACTTGGATCCATACTTGCCTTAGAACTAGCCTCAACTAGTACCTTGGTATTTTCTTTGAGTTTGATCTTTTTACTCACATGAGCAGATAATGAGCGCCTTTGGTACTCTTCAACTTCTAAAGTATTTTCCACCATAGAAAATAAATTACTTGGACCTACATTCTCATAATGACTCATACTTACCACATTTGGCTTCCATGAGTTAACTTGCCTTCTTCCTTATACTCTAGGAGCCTGATTTAACTCATTTTAACTTGATGACCTTTGCTTGTAGAACCTAGCAATATAGCCAATCTTCTCATAGTTGTAACATATAATATTCCTTGGTGGAAACATAATTTGTCTTACCATGTTTGGATAAAAACTTGAAATATGTCCTTTATCATGACAAATAAAACAACCTCCCTTTTTGGAAGAGGACTCACCTTGTCTAATCTTAAGTGGATAATGGTTTGTAAAGTGTCCCACAACAAGAAAATTAAATAACTTAACTATTTTCACACCTTTTGATTAAAGACACCTATCAAAGTTTCATTCAAACTCATTTCTAATAGGTCCCTTGCATACTTTATCTCTATGCCAAAATTGATTATGTGTGAAACAATAGCCATTAGAACTTGCATAACTCATGGCATTCGACTATCTAATCTAATTTGTCTTCATTCTACTAGAATATTCATTCCTTGTCTAATGATTGTCCTTCTTCACATTAGTCTTCATCTTGTATTAAGTTACATTATTTTGTTCTTCTTCATATCTAAGACAATTTCTATCACTAACATGATCTTGACCACTCAGAAATTATCTAGATCACTTAAGCTCTTTTCAAATCTCATAAATGACTTCACTTTGATTTTAGACTTCTCTAACTCATCTTTTAAATACTTATTTTTAGAAACATACCTTAAACATTCATCTTCCTTAGATTTTAGGCTTGTAGATAGGATTTTTAATTGGTAATTGAGATGCTTAACTATATATTCATGTTCCTTGGCATCTTCATTCAGTTTTCCTCATACATAGTAAATTTATCCTTATATTCTTTGAGTTGAGACTTCATCTTCTTATTGATCTTCTTCTCAATATTTAGTTCTTCAAGAGAATTTGTCAATATAGTATCATAGTCTACCTCATCTTCTTAATCATCTATATCACTCCAAGTAGACTCCTTTTGTTGTGAGAAACTTCCTTCCTCAGCCATGAAT
This sequence comes from Torreya grandis, assembly GCA_037957365.1. Taxonomy (NCBI): domain Eukaryota; kingdom Viridiplantae; phylum Streptophyta; class Pinopsida; order Cupressales; family Taxaceae; genus Torreya; species Torreya grandis. The sequence goes on from JARHVA010000553.1 coordinate 3,204,119, forward strand.
AGAGATTCATATTCAATAGAACCAACATCTTCATGATCATATTCTGAGTCATTGTCTATACTCTCATCTGATGAGCTGTAATCTTATTTGGTGTAGAGACTTTTCTTATTCTTAAAGGACTTCTTGTTCTTATAATTTCTAATTCATGTATTCCTATATATCTTCTTATCTACATATTGGCCTTCACCATGCTATTCATCACCATTATTTTCATGCTTATGAGGGAACTTATGAGCAAAATTTCCTATCTCTCCATGGTCAAAACATTTAAAGGGTATTTTAACCTTATACTTCCTTGAACCTGTGTTTAATTTCCTAGTAATTAAAGCAATTAGTTAATCCTTATCTATGTAATATATGTCATCCTTTTTTGGTTTATTACCTTGGAACTTATTTTTAGGAATCATCTCTATCTTGAATGTTTCTTCCTTATTTGGTGGCATATCATCATTTACTCTCATCTCATAGGCAGTAAGGGTGCCATTCAATTGATCCATTTTCCACTAAGTAAGATCATGAATTTTTTATATAGTAAATAATTTTGGATCAAACTTGAGGGATAGATACCTTAATAACTTTTTTACTATAGTATCCTCTTCAAGATTCTTTCCAATACCTCTAATGATGTTCACAATCTCATTAACTCTTTGTAGAAAGGATGTCACATAATCTTCTTCCTTCATCTTGAGACTTTCAAATTGACTTATGTGAGTTTGAAACTTATCAATATTAACCTTTGAATATCCTTCATAAATTATCTACATTTTATTGCATATCTCTTTATCAAATTTACAATGGATTACTTTGGTGAACTCAGTCTTTGTAAGCCCACAAGTGATGGCATTCATTGCCTTAGAATTATTGTCAAATAGATTATTCTCTATAGCACTAGAAAAAAGTGGTATTAGGAGAAACATAACCATTCATAATATATTTACATATATGAAACCCTAGGGACATAATTTATTTCCTCATCCTTGCACTCCAAAAATCATAATTAGATCTGTTAGCCATTTTTGGCTCACATATGAAGCTTTTTCATGGATTGATGAAATAGTGGTTCAATGGCTTAGAATAGGGGTTAAACAATATAAATGGATGGATACAAGAAGTTTATAATATGTTTTAAACATTAAATATCATGGATCAGGTTTTACAAGTCCTTATAAAATCACTATCACCTTGAAAGAATGGTCAAAATGTGGACTACGCAAGTTTAAGGACTAGACCATCACTAGGACATCATGTGGAGATGAGTGAACTAGCTGGTTTGAAAAAAAATTATCTTCCCTAAGGAATATTATGTGAGATAAAATATTATGGTTCCATTAATTTCTTCATGCCAAGATCATCCTCTAAAAATTTCATATCTGCACAAGCTTTCTAGCTCAAGTTATGAGCATTCAAAGTTAAACTTGTAAAATGGGACATTCATGCTAACATCAATTTTAGGCCCTAGTAAATAACCTTTTGATTTAAAAATACCATTGGAGTTTAAATTTTTATAGGATCATGAACATCAATAAGGCTTAATAAAGTATTTTATGGTCATGTAGACATCAAATTTAAGACCTAGTAAAAAGAAATCCATTTGAGCCTAAAATTAGCTGTCACATAAATGTCAAATACATTGATGAGGATGTTAAATGATAGGCACAAGAATGTAAATTTTAATCTCATGAGATATCCATTTGGGTTCAAATAGTGGGTCTTAGTAGATCTAATGATTCATTTTTCAGTGTACATGTTGATCCAATGGTGCAATATGAGTCAAAATTTTAAGGAGCTTGAGAGGTTAACATGTGGCACAAGTGTGGAAGTTGACAAACTTACATTAGGATCTTAAGTGCAAATGTAGGATTTCCAAGTGGCACTAGCTCAAAAAAAGTTGTCAAGTTAAGGGTAGGATCAATGGATCTCATTTAATCATACATATCAAAATTAATGAAGTGAGATGAGTCGATGATTCAATAATATGAGTTAGTTTATCGATAGCTAATTAAAACAAAGGTGAGCCCAAGACTTTTGATAGAAGTCGAGGAAAAAAATTTTACCAAGGAAAATAGGTCTTGTAGGGTCATGTTTCTACCATTGAGTCTCAATCCAATGCCATTAAAGGGACATGATGATTTATTAGGGTGATAAAGAACATAATGGACCACCATTAAAACTATATATGGACCTCTAGTTCATAAACTTTGTATCATGTAGGATTATTCTATGACTATGTTCACCATTCAAGGAAGTGTCCATGCATATATGAACTCTTTGTTTCAGTAGAGATAAAATGGGTTTATTTGGACCTATTATAATCCAAAAAAGGCTATATTGTATATAGGTCTACATTAATACATAAACTATAGAAAAACCAATAATCTTAGATTGGTTTTCCATCTACAAAATACACCTATGATCTAGATATGGAAATGGAGTAGATATATGTTTAATGGAAAGGGTCTCATATATCGATGTGGATCCATCATCAATAAAGAAAATACTAACCAATATTCATGACATGGCACTATCAAATTTAGGATTTTAGGATTTGATCCTCATAAACATGTCAAGTGGACTTAGGGTCCCAAAGTGGCACACTGGTAGTTGGAGAAGTAGTTAAGGGCATTAATTCCAAATAGACTTTATCTTCATGATAAATAAGCCCTTGTCTTCTAGTGGACCTCTCAGCTAATGAGGAGAGTTCTAAGGCTATTGGAGTTAATGAAATATTAATTCTTGATGATGCACTAGTCATGACTGGACCAAAGGATAATGGAACATCCCTTAAAAGCTAAAAGCTCATTAATTATTCTCAAAACATGCTCCCTCTTTTTTCTTTCTTCTTTCTCCTATATTATCCCATTCACTTATTATTTATAAGGGTTATCATGTTTTATAATTTTTATCTTTCTAGGAGACATGTATATTCTTTGAGATATTAAAAAATATACTCATCTTGATTAGGCTCAACCCTATTAAGCATTTGTAAGAACTACCTCTTGATTCAATATAAGAATTTTTTTGCCTATATCTTGCCTTTCATCTATGTTGGGTTAGCTATGCACTATGACATTGTGTGAAAGAGAATCTCCCTCATCTATGGTCCTTATTTATTACACCTTTTCTAGGGTGTATTTTACCTAAGTTACAAGTCCATATTAGTGTTTTTTTCCTTTAATGTGAGTCTTAGAACTCCTCTTTGTTTACATTTATTACTTCATGAACCTCTTCTATGAAATACTTATGCAACTAGCTTAATATTGAGGTTGTGTGAGCTAGAATTTTCTTCTACAAATATAGTGTGGGTTCAAGATTATGAGAGTATCTCATTTTTATTTGGTGCATTTCATGATTATCCTTCTTAGGAGCCCTTATCCTCTTTCTAACCCTTTTCTTTGTGAATCATTAGTTTATCATTAGTTTTAGGAGAGAATCAAATAGGAAGCTAGCCTACTCCATAGGTTAAACAACATCATAGGTGACCCATAACCTAGGGTTATTCCCATTTTGTAGCTTAATTGAAGGGAGTCTAAAGAACTCTCTCCAAGGGTGAAAATTGAGCCTACAACAATTTTTGGCATGCCTAGTGGGACTAAGGTGCAAAGCAGTGGAAATATTTTTGATGTTATTCTTATACATATAAGCCTTTAGAGGAATTATAAAAACATTAATTATGACTCCAAGCATCTATTAGTTATTTAAATAGCTGAACTAAGTGCCTAATCATCATAATCTAGTATGTATAATCAATCATTTTTTGATCAATATGCTTATCCTTTACCTCAACATCACACTTACCAGGAAAATAATGTTTGTGTTCCCCCCAAGTGGACTCAAAAACCCTATAAACCCTATCATGGAATTTTTCCTCCTTATACCCATAAATACAACCAATGTCAACCTTATTTGCATTCAAGTCATTCCTTTACTTCCCCTTGTCAATATTAGGCTTACCCTACTACATCCTTGTTAGGATTCAAATAAGCATTAATAGTTTATAGTGAGTTAATAAGGGAGATTGGTAAGGGTTTGTATTTTTCTCTAGTTATCCCTATCCATGATCTAAAAAAGCAAAGAGTGTTATTTAGTTAGTGAAGAATAGATGGTCAGTTTGTGAAAGTGAACAATGTTCATCTTGTAGGAATGAGAACATAGTAATGATAAGAAACATGGTCTAAAATGTAAACATAATGTTAATATTTTATCAAGAGCATAAATATTATTTGGACTAACCTTATGTTACCTCTCCACTTCAAGAGCCTCAAGCTCAACCTTCAAGAGTCTTTGATCATCCCTAATCAATCTTGTCAAAGTCTATCCTTTTTAAAATCTAGAGAGGAAATATTGGACCAAGGAATAATAATCATGAATATCAATTAGGAGGTCAAGTTTGGATAATGATTCCATATTCATGTCATGTAGGGGATAAATATATTATTTCAGGAGTTTTGGAATGTATGGGCATCCTTTAAAGAAACTAACCACCCACATGTTGAGAAGCAAGAGATGAAAGGGTGGGTATTGTCCATTGAAGAAGTGTTTGAGCAATGGGAGAAAGAGTATGGCAAGCCTAAGCCAATCAATTTTCCCTCTCTTACCCCTATGCCTATTCTCACTCAAGAGAATAAAGATATTCCATATTTGATCCTCTCCTATAACCCTGACTATTTCATATCCTCTCTTGTAAAACCACCCTCTCACCCACCCATTAAGGAAAAGGAGAAAAGTCCTACACATTCCCCTTATATAAATTAATCAAGGAAGACATAAATAAGAAAGGGAGGTGCTAGTTGAGGTATCACAATAGCCATTCTTGGTAGAGGAAGGGTTAGCTATGTAATAAATGAATCAAGTAACCATAACTCAACTCAATGAGTTTGGTATACAAGAGTTCCAAGGATCTCTCTCCTTAGTTTAACAGTAACCTAAAAAAGAATTCAAACTACCTAGCTATAAGGATACCCTCCTAAGATGAAATTAAGGTGAGCTTCTTCACCCTCCCATAATCCCACTTATAAAGGAGGAACTTACAGTCATAGGTGAACCTTAAGAGGTTGATGCAAGTATCTATAATGAAGAGATTATGATGGGCATTCTACTTCATCTAAAAAGGGAAAAGTCATGTTTGGACCAACCTTCCTAGCATGGTTTTGGCACAAATGAAATGGATCCTAATGAGTTCAATCCTCAAGTGAAAATAGATAAAATTTTGAATAGGCCACTAAAGGTCCATTCTACATAGATCAAGAAGAGGATCAGGACTAGGTGTCTGAGGTGGGTAAATTTAAAGATAAGGTACCAAATAAATATAGCCTTGATATGTTAGATTTAGAAGAAATTAAATAAAATATTTAGAAAATTAGGCATGATACTTTAGACCTTATATTGTCAAATCAACCCTCATTTTTAGTGGAAGAACAAAATTAAATCTTGAGTGAGGTTGATGAAGGAGACATATCAAATGCTTGAGTGATTCAATTTGATGAGCATATCAATGAAGAAATAGAAGAGTTATGGCAATGGTTTAATGCCATAACCAAATAAGTTGAAGAGGTTAAGGGATATGTCCTTCTTCTAGAAAGCTATGAACATGTTGTTCTAAGCATAATAAATCCTAATTTACATAAGAATAAGGTAGAAGAACATGGTTTTTTTGAACCACCAATTAAACCAAGTGAAGTTGCTCCCAAGAGCCTAAATGAAGTATTAATGTAAGACTTTATTAAGAGTGATGAGCAATATCAATTACGTGATACCATAGTCTAACATGAACCAAGTTTGGAATATTTGGACCAATATGTCTACATTGAAGACATGTTCATTTCATTTTATCCACTGGGGAGCACATCAAAAGGATTGACCATAAAGCTACTTGGTCCACCAATTTTTATACCTCCAAAGTAAGGTATTTTTTTATCTTGATTTATTACAAGTGAATTATACTCATATTTTTCCATTTGACCCAAGAAGGAGGTGCTTATGAATTTATATAAATATTTTATATATTAAAGTAGGTTAATGATTTTCTATAAGTTACTTATTTGCACATCTTTCTCTATTTAGGTTAGTATTATAGGCTTAATTTTCAGCCTTGGAGAGTGTTCTTCTCTCTAACTAAGCTATAATATTTGGACAACCCAAGGCTATGGGTAACCTATGTTAGGGTTGAACCTCAAGAGAAAGTTGGCTTCCTCTTGATGCTCACTTAAAATAATGCTAACCTAATGATTGAAAGGGAAAAGGGTTAAAAATATTGTTAAGGGTTCCTAATAAAGATAAAAGGGTGATTCACCAAGGTTAAATGGATACTCACATAAGCTTGAACACACACTGGATCAAAAAAATACAACTATGGCTTACTCAATCTCACTAGTTGAATAAATATTCATAGAAGAGGTTCAAAATGGAACACTAGTCTAGACCTATAAGTTAGGTTGAAAACACATTTAAAGAGGCAAGTATAAGTATAAAAAACTAGGAAGAATATCATTCACAAATTTACCATACACAAACATACTAAGCACTTATCAAAGATAAGAGACATGCAAAGAATTGATCCTATTACTTCAAAAGGTAGTTCTTCTAATATTTTGATAGGGTTTAACCATATAAAATGAGCACACTCTTTTAAGATTCTCAATGAGTATCTTTGTATAAAAATAAAAATTCTAAATTTTAAAAGCCAAGAAACCTTTCAATGGGAATGAGACCAATATATATATAGGAAAAGAGAGAGGGAAAGAAAGGATGTAGGATCACACTATCATACAAAAGGAACACCTTGTCTTGGGTCATTAACTAAAATTGAGCCACAATATTTATCCTTAGCCAATGAAAACATTACTACTTTTCTAATAAATTGTGATACTACCTATGGATTGTTAAGTGAGAAAGTCCCCAAAGGTTTTGAAGATGTAGTGAATACTCTTAGTTGTAGCTCCCAACACTAGACCTTTTCTTTGATCTTTCATGCCATCTCTCACTTGAGGATAAAACATCATACTCATGGATCTAACTAAATCATGGATTTTTTATTTTATGTGGCTTCTTATCAAGTCTATGGCCATGTTAAAGGATGAAAACTCTTTGCATTAGTCACTTATCTACTCTACTTTCGTATCTAGATCATAGGTCTATCTGATAAATGGAAAACTAATCTAAGGTCATTAGTTTTCTTATCATTTTACATACTCTAGTCGATGCCTAGTCCCATTTAAATATCAACTTGTTGTACTCTAATCTAGATTAGGTCTAAGAGACCTAATCTATCTTTGTAGGGCTCTAATGATAATGCTTGGTCCCTATTGTTTTCTTGGTTCAACTTGGGTTGAACTCAAGCTCAGTTATATGTATGCTTACTTGCCTTGGTAAAAAATAACCCTTCAACCTTTATCTAAGTCACTTGGGCTCACCTTTGTTTTTATTGGCCATTGAAATTTAACTTGAATTGTTGACATACTAACTCATCTTGCTCTGTTGATTTTGATCTACATGATCAAACACTAGACATTGATCTTCTATAAGTTAAACACATTTTCACACCTATCATGCATGAATTTTTTCTTGATATTCTCTAAACCCTTTAACCTTCACTCTTTCTTAGATCTGAATGCTTGATCAAACACTAATCGTTGATCTTTTAGGATCCACTATTTGAAAGCCAATGATTAGTTCATGATCTTAAAATTAGTGTCCTCGATCCCATAAAATGATATTTGTATGACCATCAATGACATTCATGTATCCATCAAATTTAAAATAAAAAGAGTTAGTTTTACCAAAGCTTAAACATGACATCAATAAAAATGTCTTATATTTTAGGTCCAACTCTAAAGTCCTATAACTTGAAGCGTAAAAGTCATGGAGGCACCAAACTTTTAGGAGATGTTCTTAAGGCAAAAAGGAATGAACCCATTTTATCCACTAGTCCTAGGAGCCTTCTAATTGAAGATATTAAATGCTTAATTTGGATGGTTTAAATGCTTCTTTATGATGTCTTGGTGATGGTCAATTTCATTTAGCTAAGTATGGGAAAATTAGTGAAATATGACTAAGGAGCCAACTTTGAACATGCATAATTTATACAACACTTTGGTAGATGATCTAAAACTTATCATATAACAATGAGGGACCAAGCTGAACAAACCCATATGACCGTTTTCCATTATGAATACAATACATGTGAGATATATCTTTTTGAAGATGTTCACTTGGCTCTACTAGAACCTCTTGAAAATGGTTAAATATTAAAAAATAAGTAGAAGGTGACTGAAGATCCAAATTATAACATGAATAAATTCTATTGTGATTTAGTAGAGGACTTGGATCTTGGTGCATATGATTTAGGCATAAATTTGAACAAACCCATATGACTAATTTTATTTGGCTCATCCACACATGGTAATGGTGCCATTAACAAAGTGCCTATTCAGAATTTCTACTACTAGACCCATGTGTCTCAATGAACAAAATGAAGAATCAAATGGATCTCATGCACTTATAAGCCATTCCAAGCATTCTTGGCATCCCACGGGGGTTATAAAAATCTGGTCCTATCCTTAACGAATGCCAATTTACACTTTAAGTGAAATAAAAATATCTTAAAAGCCTTATGAGCAAATTGGGATCCTAGAATCTTTCTTCTATTTGGAACCTCATCTTTGGGTTTTGTATATCAGATAAAATGTTAGAAAGAAGTTGAACTTTAGGGAAATTGTTGAGGGATAATTTTTTTGAAAGAATTGTGGCCTCAAAATTGTCATTCAACTTTTTTGAAATAGCCCTTTGCCCTTTGAGAATGCCATTTATATATTTTTCATTGGTCCATTTCCCCAAGAAAAGTATCTTTCAAAAATTATGCTTTAGACCTTTCGATAAAGAAAAAGTACCCTTCAAAAAAAGTGTTTGGGATACTTTGCTACAAAAAGTCCCCTTTTAGACTTTCTTTTCAGACTAATTTCCTATAGAAATTCCCTTCTAGACTTTTGTCAAACATTTTCCTTGAAAAACTATACCTCTGGGAAAATTATGTGAACAATTTTATTGAAGGAAATATAACACTTAGCTTGAGAATTATCTTTCAAAGTTTTTGAATGGATTACTTTGGTTGAAAAAATACCCTTCAAGATTTTTATTTGGCACACTTTTTTATAAAATGATCCTTTAGGCTTTTTTCTCAAACAAAATGTCTAAAACAATTCTTGACACCTTGCCCAAAAGACTTGAAACGAATCTCTTGAAAGAAATAACACTTAACCAAATAAAAGGTCAAAAAGAAATGAGATTATAAAAATGAAAGCCCAAAATATTTCCTAAGTAAGGATTTAACCAAAAATGTTTGAAACTTATCTTTTATTCTTAGGCTCATATGAACCTATGCTTAAACTAAAGCTTGATCTTTGAAGGCTTAGACATTATGAAAATATGTTTAGATACTTACTCTTTACAACTATAGGCCTATCCCTTACAAATTGGAAAGATATACTTTTAAGCAAGATCAAAGTGTTTCAAAATATTTGAACTTTGTATGATCCCTTGGTCAATTAATTCATCCAAAAATCCTATCTAAGTTTTACTCTATACTTGATCCTTAGGAAACGACATTGTATTCAAGCAAGTTTGGTATGTGGGTGAAAAATTGGCTAACATCTTTGGTAACACATATGGAATCATGGTTGTTATGCTTTTAGAACCCATATCATTTGACTTAACTATTGCATTGGGTATAGAGTCAATAACCTCTATGCCTAAGCTAAACCTCTCTTAAAAAAATAAGGATCAAAAGAAGTAAAATAAAACAAAATGCCTGAGGCACTTTGTAAAAAGAATAACATAATATAAAATAAAAGTGCACAAGGCACTTAGAAGAAAGAATAAATCTATTATAACATGTATAATATGTTACAATGAATGCAATGCTATTCAATAACATGGATTTAAATTAATGTCATTTATTAGGATGGGTAATACCTCTCCATCTAGTTGGGCAAGCTAAAAATAATTGTGTTCCTTACATCCATGGATCAAATAAGGACCACTCCATAAGCTATCAAACTTGGTATGGTTGCCTAGTTTAGCCTTATTTGAGTTCCATTTGAAAACTAGGTCCTCTTCCTTGAAGCTCCTTGGTATGGCTCTTTTGTCAAATGCAATTTCAACCTAATCTTGATATGATTCCAAAGTTTTCATATCAATGTCCTTAGTTTCTTCTAGCTCCATGAGTTTTATCATCCTCACATTCATGGTCTTGTCCTCCATCAACTCAAACTAATGGGTTAATTTTAATATAGTTAGCTTAAGGGGGATAGGTAATTTAGATTCCCTTACATACACAAGAACATATGGAAAATTACTAATGGAAATTTTAGGATTCACCCTATCAACCCACAAGGTTATCTTTAGATTGGTGTGCTATGTTCTCTAATTTTATTCCATGGTCCTCCTAATAATCCTTAAAAAAATCTTATTTATGGACTCTAATAGTCTATTTCCTTGAGTATAGTAGTTGGAAGAGGTGATAAGTTAGATTCCCAACTTGAGTGACCACTCACTTGTCTTCATACTAAATAATTATAATCCATTATCAAATATTATGGTGGTTGGGACATCGAACCTAATTACAAGGCTGTCATAGAAATTCAAGATTGCACCTTCACTAGCCTCCTTCAAAGTAATGGATTCCACCCACTTGGTGAAATAGTCAATTATAGTTAGTACCCATTTATGCCCTGCACTTGATGGTGGATTGATCATCCCTATGAAGCCTAACCCCCATTGCTGGAAGTGTTGTTCTACCTGAATAGGATTGAGTGAAAGTGCCACTAGTTTTTGATTTATTATAAAGAGGACACACTTTTGGTATTTTATAATCTATGGATGAGCATATTTGAAAATAGTAAACTAGTAATAATCATTTTTCATTACTTTTTCTATGGTGGTTTTAGATGCAAAATGACCACTTGTAGGTCCATTATGGAATTACTCCAAGAGTCTGGTCACCTGGTCATCATGTATGTATTTAAGGAGTACCCCATTGAGGTATTTTATAAAAATGACACAATAAAATAATGCATAAGGTATATATTTAACCCTAAAATACCTTATTTTATCTCTATCCAAAACTTGGGGCCATTCTCCTATTGCTAAAAAGTGAGCCATTTATTGAAGCTAGCTCTCTTAAAGTGGAGGTGCACCTACCTGTGAGTTGTCTCAAACGACCAAAATAGCTTATTATCTTCTTAGAGGTCATAAACACACACCTTTACCCCTAAGCAGCTTGGTAACCTTGATCTCTATGTCATATTCCATGACCTTTTTCATCCAAACTGCTCTCTTCTTGTTCAAATCTTTGTTAAGGAGGAAATCCATAAATCTAAGATGAGACACCATAAGATGGATCCTATAATTGAAGAGCATGGGCCTACACTTCTTGAGGATTTTCAAGCTTGAAATAACTTGATTCTTAGTGAAAGTGTGCCTCACCTCATATCCCTCTAGCCCTTAACTAAAAAAGGCAATTAACTACTCCATTGCTTTACCATTCTTATGCATCAACATAGATGATATGTTTTCAATGTTATCAAACTTGTACAAGATTAATTCCTTGGAGAAATCAAGATTTAAGAGTGAGGGTACTTGGGTAATGGCCTACTTAATGGCTTCAAAAGATGCCTTGCCTTCATCAGACCAACAAAGCACTTGGTTCTTCTTTAGCATGGTGGTGATAGGCTTGACCAAGTTTACAAAACTAGGTATGAACCTTCTCACAAAGTTGATCTTCCCAAAGAAGCTCTAGATCCCCTTTCTATGTTTTGGCAATGATAAGGATTATATAACACTTACTCTATTAGGGTCTATGGATAATCCCTCTTTTGAAACAATATGACCCAACAATTTTCCTTCATGCATAGATAATAAACATTTTTTGGGATTCAAAGAGATCCCATACTCTCTATATCTCTATAATATCAACCTTAGATGGTCCATGTGCTCACTAGAATTTTTAGAAAAGACTATGGTGTCATCTAGGTAAACCAACACCATTTTATTTAGTAGTCCTGGGAAGGCCATGTATTTCACTCTTTGAAAGGTTGCCCTAGCATTAGACAATACAAAAGATATATTTTGATAATTAAATCTCCCCCACTTGGTGGTGAAGGTAGTCTTTTACAAATCCTATTCTCTCACTAGCACTTGGTTATAACCTAAATATCCATCTAAGAGAGATAAGCATTATGAACCAAAAATAATTTCAAGAGTTTCTCCATCGATGGCAGAGGGTAATGATCCTTTAAAAAGTCCTTGTTAAGATCCCTATAATCCACACATAGTTTGATCTCCCCATTTTTCTTTATGATAGGTACTAGATTGTCTACCCATAAGGAATTCTTGATTGGGAAGATGATCTTGGATTCAACAAGCTTGGTCAATTAATTTCTCATGAGCTCTTCAATATTGGGATTTATGGGCCTCTACTTCTGCCTGATAGGCTTGGCATTAGCCTCTATCTCTATTATGTGATGGGCCAGATTAGGATCAAATCCCCTTAGGTCACTATACTTCTAAGTAAAGATGTTTGCATATTCCTTATAGAGATCTATAAAATCATGCCTTTCAACTTTAGTTCTTACCTTTACAATCTTAAGGAGCTTGTCTTCAAAGATAAAAACTCTCTCATAGTTCTCTTCATTGGTTGACATCACTACTTTATCCTTCCTCATATGGTTCCCTTCATGAAAATGGCCTTCTAGGGTGATTATCCCTTTAGGAAGCTTATTTTACCTTAATTTAACAATCTACTCCCCATACCGATGTAATTTTTCTTGATTGAGGGAGGATAACTGTGCTTCTTGTTATAAGAAACATGTAATCTATTTACCATTTTTAAAGACCTATTAGTGAGTTTCGTTATCTAGCACTGATGGTATTATTACCACTTTGACATGTGGTTGAACCTTGGTCCTTTATAATGCATTAGGGATGTCAAAATGAGCCCCCATAACTACTAGCCTATCAACATGTTAATTTTGGCCTCTCAGCATTTATTGGATGTTAAAAACCTCAAAGTCCTCGATTAGGTCCCACACTCTATTTTTTAGGACTTCATTAAAGGTTTCTTAGTGTAATTCTAACCTCTAACATGGTGTACAACCAATTTTTTGTCCCCATAGACTTGTAACTACTTTATACTTTTATTATTAGCACATTGAAGGCCATGGATGAGACCCTCATATTCTACTACATTGTAGGAGTAACTAAATTAGAACCTATATGAAGAGAAGTACTTATCATTTAAAGGTTATATTAACATAACACTTGTACCCACCTCATGATTACTCTTTGAGCCATCAAATAACAACTTATATAGACCAACATGATCTTCTTGAGGCCATATGAGGGATGGCATAGGTTGGATTTCTACATGAAAATAGTAGATGCCCATGTCTTTTTCTTCAACACCTACTAAGGGGTCTACCAATAGGCTATTTTTCTATAGCTCATCTAGGAACATGTCTAGTACCTCTTTTGGATGAGTGTTCAAATCTTATCCCATTATAAATTCATCCTCATTAATGATTGTGTAATTGATGTTAACATTATTTGGTCCATAGGGATCTATATGGAATTATGTAATGGGCTCAGCTTTAATTAACACCTTGGCCCCATACATTATCCTGAATGACATATAAGAACAATCTACTATAAGATAGCCCTATCTTTAATATGAGCTCTTGTAATGAACCGCTACACCAAAAGCCTGGATTGTTAGTGAATCCACCCACCAGGATCATAACATCCCACCACATTTATAAATCCCAAAATCTAGGTTGGCTTTGTGTATGTACACGAGATCCACTACATGTACAAGCCCCAGACAAACACTGCAATGCCAGCGTAACCCACCCACTCTGTGACTTAAACATGGGTGGTTGCTCTTATACCAAATGTAATGAACTGCTACACAAAAATCCTAAACTATTAGTGAATCCACCCACGAGGATCATAATAGCTCTCTAGATAAGCACAATGTAAATCAAGGAGGCACATCCAAGATTAATACATATTGAGACACCAAAACACTAGAATAAGCTTGTAGGGTCATATTAAGGTCCTTGATTTTAACAGATAGTTTGGTAGAAGAAACATTAATTTGAAGCACTCTTTTAGATTATGGCTCATATTTTAGACCAAACTAATCATCTATGCACTTTGGCCTCACTTAGGTACTAGCCCCACTATACACTAGGAAATTATGCACTAAAGAGTTACCAATGATTACTAAAATATAGAAGGGAAGAGGATTGACTACTTTACCTGATTACCCTTCATTTGGCCTCTTAGATTCATTAGTGAGAAATTCATTCACCTTGCTTAGTGGCTTGTCTACAACATTGGTCTTTGGCACTCCTTCTTGAAATATGTCTACCTATCCAAGAATGGAGATCATATACAGCATGAGCACACTTAAATTTGAATTTTTTATTTGTTCGACAATTTTTATGGGTGAACCACCAAATTTTGCTTGTGTTTTGGGAGCCAACACTATTTTTCATTGAACTTGTGAGCCTTGGGGCACAAAAAGATTCCCTTGGATCTGATTTTCTTAGAGGTACTATAACCTTCAAAGTGGTAATAGGTTCACTTATCTTTGTCAATGAATGAGTAATGGTGGGAAGCTCTTTGACTACTTCTCAATTACCATCCATGTTCTTTCTTTTAAATCTTTTGTTAATTACCACTGTAATATAGGCTTGGATAGAAATAGCCTAATAATTGGATGTGTAGCACTCTTATTATTCACAGTTCATCATTGTAACATCTAAATGATTTGGTCCCTAATTTGGTCCTTGACCTTGTGGAGGCTCCTCTAGCTTGGTCATCATAGGTACCTATGCATTTTGGGCCATGAGAGCTTGATTATATCAAAAATTAGTAGCTTACTACCATTGATCATTGAAGGCTTGGTTAAGGTTAATATTTGGGATAATATGTTGACCAAAGGATTGGTTCCAAGGCATGGTACCCTCTTTTTCTTGAGACATATTATTTTGAATTGGGATAAAAGAATTAGAAGTACTAGCAAGATTAGGATTGTATTTATTCTACCTATTGTATCCATGTTTCCCTTGTCCTTAGTTTCACCTTGGCCCTACCTTTAGGAATTTTCATTATATGGTGGCCTATTTTCTTTAAAGGCTTGATATTGAGGCTGATATAAACTTTGATGAGGCCTGTTGAAATGATATTATTGTTTGACACTTACTAGTTCATTCCTCAAGGACTAAAACATGATTTTGAGCTCTTGAAAGTTCCTCTACTCTAGTGAATCACTCGATCCACTAGTAGAATCTTTCTCTTATTTTGGTATAGGAATTACAATAATTATTTTTATAGGAGGAATGGCATCTAATGGAGGGATAAAAATAGGAGGTGGTCTAATTATATTAAATAAGGGATTTAGTGGTCTTGATATAAGCTTACCATCTTGAATCAGATAATTTTCTATTTTGATGGCCACCTCATAAGCATCTAGAGTTATGTTTCCTCCCATAGATTGGTTCATCACCACTATGTCACTATTTAAATCCTTTAAATCATATAGGAAGGCAAATTTAGGGGTTTGTCTAACTATGATTGGGATTTTATCCCAAGTTTTTTGGAACCTTATGTTGAAGTCTTGCATGACTTCATAATGAGATCTTGAAATGGTAGTTAATTTCTATGAAAGTGATAAATGATCACTTTTTTCCTCAAATCTTTTACGTAAGGCTTGTCTTAGTTGGTATCGTGTTTGAATGGAAATGATAGTAAGGACTCTATACCAATATAGGGCCTTTCCTTCAAAATAAGTGGCTAGCAACATAATAGCTATATTCTCCTAAGTGACATTATGGGTATTACAAAAGTTGTCTATGTGCATAAAGTGATTGTTGATGTAGGAAAGTGCACCCAGTGGAAGGAAAACAGGTTCTTTCCCCCTCCTCAAAACATGGAAACTCCTCTCTCACCTATGGGATAACAAAGCTGGAGAGGAGAGTCTTTAGATAAGGGCTAGCTCCCTTTGATGTATCATGTTTGTTTTAGCAAGTGAAAATAAATATAGGTATATATATAGATATATAAACTTGGGGGGATGAAAAGGGAAGAAATATATAGGAAAACAAACTACTCTAAGGAGGTGATACACCAAACCAAGATGACCTTCTCACACCCACTCTCAGAATCAGACAAAGACAACAAACATACACTCAGACTTGGCAGAAAGACTAGGCTACAGGAAAATGGCAGGGAGGTTCTTATGAAAACATAGGAACAGGGACTCATCAAGATGCCATGAAATACATACTGTAAATGAATTCCTCTATTCTATACATCCAAATGGAACTCTTCTCTTGTCAGCTACAGATAATGGTGCTGTGTAGATAACTGGTGTGTTGGTGCTAAGCCTGTGAGAGCATCAAAAGACAATTACTAGACACAACTCAAACACTCAGGACAAACACAAAATATCCATCCAAGAAGAGGTAAAAAACTATCTTTATAGATTTAGGTAGAAATTTTAGCAGGGCTGCACCTTGTAAAATTGTGAAAAAGATGATTACAAAAATGACAAGTATCAAATATATATGAGAAAATGAGGAAGCCCATGTGGTGTTCCTTCAACAAGTGGGCATCACATCCCTTCAACAAATTGCTCAAAACATTAATGAGCCATGTGCTTTGTCTACTTGAAGTCTACATTTTCAATGTCAAAACAAGGTTTGTCCACCCATTAAATGTAAAATGAAGAAACCAGTTATATTAGTTAGTTGTTGCGTCTTCTCATGATCAATTCGAAGGAACTATTTCACCTAGTGGAGTCACTTCTCAAATTGGCACCACTTGGACTTAACTACTTACTCATTTCATGTATGTCTTCTTGTATTTTATCAAATTTTGTCTCTATCTAGCTTGTTCGCCCCCCCAGGGGTGAACTTTTAGTAGGTTGCTGCATTCTAGGCTCCTTGGTAATACTTTCTTAGTTGGAAATAAAGGCCATTCTATTCTGCTAAATTTGATGCTCATCTAGCTGTCAAGCTTTAAAAACCAATGGATATTCCATCTTCTTAAAATTGATGGCTTCTTAAGTGTCATTGCTTGATATCTAATGGCTAAACCATTCTATTAAATTTGACATCCACCAGGACATCATCGGGTCCTGCTAAAATGTCATTGGGTCCATTGCCACGTCAGTCGGGTCCACGTGGCATCCTCTCAGGCACTTCTCTATCTTGAAAATTTATCAACACCTATCCCTTTGAAAAGTCCTTAGACTTATCCAGAAGTCCCCCGCAAGGGCACCTACCCTTCGGGGTACTTTAGTGGGTCCCTTTATTGCTTTGAACTACCCTCCTGGGCTCCCATGGGCAAATTGTTTGCAAGACAATTTCCCCATGTTAATTCTCGGGTTGCTTTGCTATGTATTTATGCAGACAAAATGTCTATGGGAAATTCCCGTAGACAAATTGTTTGCATAAATTATGTCTAATGATTCCTTCGACCAATTGAACTATGCCTGAATCTTTGAAAAGTCTTTGAAGTGTCCACCCTCCAAATGGTACTTTGACCATTGAATACCCTTCGACTTAGGGCATACCTTTGAACTGGGCTGTTGAACTAAAAAAGGTTCAATAGTTCAAAGGTTCAACCAAGTACACTGATTCTTTCCATTGAAATTTTTTGTTGAACCGAGTACGTTGAACCAAAGCCCATTAAACCAAAAAAATTGGTTCAATGGTTCAATGGTACGAAGGTTCAACATGTTTACATTGAGATACTTGAACCGAACAATGGACCCTTTGAACTTAAACCAAGCCCATTGAACCAAAAATTGGTTCAATGGTTTGGTTCAACCATTATTGAATGAAGAAACCAAACTTGAAATTGAACCTTTAAACCAAGAAACTAAACTCAAAATTAAACCAGGCCATGAAAAAGAGAATGCTGAACCTGAACAACCTAAAATATAACTGGCATGAATAGCAAGGGAGGAAGGGGACCAAAATTTTACCTGTGGGAAAAATTTGGTCAACAAATTGGCGACTCCCAGGGGAAGCATTCCTACTATGCTTAGAGACTAGTTGCCTTGTAATCCATTGGGCATGGAGTCAGATGATAACTTTGAAAACTAGTAAGAGATCTAACAAAACCTAGAACCAGCCACGTAGATTAGCTCTAAGGAAATGAAAGCACACACAAGACTAAGAAAACTATTACTTGTGCAACAGTACATAGGGAAAATGGGAAATAAAACAAGGAAAAATATGTATAGCTAAAAAGAGACTCAGTGGTAATGCTTCAGATGTATCCCATTAACTGGGATACACAATTCTTCACCATCCAACCTAGAGAGTTGGAATGCATTATGCTGCTTGCATTGAGTAATTATGTAAGGACCACTCCATAAGGCATCAAATTTTTCATGTTTTCTAGGCTTGGCTCAATCTTCATCCCAATTTAAGACAATTTCTCCTTCAGTGAAATCTTTTGGTGAAGATTTTTTGTTGAAGTGCCTTTATACTTGCTATTGGCGACTGGTCATAGAAGCCATAGCCTAATTCCTTACCTCTTGGAGCTCCATTAGCTCACACAACCTGACCTCTAGGCTATTTCCTTCATCAATCTATAGTTGGTGGGAGAGATCCAACACTGGCAATTCAAGCGAGATGGGAAGCCTAGCTTCCCTTCCATACATGAGCGTATATGGAAAATTTCTGATTGCTCTCTTTGGAGTAATTCAGTCAGCCCATAGAGCTATCTTTAGCTTGGCATGCCAAGTTATCTGATTGTCCTCCATGGTCCTCTTTATAATTCTAATCAAATTTTTGTTGGTGGACTTAGCCAGCCCATTCCCTAGCAGATAATAATTTGATGAAGTGCTGAGATATATGCCATACTTCAACGCCCATTCACTAGTTTTGGTTCCCAAAAAAGCCAAGGCATTATCTGAGATTATGGTGGTTGGGACCCCAAATCTTATGACCAGGTCCTCATAAAACTCTAGGACTATGCTTTCATTCACCTCTTTTAGAGCAACAACTTCCACCCACCTTGTGAAATAGTCCGTGGTAGTCAGAACCCACTTGTGTATAACACTAGAAGGAGGATTGATCATTCCTATGAAGTCCAGGCCCCACTGCATGAATGGCTATTCCACCTGAATAGGCTATAGAGGCATGGTAGCTAATCATTATTTTCCATCAAAAAGTACACATTTTTCGCACTTTATTACCCAGGCATGGGTATCCTTAAAAAGAGTAGGCCAAAAATAGCCATCTCTCATTATCTTTACTATAGTAGCTCTAGGAGCAAAATGACCACCTGATGGCCCATCATGAAACTCAGCCAATACCTTATCATCCTGATTGGGGTCAATGCATCTTAGAAGAACCCCAGAGAGATCCTTCCTAAATAATACTTCATCAACTAGAACATAAGGAAGGGACTGGAGTTTAAAATACCTTCTTCTCGTTTTATCAAGACCCTGTGGACACTCACCCATGAGAAGGAAATGCCTCATGTCCAACATCCAATCCTTTATGATAGCTAGTTCTTCTGTAGTGGCTGGATCATGGATCAACAAATTGTCTTTTCTTTTTTGTTTGAAATCCATAGCTAGTTGTTCACACAGGCATGTGCCCCTCACCAGCTTAGTGATTTTGATGTCTACGTCATACTCCATCACTTTGGTAATCCATCCCACCCTTTTCTTGCTTAAATCTTAATTGGTCAAGAAATCCTTGACACCAAGATGTGGGACCATAAGATGAATCATGTTGTTAGACAACATATACCTAAATTTATTCAGGCTCTGCACTACTACCAGGACTTGCTTTTCTACATACATGTACCTGACTTCAAATTCCTCTAACCCTTGGCTAAAGAACGTGAATGGCTGCTCAAGGTCGTCGCCATTTGCTTGGGTAAGCATGGCATATATCACTTCTTCATTGCTGACTGTATAGAGGTTGAAGTCTTTACTGAAGTCAGGGCTGATCAGAGTGGGCACCTGGGCTAAAGCCTGCTTGATGGCTTCAAAGCTATCTTTTTTTTTGCATTGTCCACTTGAATTCTTCACCTTTCCTTAGCATAGAGGTTAGGGGCTTAACTATCTCAGTGAAATTTGGAATGAATCTTTGAATAAAATTTACCCTGCAAAAGAAACTCTACAGGCCTTTCTTGTGCTTTGGTAAGGACATCTGCAGAATGGAGCAAAATCTCTTAGGGTCAATGGACAATCCCTCCTTGGACACGATGTGGCCAAGAAGTTTCCCCTCATGAATAACAAACACACATTTCTTTGGATTAAGAGAGATGCCAAATTCCCTACACCTCTCAAAAATTTGCCTGAGGTGTTCTATGTGATGGCTCACTTCCTTGGAGAATATCATTATATCATTGAGGTATACCAACACATTGTTATTTATTAAGCCACCAAAATCTATGTCCATGGCTCACTGAAAGGTAGCACCAGCATTGGATAGCCCGAATGGAGTCTTCTTGTAGGAAAATGTTCCCCATTTAGTGGTGAAGGCTATTTTTTGCTGGTCACAACCTTGCACTAGAATCTGATTATACCCTGAATAACCATCCAAGAGGGAGAAACACTCACTACCAGTTACCTTCTATAGGATCTGCTCCATGCTCAGGAGGGGATAATGATCTTTTAAAGAGACTTTATTAAGGTCTCCAAAATTGACACACAGCATGATCTCCCTATTTTTCTTTCTAACAAGAACAAGGTTGGCCAGCCATGAGGAATGTTTGATTAGAAATATAATTCCAGACTCAATTAATTTGGCCAATTCCCTCTACATGAGGGGCTCAATTATAGGATTGACAGGCCTTTACTTTTGTGTGACTGGCTTGACACCTTTTTCTAATTCAATGGTGTGTTGGGTAGGCCTTGGGTCAAAGCCCTTCAAGTCACTATAATCCCATGTAAACACATCAATAAATTCTTGACACAGCAGAATGAAAGCTCACCTTTCTTGAAATGTGTAGACCTTACCAAGCATAAGCAGCTTGTCCTTGAAAATTTTGACCCTTTCATAATTCTCCTCTTTGGTAGTGATGTGTGCCTTGTCATTTCTCAATTGGTCATCTTCATTGAAAATGCTTTCAAGCATGACTAGACCTTTAGGGAGTTTATTGTTCTTCAACTGAACAATCTGATTGCCATATTGCTACCACAATTTTGCCTAGTTATGTGTTGCGAACTTAGCTTCTTCATGAAGGAAGAAAGCTATCTATTAGTCACTTTTGAAAACTTGCTAATTTACAATGTTGTCTAGGATAGAGGGTCAAACTACCACTTTCAAATGGTGCAAACCACAATCTCAGCTTATTTCCCTTAAAACATCAAATTGAGCACCAATTGTTGCCAGCCTGTCAGCTTGTTTGTTCTACTCCCTGGGAATCAAGGAAATGTTGAAGGCAAGGAAAAATTCCATGAAGTCCCAGACCCTATGCTTGTAAGGCTTCATCAAGGAGTTATTTTTTATATTCTAGCCTTTTACCTAATTTACAATCAGCTCGCTGTCTCCCAAGACCTGTAACTCCTTAATCCCTCTTTTTCTTGCCCATTCAAGACCATGGATCAAAGACTCATATTCTGCAACATTAATCATGCAATAGAATTGGAAATGGAAAGCTAAAAAGTACCTTTCTTTTGAAGGGGAAACCAACATCACCCCACCACTAGTGCCCAACTTACTTCTGAAATTGTCAAAATACAGCTGCCATAGACCAAGGTTGTCTTGGCTGGCCTTCATTAAATTAGGCATGAAGGTGATTTCCTTGTGCAAGCAATAAACTCCAACGTCTTCCTACTCAATAAACTTATAAGGATCATGCTCAAAGTTATAATTTCACCACTCATCTAAGAGTAAGTCTACGACTCCTTCAAGAGTGGAGGATGGAGATTCATTTGTCTGGGATTCTTCTAGGTCGATAATAGTGTAACTGACATTCACTACCTTGGGCAAATATCGCTGTACATGATCCTTGTAGAGTGGCTCAAATTTAATTTTTACCTTGGTCCCATACTTGGTTCTAAAAACTAGGTATGACCAATTCACTACTAGATAGCCACCTATCTTTGACGTGAAGTCCCTGGACAAGCAAATTGTGAAATACGGAGGAACATCCGCTTCCACTATGTCATGGGGGATTGAGAAGGTTGGGAAAGCGTGCAATGTCAAGCTTAAAACCTTCAAAATTCCAACTATTTTTTTATGCATCCAATCTATATGTAGGAATCCTTTATTCATTTCTTCATACTTCAATCCCATATTATCAGCAATCCACTTGGGCATCACTGAGGTGCTGGCCCCACTGTTAATTATGCAGTTGTGTACCAAGAAATCCCCTATGACCAAAGATACATAGAAAGGGGAAATATTTTCTTCTTTCTTTACCTGACGTAAAGTGGAAGGCTGCCCATTTGTCATCACTACATTATCAGTGCTTCCTGGGGTAGCTTGTCGGTCCAGCTCATGCAATTCTTTCTTCAATACGCCCTTCTGTCTTGAAAGAGATAATGAATCCCATAAAGAGATTTTCACATGCAACTTCTTCATCTGGTCCACTATATTAACTTGGGGACTACTTCCCTTCACATTTTCTTTTGGGTTGATCCCAACTAGAGCTGTAGGCTAAGGCACTAAAGGTACAAGTGGTTGTTTGAAAATTGGGACCTTTTGAAATGAGTGTGATGGAGGAGGTGTTGCTACCACCTGAGTGGTAGCCTACACCTCTCCCACTGCTCTTCCCTTAAATATTGTGTTGGCTACAACATAATTAGCTTAATTGTCTATAGCACCCCCATGATTGATTGCACAAAACTTGCCCTCTAGGTGATTCATAAGAGTAGAATTCAATTGGGCCTGATTGCTACTCGTGCTGGGCTGAGTTAGAGCTTCAAAAAACTAGGAATGAGTAGCAGCCTAAGTTTCTATATTCTAGAAATAATTCATCATCTCATTTGTGTAAATAGCCTATTCTTAACCATATCCCATGGTCAAACAACTTGGTTGTTCCTGTACAAGATTATTCTAGATAGGCATCATGACCTTAGATGATGAGGGGGGGCCTGTATTGTAATTTTGAAATGGCCTGGTTATAGTGAGCTGCCCCTGACCTTGATTATAATTTTGAAAGGGGGGTCTAGGGGCTTGACCATAATTTTGGTATCCCTAATTTGGTTTGTTGCCTTGAACTTGCTGCCTTTTAATGGCAACAAGTTTGTTGGACATGTTTTGCAATAGACTCTTAACGTCATGAAGCTCATTTGATGGAACAATAGCTGGTTTTTCAATGGTAGATAGGGGATCAATTATGGGAGCAATAGTTTGAATTGGGGGTAGCAATTCTCATAAAAGTGGCATGTGAGGCCTAGGGGTGATCTTTCTAGCTTGTACCAAGCAATTCTCAGCTATTATGGCGATGCCGTAAGTAGTAGGTAATATATGCCCTCCCATATATTGTATCATCATTGCAATGTCACTGTTTAATGCTTTTAAATAGTACAAGAAAGCGTAGATGGGAGTCAGCCTTACCAAGATGGGAATTTTGTCCCAAGTATTTTGAAACCATGTGCTGAAGTCCTGCATATACTTGTGTGGAGCTCTCTGTATGGTCATCAGTTGCTCAGCAAGTGAGAGGCCATCACTCTTTTCCCCAAAATGATCTATGAACTAAAAACCCAATTCATTCCAAGAATGTATTGTATTTATGGGCAAGATCCCATACCAATCAAGAGCCTTGCCTTTCAAAGACAATGCTAGCAATCTGATGGCAATATTTTCTTCTATTACATTGTGAATATTGCAGAGGTTGGAAATATTCCTAATGTACTCAATGGCTATAATGGACCCTTCACCATCAAAAGAAGGCACATTTTTAAAGGCTATTCCTAGAATTGGATCATAGCATGGGAGGTTTAAGGGGCTCTGACCACAAAAAGCTGTGAATGGCAAAGCCATGGCTGGGATGGGTTGTAACTACAACTGTGCTACGTATGTGTTCCTTACAACAAGTCTGGGAGGGTCGTTTGTTGGATAAGGATGAATTTTATCAAACCTTAGCCTTTTTGTAGAGTTTAAAGGTAACTCAATGAAATCAAAAGGAACTCCTCTAGAAGCAGACCTTGTGGTGACTTTAGGCATAGAAGATTAAGAAATTGGTCTTGAAATTATAGAATTGAAGATCTTACTACTGGAGTCACCAGATGTTGGAAAACTTTAATTGCCTATATCAGGACCAGCATCAATCTTGAAAACTTACTGAGTGTCAAATTGGGTCCCACTAGGCATGCCAAAATTGTTGATGTAGGAAAGTGCACCTAGTGGTAAGAAAACAAGTTCGTACCCTCTCCTCATAACATGGAAACTCCTCTCTTGCCTGTGGGATAGCGAAGCTGGAGAGGAGAGTCTCTAGATAAGGGCTAGCTCCCTTTGATGTATCATGTTTGTTTTAGCAAGTGCAAATACATACAGGTATATATATAGCTATATAAACTACAGGGGATGAAAAGGGAAGAAAGATACAGGAAAACAAACTACTCTAAGGAGGTGATACACCAAAACAAGATGACCTTCTCACACCCACTCTTAGAATCAGACAAAGACAACAAACATACACTCAGACTTGGCAAAAAGACCAGGCTACAGGAAAATAGCAGGGAGGTTGTTATGAAAACACTAGAATAGGGACTCACCAAGATGTTATGAAATACATACTATAAATGACTTCCTCTATTATATACCTCCAAATGGAACTCTTCTCCTATTAGCTATAGACAATGGCACCTTGTAGATAACTGGCATGTTGGTGCTAAACTTGTGAGAGCATCAAAAGACAATGACTAGACACAACTCAAACACTCAAGACATACATAGAATATCCATCCAAGAAGAGGTAAGACTATATTTATAGATTTAGGTAGAAATTTTAGCAGGTCTGCACCTTGTAAAATTGTGAAAAAGATGATTACAAAAATGACAAGTATCAAATATATATGAGAAAATGAGGAAGCCCATGTGGCATTCCTTCAACAAGTGGCCATCGCATCCCTTCAACAAGTTGATCAAAACATTAATGAGCCATGTGCTTTGTCTACTCAAAGTCTACATTTTTAATGTCAAAACATGGTTTATCCACCCATTAAATGTAAAATGAAGAAACTGGTTACATTACTTAGCTGTTGCATCTTCTCATGATCAATTCGAAGGAACTATTTCACTTGCTAGAGTCACTTCTCAAATTGGCACCACTTGGACTTAATTGATTGATCATTCCATGTATGTCTTCTTGTCTTTTATTAAATTTTGTCTCTATCTAGCTTGTTTGGCCCCCCATGGGCAAACTTTCAGCAGGTTGTTGCATTCTAGGCTCCTTGGCAATACTTTTTTAGTTAGAAACAAAGGCCATTCTATTTTGCTAAATTTGATGCTCATCTAGCCATCAAGCTTTGAAAACCAACAGATATTCCATCCTCTTGAAATTGACAGCTTCTCGAGTGTCATTGCTTGAGATCCAACAGCTAAACCATTATGCTAAATTTGACATCCACTGAGACATCATTGGGTCCTGCTAAAATGTCATCGGGTCCATTGCCACGTCAGTCAGGTCCACGTGGTATCCTCTCAGGCACTTCTCTATCTTGAAAATTTCCTGGCACTTGTCCCTTTGAAAAGTCCATGGACTCAGCCAGAAGTCCCCCGCAAGGGTACCTACCCTTCAGAGAAATTTGGTGGGTCCCTTTATTTCTTTGAACTGCCCTCCCAGGTTCCCACGGGAAAATTGTCCATGGACAATTTCCTGAAGTTAATTCCCAGGCTGCTTTGCTATGTATTTCCGTAGACATAATGTCCATGGGAAATTCTCACAGACAAATTGTCTACAAAAATTCAGTCTGATGATTCCTTCGACCAATTGAACTATGCCCAAATCTTTGAAAAGTCCTTAAAGTATCCACCCTCCAAAGGGTACTTTGACCATTGACTACACTTCGGCTTGGGGCATACCTTTGAACCGAGCCATTGAACCGAAAAAGGTTCAACAGTTCAAAGGTTCAACCAAGCGTGCCGATCCTTTCCGTTAAACTTTTTCATTGAATTGAGTACATTGAACCAAATCCTGTTGAATGAAATTTTTTGGTTCAATGGTACGAAGGTTCAATGTGTTTACATTGAGATACTTGAACCAAACAATGAACCCTTTAAACTTGAACCAAGCCCGTTGAACCAAAAATTGGTTCAATGGTTTGCTTCAACCATTATTGATCCAAGAAACCAAACTTGAAATTGAACATTTGAACCAAGAAACTAAACTCAAAATTGAACCAGGCCATGAAACAGAGAATGCTAAACCTGAACAACCTAAAATATAACTAGCATGAATAGCAAGGGAGGAAGGGGACCAAAATTTTACCTGTGGGCAAAATTTGGTCAACAGTGATCAGAGGGTGTTATAGCTTAATATATAGTGTAATAAGGAACACTTTTAAGGGATGCAACTATGATATGATCATAGTGAGTAAGGGCTAGATGGATTTGGCCATTAAAATTTACAAAATCTATATGGAATACCATGGCTATACAAGGGGATAATAAAGGGCTTCTCATAGGGGTAGGACTTAGAAATGTCTTAGGATTAAAATTTCCCTGATATGGATGTGTATTAGCAAACCTTAATATTTTTATTGAATTTAAAGTTAGATCAATAAGTTCAAAAGGAATACCTCTTGAATTTGACCTTGTTATCACCTTTAACATGAGATGAAGCTATTTCTCTACACCAGAGTGTTCATTATTCCTTTTGGAGTTGTTAGAGACTATTATTTGGGAGCTTAACTATTGTAAACTTGATCAAATTAGCATCAAATTTGATCAATATTCCTTTTAAATGAAGTGTGTCTCACCGAGCATGACAAAAAATATTATAGGATTAATTTTCACCCTTCAAGAGGGTTCTTAAAGCTCTCTCCAACTAAGATATAATATTAAAATAGCCTTAGACTATAGGTAACCTATGTTAGGGTTGAACCTCTAGAGAAGGTTAGCTTCCTCTTGATGTTCACCTAAAATAATGCTAAACTAATGCTACATAGGGAAAAAGGTTATAAATATGGTTAAGGGCTCTTAAGAAATATAAAAGGGTGATACACCAAGGTTAAATGGACACTCACATAAAATTAAACATGCACTAGATCATAAAAAGACAACTATGGCTTAATCAATCTCACAATATCACTAGTTGTATTAATATTTTATAGAAGAGGTTCCAAATGGAACACTATTCTAGCCCTATAAGTTAGTTTGAAAACACCTTGAAAGAGGTAAACACAAGGATAAAAAACTAGGAAGAATCTTCTTCACAAACTCACCATACATAACATAGTAGGCACTGACCAAAGACAAGAGATAGGCAAACAATTGATCCTATTACTTCAAAAGGTAGCTCTTATAATATTTTTAAAAGGTTTAAACATATCAAATGAGCACAATCTTATAAGTGTCTCAATGAGTATCCTTGTCTTAGAATAAAAATTATAACTTTTAAAGACCGAGAACCCTTTTAATGGGAATGAGACTAGGATATATAGGATAAGAGAGAGGGAAATAAGGGATGTGGGAGCATGCCATCATAAAAAAGAACACTTTTTCCTAGGTCATAAATTAATCTTAATCCACAACCTTGATTATTAGATAATGAAAAATTTGCCACTTTTTCGATCAATCAGGATACTACCCATGGCTTGTTGAGTGAGAAAGTTGCCAAATGTTTTGAGGATGTGTTGAATGCTCCTCACTCTAGTTCCCAACACTAGACATTTTATTTGATCCTTAATGCTATATTTTTCTTGAGGAAAAAACTCATACTCATGGACTCATTCTTTTAGGTAGGTATTTGTTGAGATTGGCCATGTTGAAGGATTAAAACCCTTTGCATTAGTCACATGTCTGCTCCACTTTCATATCTAGATCATAGGTCTAGCTTATAGATAGAAAACCAATCTAAGGTCATTGGTTTTATTATCATTATCCATACTCTACCTGATGCCTAGTCCCATTTAGCTATCAACTTACTACTCTGTGATCTACATTAGGTCTAAAAGACCTAATCTATCTTTACAAATCCCTGTTGGTAATGCTTGGTCCCTATCATTTATCTTGGTGCAACTTAGGTCAAGCTCAAGGTTGATTATATGTATAATTACTTGCCTTGGTTAAAAAATGACCCTTCAACCTTTGTCTAAGTCACTTGGGCTCTTTTTTGTTCTCATTGTCCCTCAAAATCTGATTTATCTTGTTGACATACTAACTCATCTCACTCTATTGATTTTGATCTGCATGATCAAATGCTAACCATTGATCCTCTACCAATTGAACATGTTATTAACACATATCATGCAAAAATTTACAATTGAGATTAACTATCCCATTTTAACTACACTCACTATTTGATCTAAATGCTTAATCAAATACCAATTATTGATCTGATGGGACCCACTATTTGAAAGCCAAAAACTAGTTAATGATCTTAAAACTGACATCCTCACTTCTATAAAATGACATTTTAAAGACCATCAATGACATTCATATAGCCTTCAAATTTCAGTTTAAAAGAGTTGGTTTTGCTTGAGCCTAAACTTGACATCAACACAAATGTCTTATGCTGTAGGTCCAACTTTGAAGGCCTATAACTTGAAGTGCAAAAGTCATGGAGGCACCAAAATTTTAGGAAATGAACTTAAGTATAAAAGGAATGAACCCATTTAATCTACTAGTCTTAGGAGCCTTATAAGTGAAGATATTAAATTCATAAGTTGGTTGGTTCAAATGCTTCTGCATGATGTCCTAGTGATGATCAAATTCATTTGGCTAAGTATGGGAAACATAGAAAATTTTGACTAAGGAGACAACTTTGAACATGCATAACTTCTACTACATTTTGGTGGATGATATTAAACTTAGTTCATAGCAACTAGGGAATAGGCTCAAAAAACCCATATGATGATTATCCCCTACAAATATCATACATGTGAGATATAGCTTTGTGAAGATGCTCACTAGGCTCTGCTAAAACCTCTTGAAAATGGCTAAGTATGGGAAAACATGCAAAAGGTGTCTGAGGAGCCAAATTTTGACATGCATAAATTATATTGTGCTTCAATAGAGGACATAGAACCTGATGCATATGATCTAGGCACAAATGTGAACAAACCCATATGACCAATTCTCTTTGACTCATCCACATGTGGTAATGGTGATGTTAGTAAAGTGTTTACTTAAAATTTCTTCTACTAGGCCCAAGTGTCTTAATAAACACAGTGAGGAATCAAATGGATCCCATGCACTTCTTAACCATTCCAAGCATTTTTGACATCCCATGGGGCTATACAAATCTGGTCCTATCTTTAGCAAATGGAAATTTATACTTTAAGTAAACCTAAAGTGTCGTAAAATCCTTGTGTGAAAATTGAGATCCTGGACTCCTTCCATTCAAAACCTCATCTTTAGGATTTGTGTATCATAAAAAATGTTTGAAAGAAGTTAACCTTCAATAAAATTATCAAGGGATAATTTTTTTGAAACAATTATGGCCTTAGAATTTCCTTTCAATCTTTTTGAAATAACCCTTTGCCATTTGAAAATGCCATTTGGAGCTTTTACATTGGTCCATTTTCTCAAGAAAACTACCCTTTAGAAAAAGTGTTTAGGACACTTTGATATGAAAATTACCCCTCTAGACTTTCATTTTGGACCACTTTCCTATATAAATACCCTTCATAAAAAATTTCAAACATTTTCCCCAAAATAATTATGCCTTTGGGAAAATTGTGTGGATAATTTTGCCAAAGAAAATCTAGCACTTAGCTTGAGAAATATCCTTTAGGGTTTTTAAATGGACCACTTTGGCTAAAAAAAGACCCTTCAAAATTTTTTTTGGCACACTTTCCAACAAAATGATCCTTTGGGATTTTTTATTAGATAAAATGTTTGAAACAATTCTCGACACTTAGCCCAAAAGACCTGAAACAAATCTCTCAAAGAAATAACACTTAGCCAAATAAAAGGTTAGAAATAAATGAGCTTAGCAAATAAAAAGCCAAAAATATTTCTTAAGGATTTACCTAAAAATGTTTGACATTTATATTTTATTATTAGCCTCCTCTTAACCTATGCTTGAACTGAAGCTTGATCTTTAATGGCTTAGACATTATCAAAATTTGTTCAGATACCTACTCTTTACAACTGTAGACATGTCCTTTAGAAATTGACAAGATACACTTTTAAGCAAACTCAGAGTGTTTCAAAATATTTAAACTTTATATCATCCCTTTGGTCCATTAATTCATCTAGAAATCCTATACAAGTTTTCTCCATACTTAATCCTTAGGAAACTACACTGCATTTAGGCAAGTTTGGTGTGAGGGCCAAAAATTGCTAACATCTTTGGCGACTCTTAGGGAAAAATGTCTACTATGCTTTGAGAAATCATACCATTTTCCTTATTCATTCCATTGGGCATAGAGTCATTAGCATCTACAACTAAGCTGAACCTATCTTGAAGTAACAAGGATCAAAATAAATGAAATAAAACAAAATGTCCTAAGCACTTTGTAAAAGGAAACAACATAATAGAAAAGAAAGTGCACAAGGCACTTAGAGGAAAGCATAAAGCTATTATAACATGTATAATATGTTATAATGGATGAAATGTTATTAAATAACAAGGATTTATATGAATTCCATTAACTAGAGTGGGTAATACCTATCCATATAGTTGGGCAAGCTAAAAATCATTGTGTTCTTTGAATCCATGGATCAAATAAGGACCACTCCACAAGCTGTCAAACTTGGTATGGTTGCCTAGTTTGGCCTTATTTGAGTTCCATTTGAGGACTAGGTATCCTTCCTTGAATCTCCTTACTGTATCCCTTTTTTCAAAGGCCCTTTTGACCTGAGTTTGATGTGATTATAATGTTTTCATAGTAAGGTCCCTAATTTCTTCCAACTCCATGAGTTCTATCATCCTCACATTCATGGGCTCATCCTCCATCAACTCAAGTTGATGGAATAATTTCAATGTAGTAAACTCAAGGGATATAGGCAATTTGGATTCCATTCTATACATAAAAATATATAGAGAATTACCAATGACAATTTTAGGAGTTACCCTATCAACCCACAAGGTTGTCTTTAGCTTGGTGTGCCATGTTCTTTGATTCTTTTGCATGCTTCTCCTAATGATCCTCAATAAATTATTATTTATGGACATTTTTAGTCTATTTCCTCCAGGATATTAGTTGGAAGACATGTTCAGGTAGATGCCTATCTTGAAATCCTACTTACTTGTCTTCATACCAAGGAATGTAAATCCATTAATAGAAATTATGGTAGATGGGACACTAAACCTAGTTATAAGGCTATCATAGAAATCCAACATTGCACTTTCACTAGCCTCCTTCAAAGAAATAGCTTTCACCCACCTAGTGAAATAGTTAATTTCAATGAATACCCATTTATTCCCTATGTTTGATGGTGGATTGATCATCCATATGAAGTTTAACCCCCATTGCATGAAGCGTTATTCTACCTAGATAGGATTGAGTGGAAGTGTTAGTAGTTATTGCTTTCCTATAAAGAGGGCACACTTCTAACATTTTATAATCCATGCATGAGCATATTTGAAAACATTGGGATAGTAATAATTATCCTTCATTACATTTTATATGGTGGTTTTAGGTTTAAAATGACCTCTTATAGGTCCATCATGGAACTGATTTAAGGGTTTGGTTACTTATTCATCATCTATGCATCTAAGGAGTACCCCATTGAAGTCTTTTTTTAAAAATAAAACCATAAACTAAATAATAAGGTATATATTTAAGCCTAAAATACCTATTTTAGCTTTGTCCAAACCTTGGGGGAATTCTCTTATTGCCAAAAAGTGAGCCATATATTGAAGCCAACTCTCTTAAAGTGGAGGTGCACTTTCTTGTGAGTTGTTTTAGTTCATCAAAATAGCTTATTTGTCTTCTTGGAGGTCACTCACCATGTGTTCACATAAGCCCTTACCCCTAACCAACTTGGTGACCTTGATTTCTATGTCATATTCCATAACCTTTTTGATCTAACATGATCTCTTCTCATTCAAATATTTATTAAGGAGCAAATCCCTAACTCCAAGATGAGACACCATAAGATGTATCCTATTATTGGAAATCATGGGCATGAACTTCTTGAGGCTTCTCAAGGCTAAAAGAACTTACTTCTCAATGTAAGTGTACCTCACCTCATATCCTACCATCTCTTGACTAAAAAAGGTAATTGATTACTCCATTACTTCATCATTCTTTTGCATTAACATAGCTAATATGTTGTAAATGTTAACAAAGGTGTACAAGATGAAGTCCTTGGAGAAATCAAGATTGGGTGCTTGGGTAATGGCCTTCTTGATGGATTTAAAATGTACCTTTTGTTCATCAAACTAAAAAAAACCCTTGGTTCTTCTTTAGCATGATGGTGATAGGCTTGATAAAGTTTGTAAAACTAGGTATGAACCTTCTCACAATGTTGATCTTCCCAAGGAAGCTTTAGATCCCCTTTCTATGATTTAGCAAGGATAAGGGTAAGATAGTACTTATTATATTAGGGTTAATGGATAATCCCTCTTTTGAAGTAATATGACCTAGTAGATTTCCTTCATGCATAGAGAACACAATTTTTGTGGGATTTAAAGAGATCCCATACTCTCTGCATCTCTATAATATCAGCCTAAGATGGTCCATGTGCTCACTAGTATTCTTGGAAAAGACTATGACATCATCTAAGTAGACCAACACCATTTATTTATTAGTCCTTAGAAGGTCATATCTATCACTCTTTTAAAGGTTTTCCCAACATTAGTGTTGACCATTTTGGTCTTATAGGCCAAAAATTGGTCTCCTTCTTTCCCTGCTATCCTAAGCCATCAATCTTGGATGTATTCCCCCTACTGAAATTGTGTCATTTCCCTTTGTAGTAGACCTATTCTATAAAGATCCAAGTGACTTAATATTTTTAGATGTTTAAGGTTGATCTAGAGGTTTATTTCACTATGGGAAGCTAGTTCCAATAGGCCTTTTGGCAAAGGAATATGCCAACTTCAAAGAGATATAAGTATTTTATAAAGCTTCGATGATATAGTGCCCTTATGGAGGGTAGTTAGGTTAGAAACTACACCATTCTAGTAGGCCATGAAGGGCCATTATGGATCTAAAATTGACCTTATGGAGGGCAGAGAGCACCTTTCAAAAAATGCCAAGGCACAAGGCTAAAAGGTAAGTCTTCCATTGGAAGAAATGGTAAAGCAAAAATACAAAGGACTTCTTCAAACTTTTTTCTAAAGAAAATCCATGTAGAACCAAAGGTGAATTCCTTCAAACAAAATGCTTGAAGGAATTACTTTAGACATTTTGTCTAAAAAAATTCACAAAGGAAGGCCAAGACATGAGGAATTAAAGACACATTTCCTTCGAGAAAAATGTACAAAGGAATTCCTTCAGACATTTTCAAAGAAAAAGACAAAGGTATGAAGGTAGGTTTTCCTTCAAATAAAATGTTTGAAGGAATTCCTTCAGACAAAATGTCTAAAGGAATTCCTTCAGATATTTTGTTTGAAGTAATTGAGGAGACAAGAAAGCCTGAGGGAGCCTGAAGGGCAAGTGCCCTTGTGGGGGACTCTTAGCAACCCAAAATGGGACCTTTTACAAGATTTGGAGGGACACCTTCCCTTTGGTAAGTTTTAAATACAAAAGGCCAAAGAAATTACCAAAGGGGTGACAGGCCCAAGAACATCAATTTCAACATGGTGAACTAGCCATTGGAGGTTCAAACATCTAGTGATGAGCACATGAACGTTAAATTCAAGGTGGTGAAATAGCCATTGTTTTTCAAATAGGTGAGAGGCTTGTAGATGAAAAATTTAATAAGATGCATTAGAAACTGATAAAGGAGCCCAAGGAGCCAAAAAAAGATGAGAAGAATATCCTGAGAGAGCTCAAATTACCAAAAAGTGACAAAAAATAGCAAGGAAAAGGGGGAAAAATAGAGAATCCATAACACAACCACGCACACATATGACAACATTTGGAATGTTCCAAAATATGCACCCATCCAAGCATAGACATGAATTAAGCAGTCCAAGTGGTAAAACAAGGTGTTAGCAAGAGAAGTTATTATTGTAGGTGAAATAGTCTCCACCAAGTAGTTATCAAAGAGTGCAAGCATTTAATGGCACAACCTATTTTTCTTCATTTGAGCATGGATGAGTGGATAATCATGTAAGTTTCATAAAGAGGAGTGGCCTTGCCATTTAAATTATCAAGCAACCCATGCTTTTAAATAGACATTTAATATGATTTAAATGCAAAAGTCAAGGCCTATGACTACCCCAACATGGTTCCTTCACCAGACTTCCTCGTTCCAATGTATTCAATGCACCACGGGCCACTTATTCAAAAAGGTGCCATAGTCTTCTCTTTCATGATATATATTGTAACCTCTAATGTTGAGAGGGATATATCTCATTTTGTAAGGTGAAGCCCTACCAAAATTCACCTTTGATCAATAATAATGTGATTTACCTCTATCTAACAGGTTATGCTTTGGAGTGTTTCTATGTATCAATTCTGTGTTCAGTCATTTTAGCTTGATGCTTTCACAAATTGACACCAACACACCTAGTGTAGATAGAGCACCATTTCTATAGGTTAAAAGGAAGTGTTGCACCTGGAGCATAGAGATAAAAAAGGGTTATCAGATAGTGTGTTTTCTATAGTGCCTATGGTAAGTTCATTTTGTGTGTGTCTTCATTAAGCCCATTGTGAAAGCTCCCTACAATCTAGTCTTTTCATCAGATAAAGTGTATGTCTGCCCTCTTCTGGTCTGAAGTGTGAATAAATGAGTGGATCAAAATCATTTGGTACATCACCACTTATATTAGTTTCTATTTTGGTTGTATCCTTCTCTTTTTTTCATCCCCCATTATTAATAGTAGTAGTAAAATACTTTAGATATGCATCAAAGGGAGCTAGCCCTTATCTAGAGATTCTCCCCTTAGGTTTTCTAGACCCATAGTAAGAAGGGAGTCTCCATTTTGCCGCATGGAAGAGATAAGCCCAACTTTATCTCAAGGTTTTAATCTAAAACATCAATAATTAAATAATATAAAAGGTATCTTATGATAATCAAATATCTCCCACTTGGAGGTGAAGGTAGTTTTGTAATATTCCTCGTCTCTCACTAGCACTTCGTTATAACCTGAATATCCATCTAAGAGAGAGAATTATTCTAAGCTAGCAACTACTTTTAGGAGTTTCTCCATAAATGGTAGAGGGTAATTATCCTTCAAAGAGACCCTATTAAGATCCCTAAAATCCACACAAAGTCTAATCTCCCCACTCTTCTTTTTGATAGGTACTAAATTATCTACCCATGAGGAATTCTTAATTGGGAAGATGATCTTGGTTTCAACAAGCTTGGTCAATTCATTTCTCATGAACTCTTCAATACTAGGATTTATAAGCCTCTACTTCTACCTAACATGATTGACATTAGCCTCTAGCTTTATTATGTATTGGGATAGATCAAGATCAAATCCCCTTAGGTCACTATATTTCGAATATAATATGTCTATATACTCCTTATATATCTCTATGAAAGCATGAATTTTAGCATTAGTACTTACCTTTCCAAGTTTGAGGATCTTGTCTTCAAGGATAAGAACTCTCTCACAGTTCTCTTCATTAGTTGACATCACTATTTTATCTTTCCTCATATGGCCCCCTTTATGAAATAAGCCTTCTAGGGTGACTATCCATTTATGAAGCCTATTATAACTTAATTAAATAATCTACTCACTATACTGATGCTATAATTGTTTTTTATTGAGGGAGGAGAACTCTGCTTCTTGTTACAAGAAACATGCAATATGTTTGTCATTTCCATAGACCTACTAGTGACCTTTATTATCTGGCACTAAAGGCATTATTACCACTCTAACATGTGGTTCAACCTTGGTCCTTTTGAATTCATTGGGGATGCCAAAATGAGCCCCATAACTACTAGCCTATCAATATGTTGATTTTGGCCTCTCAACACTGATTGGATGTTGAAAGCTTCAAAGTCCTAAATTAGGTCCCAAAATTAATGTTTTTAGGAATTAATTAAAGGGTTCTTATTGTAATTTTAACCTATGACCTAGAGTATAATGAATTCACTATACCTATATAGTTGAAACTTCTTGATCCTTATCTTATTATCCCATTGAATGCCATGGATGAGACCCTCGTACTCTATTACATTGTAGGAGTAGCTGAATTAAAAACTATGTGAAGAGAATTACTTATCATTTAAATGGGATATTGTATGAAATTATAAATTCATCATGTCTATAAATAAATTGTGGCTCATATAAGATAAATCATACCCACACTTTCGATTGGGAATACATTTGTTAAGCAGGAGCATTACCAATATGGGGATCCTCTAGACCTGATTAGGGGATCACTTGTCACAATACACCATGTGAGGTAGGGTTAAAAAGCCTATAGTATACACAATCACACATAAATCCTATAAGTTACCTAAGGTTTAATATTCACCTATTCTAATAAACAATAAAGTAAATCTAATCTAGTGCACACCAGATCTTGTGGCATAAAGTGGAGGTTATAAACAAAATAAAAAACTAAACTAAACATGCATAGAAGACATATACTCACATAAATTTATAAAAAAATACTAATACATAAAATAAATAATCACAACTACATTATCTATATACTCTTACAAAGGAAAAATAAAGTTAGTAATACTTACCTTGAATATGAACCTGTCGAGCCTCAATCTCTCCCTTGGCCAAGGTGATTCGCAAGAGATTGTTGTGGTTTGCAAGGATAATAGATAAAAATCACCTCTATGATAAAAGAACCTATCTATGCATCCAAAAAACTTATACATAAGATAAGATACATATCTCCAAATAAAGTATGAAACCCTAAACTTTATTCCTGAAGTATAATGGTCAATAAGTATATGTTCATTCACACTTATTCTTCTTCACTTCTCTTATTATAAATAGTTGGAAATGAACTTAGAGGATCTTTACCTAAATCATCCTATAAATTATAGTTATATGAAGTTGACCCAATTAACCCTATATGTTTTTAGGGATAATTTAGTAGGTCTGAGCTAGGTCAGCGAAAAGGTTAAGAAACCCAAAAACTTAAAAATACCCCTAAACTGTATAGGGTCAACCCAATCAACCTAGTACAACTAATTATCCAAAAGGGAATTAAGGAAATGAAAGGAAGATGGAAAGAGGAAAATGATTTTAATGGGTAAGGTTGAGAATAATATGCCTAGGGATAATGTTTTTAGGAGTTGAGTGTTTAGATGATAAGTGGCAAAAGGGACAACAATCTTACCAAGTACCAATGGTCTACCCACCCCTTTTATGGTGTACCCATTAAGGCATGTACTTAGAGAGATTGATAATCGATATGTTTTTTAAAGATATAAAGTTTCAATGATCAATAAAAATTTAAAAATATTATGTGTATACATATACCCATTTGAATATCATCACGTGTCACTTAAGTACAACACGAGATGGTGCTTTGGGAAATAAAACAAGATACACACAATGCTCATGATAAGTAAAGTGTAGTAAGAAAAAAATAAGATAAATTAAAGGATATAATTGAAAAATATTACCTTTACTTACCTTATTTCTATATATAAATAAGTAGACTACAATAGGAATGAAGGCATCCAATGTGAAGAACATTATGCGAGCTTGTAGAAGTTAGTGAAAAAAAATAGCCAAAAATATTTTTTTTGGAAGATAGGTATATATTAATTTAAAATAATCTCTACATAATCATGATTCCAATGCATTTTATGGTTTGAAAAATGAATGAGTAAAAATAAAGATATAAACAAAACAAGGAATCTGCTTGAAAATAATTAAAAAAGTGGAATTGTTGAAAAGTGTTTTTAAAATAGGGGAAAAGACAAGTCATTTGTTATTTTGAATTTTGAAGGAGAGAAGAAAGGATATGGAGATAAAATGAGCTATGATGGTGAGGACATGACATGCTAGACAAGAGGGATGCCTAGATGAAGTAACAGATGTACTACAAGTATGCAACTATGAATCTCAAACCTAGTTTTTGAAGTTTGTAGTCAATTAAGTGTATTTTTAGTAATTTTGAATTTTAAGCATTTATAGATGCTAGAATGAGATAAAATTAGATTATATAGGTATAAAATAAAAATATGGGAAATGGGTTTAGAATAATTAGGAATAAAGTAGGAATATACACTTTTTTAGTAAAATATAAGGGGTCAACAAGAAAAATAAACTAGGTCAACCCCATCGACCTAGTAAGCTGAAACTAGGTAGAATCTACAGTGCCAACCTAGTAGGTATGGGTTGACCCTGTACATTTTTTAGGATACCAAACTAATGTATTTTCATAACTATTTCAAAAGGTACAAAATGATAACACAACACTATGAAGGGTTAAATAAGAGGTTTGGCTAAGATTTTAGAGTCAGCCAGGGCAAAAATAGGGAAATTTTGGTCAAACTAGTTTAACCAAAGAATTAGAATAAGCACGAAAAAACATGTAGAAGGAAAAAAGAGGACTACAATCACCTGAAATAACCCAAGGAGGGTAAGAAAGATTGAGTATGCTAAAAATAGGGTAAAATAAATAAGTTTAAAATTAATTGGGCTTGTTTTTATTTAAAAAGTAAAAATAATATATTGTGACTATACATGACATGAAGGAACTGATACATCCTTTATTATTTCTTAATTTTAGAGATGATATAGGTCCTAGAGATTGGTGGATGTGTCTTGGTTACCAAATTTATTGGAGTGATTGTCAGATGGAGATATGGCTAGAATAGTATCCATAGGTCTAGGAGGTCTAGTAGATATGTGCAGGATCCCCATGAGTGTTGATTTATTAGTCATGTTCCTTAGTTGATATGAATTACTGACTAATACCTTTATATGGGAGTAGATGTGGATGTGATAGAGGTCATCACACTAGAATATTTCCACATCATCCTTAGGCTACCCATAACAAGAGCATTGGTGACCACAGGGTTATTGAACAACATATATGAGAGGAAAGCCTTATCCATGTGGGCTACAAGCTTAGAGAAAATTTTGAGAGGATAGAGAGTCAGTATGGATGGTGCATATACATCATAGATTATAGATATTTATAAAGCTATGATAGGGATTGTGATATAATGGGTGCTATGTCATAAGTCTGATGGAAAGGTACCACTATTTGTGGTAGCCTTGAGTAGGATTATGCTAGAGGAGGGAGTAATATATGATATAAGATTTATCATTTGGGTCCATCTCATACATGATCTATATGAGATGTTTTTTAGAGGGTATAAAACCATCGGACTAATCATATTACTGATAGTTTGGATATATGAGAGGTTTATTATGTATCTGATAGATGGGTTGTCACATGTGGTTAATGATAGGTTACCTCGAGTGTAGATATAGAGAGAGGACCAAATATCATGGGCTATACCCCATGTCCTAGAGATATATTTAGTGAGATGTACAAACATAGTGTGGTAGCCATATCAGCACATAATAAATATATGGGTGAGCTAGCACATAGTTATAATAGTGATAATGAGGTCGTATGTAATTAGACACTACACATAGTGGAGATATCCACATATAGTGGTATAGGTACCAAGATAGATGACCCTACCTCTTCTGGTGACACTATTACTAATGCCTGAGTAGTGGGCTTGACATGTGTGAGATCCACTAGGGAGGAGAGGACTAGGATAGTGAGACTAAAACTTAGACCACATTATGAGTGAACATAGACTAGTCAAGCATGATGGGAAATAGAGCAAGAGTTTAGGGAGGTAGAGGTAAAGATAATAGATTCACTATTATTGATTATATAGTAGGAGGAGCTATGACCATTAAGCATATGATGGTGATAGAGGTAGCAGGAGATAACATAGATCAATGCCATCCCTAATGAACCTGTAAAAGGCTAGAGGAGGGATGGTTGATAGAGAGACTACTCAGGTGCAGGCTGAGATAGATGTGAGCCATGATAGAGGGATTTGAGTTGAAGAGTTAGCCTACATAAGAGGTACTAGGAGGCAACATAGATGGGGAAACTATGTTAGGTGGTCATACAAATGCTAAGACCATAGTAGCTAAGACATAGATAGGTAAGAAAAGATGGTTAAATTATTGTTTTAAGTTTTTATTTAGAATTAGATATAGATAAATATTTTGATATATAATAATGATATAATATCTATTTAGAGTGATTTTTTAGACATAGTTGAAGATTCAAAGGAGAGATGGGGATCCCTAGTGAGGGGATCACTCCATGACATCCTAGATGAGACTCCATAGCTATATGACAATACTACATTAGATGACCCTAGTGTACCATCTACCCAAAATTAGGCAAGCTAGTTTAGACTAGCTAGAGAGGTAGTAAGATAGATATGAGTGTCGAGAGAGAGAGGATGCAACCACTAGTACAAATGGGTGCAAGTTAGATGTAGGCATGGTAGGCCCTAGCTGAGGAGAGAGCTACGTATTTATCCATAGTGATGCATTTGATAGTGATTTGAACCCAGTTGATGTAGTCATAGGTGTAGGTAATACACCTATAGGGATAAGGAGAGGGACAAATATCCTATATGGCCTCTTTATAGTATACTATTTAAAGGAGTTATACTAATGCCTCATTAGGTAGCATCGCTAGGCCATGAGATAGACAAGATGGAGCCTAGTCATAGAGCTAGAGCATTATATATGGTTGTATATGTTGGATCAAATTCATGATATATATATATATATATATATATATATATATATATATATATATATATATATATATATATATATCATGAATTTGATCCAACTTATACAACCATATATAATGCTCTTACATATATAGCCCAGCCATAGAGCTAGAGCATTATATATGGTTGTATAAGTTGAATCAAATTCATGATATATATATATATATATATATATGGATCATTTTGGCATATTTATTTTAATTGTGTATGTTGTCATTATGGTTTACTATGGTTATGGTTGTGGATGCTTTGAATATATTTCTTTCTAGCACATGTATTTTAGTTATTTTTTATATGTTATAGGAAATATATGAGATGTGGTTTCTTTTCTAACATTATATAGGACACATGTATGGTTAAAAATAAACAAGCAAATAGGACTTGGAAAAATATAATCAATCAAGAAAATTTACTACACACTATTTCAAGCTAGGAAATGTGTAATAACAAGAAATGACTAAGTATAAAGAACCAAGAAATGGTAAAACAAGATGGTAAAAAGGGATTTGTTTTTAAACCAAAGTGAAATATTTTTGCACCAAATTAAAACAAGTAAAATCATACTAATTCACATTGGGAAGTATGACAATAATGTAATAAAATGAAAGGTATGTAAAATGGCACAAATG
This sequence comes from Torreya grandis, assembly GCA_037957365.1. Classification (NCBI taxonomy): domain Eukaryota; kingdom Viridiplantae; phylum Streptophyta; class Pinopsida; order Cupressales; family Taxaceae; genus Torreya; species Torreya grandis. Next base: position 3,245,724 of record JARHVA010000553.1, read on the forward strand.
GGATTAAAAAAATCAATTAAGTCAATCAATTATACTAAATCATGTTGGGAAGTATAAAATAAAATAAAATTGGAAAAAAATTGGTCTTAAATTTATCACATTAATTCAAGCTACGAAGTATGAAAAATTCAAAAAATGGTTGTATTATTACATGCACTCAGAAAATAAGAAGATAATATCAAAAGAGAGATGAAGTGAGCATAAAACACACTAAATGAAGCTGGGAAACATGTCAAGGATGTGTAACTTCATAATCAATCAAATATTATCTCATATTTGACACATGTAATTTGGGTATTACGACTTGGGTATTGGAAATTTTTTTGAGGAATGTTGGGTCCTATCTGTGGTTATACAAAGCAACTCATAAATAGTGGGGTAGAATAAATAGGAAAAAGTAGGTAATCAAGGATGTGGGTAATAGGAAGGAAAAGATGGCAAATTTTTAGAGTTGCCTAGACCTATCGATGATCTTATAAAGTAACTAACAAATGAAATCCCAAGGGGAGTGATAAGTAGAAAAAATAATATTTCTCAAGAGGAAATATAAGGAATATAAGGAATGTAAAAATCAGGACTTAGGCATCTTATGAGAAAACCTTAGGAGATAGGAGGCATACTAAGGACATGAGAAAACACTAAGTGACTAATGGTCATCTATTTACAAAGGACACCTATTTGCTATAGACATAAATTTTTGTAGGCAAATAGGCATGTTACTAAGATAAACTCATGAAGGTAGATTGGTACAAGAAAAATTAAAGTTGACCTACCTTCCCATAATATATTCCCTATTCTTTAAGACCCCTTACAGATCCATCGATGTACTATGAAGATTGGGTACTTGCATGAGGAAGTAAGTAGCACTAAAAGATTTTTTTATTCTCCTCTTATAATATATTGGCCTATCATACCCGAAAAGACCTTGCCTCTATCATGAGGATAATTATGGAATTTGAGCTTCAACTATGTGCTTTGAATCATGTCTTTTAGTGTGATTAAAATTTTAAGAATATTTTTGCCTTATATATCATTGATTTTTGTAAAATGAGTTGGCTTTTAACTTTTTATGGATTTTTAAGATTCCTCCTCCATACAAACTTGGAATGACCAATCATGAGAGATGTATTGATACACATGAATGAGCTATAGGCTAAGTCTAAATGAAGCTAAGTAACTAAAGACAAAGAGTGACTAGGAAACTTAGGCTTAACAAAGAACTAATATGTGATATCAAATATCAACCATGTATATTCTTAGTTTGTGAAAAAGGAAGAAGGGAAAAAGGATATCCAAGAAGTGTACTAGTGTAAGGAGATAACAATGAGTAGGATTATTTGCCAATTGATCACATGGTAAAAGGGAGATAATGACCAAAAGGAATAGGGTTTGTATAACCAAGTCATAATGATAATTAACCATGAAAAATGGAGATGAGAAAGCAAATAATCATGAAAAGGAAATTAAATATTTTTGAGAAAAAATAAAGAAAGAGATAGAAAGTAGTTATAAGAAAATAATCATATATGAAATATAAATGATAAGATAAGCAAGATATAGTAAAACAAGTAAGATCACCATATATGATAAGGAAAAATTTGACATTGTGTCAAATGATATAATAGATAGATAAAGATAAGATTGGAGCACATGTCCAACCCAAATGAAAATGTGAAAGCACCATGTATGTTCTCATAAATACTAATAAATCTATCTACACATTATCCAAGACATCGAATAAATCTCTATGAAGCTAAATATGAACTATTACTAATGTCTCATCAATATTCAATGAATATTGGGCAAATAATTATCTTTTAATCTCTCCATAGATAAAGAAGGAATGATCAATAGATCATGTGTTAGGTATGTGGAGCTAAAAGCTTCACCAAGGAGCATAGACAAACAGGTTCGGGTCTACACAGACGCCGGCGTCGGTCAGGAGCGACCGACGTCGGTCAGTTGCAGTTCAGAGGCGCCGACATCGGCAGTATGGTCGGCCGGTGACGGTCACAGGCGAACAGGCAGGAACCGACGTCGGTTACCTACGTGTCCAGAAAGCTATTTCTGAGGACAGAAGCGAGTGTTTGCATGATGAGTTTGAGTTGTAGACTCAAGCTCGCGTCTCTATTGTTAGCAATATTATTTTTAGAGCCCTTGTTGAAGAGGCTTAACTATTTGTTGTAAGAGCATGCTCAAGTCTCCTATTTCTATATGTAGGAGAGATCTTCTAATCTATTGTATGATGATGATGAGAGAGTGTAATAGAGTACGAGTAGAACATTGTGAATGTTTGAAGGACTGTACTTTAGAGAGAGCTCTTGAGGAATAGAGATCTAGTGAGAGATCTTGTGTGCATCTGAGAGAGGTGTGGAAGAACAAAGTTCTTCATTTGTATTCCTATTGTAAAGAGTTTTTAATACAAGTTTTCAGGGTGTTTTCTTGTATATCTTGTTCTGTGCTATTTATCATTTCAGTTACTTATCTATCTGATTTATTTCTGCATTCATTGCTTTCATAAGTGTAATCCATTGTTGGTTGATCCCCAACAAGTGGTATCAGAGCTCAGGTTCACTAACAGGTGGTTCAGATCTGTGTAGTGTGTTCGGATTACAGGTTGCTCACAGGGATTTCTGTTTGAGTGGGAGAAGCAATGGCAGAGGAAAGTAAGTTGAGAATGGAAAAGTTTAATGGCAAGAACTATCAGCACTGGAGAATGCAGATAGAGGACTATCTATATCAGAAGGATCTTTACTTACCGTTAGGTGGGATAGCAAAGAAGCCCAAGGACATGGAGGATGAAGAATGGGAAGTTCTTGACAGAAAGGCTCTTAGTTCTATAAGACTAAGTATGGCCTCCACTGTGATATCTAATTTGTCACAGGAAAAAACTATGGTAGAGTTAATGACCACGTTAGCAAATTTGTATGAAAAACCCTCCGCTTCAAACAAGGTATATTTGATGAAGCAGTTATTTAATTTGCATATGCAAGAAGGTGGATCTGTTTCTAATCACCTGAATGATTTCCATGGTATTGTTAATCAGCTAAGTTCTGTTAATATTGTATTTGAAGATGAAATAAAGGCTCTTTTAATTTTATGTTCTTTGCCTGAAAGCTGGCATGGCTTGGTAATGGCAGTTTCTAATACTGCTTCTGCTTCGAATATTTTAAAAGTAGAGGATGTGGTTAGTGTTATTTTGAATGAGGAAATTTGCAGGAAAAGCACAGAAGAGACTTCTGGGACATCCGGGAACACTTTAAATTTTGAGAGCAGAGGAAGGCAAAAAGAAAGGAGCAAGAGGAGATCAAGATCTAAGTCTAAGGGAAGAGGCAGATCCAAATCCAGGAATGGCAGAAGGCCACAATGCTGGAACTGTGGAAAGTTGGGGCACATAAGCAGAGATTGCTGGTCAAAGCCTAAGGAGGATAATCAGCACGAAGGAAAGGAAGAGACAAAGGTTGCAGGTATTGCACAGGATGCTCTTATTTTCTCTTTGCATAATAACATAGAATCTTGGGTATTAGATTCTGGTGCATCTTTCCATGCTACCCCTAACAGAGAATATTTCAGTGACTATGTCCATGGAGATTTTGGAATAGTGTACTTGGGGGATGATGAGCCTTGTAAGATAATTGGCAAAGGTAAAGTGCAGCTAAAGATGCAGAATGGCAACACATGGGTGTTGAGGGATGTGATGCATGTTCCTAGTTTGAAGAGAAATCTGATTTCTGCAGGTAAGCTTGGTGATGAGGGTTGTACAGTAACTCTCACAGCAGATTCTTGGAAAGTGACCAAGGGTGCACTGGTTATGGCCAGAGGTAAGAGAGAAGGTACTCTCTATTTGTGTAATTGTATTACTAACAAATCTCCTTCAGTTTTATCTACTTCAGATGTGGATGCTAAATTGTGGCACTCAAGGCTTGGCCACATGAGTGAGAAGGGGATGTCTATCCTTAAGTCTAAAGGTATGCTTTCAGATTTGAAAAGTATGGATCTAGAATTTTGTGAGCATTGTGTGTTTGGAAAATAGAAAAGGGTTAGTTTTCTAAAGACTGGGTCTACTAAGAAAAGGCAGAAGTTGCAGCTTGTTCACACAGACGTGTGGGGACCGGCTCACGTAGTCTCTATTGGTGGATCACAGTACTATGTTACATTCATAGATGACGCCACAAGAAAGGTATGGATCTACTGTATTAAAAAGAAATCTGATGTTTTTGAGACTTTTAAGAAATGGAAAGCCATGGTTGAGAATGAAACAGGCAAAAGATTAAAGTGCTTGAGATCTGATAATGGTGGTGAGTTCTGCAGTCTTAAGTTCAAATTGTATTGTTACATAAATGGGATCCGTAGGCAAAGGAGGGTTCCAAGGACACCTCAGCAGAATGGTATTGCTGAAAGGATGAACAGGACTATCATGGAGCGTGCAAGATGTATGAGATTGCATGCAGGGTTGCCCTTAGAGTTTTGGGCAGAAGCAGTTGACACCGCAGTGTACCTGATCAATAGAGGACCCTCTACAGCTCTGGATGGTGGAATTCCAGAAGAGGCATGGACAGGTAAAAAGGTTGATCTCTCATATCTCAAAGTTTTTGGTTGTGAAGCCTTTGTGCACATAGATAAGGAAAATAGAAAGAAGCTTGATGCTAAGTCTATGAGGTGCACGTTTATAGGCTATGGCTCAGATGATTTTGGTTTCAAATTTTGGAATCTAGGAACTAACAAGGTAATTAGGAGCCGTGATGTTGTTTTCAATGAAAGAGTGATGTACAGTGATCAGACAAGGAAGCTAGATCAAGCTGGGCAGAGCAATAATGAGTTGGATGAAATTATGGTCCAAAATGAGCTCGTGGGAAAAAGAAATAATCACTTACAGGAAAACACAGAGACCGACGTCGGCAGGTTTGGAACCGGCGTCGGGAGTACAGAAACTGATGTCGGTCACACAGAGACCGACGTCGGCAGATCAGGCACCGGCGTCGGCCAGGAAGAACCGGCGTCGGCCAGTAACAGGTCTACAGGTGGCCGAGGTCGGTCACTATCAGAAAATTTGGGTGGACAGATTGTGGAAAATGAGTCCAAGACACCAATCAGGAGGTCTGAAAGGGTAAGTAAGCCTCCAATTAGATATTCTCCTTCTTTATATTATTTATTGCTAACCGATGGTGGAGAACAAGAAAGTTTTGAAGAAGCTTTACAGGTGGAGTCCAGGAGTAAGTGGGAGCTTGGCATGGTTGAGGAGATGGAGTCCTTAAGAGAGAACCAAACATGGGATTTGGTTGAATTTCCAGCTGGTAAGAGAACACTGAAGAACAGGTGGACTTACAGGTTGAAGGAAGGTGAGGATGGTCAAATGAGATACAAGGCCAGATTGGTTGTGAAAGGATTTGCACAAAAGCCAGGTATTGACTTTGGCGAGATTTTTTCTCCAGTTGTTAAGATGACTTCTATAAGGGTTGTACTGTCTTTGGTTGCTTTTGAGGATTTGCATCTCGAGCAGCTAGATGTTAAAATAACATTTCTTCATGGAGATTTAGATGAGGAAATTTACATGGAACAGCCAGAAGGTTTTGAGGTCAAGGGTAAGGAGAAACTAGTGTGCAGGTTAAAGAAAAGCTTGTATGGCCTCAAGCAAGCTCCAAGGCAATGGTACTTGAAATTTGACAGGTTTATGACTGAGCATGGTTTCAGTAGGTGTCAATCAGACCATTGTGTATATTTTAAGAGATTTGATAACGGTAGATACATTATTCTATTGTTGTATGTAGATGACATGCTGGTTGCAGGGTCTCACATGCAGGACATCTCAGAGCTTAAGGTGAAGTTAGCTCAAACGTTTGCTATGAAGGATTTGGGAGCAGCTAAGAAAATCCTTGGCATGAGCATTAAGAGAGACAGAGAAAATCACAGGTTGATATTGTCTCAAGAAGATTATGTGGACAAGGTGTTGAAACGGTTCAACATGCAGGATGCGAAACCGGTAAGCACACCTTTGGCAGGACATTTCAAGTTAAGTAAAGAACAATGTCCCAATTCACATGATGAGGTAGAGTACATGAACAAGGTTCCATATTCTTCCGCGGTAGGAAGTTTGATGTATGCAATGGTGTGTACTAGACCAGATATTGCCCAAGCAGTGGGAGTAGTAAGCAGGTATATGGCCAATCCAGGAAAGGAACATTGGAAAGCAGTACAATGGATCCTTAGATATCTGAGAGGAACCAACAGTAGACACTTATGCTATGGAGGTTCAGATACTTCTCTACATGGGTATGTAGATTTAGATATGGCAGGGGATTTGGATGGCAGGAGGAGCACCACAGGTTATGTTTTTACTGTAGGTGGAACGACAGTTAGTTGGATTTCTAAGTTGCAGAAGGTTGTAGCCTTGTCAACTACAGAAGCAGAATATATTGCAGCTACAGAAGCTAGCAAGGAGATGCTATGGATGACGTGGTTCATGGAAGAGCTTAGAAGGGAGCATGGGAGTTGCAGATTGCATAGTGACAGTCAGAGTGCAATCCATTTGGCTAAGAACTCAGCTTTCCATTCTAGAACCAAGCACATACAGCTAAGGTACCACTTCATACGGCAGGTATTGGAAGATGGTGAGTTGAAGCTGGAGAAGATCCATACAGACATGAATCCTGCTGATATGCTAACAAAGCTGGTTACTAAGGAGAAGTTGAATCTTCATTCAACTTCTGTTGGTCTTCACGATTGAGTTAAAGATGGAGGAGCTAGAAGATCTTGCTGTACAGGTATTGGTGCAGCTGGTTTATCTCCAAGTGGGAGATTGTTAGGTATGTGGAGCTAAAAGCTTCACCAAGGAGCATAGACAAACAGGTTCGGGTCTACACAGACGCCGGCGTCGGTCAGGAGCGACCGACGTCGGTCAGTTGCAGTTCAGAGGCGCCGACATCGGCAGTATGGTCGGCCGGCGACGGTCACAGGCGAACAGGCAGGAACCGACGTCGATTACCTGCGTGTCCAGAAAGCTATTTCCGAGGACAGAAGTGAGTGTTTGCATGATGAGTTTGAGTTGTAGACTCAAGCTCGCGTCTCTATTGTTAGCAATATTATTTTTAGAGCCCTTGTTGAAGAGGCTTAACTGTTTGTTGTAAGAGCATGCTCAAGTCTCCTATTTCTATATGTAGGAGAGATCTTCTAAGCTATTGTATGATGATGATGAGAGAGTGTAATAGAGTACGAGTAGAACATTGTGAATGTTTGAAGGACTGTACTTTAGAGAGAGCTCTTGAGGAATAGAGATCTAGTGAGAGATCTTGTGTGCATCTGAGAGAGGTGTGGAAGAACAAAGTTCTTCATTTGTATTCCTATTGTAAAGAGTTTTTAATACAAGTTTTCAGGGTGTTTTCTTGTATATCTTGTTCTGTGTTATTTATCATTTCAGTTACTTATCTATCTGATTTATTTCCGCATTCATTGCTTTCATAAGTGTAATCCATTGTTGGTTGATCCCCAACATCATGTTGAGGAGGGAAATTAGGTAAGGGATGGGCAGGATAATGAATGGGATCAAGCTCTATGAGATATTCAAGAATCACTAGTGGATAAGGATCCATGGGTGGGGGAAGGTCCACAAGTGAAGGAATCATAGGTAATGGCACAGATGATGGTGAAGGGACCATAGGAAGTGATGGAACCATAGGAAGTGGAACCATGGGAGAAGAAAGAGGAGCCTTCTTGTGGGGATTATCTATGGCTAGAGTGGTAGAAGGCCTAAGAATAACTATAAGGTGATCCTTAAGATTTTGAAGGATTTAACAATGATTGGTATAATGGATATTGCATAGATGCCATAGATAATATATCTCACCATACTTGGGTATATATTCAAGAAGTATCTTTGGGGGAGGTATGGATTTGTCTGATGATGGAGAAGGATGAAAAGTATCCATATATTTTCATAGCTTATAATAATGGTTGGAAGAATGATTATCTATCTTATGGAAGCAACATATATGTTTTTGAATGGTTTTAGTAGAATAACTCATGGAATGAGGTGTAATAGGAGTAGAAGAAGAGAGAAAAGAATCATCATCCCATTTGGTGGGGAATGATGCCATCTTAGGTAAATGAAGCAAACCATCACCAAAGGAGGGTGATGATGAGGAAGAAATAGAACTAGGCTTAATGGAAGGATTAATGGAATTGGAAATAAGGGTAGGCTCAACAATAGTAGGAGAAAAAATAGGCTTGACTATAGTGTGCTCCACTAAGGGAGGAGTAGTATCTATATAATGTCTAAGGATAATCACACTAACCTTAAGGGTAAACAAAATATGAGGGTGAGGGTACCTAGTAAAATGGTAAGGCTTAGTCATAGCATGGTGCATGAGCATAATCCTACATGGATCCTCAAAAACTAGAGGTGTTGCTGCCATCTCTACCCTATGATAAAGGGGGAAAATACAAGAATTAGGAACTATAAGTGAAGGAAAATGATGAGATGCTCAAAAAGACTCAAGTAAAGAATAATGATAATGGATAATATCGAGATCATACGCTTGTATAAGACTACCTAACAATGGATCATCTAATGAATAACCACCATCATAATCTAAGGTATGAAGGTCAATGACACAAATAGGGAGACCTTATAATTTGATGAAGTATGGTGAATAAAATGCCTAGTCTTGGTTAAGACTATAAGATTGTCATCGTAAGGAGGTTTATAAGAACAAAGTTGTAAGGAAGTAGGAAGCTATGAGATGAGATGAGGTGAGATATCTAAAGTTTTGATCTTTAAGTTAATATCATTGGGTTCCTCATCATCAAAATCTAAGAGGTTAGGAGGAATGTTCCCAATGAGTTTAGGATGCCCACTGTAAACTCACATTGAATTAAGGGGAAAGTTGAGACATTGATCCTCATAGAATGAAATACTTGTCAAAGGATCAAGAGTATGAATCTTGAAGACACAATGATTTTATAATTGTTCAAAATTCCAAGGGTTAGTGTCACCTTGAATCTTATAAATGGCTCCATTATGAGGGAATTTAACACATTAGTAGGTAGAAGAATCAATATCTCTCAAGAAGTTATCCCATGGCCTATCAAGTAAGATATTATAATAAAAGGGGAAGTTAAATATCATCACCTTAAAATAGATGGTGACAGGTGGGATAGCAATGGGAAGCCACACATAACATAGAGGAGGCATTTTACTTCTATCATATGCTTGTAAAGTGTTGCATGTAGACTTGAGATTAAATTTTTAATACCTAAGAGTCTTAATTAAATTAAGATAAGTAACACACATTCTAGTACCCTCATCAATAAATGCATGATTAAATTAGATATTTCCTATTTAAATACTAATGAATTAGGGAGGATCATATACATGAAGAAGAATCTCATAAATAATCATAGAATCTATGGGAAATTTAAAGGAAAGAGAAGTGTCTATAGTTTCATCGATGTTGATAGATATCTCTTCATATTATTATAATATACTATCCTCAGATCCAGATAAATTTGCCTCATGTCTTTCTAGGAGAGGATGAGGGACACTCATCTTGAATAGTAGCTGCATAAGATGATTTCTAAGATATGGAAAAGTCATCATAATCTCAAGAAATATAATTTGGGATTGGAGATTAGTGAGTTTCATGATGGGATCCCACTCATCATGCCCATAATAAGGTTTTTAGATATAGGTCCATAATGATTAAGGAGGTCCTTGGAAGGAAGAGTTAAAGACATTAGAATTTATGTTGTTAAGAATAAAAAGGTTTAGAATAAAGTTGTAAATCATTTTGAGATGATGAAGTAGTTGGTTCAATTTAATTTTGAGAATCATTAGAAGTTTTAATAAAATCTTGATTATCATTAGTACTGGAAGATGATAAAAAAAGTGGTAGAAATAGAATGGGAAGTGTTATCCAAGGGAGAATTGTAAACTAGATCATCAAAGGTTATAAGATATTCTTTCCCTAGCTCATTTAAATGATGTGGAGAATAATCTTGGATAACACAATATGTTTGAGATGAATCAAGAGTTTAGATAGTTTTCAAATCAATGAAATACACCACCCTTCACTTATTAGTCATAATAACCACATTCAATTTAGAATCAAGGTCAACGAGGCTTTCTAAATTATTGGTAAAAGGGGTGGGATTATCTTGGATGTCTTGAATATATTGATTATTAGGAAGTGGGTCTTTGTAGATAGATAAATGAACTTTTACTTAATTTAAAGATTGAGTTTTATCATGTGTTTTATAATCCTCAAAAGTAATTCCATAATATTGTTGGTACTTTCTAATGATAGAATCATGATCAAAATTAGGACTAAGTAGAAATTCCATAGTTAAATTACTAAGTTATCTACATGTCTCATGAGAATGACCCCAACTAGCATGAAACCAACAAAACTTATTAGGATCATACCAAGATTTCATAGGATGAGTAGGGTGAAGCTCTCATTGAAGAGGCCTAGGTAGACATTAAATAAATTTAGTTGAGGATATAGGTTTGTGAACATTGATGTTATCTAATTAAGATAAATAAGGATTAATATATTGTTAAGAAAGTGGAGCTAGTTTTGATGATTGGTTAGGAATGACATCTTGAACATTGTGAATGGTGTCATAAGAATCTGTAACACCATCATTGGTAACATTAAGATTTTTTATCTTAAGATATGAGGACCCACATAAGATTGGGGTGGATTGAATTGATGCATTAAGAAATATTGATGTTTATCTTGGTCAATAACTTAGTCAAAGGTATGTGGAGAGAGACTTTGGACTCAATATTATAATTTAGGGAAAAGGGCATTGGTAAAGAGATGGAAAAGATTGTCATTGGCCATGTTATGTTTACATTTATTTGACAAAGTCTTCCATATTTTAACAAAGGGTTGAGATTTTTTCATTTTCAATTTATGAAATGGGCCAAAGTGTTTTGGGAAGATAACTAGTTTGGAAATCTTACGCTAAAGGATTCTCTAAATCCTCCAAACTAGTAATGAAATGTGGTCTAAGTTGATTGTACAAATCTAAGGCATTACCTATCAGGGTTTTGGCAAGGATATTGGTAGAAACAAAGGTTTTTAATTTTACCTAATCCTTATAAAGATTTCCAAATGTCCTAAGATGAAGGGTAGGATCAGTTGATCCATTATAATAAATTGTAGGTGTTATACCTCTTCTGTCAATGTTATCAATTTGAGTAGTAAGAGGTTCATTTTGTGGATGATTAATGGTTTTGTTTATTAAAGGAGGATTTAGAATGATATTTCCTTGAAAATATAGAAGAGGAGGTGGGGTAAAATTTTGGTTATGTGTTCCCCAATCCATTTGTTATGGATGAGATTGAAGGTGGTTTTGCATTCTCATCATTTAATTTGTGTTATGAGATTGAAATGTATTCATTTGATTAAGAGTTTACAACAAAAGTTGATGTGTTTGATTAACATTAGTAGAAGAATTAGGTTTGGAATTAGTGTTAGTATTAGTGGCTTGGGTACCACTATTGGTGTTGATAGGAGCTTGAGAAGAATTATGAGAAAAATTTGCACTAGTGGTAAAAATTCTTCTCAAGCAAAAGTGGAAAAATTTGCCTGTGTAGCAAAAGATGGAATAATAAATGGTTAATATGAATAATAAATAGAAGCATGATTACCTTGGGTAGTAAATGAAGCAATAGTTGATGTATTAAGGATAGTGGATCTTAAAATAGGCCCACTAGATGTATAACCTATCATGTTAGTGGATATACTAGGCATGGAGGTGGAAGAAGTTAGAGAAGAAGAGGTCATGGTATGAGAATGGGTTATAATCAAAGGAGGAGGATAAGAATAAAATAAAGTGGTACCCACAAATCCATCTGGTAATGTAGGATTAGGTGAATGATGATCTTCAATTTGACCACTAATCATAAAACTGTAAATAGTAGAAGGATCCTTTCCTTGATGTTGAGGAAATTTTGAGATAAAAAAGAGCATTTCAGGAGTATACTCTAACTTAGGTTGGTCCTCTAAGAAAAGAGGAGAATTAAGATATAAAGAGGTATTATGAAGGGTCCCATAATTCATTTTGTGAGTGATAATCTGAACATTACTAGCATCTAAGAGAGGAGCCCTACTCTTACTATGAGAGACCTTATGAGGATTGGTAAAGTTCATCATGTTTATTGAATACAACTTAGTGTCACTATCAAGCATAAATTTCATGATGAATGGAAATGAAGAAATATGAGAAAGCAAAGAACCAAGAAGTGATTAAAATAGTACAAGGTCAAATAGGTCAACCTAACACATAAATAGGGACTAAAAAATAGTACATGGTCAATTGGGTTGATCTAGTAAAGTTAACAAGAGATAGAAAAAGAGGTAAAAAGGGATATAAATATTACAAGGTCAATTGGGTCAATCTTGTACCATGCGTAGAGGCTAGAAAAAGGTATAGGGTAGACTAGGTCAACCAAGTATAGTAGATAGGAAAGAAAAGAAAGTTTGTAACAAGTTTTGAATTGAAACAAGTTAATTTTTATAGCTAATCTAGGAAATTAAGAACTGAAGGGAAACAAATACTTAATTGGATCAACATTGGTCAATTAAATTGAAGAATAAAATTAAAAACATTGCACTAACATTGGCTAATACAAGTTTTTGTACACACAATTGAGCAAAGAACAAGCAATCAACAAAACATAAAGAGCTAAATAATTGGTCAACCAAAGATGTTTTATTAGATTATTAAGAAATGATTTTAAATGTGATGTGAAGTTGGATGTAAGAAAGGAACTAGATAGAAATATAAGGATGGTTTAGGTAATATGGGATGAAAGGGACTATAGTGGCAATAGTATAGACTTGATATTGGGGCATACCACATCACTTCACACACTACAACAATAAAGGTGTCAGGTGCTTAGCTAGAACATACCATTAACCATGATTTATACTTGACCAGAGTATCAAGTTCACTTCCTCCTTGTTGATGAAATCCAAGTAGGTTGGCCTTAGGTACACAAATGATTAAATGCTTGTTTAGATTTTTGTGATTTGGATATGTGGACATAAAATATAAATAGTGAAACTAAATGGTCAATTATGAGAAACCCCTAATTAGACTATGTGATCTATTCTAAGCATGAAAAAAATAAGAAAAGAAAGTGTGAATTAATTAATAACATATAGATATTAATTCCAACTTGAAATAAGGTATAGTATTGACATTATATGCATAAAATACAAAACAAGGTCGATAGGGTAAGACCTATATTGTGAAAGGAAGGTTTGAAAATGAATAAGGTCATCTAAGGTCTATCTAGTTATTCATAAAACACATAAAACATAAAACTAGGTTGATAGGGTCGATCTAGTTAACTATACAGGGGCAGTTTTAAAGACTACAAACTATGAAAAGAAAGACAAAAAATAAAGAGATAGAGAAATAGAAATGAACCTTGGTGGATCAGAGATGTTGAGAATGAATATTTCTAGTCATAAACCTTGGAATATGCTTGAAAAATTTGCTAACTAGGTTGAATGGGTTCATCAAGCTATGCAGAATCCTACTCCTAAGTGCCTAAAATGTATAGGGTTGATTGGGTCAACCTAGTAGCTGAATTTGGATGCTTAAAAGTGTACAAGGTTGATTGGGTTGACCTAGTAGTCTAAACCAAAAGTATGTAAAATTATATTGCATCATTTGAGTTGATCTAGTTACTTGTTCCTAAGAACCTATGTACAATGATTAAAATTGGGTCGATAGAGTCGATCTAGTATGATAGATATATGAACAAAATAATGAAAGAAAATGAAATAAATCCCACAAAGATTAGTTTCACGTTGGGTTCACTAGAATTTATGTAATTAGAAATGCATCATGTATATAAATTAACCTTGGATCGAAGAAGATAGAGCATACCTACACTTATAATTGGGAATACATTTGTTAAGTAGGAGAATGACCAATATGGGGATTCACTAGACCCGATTAGGGGATTACTTATCATAATACACCATGCGAGGTAGGGTTCCAAAGCCTACAATCTAACACAATCACACAACAACATTAAAAGTATTCTAAGGTTTAATATTCACCTATTCTAATAAAAAAGAAAGTAAATATAATCTAGTGCATACCAAATCTTGTGGCACAAAGTGGGGATTAGAAATAAAACAAACAACTAAAATAAACATTCATAGAAAACATATACTCACATCAATGTATAAAAAATATTAATACATGGAAGAAAGAAGCACAATTACATTATGTATCTACTCTTACAAAGGAGAAATAAATTTAGGAATACTTACCTTGAAGATGAACCCATCGAGCCTCAATCTTTCCCTTGGCCAAGGTGTTTCACAAGAAATTATTTTAGTATGTAAGGATAATAAAGACAAATCAGCTCTAGGATACATAACCTATCTATGCATCCAAATGACTTCTCCACAAGATAAGATCTATATCTCCAAAGAAAGTATGAAACCCTAAGCTTTATGCCTCAAGTAGAATGGTCAATAAGTAGATGTTCATTATCACTTATTGTTCTTCACTTCTCTTCTTAAAAATGGTTGGAAATAAACTTGTATATATATGTGGATCTTTTCTTAAATCCTCCTAAGAACATCAGCTATACAGGGTCAACCCAATCAACCCTGTATGTTTTTGGGGACAATTCACTAGGTTTAAGATAGGTCGGCTGAAAGGCTAACAAACCCAAAAAGTGAAAAATACCCCTAAACTGTACAAAGTAAAACCAGTCGACCTAGTACAGCTGACTATCCAAAAGGTAATTAAGGCAAGAAAAAGAGGATGGAAAGTCAAAAATGACTAAAATGGGTAAGGATAAAAATAATAAGCTTAAGGTTAATTTTTTAAGGAGACGATTATGTAGATGGAAAATGGTAAAAGGGATAACAATCTTACGAAGAACTAATGATTTTACCACCCCTTTCCTAGTGCACCCCTTGAGTCATGCACTTAGAGAGATTGAGACTCAATAGGTTCCTACAAGATAAAAAGTTTTAGTAATCAATAAAAAGTTAAAAAATATTATGTGTATATATATGCCTCACTCAAATATCATCATGTGTCACTTAAGTGCAACATGCGATGGTGCTTCGAGAAATAGAACAAAATAACACACAACACCGATGCTTAGTAAAGTGAAGTAAGAAATAAATAAGTGAAAGGATAAAATTACAAAATTCATGCTTTTATTTACGTTAGTACTATAGATAAATAAGTATACTATAAGAGGAATGAAGGCATCCAATGTGAAGAACACTAGGCAAACCTATATAAGTTAGTGTAAAAAAAATAGCAAAAATTAAATTTTTTAAAATATAGTCATAGATTAGTGGAAAATAATCTCTACATCATCATGAATATAATGCATTTTACAATTTGAAAAATGGATGAGCAAAAATAAAGATATAGACAAAATAAGGAATCTACCTAAAAATAATTGAATAATGTTTTTAAAATAGTGGAAAAGACAAGTCATTTATTATTTTGACTTGTGAAGGAGAGGAAAAAGAGCTCTAGAGATCAAATGAGATGGGAAGAAAGGAGATGACAAGCTAGATAAGAGGGATGCCTAGAGGCAACAATGGATGCACTATGGGTATGCAAATATGAATCTCAAACCTAGTTTTTGAAATTTGTAGTGAATTAAATGTATATTTAGTAATTTTGAATTTTAAACATTTCTAGATGTTACAATAAGACAAAATTATATTCTAGGGGTGTAAAATAATAAGACAGGAAGTGATTTTAGAGGATTTAAGAAGAAAGTGGTAAAAATATACTTTTTAAGGAAAATGCAAGGGGTCAGTAAGCAAAATGAATTGGGTCAACCCAGTCGACCCAGTAGGCTAAAACTAGGTAGAATCTATAGTGTCGACCCAATAGGTATGGGTCATCCTGTACATTCTACAGGATACCAACCTAATGTAGTTTACCAACTGATTCAAAAGGTTCAAAATGATAATTTAACACTAGGAAGGGGAAAATAAGAGGTTTGACTAAGATTTTGGAGTCAACTTCGGCAAAAATAAGGAAATTTTGGTCAAACTAGTTTGACCAAAGAACCAAAATAAGCACAAAAAAGTGTGTAGAAGGCTAAAATAGGGTTAGAATGGCCCAAAATTACCAAAATAAGGAAAAAGGACTAATTAGGCTATAAATAGGGTGAAATGAATTAAAAAAATAAGTTTAAAATTAATTAGGATCATTTTTTATTTAAAAATGTAAAAGGAATGTATTGTGACTATACATGACATGAATGAATGGATACATCCTTTGTTGTTTCTTGGTTGCAAAGATGATGGAGGTTTTAGAGATTTGTGGATGTGTCTTCCTTACCAACATTATTGTAGTTATTTTTAGATGGAGATAGGGCTAGAATAGTATCTATAGGTCTAGGAGGCATAACTGATATGTGCAGGATCTCCATGAGTGTTGATCTATTAGTCATATTCCTTAGTTACTAGGAATGATTCAATAACACCTTTACATGGGAGGTGGATGGGGATGTTGTGGAGGTGGCCATTACACTAGTGAATGTCTATGCCATCCTTGAGCTACCCATAGTAGGAGCATCGGTGACCATAGGGATACCAGATAACATAGAAGAGAGGAGAGCCTTAGTCATGCAAACTATAGGCTTAGAGATAATTTTGGGAGGATGGAGAGTTAGTATGGATGGTGATATACATCATAGATTCTATACATCTAGAAATCTATGATAGGGCTTGTGACATAGTGGTGCTATGTCATAAGTCAGATGGTAAGGTACCACTATTCATGGTAGCCTTGAGTAAGATGATGATGGAGGAGGGAGTTTTATATGATCTAAGATCTATCATTTGAGTCCAAATCATAAATGATCTATATGAGATGTTAGTCAGAGGATAGAAGACCATGAGATTGATCATATTTCTAAAATCTTGGATATATGAGAGGGTTCCTATGTATTGACCAACTAGGTTGCCTTATGTGGTCAATGATAGGTTTCCTCAAGTATAGAGATGGAGAAAGGAATAGGTAGTGTGGATCATTCCCCATGTTAAAATTATATATCAAGTGTTATGCATACATATATTATGGTATCCATATGAGCAAATAACAACTACATGGGTGAGTTAACACAAGGTTTCACTAGTAATAGTAAGGATAGAGGTTATTAGACACTACACATGGTAGAGAGAGACACATCTGGTGGTATGAGTAATAGGATATATTGGCCTTCCTCATCTAGTGAAATTTTTATTGATGCCCAAGAAGTGGGCTCAGTATGTGAGGGAGTCATGTGAGAAGAGAGGACTAGGACCATTGATAATGAGACTAAAACTCAAACCACATCTTGAGTAACCATGAAATAGTTGAGCATGATGAGGAATAGAGTAAGAGGATAGGGAGGTGAAAGTAGAGATACCAGATATACCACTACTAGTTATGTAGTAGGATGGGCTACAGATATTGAGGACACAATGGTGATAGAGATAGTATAGATCGATGTCATCTTTGATGAACTAGCAATGGAGCCAAAGGAGGGATGGATGATAGAGAGACTGATTAGGTATAGGTTGAGACAAATGTGAGCTATGACATATGGATTTGATTTGAGGAAGTGGCCTATATGGGAGGTACTAGAAGGCCATGTAGATGGGGAAATTATGATATGTGGTCATGTAGATGGTGAGACCATAGTAGTCAAGACATAGATAGGTAAGAAAAGATGGTTAAATTATTAATTTAAGTTTATAATTGGAAGAAGAGATAGATAGATAGAGCATCATGCACAACTCTCCACAAAGGAGAAATAAATTTAGGAATACTTACCTTGAAGATGAACCCATCGAGCCTCAATCTTTCCCTTGGCCAAGGTGTTTCACAAGAAATTATTTTAGTATGTAAGGATAATAAAGACAAATCAGCTCTAGGATACATAACCTATCTATGCATCCAAATGACTTCTCCACAAGATAAGATCTATATCTCCAAAGAAAGTATGAAACCCTAAGCTTTATGCCTCAAGTAGAATGGTCAATAAGTAGATGTTCATTATCACTTATTGTTCTTCACTTCTCTTCTTAAAAATGGTTGGAAATAAACTTGTATATATATGTGGATCTTTTCTTAAATCCTCCTAAGAACATCAGCTATACAGGGTCAACCCAATCAACCCTGTATGTTTTTGGGGACAATTCACTAGGTTTAAGATAGGTCGGCTGAAAGGCTAACAAACCCAAAAAGTGAAAAATACCCCTAAACTGTACAAAGTAAAACCAGTCGACCTAGTACAGCTGACTATCCAAAAGGTAATTAAGGCAAGAAAAAGAGGATGGAAAGTCAAAAATGACTAAAATGGGTAAGGATAAAAATAATAAGCTTAAGGTTAATTTTTTAAGGAGACGAGTATGTAGATGGAAAATGGTAAAAGGGATAACAATCTTACGAAGAACTAATGATTTTACCACCCCTTTCCTAGTGCACCCCTTGAGTCATGCACTTAGAGAGATTGAGACTCAATAGGTTCCTACAAGATAAAAAGTTTTAGTAATCAATAAAAAGTTAAAAAATATTATGTGTATATATATGCCTCACTCAAATATCATCATGTGTCACTTAAGTGCAACATGCGATGGTGCTTCGAGAAATAGAACAAAATAACACACAACACCGATGCTTAGTAAAGTGAAGTAAGAAATAAATAAGTGAAAGGATAAAATTACAAAATTCATGCTTTTATTTACGTTAGTACTATAGATAAATAAGTATACTATAAGAGGAATGAAGGCATCCAATGTGAAGAACACTAGGCAAACCTATATAAGTTAGTGTAAAAAAAATAGCAAAAATTAAATTTTTTAAAATATAGTCATAGATTAGTGGAAAATAATCTCTACATCATCATGAATATAATGCATTTTACAATTTGAAAAATGGATGAGCAAAAATAAAGATATAGACAAAATAAGGAATCTACCTAAAAATAATTGAATAATGTTTTTAAAATAGTGGAAAAGACAAGTCATTTATTATTTTGACTTGTGAAGGAGAGGAAAAAGAGCTCTAGAGATCAAATGAGATGGGAAGAAAGGAGATGACAAGCTAGATAAGAGGGATGCCTAGAGGCAACAATGGATGCACTATGGGTATGCAAATATGAATCTCAAACCTAGTTTTTGAAATTTGTAGTGAATTAAATGTATATTTAGTAATTTTGAATTTTAAACATTTCTAGATGTTACAATAAGACAAAATTATATTCTAGGGGTGTAAAATAATAAGACAGGAAGTGATTTTAGAGGATTTAAGAAGAAAGTGGTAAAAATATACTTTTTAAGGAAAATGCAAGGGGTCAGTAAGCAAAATGAATTGGGTCAACCCAGTCGACCCAGTAGGCTAAACCTAGGTAGAATCTATAGTGTCGACCCAATAGGTATGGGTCATCCTGTACATTCTACAGGATACCAACCTAATGTAGTTTACCAACTGATTCAAAAGGTTCAAAATGATAATTTAACACTAGGAAGGGGAAAATAAGAGGTTTGACTAAGATTTTGGAGTCAACTTCGGCAAAAATAAGGAAATTTTGGTCAAACTAGTTTGACCAAAGAACCAAAATAAGCACAAAAAAGTGTGTAGAAGGCTAAAATAGGGTTAGAATGGCCCAAAATTACCAAAATAAGGAAAAAGGACTAATTAGGCTATAAATAGGGTGAAATGAATTAAAAAAATAAGTTTAAAATTAATTAGGATCATTTTTTATTTAAAAATGTAAAAGGAATGTATTGTGACTATACATGACATGAATGAATGGATACATCCTTTGTTGTTTCTTGGTTGCAAAGATGATGGAGGTTTTAGAGATTTGTGGATGTGTCTTCCTTACCAACATTATTGTAGTTATTTTTAGATGGAGATAGGGCTAGAATAGTATCTATAGGTCTAGGAGGCATAACTGATATGTGCAGGATCTCCATGAGTGTTGATCTATTAGTCATATTCCTTAGTTACTAGGAATGATTCAATAACACCTTTACATGGGAGGTGGATGGGGATGTTGTGGAGGTGGCCATTACACTAGTGAATGTCTATGCCATCCTTGAGCTACCCATAGTAGGAGCATCGGTGACCATAGGGATACCAGATAACATAGAAGAGAGGAGAGCCTTAGTCATGCAAACTATAGGCTTAGAGATAATTTTGGGAGGATGGAGAGTTAGTATGGATGGTGATATACATCATAGATTCTATACATCTAGAAATCTATGATAGGGCTTGTGACATAGTGGTGCTATGTCATAAGTCAGATGGTAAGGTACCACTATTCATGGTAGCCTTGAGTAAGATGATGATGGAGGAGGGAGTTTTATATGATCTAAGATCTATCATTTGAGTCCAAATCATAAATGATCTATATGAGATGTTAGTCAGAGGATAGAAGACCATGAGATTGATCATATTTCTAAAATCTTGGATATATGAGAGGGTTCCTATGTATTGACCAACTAGGTTGCCTTATGTGGTCAATGATAGGTTTCCTCAAGTATAGAGATGGAGAAAGGAATAGGTAGTGTGGATCATTCCCCATGTTAAAATTATATATCAAGTGTTATGCATACATATATTATGGTATCCATATGAGCAAATAACAACTACATGGGTGAGTTAACACAAGGTTTCACTAGTAATAGTAAAGATAGAGGTTATTAGACACTACACATGGTAGAGAGAGACACATCTGGTGGTATGAGTAATAGGATATATTGGCCTTCCTCATCTAGTGAAATTTTTATTGATGCCCAAGAAGTGGGCTCAGTATGTGAGGGAGTCATGTGAGAAGAGAGGACTAGGACCATTGATAATGAGACTAAAACTCAAACCACATCTTGAGTAACCATGAAATAGTTGAGCATGATGAAGAATAGAGTAAGAGGATAGGGAGGTGAAAGTAGAGATACCAGATATACCACTACTAGTTATGTAGTAGGATGGGCTACATATATTGAGGACACAATGGTGATAGAGATAGTATAGATCGATGTCATCTTTGATGAACTAGCAATGGAGCCAAAGGAGGGATGGATGATAGAGAGACTGATTAGGTATAGGTTGAGACAAATGTGAGCTATGACATATGGATTTGATTTGAGGAAGTGGCCTATATGGGAGGTACTAGAAGGCCATGTAGATGGGGAAATTATGATATGTGGTCATGTAGATGGTGAGACCATAGTAGTCAAGACATAGATAGGTAAGAAAAGATGGTTAAATTATTAATTTAAGTTTATAATTGGAAGAAGAGATAGATAGATAGTGATGTAGATGATATAGATCTAGACCTAGATGACATAGTCATAGGTGTAGGTATCACACCTATAGGGACAGGTAGAGGGATTAAGATTTGAATGACCTCTTTACAACATACTATTTGGAGAAGTTAGATCGAGGCCTCAATAGGAAGCATGGCTAAGCCACAAGATAGATAGGATGGAGCCTAGCCATAAAGTTGGAGAATTGTATATGGTTGTATTTACTGTATCAAATTCATGATATATATATGGATCATTTTGGCATATTGATGTTAATTATGCATGTTATCATTATGGTTTATTATTGTTGTGGTTGGGGATGCTTTGGATATATTTTTTTCTAGCACATTTATTTTATCTTTATTGTATATGCTATATAAAATATATGAGATGTGGTTTCTTTTCTAGCACTATGTAGGACACATGCATGGTTTAAAATAAATAGGTAAAAGGGACTTGGAAAAATATAATCAATTCATAAAATGTACTACACACTATTTCAAGCTCAGAAGTGTGTAATAAGAAGAAATGACTAAGTATAAAGAACCAATAAATGGTAAAACTAGATGGTAAAAAGGGATTTGTTTTTAAACCAAAGTGAAATATTTTTTCACCGCATTAAAATAAGTAAAATCATACTAATTAGTGTTGGGAAGTATGACAATAATTTCATAAAATGGAAGGTATGTAAAAGGACACAAATGGGATAAAAAAAATTAATTAAGGGAATCAATTATACTAAATCATGTTAGAAGTATAAAATAAAAACAAAATTAGCAAAAGATTATTCTTAAATTTATCACACTAATTCAAGATAGGAAGTATGAAAAATTCAAGAAATGATTGTATTGTTATATGTACTCAAAAAATAAGAAGATAATATCAAAAGAGAAATTAAGTAAGCATAAAACACACTAAATCAAGCTAGTAAGCATGTCAATGATGTATAAATTCTTAATAAATCAAATCTTATCTCATATTTGACATATATAATTTTGGATTATGACTTAGGCATTGGAAAATTTTGTGAAGAATGTTTGGTCCTATCTACAGTTATATAAAACAACTCAAAAATAGAACACCACTTCAGTGTAATATATAGGAAAAATCAAGTAATCAAGAATGTGGGTAATAGGAAGGAAAAGATGGTAATTTGTGAGGGACATCAAGTCCTATCTATGGTCTTACAAAGTAACTCACAAATGAAATCCCAAGGGGAGTGATCAGTAGACAAAATAATATTTATTAAGAGGATATATGAGGGATATAGGGAATAAAAAAGGCAATGTAAAAATCAATACTCAGGTGTCTTATGAGAAAACCTTAGGAGATAGGAGGCATACTACGGACATGAGAAGACACTAAGTGACTAGTGGTCATCTATGTACAAAGGAAACCTATTCTCTATTGACATAAATCTTTATTGGGAAATAGACATTCTAATAAGATCAAATCATGAAGGTAGATTGGTATAAGAAAAAATAAAATGGACATTCATTCCCATGACGTATTCCCCATTATTTAGGACCCCTTATAGATCTATTTATCTACTATGAATATTAGGTACTTGCATGAGAAAGTATGTAGCACTAAAACATTTTTTTATTCTCCTCTTACAATCTACTAGCCTACCATACCCAAATGAACCTCGACTCTATTGTGAGGCCAATTGTGGAGTTTGAGATTTGACAAAAAGAAGGAGATGTGCTTTGAATCACATATTTTAATGTGATTGGACTTTTAATAATATTTTTGCCTTTTGTATCATTTCCTTTTGTAAAATGATTTAGATTTTAAATTTTTATATATTTTTAAGATTCCTCCTCTACACAGACCTAGAATGACCAATCATGATAGATGTATTAATAAACACAAGTTAGTTGTAGGTTAAGGCTAAACGAATCTACATAATTAAAGACAAATACTGACTAGGACACTTAGGATCAACAATGAAGTAGCTTGTGATCTCAAGTCTCAATCATGTATATGTTTAGTTAATTAAAAAGGAAGAAGGCAAAAAGGAGATCAAAAAAGTGGATTGGTGTAAGGAGAAAGTAATAAGTAGGATTGTTTTCTAATTGATCACATGATAAAAGGGAGATAATGACAAAAGGGAATAGGTTTTGTATAACAAAGTCACAATGATAATTAACCACTTAAAATGGAGATAAGAAAGTAAATAATCATGAATAGGAAAGAAAAGAGTTTTGAGAAAAACTCAAGAAATAGAGAGAAAGAAGTATAAAGAAAAACAATCATATGTGAAATATAAATAATAAGATAATTAATATATAATACATCAATTAAGATCACCATATATGATAAGGAAAAATTTGACACAGTGTCAAATGATATAATAGATAGATAAAGATAATATTAGATCACACATCCAACCCAAATTAAAATGTGCAATAAACATGCATGTGCTCATAAATAATAATAAATATGTCCACACACAATATCCAAGACATCCAATAAATATCTATGAAGCTAGAGACAAACTAATACTAATGTCTCATCAATCTTCAATGAATACTAGGCAAATAATTCTTTTCTAATCTCCTCCATAGAAAAAGTAGGAATGATCAATGGATAATTATAAGGAGGGAAATTAGGCAAGGGGTAGTTAGGAGAATTTATGGGAGCAAGCTCTATGGGAGATACATAAATCATTGGTAGAGAAGGATCCATAGGTAAGGGAAGGTCCATGGGTAAAGGAATCATAAGTGGTGGCATAGATGATGGTGAAGGGACCATAGAAGGTGATGGAAACATAGGAGGTAGAAACATGGGAGAAGGAGGATCCTTATTTTAGGTAAAACCTATACAAGGAGTGGTATAATGTCTAAGAATGGTTATAATGTAATCTTTAAGATGTTGAAGGATGTGGCAATGATCAGTATAATGGGTGCGGCATAGATGCCATAAATAATATACCTCACCATACTTGGGTATATATTTAGGAAGTACCTTTGGGAGAGGTATGGATTTGTATAATTATGGGTAATAAGGATGAAAATTATCAATATATGATCACAAATTATGATAATGGGTGGAATAATGATTATCTATCTCATGGAAGAAACAAATACCTTTGTGAATGGTTTTAGTAGAAACACTCATGAAATGAGGTGAAATATGAGTGAAAGAGGAGGTAAAAGACTCATCATCTCATTTGGTTGGAAATTATTACATCTTAGGCAAAGGAAGCAAACCATAACCAAGTGAGGGTGATGATGAGGAAGGAATGTAACTAGAACCAATGGAAGTAGAAATGGAATCAAAATTAGGGTTAAGCTCAATAATAGTAGGATTTTAAATAGTTTTGAATATAATGGGATTTACTAATGGAGGATTGGGATATATAGGTTTAAGGAGAGTAACACTAACCTCAGGGGTAAAAAAATTATGAGGGTCAAGTTACCTATTAAAATGGTAAGGCCCAATCATAACTTGATCTATGAGTATAGTCCTATGTGGTTCCTTAAAAATTGGAGGTGTCGATGCCATCTCTACCCTCAGATAAAAGGGGGAAATACAAAAATAAAGAACTATAAGTGAAGTAAAATGATGAGATGCATGAAATGAATCAAGTAAATAAGAATGATAATGGAAAATATTAGTATCACAGGCTTGTATAAGACTACCTAACAATGGATAATCTAAGGAATAGCCATAATCATAATCTGCGGTGTGAAGTTCAATGATGTAAGTAGGGATGACCTTATCATTTGATAAATTATTGTAAATAAAATACCTATTCTTGTTTAAGACTATGGGAATGTCATCACAAAGAGGCTTGCAAGAGCGAGGTTGTAAGGAATCAGGAAGTTGTGACATGAGATGAGGTGAGAGATCAGAAGTTTTGATCTTTAATTTAATCTCATTAGGTTCATCATCATCAAAATCTAAGAGGTTAGGAGGAATGTTCCCAATAAGTTTTGGATTCCCATTATAACCTTATGTTGAATTAATAAGAAAGTTGAGATGTGGAGACTCATGGAATGGAATGCTTGGCAAGAGCTTAAGAGTAGGAATCTTGAAGACACCACGATCTTGGAATTTTTCAAAATTCCAAGGGTTAGTGTCTCTTTAAATCCTATAAATGGCTTTATTATGAGGGAATTTAATGCATAGGTAGGTAGAAGAAGCAATATATCTCAAGCAGTGAGTCCATGGCTTACCAAGCAAGATGTTATAAGAAAGGGGGAAGTTAAATATCACCACCTTCATATAAATAGTGATAGGTGGGATGCTAATGAGAAGCCACACAAAACCTAGAGGAGGAATTTTCCTTTTATCA
The DNA here is from genome assembly GCA_037957365.1 of Torreya grandis. NCBI lineage: Eukaryota > Viridiplantae > Streptophyta > Pinopsida > Cupressales > Taxaceae > Torreya > Torreya grandis. The sequence continues at coordinate 3,271,338 of JARHVA010000553.1, forward strand.
TATCCTTAGTAGGTGCTATGTGTATACTTGAGATTACATTATAAATACCCGAGTCTTAATTAAATTGAGAGAAGAAACACATGTGCTAGAACCCTTATTAATCACTGTACTCTTAAATTGGCTATCACCTATTTGAACACTAATGAATAGCAGAGGATCATCTAAATAAAGAAAAATCTCATTGGGAATCATAGAAGCTATGGGGAATTTTAAGGAAAGAGAAGTGTCTATAGTTTTTTTTAATATTGATAGACATCTCTTCACATTATTTTAATATACTATCCTTGGATCTATATAAATTTTTCTCCTATCACAATAGGGGAGGATGATTGGAATTAATCTCAAATAGTAGTAACGTAAGACAAATGTCTATGATGGGGAGAAGTCTTCATAGGCTCAAGAAATGAAATATGGGATGGGATATTAGTGAGTTCCATGATAGTATCCCACTCATCATAACCCATAATAAGGTTGTTAGATATAGGTGCATGATGATTAAGGAGGTTCTCAGAGGGAGGATCTGAAGTACATTGGAATTTATGTTGATAAGAAGAAGAAGGTTTTGAATAAGGCTATAAATCATGTTGAGATGATAAAGTAGCTGGTTCAAGTTGATTATGAGAATTAGTAGAAGAAGTGTTAATAGAATCTTGATTATTATTAGTAATAGAAGATGATGGAAGAGTGGTATAAATATAAGGGTAAGTGTTATCTAAGGGATAATCATAAATTGGATTGTCAAATGTTATACAATCTTCTTGACCCAACTCATTTAAATGAGTTATATAAGAATATTAGATAATATGATATGTTTGAGATGAAAGAGGAATGTAGATAGGTTGTGACTCAATGAAATTCACCACCCTTCACATATTAGTCATGCTAACCACATTCTCTTTGGAAGTGGGGTTAACAAGACTTTATACATTGTTGGTAGAAGAGGTGTGCTTGTCTTGGATGTCTTGAATCAGTTGATGATTAGGAAGAGGGTCTTTGTAGATAGCTAAATGAGCATTTTATTGATTTAAGGCTTGAGTTTTATCATGTGATTTATAATCCTTAAAAGTAATTTCATAAGCTTGTTTATGCTTTCTAATGATAGAATGATGATCAAAATTAGGACCAATAATAATTTCCATGGCTAAATTATGAATTAATCTACAGGTCTCATGAGAATGACCCCAACTAGCATGAAACCAAAAAAACTTGTTAGGATCATACCAAGATTTCATATAATGAGTAGGGTCAACCTCTCATGAAAGAGGCCTAGGTAGGCATTTAAGAAATTTATCTGATAGAGGATTTTGAACATTAATGTTATCTAGTGAAGAGAAATGAGGATTAGTATATTGTTGATAAGGGGGAGCTGGTTAGATGATTAGTTAGGAATGACATCTTGAACATTGTGAATGGTGTCATAAGAATATATAACACCATTGGTAACATTGAAATTTTTGTTCTTAATTAAGATGTGAGGACCTATAGAAGGTTGGGGATGGCTCAAATTGATGCATTAGGAAATCTTTATGTTTAGCTTGGTCAATAACTTCCTCTGAGGTACATGGAGAGAGAGTGCAGACTTGATATTATAATTTAGGAAAAAAGGCATTGGTAAAGAGATGGAAAATATTTTCTTCAGCCATGTTATGTTCACATTTATTTGAAAAAATATTCTATCTTTTAACAAAGGCTTGAGCGATTTCATTTTCACTTTGTTTATAATTTATGAAATAGGCCAAAGTGTTTTTGAGAAGATCACTAGTTCGAAATTCTTGCAAATGGTACCCACAAATCCATTTGATAATGTAGGAGTACATGAATGAGGATATTAAACTTGACTACGAATCATAATATTGTAAAGAATAGAAGGATCCTTTCCTTAATGTTGAAAAAAATAGAGATAAAGAAGAGAATTTTGAGAGTATACTCTAAATTACATTGGTACTATAATAAAATAAGAGAATTATTCTATAAATAGGTATTAGGAGTGGTCCCATAGTTCATTATGTGAGTGGAAATATGAATGTTACTAGCATCCAAGAGAGGAGCCCTAGTCTATATATGGGAGACCCTGTGAGGATTGGTAAAACTCATCATGTCAATTGACTAAAACTCAGTGTCACTATCCATTATAAAGTTAATGATGAAAGTAAAGGAAGAAAGATGAGAAATCAAAGAACCAAGAAGTGACCAAAATAGTATAGGGTCAATTGGGTCAACCTAACATAGAAATATGGACTAAAAAATAGTATAGGGTTGATTGGATCCATCTAATATAGTGAATAGGAGATTAAAAAAAAGAGTTAAAAGGGGATGTAGACACTATAGGGTTGACTGCATCAATCCTGTACAATGTATAGAGACTAGAAAAAGATACAAGGTTAATTGGGTTGACCTAGTAAAACAAATAAGAAAGAAAAGAAAGTTTGTAACAAGTTGTGAACTAAAAAAAGACAATTTTTGCAGCTAATCTAGGAAAGTAAGAATTGAAGGGAAATAAATAATCAATTAGATCAACACTGTCCAATCCAATTGAATCACACAATATAAAAAAATACACTAACACTGGCTAATGTAAGTTTTTGCACACACAATTAAGCAAAGAGAAAGCAATCAACTTGGAAAGTAAATAGCTAACTAATTGGTCAACCTAATATGTTTTATTAGATTATCAAGAAATGATTTTAAATGTGATGGGAAGTTAGATGTAAGTAAGAAACTAGATTTCAATCTAAGGATGGTTTTAAGTAGTTTGGACTAAAAGGGACTGTAGTGGCAATAGTGAAAGCATGGTATTTGGGATTACCCCCTCAATTCACACACTACAATGATAAGTTTTTCAGGTTCTTAGCTATAATATACCCTTAACTATGATTTATAATTTACCAAAGTATCATGTCAACTTCCCCCTTGGTGATGAAATCCAAGAAGGTTTGCCTTAGGTAAACAAATGTAAAATGCTTGTTTATATTTTTATTATTTATCTATTTGTGCATAAAATATAAATAGTGAAACCAAATGGATAGTTATAAAAATTACCTGATTATACTATGTGAACTATTTTAAGCATGAAAGCAATAAGAAAAGAAGGATGAATTAATTATTAACATATAGAGATTAATTCCAACTTCAAATAAAGTATAATGTTGACACTATGTGCATAAAATAATAAAAATAGGGTTGAACTTGTATTATATAAGAAAGTTAAAAAATGAATAGGGTTGGTTAGGGTCTACCTATTTATTCAGACAACACATAGAACATAGAACTAGGTTAGTAGGGTTAATCTGGTTGACTTTGTAGGGTCAATTTTTAAGATTGTAAATTATGAAAAGAAATATAGAAAATAAAGAGACAAAGAGATAGAAAGGAACCTTGGTGGATTATATATGCTAATAATGAATATTTTTAGTCAATAACCTTGGAATTTGATTGAAAACTCTACTAACTAGGTAAACTGGGTCTATCAAGCTTTGAAGAATCCTATTGTTGAGTGCCTAGAATGTACAAGGTTGACCTAGAAGCTATTTCTATATTCCTAAAAATATATAGGGTTGATTGGGTCAACTTAGTAGTCTGAATAGGAAGTCTATAAACATATAGCAGGTTATCTGAGTTGATCCAGTTGCTTGTTCCTAAGAACCTATGCACATATATTAGAACTAGGTCGATAGAGTCAATCCAATATGACATATATATGATAAAAATAATGTTAAAAAAATGAAAGAAAGTGAAATAAATCTTGTAAGGGTTAGTTTCACATCAAGTTCACTATAATATATGTAACAAGAAATGCATCAAGTCTATAAATCAATCCTAGCTCAAAGAAGATAGAGCATACCTATAGTTTTGATTAGGAATACATTTGTTAAGTGGGAGTATGACTGATATAGGGATCTTCTAAACCTGATTAAGGGATCACTTGTCACAATACACATTGTGAGGCATGGTTCCAAATCTTACTGTCTAACATAATCACATGAAAACCCTAATAACATTCTCAAGTTTAATACTCACCTATTCTAATAAAAAAGAAAGTAAATCTAATCTAGTGCACACTAAATCTTGTGGCATAAAGTTGGGATTAGAAACAAAACAAAAAACTAAACTAAACATGCATAGAAGACATATACTCACATAAATTTATATAGAATCCTCATACATGGAATAAAGAAAAATAACTACATTATCTATCTACTCTTACAAAGGAGAAATAAATTTAGGAATACTTACCTTGAAGATGAACATGTCAATCCTCTATCTCTCCCTTGGCTGAGTTGTTTCACAAGATATTTTTGTGGTATGTAAGGATAACAAAGACAAATTAGCTCTAGGATACACGACCTATCTATGAATCCAAAATATTTTTCCATAAGAAAAGATCCATATCTCCAAAGAAAGTATAGAACCCTAAGCTTTACTCCTCAAGTAGAATGGTCAATAAGTAGATGTTCATTTTCACTTATTATTATTTGATTCTATTGTTACAAATGGTTGGAAATGAACTTGTGTATATAGATAGATATTTCCCTACATCCTCTCAGAAACATCATCTGTACAAGGTTGACCTAATCAACCTTGTATGTTTTTTAGGATAATTCACTAGGTCTGAGCTAGGTTAACCGAAAGGTTAAAAAGCCCAAAAATTGAAAAATACCCCTAAACTATATAGGGTTGACCCAGTCAACCTAGTACAACTAACTATCAAAAATGGAATTAAGGTAAACAAAGGAAGATGTAAAAATGAAAATAATTGGAATGGGTAAGGTTGAGAAGAATAAGCTTAGGGTTAATGTTTTTAGGAGATGAGTGTGTAGATAGAAAGTGGTAAGAGGGACAACAATATTATGAAGCACCAAGGATCTACCCACCACTTTTTTGACACACCCCTTAAGGCATGCACTTAGAGAGATTACAAATAAATAGGTTATTGCAAGATACAAAGTGTTAGAAATTAATAAAAAGTTAAAAATATTATGTGTATATAGATATTAACATGACACCTACACCCACCCTATGCTTTATATTTAGGCCATTAAACAAAAACTTCCATAGACCACTAGGATTTCTTGAGGCCTCATGAGGGATGACATAGGCTTGCTTCCTTCATGCAAATAGTTGACACCCAAGTCCTTTTCTTCAACACCTGCTAAGGGGTCCACCAACTAGTTTTTGTTTCATAGATCATCCAAGAACATGTATGATACCTCTTCTAGATGAGTGTTCAAATCCTACCCCATTGTAAATTCATCCTCATAAATGATTGTGTAATTGATATTGGCATTATTTGGTCTATAGGGATCTATATGGAATTATGTAATGGGATTAGTTTTGATTGACACCTTGGCCCCATACCTTATCCTACATGCCATATAGGACCAATATAATACAAGATAGCCCCCTATCTTTGTTGTGAACTCTCTAAATAAGTACATTTTAAAGTGAGGAGGAATATCTAAGATCAATACATCTTGAGCCACCAACACACTAGGACAAGTTGGTAAGGTCATATTGAGGTCCTTGATTATACCAGATAGTTTGAGAGAAGAACCATCAAGTTGCATCACTCCTTTGGACTATGGCTCATATTTCAGACCAAGTTGATCATCTATGGACTTTAGATCACTGAAGTATTAGACCCACTATACACTAGGAAATTGTGCACTAGAGAGTTTTAAATGATTACTTAAATATATAAGGAAGGAAGCTTGACTACTTTACCTAATTGCCCCTCATTTGGCCTTTTGGATACACTGGTGACAACTTCATTCACATTACTTTGTGGCTTGTATGTAACATTGATCTTTGATAGTCTTTCTTGAAGGATGTCTACCTAGCTAGGCATGGAGAGCATATCCCACATGGGCACACTCACACTTGAATTTTTCATTTATTCAATAATGTTGATGGGTGAACCACCAACCTTTACTTTTGATTTGGGAGCCACCATTATTGTTTGTTGAACTTGTGAACCTTAGGGCACAAAAATATTCCCTTGGCTCTAATTTTTTTGAGGTACTGGAACATTTGGAATGATAGCAGGTTCACTCGGCTTTGTTAATGGAGTAATGGTTGAAATATTTTTTACTGCTTCTTGATTACTATCCATGTTCCTTCTCTTAAATATTATGTTTTATACCACTAGAATATATGCATGGTTATAAGTAGCCTACTAGTTGGATGTGTAACACTCTTCTTATTCATAGTTCATTATTGTAGAATTTGGCTGATTTGGTCCCTAATTTGATCCTTGAACTTGTGGAGGCTCCTCTGGCTTGGTCATCATAGGTACCTATGTATTTTGGGTCATGAGAGCATGGTTGTATCTAAAATTAGTATATTTATACCATTGATCACTGAAGGCTTGGTTAAGGTCAATATTTGGCAAAATATGTTGACCAAAGGATTAGTTCCAAGGAATTGTACCCTCTAATTCTTGAGCCATATTATTTTTAATTGAGACAAATGAATTGGAAGTACTACCAACATTAGGATTGTAGCTATTCTACCTATTATATTTATGTTTCCCTTGTCCTTGGTTTTGACCTTGGCCCTGACTTTGGTAGTTATCCTTATATGGTGGCCTATTTACTTGAAAGACTTGCTGCTAAGGCTGATATAAACTTTCATGAGGCTTGTTGAAATCCTATTACATTTTGACATTTACTAACTCATTCCTCAAGGATTGAAACAATATTTTGAGCTCTTGAAAGTTATTCTACTCTTGTGAATCACTAGATCCACTAGTATAAGATTTCTCTTATTTTGGTACAAGAATTATAGTAATTTTTAGTGTAGGAGGAATGACATCCAATGGAGGGATGAAAATTGGAGGTGGTGTAATTTTAGGAAATAAGGGCATTGGTGGTCTGGGTGTAAGCTTGTCAGCTTGAACCAAATAGTTTTCTACTTTGATGGCCACCTCATAAGCATCTAGAAGTATGTTTCCTCCTATAGATTAGATCATTACCACTATGTCACTATTTAAAGCCTTTAAATACTATAAGAAGGAAAAGTTAGGGGTTGGTCTAATTATGACTAGGATTCTGTACCAAATTTTTTGGAACATTGTGTTGAAGTCTTCCATGACTTCATGAGGAGATCCTAATATGGTAGTTATTTACTCTACAAGTGACAAATAATCACTTTTGTCTTCAAATATTTTACACAAGGCTTCTCATAGTTGGTCCCATATTTGAATGGAACTGGTAGTAAGGACTCTATACCAATCTAGGGCCTTTCCTTTAAAATAAGTGGCTACCAGCCCAATAGCTATATTTTCCTTAGTTACATTATGGATATTTCAAAATTTATCTATCCATGAGGTGCTCAGATGGTGTTATAGCTTGGTCTATAGTTTCATAGGGAATACTTTTAAGGGATACAACTAGGATAGGATCATAGTGAAGAAGGGATAGAGGGATTTAGCCATTAAAAGACATAAAATCTCTAGGGGATACCATGGATATGCAAGTGGTTAATAAAGGTATTCTCATAAGGGTAGGCCTTAAAAATGACATAGGAGCAAAAGTTTCTTGATATGGATGTGTATTGTTAAACATTAATCTTTTTGTTAAATTTAAAGGTATTTCAACAAATTCAAAAGGAATACCTCTTGAAGATAACCTTATTGTCACCATTGGCATGAGATGAAGTTATTAATCTAACCTAGAGTGTTGATTCTTCCTTTTAGGGTTGCCAAATGCTATTGTTTGGGAGCTTGACTACTATAAAATTGATCAAACTAACATCAAATTTGATTAATATTACTTTTAAATGAAGTGTTTCCCATTGGGCATGATATAAAATATTATAGGCTTAATTTTCACCCTTGTAGAGGGTTATTTAATCTCTCTCCAACTAATCTATAATATTGGGACAATCCTAAGCTGTGGATAACCTATGTTGGGGTTGAACCTCTGGAGAAGGTTGGATTCCTCTTAATGCTCACTAAAACTAATGATTCATATGGAAAAGATTATAAATATGGTTAAGGGATCCTAATAAAGGTAAAAGGGTTATACACTAATGTTAAATAGACACTCACATAACATTGAACAAACACTAGATTAGCAAAAGATAACTATGGCTTTCTCAATCTCATATTCTCAATAGTTGCATAAATTTTTCGTAGAAGAGGTTCCAAATGGAATACTAGTCAAGACCTACAAGTTAGTTTCAAAATTCCTTGAAAGAGGCAAGCAAAAGGAAAAAAAACTAGGAAGAATATCTTTCACAAATTTACCATATATAATCGTAATAAGCACTGATTAAAGACAAGAGATAGGCAAAGAGTTGATCCTATTACTTTAAAAGGTAGTTCTTAAAATATTTTGATAGGTTTTAACATATAAAATTAGAAAAATCTTGTAAGAGTCTTGATGAGTATCCTTGTTTCAGAAGAAAATTGTTAAATTATAAAAGTTGAGAACCCCTTTAATGAGAATGAGACTAGGATATATAGGAGAAGATAGAGGGAAATAAGGGATGTGGGAGCACACCATCATAAAAAATAACACTATATCTTGGGTCATTAATTGAATTTGAGTTTCCAACTTGCTCCTTAGATAATTAAAACCTTACTACTTTTTTCATCAATCAAAAAACTACCCGTAGATTTTTAAGTGAGAAAATACCCAAAGGATCTAATGATGTATTGAATTCTCGTTGTTTTAGTTCCCAGCACTAGACTTTTTCTTTAATATTTCACACCATATCTCAATTGAGAATAAAACCTCATACACATGGATATGATTGAATCATGAAGTCATGATTTTAGGTATCTATTTATGGAAACTATGGCCATGTTAAAAGATAAAAACCCTTTGCATTAGTCACCTATCTTCTCTACTTTCATATCTAGATCATAGGTCTATTCTATAGACAGAAAACCAATATAAAGTCATTAGTTTTATTATTTTTATCCATACTTTACCTAATGATTGGTCCCATTTAGATATTATATTGCTTCACTTTGATCTAGATTAGGTCTAAAATACTTAATCTATCTTTGTAAATCCCTACTGGCAATGCTTGGTCCCTATGGTTTATCTTGGTTTAACTTAGGTCAAGATTAAGCTTAGTTATATATATGTTTTATTTCTTTGGTCAAAAATTGATCCTTCAACCTACATCTAAGTCACTTGGGCTCACCTTTATTCTAATTAGCCATCAAAATTTGACTTGGCTTGTTGACATACTAACTCATCTTGCTCCATTGATTTTGATTTATATGATCAAATTCTAGCCATTGATCCTCTACTAGTTGAATTTAATATTGACACATATCATGCACACATTTGATCTTGAGATTTGTTGACCCCTTTTACCTCTACTTTCTATTAGATCTGAATGCTTGATCAAATGCCAAATATTGATTTATTGGGACCCAATATTTTAAAGCCAATGACTAGTTCATGATCTTAAAATTGATGTCCTAACTCCCATCAAATTACATTTATTCAATCATCAATGGTTTTTATACAGTCATCAAATTTAATCTGAAAAGAGTTAGTTTTGACCAAACTTAAACTTGACATCGACATGAACATCTTGTGTTATAGGTCCAATGTTGAAGGCTATAACTTGAAGTGCAAAAGTCATGGAGGCACCAAACTTTTATGAGATGATCTTGAGGCCAAAAAGAATAAAACCATTTAATCCACTAGTGCCAAGAGGCTTATAAGTGAATATATTAAATAGACAAGTTGGTTGGTTTAAATGATTCTATGTGACATCTTAGCAATAGTTATGTTTATCTAGATAAGAATGGGAAACTTAGTGAAATATGAATGACGAGCTAGCTTTGAACATGCATAAATTCTATTGCACTTTGGTGGATGATTTGAAACTTAGCATGTAGAAACTAGTGACCAAGCTAAATAAACCCATATGACAATTTTCCCCTACAAATATCCTATATGTATGATATGGATTTGTGAAGATTCTAAATTGGCTTTATTATAATCTCTTAAAAATGGCTATGTATGGGAAAACACGTAGAAGGTGACTGAAGAGCTAACTTTGGACATATATAACTTATACCACACTTCATTAAAGTACTTATAAATTGGAACATATGATCTAGGAATAAATTTGAACAAACCCATATGACCAATTCTCTTTAACTCATCCACATGTGGCAATGGTGATGTCTTCAATGTACCTTCTCATAATTTTTACTACTAGGCCCAAGTGTCTCAATGAACATAATGAAAAATAAAATGGATCCCATGCACTTCTAAGCCATTCCAATAATTCTTGTCATCCTATGGGGGATATGCAAATGTGGTCCTATCCTTATAAAATGGTAATTTACACTTTAAGTGAACCCAAACTATCTTAAAATCGTTGTGAGAAAATTGAGATGTTGGACTCCTTCCATTCAGAACCTCATCTTTAGGTTTTACATATCAGACAAATGTTCGAAATAAGTTTAACTTTAGGTAAATTATCAAGGGATAATATTATTTAAATATTTTTGGCCTTATAATTTCCCTTTGGCATTTTTTAAAATTCCCTTTTCCCTTGAAAATGCCCTTCAGATATTTTGCATTGGTTTAATTTCTTGAGAAAAGTACCCTTAAAATTTTTTGCTTTAGACCTTTCGGTGAAGAAAAATTACCCTTAAAAAAAATTGTTTGGGATACTTTATTGAAAAAATTACCCTTTAGGATTTTATTTTTGGACCACTTTCCTATATAAATTCCCTTCAAAACTTTTTTCAAACATTTTCCCCAAAATAATTATGCCTTCAGGAAAATTGTGTAAACAATTTTCATGAATGAAATCTGACACTTAGCTTGAGAAATATCCTTTGGGGTTTTTGAATAGACCACTTTGGATGAAAAAGGACCCTTTGGGATTTTTATTTTGCACACTTTTCAAGTGAATGATACTTCAATATTCTTATTTTAGATAAAATGTTTGAAATAATTCCCGACACTTAGCCCAAAAAACCCAAAACAAATCTCCTAAAAGAAATAACACTTAGCCAAATAAAAGGTCAAAAAGAAATGAATTTAGCAAAAAAAAAATCCCAAAATATTTCCTAATTAAGGATTTACCTAAAAAAATTTGACACTTAGCTTTTATTCTTAGGCTCCTCCAAACCTATGCTTGAACTAAAGATTGATCTTTGAAGGCTTGGATATTATGAAAATTTGTTCAGATATGTGCTCTTTGCAACTATAGACCTATCCCTTAAAAATTGGCAAGATACAATTATAAGCAAGCTCAAATTGTTTCAAAATATTCAAACTATGTATGATCCATTTTGTCCATTAATTCATTCATAAATCTCATCCAAGTCTTGCTCCATACTTGATTCTGAAGAAACTACACTACATTCAGGAAAGTTTAGTATGTGGGATAAAAATTGGATAATAGCTAATTTCCCTTCAATAAGTGCCTTGGGAACTCTTTCTTTTGGGATCCTTTTGGTATCTTTATTTATTTTATAGAGGTTAGAGAAATATTGGTAGCCAGTTCCAAATCTAAGTTAATATGTTGATCTAAGTAGAGACTCCATACCCAATGGACTAGACAAGGGAACATGGTCTAAGTTCTATTGTATAGATAGGCATGTAACCCCTATGAGTTACTAAATATATTGACCATTTTTGGCCCACATATGAAGATTTCACATGGATTTATGAATTATTAGTTCAATGGCTTAGAAGAGGGGTCCAACAATATAAATGGAGGGATCCAAGTAGGTTTTCATATGTTATGAACATTCAAGAACATGGATCAAGTTGCACAAATCCTTATAAAATCAATAGGACCTTGAAATAATGGTCAAAATATGGATTGTGAAAGTTTAAGGACTAGACTATCACCAAGATGTCATGTAAAGATGAGAAAACTAGATAGTTTAAACATTTTTTATCTACACTCAACAAGACCACATGAGATAAAATATGGTAGCACCATGAAGCTGTTCATGCTAGGATCATCCTCTAAAAATTTCATGTCTTTGTGAGCTTTATATCTCAATTTATGAGCATTCGAAGTTGAACCTCTAGAATGGGATGTTCATGCTAATGTCAATTTTAGGCCCAATAAATAACCATTTGATTTCAAAATAACACTGGAGTTTAAATTCTAATAGGCTCATGGACGTCAATGACAGGATCATGAATGTATTTGATGTTTATGAAAATAATTAATTTAAGACATAGTAAAATTAAATCCATTGGATCCTAAAATTGATGGTCATGTAGACATCAAATATGTTCATGATAAGGTCAAATGATAGGCATGTGGATGTCAATTTAAAGCTCGTGAACTATCCATTTGGGTTCAAATAGTGGGTTTTAGTAGATCTATTGGTTTGTGTTACATCATATATATTGATTTTATGGTGAGAGATGAGTCAAAATGTCAAAGAGCTCAAGAGGTTGACATCTGTCATAAGCATGAAATCTAACAAATTGAAAACAAGATCCTAATTACAAATGTGGGACTGCCAAGTGGCTTTAGCTTGAAAAAAGTTGACAAGTCAATGGGAGGATTGATGGTTCTCACTCAATTATATAGATTAAAATAAATGAAGTGAGATGATTCAATAAGTCAATAAGTTAAGTCAGTTTATCAATAGTTAATTAAAACAAAGATAAGCCTAAGACTTTTGACAAAAGTTGAGGAACCATTTTTGAACAAGGAAAATAGGTATTTTAGGTTGTCTTTTTTCCATTAAAGCTCGATCTAATGACATTAAAGGGACACATTGAGGTATTATGGTAATAAATAACACAAAGGATCACCATTAAAGCTATATATGGACCTCTGGTTCATATAATTTGTACCATGTAAGGTTATTTTTGTGATTGTGTTTACCATTGAAGGAAGGGCCATGCATATATGAACTCTTGGCTCTTATAGAGATATAATGGGTCTATCTAGACCTATTATAATAAAAAAGGCTATATAGTATATAAGTTTGAATTAATATGTAAACTATAGGAAAACTAATAATCTGAGATTGGTTTTCCATCTATAAAATGGACATATGATCTAGACATGGAAATGGAGCATATATATTTATAATTTAAAGGGTCTGATCTATCGACATGGATCTATCATCAAAAAATTAGGTACTAACCACCATTCATGGCATGGCACTACCAATTTTAGGATTTGAGGATTTGATCTTCATAAACATGTCAAGTGGACTTAGGTTCTCAAAGTGGTGTACTAGTAGTTGGAGAAGTAGTTAAAGGCATTGATTTCAAATATACTTTAATATCATGCTAAATAATCCCTTGTCTTCTAGTGGACCTTTTAGCCAATGAGGAGAGTTTAAAGGCTATTAGAGATAATGCAAGATTAATTGTTGATGATGGACTAGTCATGATTAGACCAAAGGATGGCGGAACATCCCTTGAAATATGTTAGATCATTAATTTTTATCAAAACATGATCCCTCTTCTTTATTTCTCCCCTTAACCTATATTATCCCATTCTCTTCTCTTTTGTAAGGGTTCTCAGATTTTAGACTTTTTATCTTTTTGGCAGATAGAGATAATCTTTGACATATTATAAAATATTCTCATCTTGATTAGGCTTGACCCCATTAATAATATTTAAGAAATACCTATTGATGCAATATAATACTATTTTTTCCTATCTCTTGCCTTAGATATGTGTTGGGTATGTGGTGCACTATGGCATCGTGTGAAGAAGAATCTTCCTCATCCATGGTCCTTCTTTCTTACTCCTTTTCTAGGGTATATTCAACTTGAGTTATAGGTCTAGACTAGTGTTCCTTTTACCATTAGTGTGAGATTTCAATGAGTCTTATAACTCCTCTTTTTTTACATTCATTGCTTTCTAAACCTCTTCTATGAACTACTTATGCAACTAGCTTGATCTTGAGGTTGTGCAAGATAGAATTATCTTCTATAGATCTAGTGTGGGTTTAAGCTTATGGGAGTCTCTCATTTTTATTTGGTGCATCACCTATTTATCCTTCGTAGGATCCCTTATCCTCTTTTTAACCCTTTTCCTTGTGAATTAGCTATCCCATTGCTTCCTAAACCTCTTCTATGAAATACTTATGCAACTAACTTGATCTTGAGGTTGTGTAAGATAGCATTATCTTCTGTAGATCTAGTGTGGGTTCAAGCTTATAGGATTCTCTCATTTTTATGTGGTGCATCACCTAGTTATCCTTATTATGATCCCTTATCCTCTTTTTAACCCTTTTCCTTGTGAATTAGCTATCTCAAATAATCCAAATTCAATTTCAATCACTTTCAATTTCTTAATCAATTACCATAAGCATTCATGAAGCATACACATCATTCATAGTAATGATCAAGAGAGACAATGTAAGATCAATCACATAACACATGACATATGTGATAAATCCTCTTGGAGAGAAAACCCACTGGAACTTGCAATTGGACTATTATCCTATAATAATAAGAACTAATTTAAACTAGATGTAACTGATCAAGGAACTATCATCCCTTATTTTAGTGAGATTGCAATTCCATAAGGAGATTTTACACCTATCTAGATGAGCTACCATAAAAACTATACCTTTATCAAGTTTTACCTTACAAGTAAGCTATAACCCCCTTATATGTTGAGTAACCACAACAACACCTATGAACACATCCACATTTAAACTAGTGTCTTCAACACCTAATCATGGACCTCTGATTATCACTCTTTACCTTTGTTCATAATCAAACAACAAGATCATTATTATACCAATATAACTATGACCTATAGGTCATACAAAAAGTCATCAATTTTTTCTGCTCTTCAACTTATTCACTATGAACTCTACCACTCTTTCACTACATAATTCTCACATGTACACTCATATTACAAGTCATTCTCATGACCAAAAACTACGACATTTGATTTCACCATTTATACATCTATCATGATTACCAAGTTCACAATATTTCCTATCAACCATAACACATGTATTCATACTTATGTTATATTACATGGGTCACACTAAAGTACAATTCTCTTTAAAATATGCCTAAGACACATTTTAGGTGCTATGGAGACCCATTTACCTCCTTGACACTTCTCCAAGAAAACTAAGAACATAGGAACACTTTATAACACATGAATCCATTCAAAATGATCTATAGGCCCCATTAAGTTCTAACATCCATCATATTACCCTTCTACTAACACTCAATTAGCTTAAACACTTTTATGTACACATAGTCATTATGAGTGAACACACAGTCAGTTTATAAACCTTTGTTCAAAATAGATATGATTGGTTAATCCTTAATAATGAAAATATTGGTCCTCATGGAGTCTAAAACACTACCCAATAGCCAATTCATCAATAAATATCAAAATAACATCAAAACAAGCTCAAATATCCTTCTCAAGTTAATTACAAAACATAATCAAACATACAGTAAAATTTGGACCTTGATATCTATGACTATACACACATCCATATATTCAAATCTCTATTTATATATGTACCTTAGATGTACCTTGGAGTCCTCTACAAATTCACTTTTAATTACATGGTCAAATTCATCCTAGATCAAAATATATGGCTCAAAAACCAAATACTAGTCTTTCCTTTATAAAATTCAATTACTCAAATGCCAACGGTCACAACTAAACTTTGAACACTATGTGTTGTCATATAAAATTTGAAAATCGGTAACTTGAGTGTGGTGTATGATACCCAATCCATAGGTCCCTATTTCTTGTTCTTATGACCCTCCTAGGCACTTTTTCACTGATTGTGAATCATTTGTAGCCTTCTAAATAGTGATTCCACCTCCTCCAAGTATCATTTATAGTGATTATTCCATACCCCTTGGTCTCATTCCTTTAGGAAAATAGTGTCCAAATTGGACTATAGCACCAAAACCTAGGGTGTCCATTTTTAGTGCTCCCATTCAAGTGCATTTTCACCTTTATTGGTCATTTCATTTTGGTTCTTATCCTCCTTTTTGTCAGCCTAACATGAATACATTTAACCCGTGACCAACATATCCCTAGAAAATACCATTCAAATTTCATTTAGAAAGGGTGGGAAAATATCACAAATCAAGCAAGAATCCAAGCAAGACTACTCAATCATATTTCCCTATTCTCTGTATACAACCATTCAATACATCCATAAGCTTATTCAAACCCTTACACCAGTCCCTAGCCACCTCAAGCACACCCAAATATATAATTTTGCATCTTCATACATACTATTGTATAAAGCACATCAAGTGGAAGAACTACACATGGCTTGATCCCTCTTTGGATTATTGGTATGTAGGTAGCGTACCCACATAAGGGGTGTGGATACATGATCAATGCATATTAAATGAACTAACCCACCACCCCCCCCCCCCCCCTCTTTCTCAATTTTTTTTAAATCATATTGGATTCTAGTGTTTTAAGACTAAATAAATTCTATAGGGAGTTCTATAGACATCTTACATCATAAAATTTTAGAGGCAATCTCACACAAAGACAATGAACAAAACCCAAAAAGCTCAAGCTCTAAGACAATAGTGGAAGAGAAGGACTATAACATTAGACCCTAGGATGTATTATTTTAGTGTTCCTATCCTTTCATGAAATGAAGGCTATATCTTGATTCATGACACTGTCACAATCTTACACAGTAGATTCTAGACCTTGTCTTAGTGATCTCAGTCTATTTCCAGCTAAGTCTTATTTTCTCCACATTTATTACTATTTTTAGAAAGGTTAAAATTAAAATTAAATTATACAAATTAGTATCTTAATTATTGAAATATTATTTACTAATTTAATTAGATTAAAACCTTAGCTAAATTATGAATAAGACTATAATATTCTAAAAATAATTAAATCATTTTGTGAACCCAACTTACTTCGTTTACGTATAAAAACCCTAGAAACCCTAGGGTATATTACTTGTTGATTTTTTCCAATATTTTTTTATTTTTCCTAATATTTAAATTATATTCCTATATTTAAATTTTTAAATTCACCATAGTAATTTTTAAAATAATTTATTCTAAACCCTAGTTGAAATTTACTAGGTCCTTTTTTCACATAAAAACCCTAGGAATAATGTCTTTCTAATTTTAGAAATATTTTATGATTTTTTAATTGCATATTTAAATAAAAAATTCACTTCAAATTTTAAAATTCTATAGTAATTTTAAAATAATTATTTTTATTCCAAACCCTAGTTAGACATGTTAGGTCCCTATAAATCAAGAATTTCCTAATAATGTTTTGATTTTTTCCTTACATATTTAAATCATAAATTGCATTTAATTTTTAAAATTCCATATTAAATTATGAAAATATCATTTTTTAAAACCCTAGTTGCATATAATAGGTCCTGTTTGATTTCAAGGTATCACCTTACATCTAAAATCAGATTTCACATAAAAAGTAAACAAAAATGGATCTCACTTATTTACAAATTTTTATTGCATTTCTTACAAATAATAAGGAGACCATACTTGGTCCTATCATGGACATGAATGATTAAGTTTACCATATGTTACTAAAAATCTCATTCTTTGCATTTCATGCTTAATTTTCATAATATGGGAAAATATTAAGAAAATCAAAGATAAATATGTTAAGATACCTCTTGCCTCACCTCCCTTGGAGCCGTTATCCCATGCCAAGCTATGTTGCATGGTCCATTTTTCTCTTCCCTAGGTCACTACCTATCACTAAAGAGCCCAATTGACACCCTTTGTCCCTCCACCACCTTGACCTATTGATTATATATGCTCTCCTCCTATAGATACTACTATTATTATACATATAGTAGATAATGTGGTTAGAGATGTTACTTGATGAGCCACCATGCATCCTTCACCTAGTCAAGAGCCATGCCACCCTCCCATTCCTTCCCATCCTAGTCCTAACCTATCTGCATAGGTATATTTTGATAAGGCATATGATATTGTTGATCAGTTGAGAAATACACTAGCTAATATTTCCATGTCAGAACTACTTTAGAAAGCTAATGTGTTCAAAGATATTCTTTATCAGGAAATCACTCAAACTTATATGCCCATTGATTCAAATCCTTATTATTTTTCATTAGTGGTCAACATGATAAAAAATTTAGAAGATGTTATTTATTTTTATCATGATGATATGCCATCTCAGATAGTTATTGATCAAAATTTAGTACTGTTCACATAAGTTCAAGTTAAAACCAACATAGTTAAAAGAGTTCTTGTTGAAAGTTGTTCCAGACTCAATATATGTATATTAGACTCTTATAGACCATGGGCATAAATATAACATCTATGCAAAAATAATATAATAATATTAGAGGGTTTGATGATATACCATGATAGACATTGGGAACCATTGCTTTGGATATCATGGTAGGGTCCAATACCCTCTTTACACATTTATAGGTTATGTAAAGTCCTCTTCATTATAATATTTTACTTAGACAACCTTGGATACATGATATGGGGTTAGTTCTTTATACTCTTCATTGATTTGTTAAGTTTCTCCATAAAATATACCTATACACATGCCTAGCAAATAACCAGCCATTTATATATTATCATATTATAAAGTCATCTTCAACTATTTCCCCAAATGAAACACTACATATCATAGTTTAGGTACCACATCATTACATTTCTCTTGATCAAATACATACATACGAGGTTGGAGAGACTAGCACATCTCACACTCCTCCAATTATAGTTGTGCCCTTATCTCTAGATATTTATCTAATCATAGCAAATTTAACCATTTTAACTACTCCATCAGTCATGGTTCCTACATTTTTTAAAATTGTATAATCATCAGTAGCAGTTCTAGTAATACCAATTGATTTTATAGATCCATTTCTTTTGATAGTTATAGATACTCTCATAACACCATTATCTTATATTACTATAGTTAATGATACTCCTATATCACAGTAACCCCTTGTGGTAAATTTTTAGTTACCATAGGTACATGATTTTGATATAGATTCCCAAGCTACTTTATATGATGACACAACACCCACACTTATAGATGATTATTTGTGTGGATTTAACTTTACACTAGTTGACCCAAGAGAGTACCAAGATGATTCTAGATATCTTATTACACATCCTACATCACTCTTAGCATCTCAAACTACACTCTCAGGAATACTACATATTTTTGGCCATAGATATATCACTCAGCACATATAATTCACATGGTTACCTCTATGGATATATAGTCACTCATTCAAATTCAATCAGGTAACACACAACATCAGCCATAGATTATGCTACATATGTTACTTGATCATGGATTAATCACACTACCTATAGTAAAACATAGATATATTATAAGGTTATCATAGTAGGATGTTCACCCATTTTATCTTTTTATAGGATCACAGACCATGATGCAAACTCATGTACAACTTTATAATATAAATTAGATAAACTACAATTTCAAGGTAATATTCAGATTACATCACCACCAAAACTAGCTTCACCACTTCCACCAAAGCCATTTATTACCAAAGCCAAATGTCCCATAGGAGAATCAACATATTCACCACCAGAGCCACCTTTAATTCACATTTGGCAGGATGACACCATGTCTACATAGTTTATGGCATATGATGATACTTTTGATGATGATCTTGAGGCATTTGATGATGGTCATGATCCCTTCCTCCATCTCATCCCCAACAAGATCCATCTTTGAACCCTTTACCCCTTCCACCCTAGTACTTTATGTCATTGTATACATATTTCTTTATTGATATGCTTGTAAATAGCTTCCATTCAAATTAATTGTACATAGTTTATATCTACTTACTTCTATATAGTTTTTTAGTTTTTATTGTAAATATCCTCCTCAGGATTGATTGTACATAGTTTATATCAAAATACAAAAACATTCAAATAATTGAAAAACATAAAAACATTTCAATTTAATGCATCATCCATGATTTATATTTCTACTACCATGCTAGACTTACATTTTTTGTTCGATACTATTGTTTTTCTATTTATCTACATTAACAAGCTTCACTTGATATTATTTGAGTGTGTGTAAAAACTTTTAGATCTTTGATTGCTTCACTCTACCCATTGAGGGGTCATCCTATTTATACATTCTAGACATACATTGATATATCTACCCACTAGGGGCATCTTCTACATGACTACACCATCAGTCTTATGCCATTCCTACACCACACACTCTAGTTATCATGTTGATGTACATTATTTACTAGTTTACATAGATTACTCTATCGATATTTCACTAGTACATAGCATTTTTGCATTTCTTAGCATATACCTAGTCTTGTACTACATGTCATACATACTTTCACTTCTTGCTTTGATTAGTTAGATGCAATTATTTTTTCTAGTATTTACATGCTTTCCTTTTTTGATTTACATAGATAGATGTGATTACATTTATCAATTCATGTTTTGTCTTTTGTATGTGCCTTAGGATATTTGTCAATGTCCTTTACTTCTACTCTTATGTGTGCCTTAGGACATTTTCCAATATCCTTTACATGTACTCTTATATTTGATTGTGGCTTTCACGCCAACCTTGCTTGTTTCAATTATATGTGTATGTGGAATTTGATCATGCCTTATATACTTGATTTCTACTTTGAGTGACATGTCCCCTTGTCCCTTGTTTGCTTGGCCCCTTAGCCACTCTGGTATGCTTCTTGATTCTTGCCTTATGTGCTTGTTTTTTTATTACTTCTCAATTATTTGTAATGCCATGATCCACATCATGCATTATCTTATTTTCTTGGATTCCATGATGTAATTATACTCCATCCTTTCTCAAAAACTAATAATTAACAACTAACCATACTTCTAGTTCTAGTTAATTATATTTCACATGCTATTACATTGTTATATTTATCTAGGCATACCCCTATTGATCTAACAATCTCCATTATAAACCATGATATATCCTGAGATATCTTATCAATTATCATTGATATATAATGTATTCTCATAGCATAACACACTTTTAGGGCTCTTTATTTTGAGGGAAGTCATTGTAGTGTCTTCATTCCTATCCTCAAAAGAGGAGGCAATAAATAAGGGTTTCTTCATATAGATCACAACTCCTAATGGTCAAAAAATTAGTTTTAAGAACACCTAGAATAACAACCAAAATTCAAACTAGGAAGAATAGACCAAGTAGATAGTTAAAATTACAAAATAATCATCAAAATTATCCTAGGATAATAGTACTAAGATTGTAATACAACACTAGACAATAGGGGTTCCATTTGTGGTGCTCCTATCCAACCAACAAAAAAATCTTATTTTCCAAAAATAAGTAGAAAATTAGGCTCAACTACAAATTTGTAACATATAGACTAGTTCAGATTCAATAGTTTTAGTATAGTTCTTTTAGATACTCTAGATATATTAGCATCATGCATGGCATGATGGCTCTCACTTCCAGTTTTAGATTCGATAATTGGTATAAATTTTAGATCAAAATCCATATTTCAAACACCAGTGTTTGGGGACAATGTGCATAGCACATTTGACTTATTTTATTTCTAAGTTTAGTACATTACCCAAATATTCTCAATAGTTACATGCCTTACTCTATTTGTAGGTGGTTAGCATCATTTCTAAGTGGATTTCACACAAGCCTATAGCCCATTTTCTAAGTAAATTTCATACAATCCTAATCTCCACATTTTTTTGAGTTGGCCAAGAGTGGCCTAGTTTCTATCACACATTCAACTATCCATGCCACATCATTAGATTACAGTACATTCATGGGCTTTAGGATCCATCTCATATGACACACATTTCATATTGGTATCAATTCATATATTCACTTCATGAGGCAATGATGGAGCCAAAGGAATAACTATCCTTTGTATTCTTGAGCCACTTACTCAGAGGGATTGGAAACATAGTCCAAAATCAATTAACATATATATGATCATATAGATTCACTTAGTGGGTGATGATGTAGCCAAAGGGCCAGATTTTGCATTCTTGAGCCACTCTTAGGGAATTAAAACTCAACTCTGTTCATGATATTACACTTATTATAACACATACCCAACGTTACTTAGTATCATCCAATATCATTCAACATCACAAGTTCTATATTGTTTTGCATACTTGGTGAGGTGTATTCATTCCTTTTTCTTCCTCTCTATCTTACCTAGCTTTGTACATTATTATTTTAGATATAACATATCTAATAAGAACTGATCTACTCCTAATTTTATTTTACATATTTACACTTCATGATGTGCTCTATCTATGTACACCCAACATCACATAGCTTCACCCTTGTAGGTAAGTTTAGGTATGCTTTATATTTTTACATTATCTTAGTATTTTTATTTACTACATCATTAGAATAAAGTGGAAGAAAATGTAGTCATATAAAATGTGAAAATTGGTAATTTGATTATGGCTTGTGATACCCAACCCATAGGTCCCTCTTGTTTAATCTCATGACCCTCCTAGGCACTTTTTTACTAATTCCTAGTCATTCATAGCCTTTCAAAATAGTGATATCACCTCCTCCATGTAGTATTTCCAATGATTATTCCATACCCCTAGGTCATATTCCTTCAAGACAATAGCACCCAACTTGGACTATAGTATCAGACCCTAGGGTATCCATTTCTATCAATCTTATCTAAGTACATTTTTACCTCCAATGGTCATTTCATTTTAGTTACTATCCTCTTTCTTGTCATCCTAATGTAAATATATTTGACTCATGACCAATAGATCCCTATAAAATCCCATTCAAAGTTTATTTAAAAAGGGTGGGCAAATATCACAAAGCAAACGAGAATACAAACAAGACTACTTAGGCATATTTATTTATTCTTTGCATATACCCATCCAATACAACCAAAATATTATTCAAACCCTTACACTAGTCCTTAGGCACCTCAATCACACCTATTTTTATCATTTCACATATTCATACACACTATTGCATAAAACACATCAAGTAGGAGAACTACATATTGCTTGATTCAGCTTCAAAGTATTGGTATATAGGGAGTGTGCCCACACAATGGGTGTAGCTAAACATTCAGTACATCTTACACAAATTAACCCCCTCCACTTTCTCAATTTTTGTTAAATAATAATGGAGTTTAGGGTTTGAATACTAAATCAGTTTTATAGGGAGTTTTATAGACATCTAGCATCTAAAATTTCAAAGGTAGACTCACACAAAGACAACAAACAAAACCCAAAAAACTCAATATTCTAAGATAATAGTGGTAGAGAAGGACTATATCACTAGACCCCAAGGTTTATTATTGTGTCACTCCCATCATTTCATGAAATGAAGGCTAGATCTTGATTCACAATATTGTCACAGTCCTACATAGTAGATTCTAGACCTTGTCTTAGCCATCTTATTCTATTTTTAGATAAGTCTTATTTTCTCCACATTTATTAATATTTTTAGAAAGGTTAAAAGCAAAATTTAATTATAAAAATTAGTATCTTAATTATTTAAATATTATTTATGAATTTAATTAGCTTAGACCCTTAACTAAATTATGAATAATACTCCAATATTTTCAAAATAATTAATTCATTATGCTCGCATCTTATGTCCTTGATAATTTAGATCAATCATGAACCATTGATATTATTGTATTAATATAGACATTTAACTCATAATTAACCACTCCAAAACATTAAAAATTGAATAATTGACCTCATCTTGTGCAATCTTGTAATATTGACTTACCATGCACCATCAATCTCTATGGATCAGTTAGGTCTTTACTTTATAGTGCTCCTTGTTTGATATTACTCTAAACCCCCATAATCACGACACTTGGAAATATTGTGTTCATCTTGATAAATTATATATTTAACCATAAATAACTTGTCCTCATCTCATTTATTTTTGAAAGCTTATAATTAACACGCCATATTGATCCTTTTATAAGGAGCTCAATCTTTAACTTCATTAAACACTAAACACTTTGACCTCTTGGACTTGATACACACTATATATATTAACTATATCATTTTTCATGAACCATTAGATCTCCATCTAGTCCTGATATTTAACATTGTGAAAAATGGACTAAGTATGGGGACATTTGTTTATGTACCTAGAAGGCTAACTTTACACCTCCATATCTTTTGACTCACTCAAGTGCATATTATAAAATTTGGACCATATGATCTCCTCACATAGGAGAATCCAACCATGTGTCAATATGATCCTATAAACCTCACACATATGAGATATAATTACATTAAAATTCCCCCTTATCATAGATCCATGTCAAGAACTATTTGGAAAGACCAATTTTACACATGTATAACTTTTATTGTGCTTTAGTGCTTGACATAAAAGTTAGAAAAAAATCAACTAGGAACAAAATTAAACAAACCCATATGATCTAATTATCCTAAAACATAATTTTTTTGGAGATATTCTATCACTAAACTACTTGTCTCTTTATTGCCTCATGTAAATTTGGCTAAGCATGGGAAAACATTGTCAAACTGCTTAGGAGCCTAAATTTAAAATTGCATATATTTTGATGTGCTTTAGTGAATGATCTAAAATTTATCACAAATAAAATAGGGAATAATTTAATCACAACCATATGACCAACTCCCCCTTAACTCATCCAAACGTGGAAATGGTGACATCATCAAACTACCTACTCAAATTTTTTACAACTAGACCCAAAAATGTCTAGATGATAATAATGATCATCTAGATGAAATAAATTCATTCATATAAGCACTCAAATAATATAAAAAATCTTAGAGACATATTTCACATCCTTAAATCACCATATTTATCCTTGAACATCTCTAACCATGCCAAAATTGAAGATCAACCAAGTATACTTCAAGCATACTAGGATAAGCATATTGTACACTTTGTCATTGCCACTTAGACTATTAAGGAACTTCATCCACTCACCTGGAAACCTATATGACATCACTATGATAAATATCCAACAATTCCTTTAGGATGTGTAGATTTATTTCTCATTATGTAAATACTTGTCTAGGCAAGTTCTAGATAGGAATATGTTTAGGATTGATGTGTATATATAGTTAACATTTTAGTTAATTACCATCTAAATTAAAATGTGAAATGTGTGACTGAACCCAAAATAAGAGTCTTAATTTTTAAAATATCCTTAGAAAGCAAAAAAAGGGTCTGGCCAATGAAAATAGTTTAAATAACTAGATATATCTGATTATGGATGGAGTCATAAAAAGGTAATAATGATTTGATATCATGTGACCTTTTTATTAAGATGATAAATTATTTAAGTAAAGACTAGGAAGATCCTATATGTTTATGATAAAAAATCAATAATTTCAAGTCCATAATTAAGTTGATGGTATAAGAGAATGTTAGAAGAGTCATATGTGTACACACAAATAAAGTATGTTGAGAAATGGCAAAACTATTATTTTAAAGTGTCTTGTACCAAATTTAAGTGTCTACATTTTCTCAAATTTTAGTCTAGTATTAAAAGTGATAGACTAAAAGGATAAATTAAGAAATTTTGTACTTGAGTGTAACTATAATGGTGTCTTTAGGTACATGTTGAGTATTGAGCTTGGTATATGGAAAATCCTAAAATGAAACATGTATAAATTAGTCTCCACTTATGATAAAAAATGAAGTATTAATTGTAATTGAAAAATAAAGGAATGAATACACATATGTATGCATGAGCTAAATTTCCCTCTAAAGTCATTAAGAAATGAGGTGATTATGTCCCATAGAGATGTTAGTGTTAAAACCATGGTTTTGGGAAGAATATGCCTCAATCCCTATTGTATATTGAGAAGTGAATAGAATATAAGCTATGTATAACCTCAATTAAACCATTCATTATATATTTTTTATAATAAAATTGATATGGTATATATACACACATAAAGTGATGGGATGACATTGTTTACTCAACTTTCCAAGGCAAGGTTGAGAAATATAAAAAGTAATGATGGATTGATTTGAACTATTGATCTAGTTGATTAGTATAAGATCATTTAATGAGATTAGTTGGTTGACTTAGTCAATATACCTTAGTAGGATTATGAACTATGTGTCTCAATGGGTGATTTGTCTATACCAAGATTATTCAGATATTAGCTATGAGGGCCCTAGAATATATGAATCCAAAATAACTAACATAATATTTGATCTACATTATTCTATTTAAATAAATAAAAATCTAATTGAATTACCACAATGTCTAATAAAATTAATTAGATTGGTATATTTAGGAAATGTCATCCACAAAGGGAATAAATTTGGATGAAGCTATACTTGACGATGAAGAGTTGTGTCAAATTTAGAAGTTGCTTTGTTAATATGGCTAGTAAATGTATATGCTTGGATAGTTATACTTATGATAATCTCATTTATTTTTCTAGACCCCAAATTAGAATAATTATTATATTTTCAATTGGCATTTTGATATATAATAGAGTGGGTATCTTGAAATTTTTCCTACATTGTGTAGATGTATTTATTCTGGGATCATCATCCAAGGATGTCAGAATGAGATCTGAAAAATGATATGTTTAGAATAAAGATTATTTAAAAATTTAAAAATGTTTCATGATTGTTTTTGAAGTTAATATTTTATTACTTTTTATGAAATGAAAGATACTAATGTAAAATGTAAAGAGTTTTTATATGAAGATAAATAGAAAATCTGTAAATGATAAAAACAAAAGGATAAACCATGATATACAAAGGATGCAATGTTGAAATAAAAAATGATTTTATTTTTCATTATTTTTAAAAGTTTTTATGAATTCCAATGAAAACACATTAAATACTAGAATCTAACTAAGTAGATGATGATGTTCTACATTTTTAATTGAAATGTAGATGCAAAAGAAAATAAGTTAAACGTTAGGAATTGAACTGATGAGATGTTGATTTTTTGCATATGAAAATGAAAATTTGAATTTATTTTATTTTTTAAATTTATAAATGATATGAAAATTAAAAAATAACTTAATTGATTAAAAATTTACAATTGGTTTATTTTTGTAATATTCATATGTTTATAATGATAATAAAAACTGAAAAGTAGCTAAACAATGATGAAACCAAATGATTTTTAAAATTTTAAATGAATATAATATGCATATAAGTGATAATAAAATATTCATTAGTAATTAAAAATTGATAATGATTTTTTTTACTTTTAGAATGATATGTACAGTTGAAAAAATAGTTACTAATTAAAAATGCAAGTTTGAATATTATGATGCTAATGTTTATACTAGCTTTTATGTTTTTATATTTTCAAGTTTTTATAAATGAATTAAATTTAAAATGGTCTAAGTACTGAGATGAAATGATGAATTAAAATTCTTTTGTGAATTTCATATTTGAAAGCAAAATGGAAGCAAGTTTAATTAAATGAATATATAAAATCTAAATGTAAATTGGATCATTTGTTGTGATGATTATTTTGAATTACTAATATGATGCACATGAAATATTGTTTTCAATTTTTGATTTTATGATAAATTTAAATAAATAGATATAATTTAATACAAATAATAAATTAAACCCACCAACCTATCAAATGTATATGTTAGTTGGAAGTATGTTTTTTTTAATGTAGATATGATATCCTTAAGGTGATACCTCCTTAATTTGTTCAATTTTCAACCATGGATTTTATCCAACATGAGTGGTGTATAATAATAAAATTGAATAATAATATTAATGGGGAATATAATATTATTGTGGTTTGTTCTCACAAATGGTAGAGTGTAGGGTACACACTTAGAAATGAAGGTTAATAGATTAAAGGATGAGCTTAAGTGAGACACAAAAGTATGGTTGACCCTTATTTTAATAATGAAAGAGATGTAAATGTGATGTATTGATGGGTTTATTCTTTGGCCTACCCTCGAGAGAGGATAAATGATAAGAAGTTGATCCATACTTATGGGTTATAATGTAGGGTCCTAACTAGTTAAAAGGAAAATTGCCTTTCTTGGTCTTTTCCATGTTAGTGATGTGTTGATTTTACTTAAGGATGAGATCTATGATGTTGAATTCTAATGTTTTTATATTATTTTTGTACGCTCATTTGATATTCTCTTGATAAACATGAAGGTGATTAAGGGTAGTAAGGTGATGTTCATCAAGAAGTTCTAAGCATGCCAAATGTTCTTAATGATAGTCACTTTCAGAAAGAATCTCATACAAGGATATGTAGAGAGATGGAATTTGGAATTCAAGAGGTAAGACTATTTTAGCTCCAAAGACAATAGAAAAAGGTATATCACCTATATCAATTTGGATACTAGTGTTGTAATCCCATAAAGCAAATGGGATATGGAGGTGCCAATCTTTGCCTAAAGTATTGACTACCTTAATGATCATTTTTATGAAGGTTTTTTTGGAAGCCTTAGCTTCTCCATTGGATTGTGGATTATAAGGTGAGGATAAGCTTAGCTTGATACCAAAAGCATCTAAAATATCTTAGACTTTTTTATTTTTAAATAATTTACAATTATCAGTGATGAGTTTGTGAGGAACGCTAAAGTGACAAATGATGTTGTGGTTGATAAAATCAGAGATTTTTTAGCTTTGATTGAGTTTAGGGGGATGAATTTTACCCATTTAATGAAATATTCTATAACAATGATGATATATTGATGTAGTTGTGAATTTTTTAGCTTTGATTGAGATTAGGGGGATGGCTTCTACCCATTTGGTGAAATATTCTATAGCAGTGATGATATATTGATGTGGTCAATAAAATAAATCATTTTTTTAGATTTGATTGAGATTAGGGGGATGGATTCTACACATTTGGTGATATATTCCATAGCAGTGATGATATATTGATGTGAGGAATGTGAATTGATTTCTTCAATAAGATTAAGACCCCATTGTGAAAAAGGCCAATAGTAAGTTGATACTTGAAGACCATGAAAAGGTGCATGATGAAGGTTAACATTTTATGCATTTATTAACATAGTCACAACAATCTTGATTTTGGGTCAATATTAATCTAGGTGAAGGATATGCTTAGCAATGACCAAACCACTAAAGTGCCCCCCATAGATGCCATCATGTACTTCTTTGATGGCATGAGAAGCCTCATTTCTATGAAGGAAATGAAGGAGGAGACTATCAAAGCCTCATTTATAAAGAATGCCCCCTAATATTAAGTATAATAGGTGATTTTAATGAAATCTCTATGAGTACTTCTAGAAAGATCTAAAGGGAGGATATCAATGTTAAGATAATCAAATATTTGATCATACCAAGTGTTAGAGGATGATGTTTCTATCTGGTAAATTGTAGGAAGATCAGGACTAAGGTAGGATAGTGTGACAAATGGTGGATGGTGACAAATAGTATAGAGTTATTAGGTTGAGATGGAATTTGGGATGCAAGGGAAGCCATTGTGTCTCCAATTTTTTTTTTAAAATGAGGGATTGATTAGAATATATAGTGGTCAAATAATGCTAATAGTTTGCTAACAAGTTGTTTATATTTTAGAATAACATCATTTTTGTATTGATATGCTCATGTGACTTATTTAATGATAATTTGAGAGTCTCCAAACATGCTAATGGTTTGGATTGCCAAAGCCAGAGTAGTTTGGAGACCAATGAACAAGGCCTCATATTTAGATATATTATTGGTACATTAAAAATTGAGTTTTAAATATAAGGGAAGGGGTTCCCCATTAAGAGGAATAAGGATTATTCCGACATCCCCACCATTTTGACATTTAGAGATATCAAAATATAGTCATTTGATAGGTTTGTTATTCTAAAGAAAGGGTAGCTATAAAATCATTTTGGAAAGGTAAGAGGTGGAATTTTATTATTAGGGAGAGGATCTTAAACTAGTTAGTCTAAAATCACGTATCCCTTAATGGAATTTTTTAGAAGAAACTCAAGATCAAACTTAGCTAAAATCATGAGCCACCTAGCCACACATTTGTTATGATATGGATTGGAGTGCATGTATTTGAGGGGGTTAGTATTAGTGATGACATAATTTTTTTGGTTGAGAAGGTAGTGACAAAGTTTAGAGGTAACAAAAACTAAGGTAAGGAAAAGTTTTTCAAGATGTGTGTATTCGGTTTCATAGTCAATCAGGGTATGGCTAATGTAATAAATGTATTTCTCCTTATTTTGGTCATCATGATGAGTGAGCATGACCCCAAAGGAATGATTAGTGGTAGATATGTATAAATAAAAGTGTAAATTTTACTTTGGGGGAATAAGTATTGGTGGAAAAAGAAGATAATCCTTAATTGCATCAAAGGTTTGTTGATAGTCTTTGGTCCATTTAAAAGAGGTATATTTTTTAAGGAGGTGGTGAAAGGGTTGACATTGATCAGATAGCTAGGAGATAAAGTGGTGAATGGACTAAAGCTTGCCTTATAGGCTATGAAGTTGTTTTAGGTTAGTAGTGGGAGACATTTCTAGAATGGCTCATAATTTTGTAGGGTTTATTTCTATTCTATGGAGGGAAACAATAAAGCCTAAAAGTTTTCTTGATAATACCCTAAAGATAAACTTCCTTAGGTTGAGTCTGACATGATAATGGATAAGTATTTTGAGGATGATAATGAAAAGAACAAGGTGATCTTTGTGGTGTTTAGATTTACTGATAAGATCATCAACATAATCCTCAACTATTTTATGGATGAGGTCATAAAAAATGTAAGTCATAGCCCACTAATAAGTGGCTCTTGCATTCTTCAAGACAAAAGGAATGACACAATAGACAAAAGTTCCCCATGGGGTGATACAAGATTTTTTATGTTGATCTTGAGGGGTAATTAGGATTTGGTTATATCCTAAAAAACCATCTATAAGGGATAACATTTTGTGGCCAATAGTAAGGTATATATTAAGTAGGGGAAGTTGTCCTTGGGGTAGGAAAGGTTAAGATCATAAAAATACATACAAAGGTAGAGTCCCCTAGTGGGTTTGGTAATAAGAATGACATTGAAAACCCATTGTGGATATTAAATAGGCTGAATGAAGCTGACAGATAGAAGGTGTTAGCATTCTTCTTTGATGATAAGAGCTATGCGAGGGTGTATACGATGAATATTTTGTCAAACTAGATTAACTTTGAGATGGGTAATGATGTTATGAAGGGAAATAAAAGGGTTAATGTCAGGCATATCCTAATAAGACCAAGCAAATGATATGATATGGTCATAGAGAAAAGATTGATAGTCTCATTGCTCGAGGGTTAAGGATTGACCAATCTTGATAATACAAGGGTTCTTCTAAATTCCCAAATTAACTTTTGTGGTCAATTCATTTAGCATTATTTTGTTTTTAAGAGGAAGGGATTTTTGAACAATCTAGATAGGTAAGAATAGAGTTGTGATCTTGATGTTGGATAGTGTTAATAGTGGGTGAGTTATGTGTAATCATTTCAGGGTGGATGAGAGGAATGATTTTGGTTTGGCCTTCCCATTGATAAGTCAAATAACCCAAACTAATGGTGTTGATAAAAAAATTTAGGTGGGATGATGTCGATGTCTTCAAATAGAGTTGGTGAGGGTAGAGATTATTTAGATGGCAGAAGTGAGGTTGATAAGGGTAGAAGTTCCTTGAGTGGGAGAGGTGAGGTTGGTTGTTCTCCAAATGGGAGAGGTGTGATTGGTGAGGTTAGAGGTTCTCCAAATCAAAGAGGTGGGATTGATGTTGGTGTTTTGGGATCTTTTGGGGGAACATACCCTAAGCTAAAGAAATCATAATGTTTTTGGGTTTTAACAATAAGAGTTTCATGGGGTCCTTGTTCAAAGAGGACAAAACCACACCCTTTATAAGTGTACCAATGAAGTTATGTTTGGGTAAATGTTAGGTTTCTAAGATAAGAAAATTTGGAAGTGAATGGATGGATACAAGGCATTATGGTAGGATCAAGAAGTGGTTTGTCAAGTCCCCAATAGAAAAAATATGTTCTATTAGTAAGAACGCCAAAAGGGATAAGGGTACTAATATTCAGATCATATGATGAATCATTTTAAAGGTTCTAAATTCATGTGGAGAATGGAAAGAATCCAAAGCTAAAAGTGGATATTCCCCTAGCATAAGACATTTAAATATGGATTGCAAGGGGTGTTCAACTAGGATTTGAGATGAAAGGATAGTTGAACTAGTGGATGCTTCATCATTGTTGAAGATATAAGTGTTGACGGGTTGGTTTGATGTGGTGGCTTGGATAGAGGTTTCTTGTGAAGAATATGGTGGAATAAGAATATCATTAGGATGATATGTCATATTACAAGAAACAAAGGGACTTGGATCAAGTTTTATTATAATGACTTGCCCCTCATGTTCAAATTTGACACATTGGTGAAGGGTAAAAGGGATGCATCCCATGGTGTAGATCCAAGGGTGATTTAATAACACATTATATTTAAATTCACACTCTACAACATAAAATAATTTAGGAATAGTTCAAGGCCCTAAATAGATGTGGAGAATAGCTATTCCTAGAGTGGTGGCCAAGCTATCATTAAATGATCAAAGAACTACTGAGATTTTTGACATGATGTTTTTAGGTAGCTGAAGTTGATCATAGGCATGGGAGGAGATGATATTGATACTTTCCCCCCATAAATCATAACTCTTCTAACACGTGTATGATTTATGGATGTTGTGATAAAAAGAGGGGGATTAAGGTCTTCATTGTGATAGGGTGGAATTTTATATTCATGAAAGGTGACTATGGTAGCATGTTGGATGGCTCTAATCAAAGGTGCAAGAGGTTAGGGATCATTTGGCTAAACCTTTATATATTATAGTTATTTGATTAAAGTTTGATGATGTTGAGGTGATGTACTAATTAAGTCATAAAGACTCATTTTAACTAATGTTTGATGAAGTTATTTTAACACAGAGCACTAGATGAATGGAGATGAATTAAAAGAAGAAGGGCCTCTCAAAATGTAAACTTTTGTCTTGGGTGGTTGTGAGGGTGAAGTTGAAGGTGTAGCTACTTGGGTTTGGTTGGTTAGTTAAGGAATTGAAGGGTAAGACCATGGAATGGTGGCATTATCTTTTCCATTTTCATTTTATTGGATGGATTTACCCTTATCCCTATGGTAGGCTCAAGACTAAACTACCATATGAATGGTATGGATAAGGGGAATAGTTGGTTGCTTTGGCTCCTCTATTTCACTCCTTGGTAAGAGTAGTGAAGTAGATTATTGGTAGGTAGATTGGATAGGTGGTAAAATAGGTAGGAGGCTTAAAGAAGGTTCATCTAATAGATTATCTTCTTCTAAAATTCTAGGAATGATAGTTTGGAGAGCTTTACAGTTCTATGTATCATGCCCAAGGGTCTTATGGTAAAGACAAATCAGATTGTCATTAAACCAGGATGGCTTTTGGTGAGTAGGTTCAAAAGGTTTGATGGTGGTAAGATAATGGTAGAAGTTTGTAAGAGCCTTTGCAAAATAGTTGTATAAGATTTTGATAAGGATTTTAGAGTTGGCATTTTTGGTGTAGGATTTTTGGTGGGTAAAATTTTCCTTATAAGAGGTGTTCTTAGTGGAGTAAGTCTGATTGGTGGTTTAAAAATAATTGTCTTTGTTATAATGGGTTTAAGAATTAAAATTTTAGATGATAAGGTTTTAATAGATGGGAAAGTGGATGGACAAAGGTTGGTAAGGAATGATGGTGGACTAGGAGATGGGCTTGTTATAGGTAGAGAAAGAGGAGATGGTTTTGTGGAGAAAGAATAGGTAATGGGAATAGTGGAGGGATGTGGTCCTAAAATAGAAGGTAGAGGTGAAGGAATTAGTATGGTTTTTACTCGAGGTTGTGGTCTAGGCAATCCTTCCTTCTTAATGGGCTTAATTGTATTAGGTTTTAGTTAGGTTGATGTGGTTAAATCAAATCACAAGGAGGGTGAGTAGGATTAGGCATGGGAAGAACCCCCATGTTCTTGATTGGATTGATAGAATAAGCATAAGATGACTTGACAATTTTAGGTGGGGGTAATTGAGATGGTTCTATGATAACTTTAGGAGGGGTAGTTGGTGGATTTGTAACAATATGCTTGAGAGTGGACTCAAGTAAAGTAGAGGGCTTAGTTTTATTTTGAAATATGAGTTAAAGTCAATACCAAATGTGGATCTATCAAAGTTAGGTTGGGAGGTGAATTATAAGCTTTGAACTAGTTAAGAAAAAGGTTTATAAATGGGTTTTATTCCCTAATCATTAGTTTCAAAGATCAAAACCTTTGGGGAAGAAGGAGTACTTCTAGTGTTGCTAACTTTGATGGAAGATTCCAAAGGTAATGATTGGGTATGTAGGGTTATTGCCTCTTGGGAAATTATTTACAATAGAGGTATGGATATTTTTGTAATTAGTGTGATAAGGGTAATGGTTTAAAGTGGAAGGTTTCGTATAGCTTCTTCCTTAGTCTGGCTATCTAAAGAATTAGGTGGTTCTTCTATTTGGTCTAGAGGAGTGGATGAAAAGGTCAATGGAGTGGTTATATCCTTGGGTATTTACATCATAAGAGGGTGTAATGATCTTGATATTCAATATATGCAGAAATACCCTTAAGGTAGGGAAACACCATATAATACTCCTTTAGTAAGGAATAACTCCACAATGTCTCTTCGAGGGGACAACCTCCAATATCCTCTTACAATAGAAGACTCAATGCTTACTTCATATCTTTCCAATGATAATCATCTCCTATATATATACATCTATCTAACCCATGGATGGGTAACCTCCTAATCCAATGTAGGCCGACCATTACCCAATGTACTACTTCCATAAGTTACTCTATTATCCTAATATAGTGTACCCATATAACAAAGGGGATGTGTGCCACATGTTAGCATCTCCATCAACCCATATACATCAATATATCATATCCCTAGGTACATAGCATTCCTTCCCTCCTTGACATGTTTCATCCCCAAAACATAGGAAGAAACCAAATAATGAGTGTGCTTCAAATCGTTGCACACTTGTCTCCAATATCGATCATCTAGCCATCCATATGTGATCTTGGCAGGTGATAGCTCTCCAAGCTTGTTTCCAAATTCCATTGTGCTCCTCTATTTGCATTTATGATCATAATTATACTGCTTTGGTGTCCAATCATAAACATTCCTTTTTTATTCCATGTACCATAATCTGCTGTACTACTCTAATTCCAACCATGACCATTGTAGGTATTCTTCCATGCATAGTCATAATGATTTCCCCATTCATTCCATGTGCCATATTATTTTTTATTTAGATTCCATGCATATCTATAATGATTAGAAATTTTATTTCTTGTATAGACAAAATGATTGTTATTATGACACTTCCTCACCTAATTCCATGATTGTTTCCTCTCATGATGATGTGGGTGTCTATATACATCAACCTTTTCCAATAAATTGACCTTATCTACCTTTGCTTCTACCTCTTCCACCTTTTCCTTCTTTGTCTCTTGAGTAGATGAAGTGCTCATTTGTAGTGTGTCTTTATCTATATCATCTGAATCTTCATCATGTTCTTCATCACTTGTTTCCATCTCATCCTCACAATCTACCTGGATTGTTATTGGTGCCTTTTTCACTATGATATCTTGTAAAGTGATCTTCTTTTTCTTATACAAAAACTTCATGAACTTTTTTTGAACATTAATATTCATTGTTCCCAAAGTCTCTAACCATGGATATCCAAGAACTACATCCACATCTTCCATATCCAAAGCATAAAAATCTAAATGCAAAACATATTTTTCCATAACGAGCTTCAGATATTCAAACATTGAAATATTCTTACCATCTACTTGAACCTCTTTGATATTCTTTGCTTGAACATGTAGATGCTTGGTCACATTCATGTTAATGAAGTTATACTTGATGGTAGGGTTTATGAACACAACCACCTTCTTATTTTGAATGCATCCATGAAATTGAAAAATTGAATCAGATTTCTTTGGAGCCAAATTATTTGAACCCTTATCATCAAATTTTTCTTCTTCTTCTTCAATTACTTCTTCTACTTATTTTTCTTGTTCTTCTGCTGATTCTTCTATTTCTTCTTCTTATTTTTCTACTTATTCTTCTTCTTCTTTATCATCATGATTTTCTTCCTCTTCTACATCCTCCTTTTTGTTTATATCCCATCGATCTAGGAAGGTTTTCTCCATTGCTTCCCATGAAGAATACTGTTGCGCAAAGTTCAATTCATTAGTCCACCAATGTTTTACAAGCCCAGACAAAGAAAAACATAATTCTATTTTCCATAAAATTTTTGTAGTATTCTTCTCCTTAAAATTGATCCACCATTCTCTAGCATCAACATCATCTTCCCCTAAAAATTTTTGCAACTCCATGATCCACAAAAAAATTAAGGTTCATGAAACCCTAAAATGTCAAAACTGATCCATAAAATCGCAAAAAATCACACAAAATAGCTCTAAAAATTCTGAAATTTTTATTGCGCTTCTCTTAAATCCGGTTACATCTCTATTAAAAATTTCAAATAAAAATTCCCTATATTTAGGAAGATATAGTGAAATTATTATAAACACTAAAATAGAAATAACTCCCTAAAAAAAAATCAAAAAATTCTGAAATTTTTACTACGCTTCTCTTATATTTTCTTACATCTCCAGTAAAAATTTCAAATAAAATTTCCAAATATTTCAGAAGATATGTGAAATTAGGGTTTCACTCCACACAAATTTCCCAAATTGAAGCTCTGATACCACTTGTTAAGAACTTCTTATTCAATATATGCATAAATACCCTTAAGGTAGGGAAACACCATATAATATTCCTTTAGGAAGGAATAACTCCACTATGTCTCTTCAAGGGGACAACCTCCAATATCCTCTTATAATAGAAGAATCAATGCTTACTTCATATCTTTCCCATGATAATCATCTCCTATATATATATACATCTATCTAACCCATGGATGGGTAACCTCCTAATCCAATGCAGGTTGACCATTACCCAATGTACTACTTCCATAAGTAACTCTATTATCCTAATATAGTGTACCCATATAACAAAGGGGATGTGTGCCACATGTTGGAATCTCCATCAATCCATATACATCAATATATCATATCCCTAGTTACATAGCAGAGGGGTGAATGAAACTATGGTTTCATCTAATGAAATAGAAGGGATATATCCTTCTTGGGAATCTAAATAAATAGGTAGTGGGTTGTTTTCCTCTATTTAGGTGATAGAGGTGATGACTTCTTCAGTAGTGGGACCATTACTGATGATGTTAATTACATGCACCTCATGTGATTTGGAGGATTCAGGCTGGACTTCATGGTGTTGGATTGAAGGTGGATGATTTGGGAATGGTTTTTAAAAAATATCAAGATATTTATTGGAAGGATAATTTGGGCTATCAAACATAAGTTCCCCTTTATCAATTAGGTAATAGACAATGCTCTTAAAGGTGTTGCATCTATTGATATAATGTCTAACAACCTGATGACAATCACAATGATCATTCTCATTATACCACCTCGAAAGGGGGTGAGAAGTATAAAATTATTGAGGGGGATTGATGGGTAAAATTTGGATTATATTGGCTTTAAGTAGTTTTTCCAACATCAATGCATAGGATTCCCCAATCAAGGTAAATGGTTTTGAAGGAACCTAGTTTTGGGTATGGTTTTGGCAATTGGAAGGATTGTTGGTTTGAGGTGTTTGGTTAATAGTTAGAGGTGTGGTTTTGAGAAAAGTAATGTGTGCTGACACTTTTGTTTTAGAATTGGTTGGGTTTGGGGTTTTTGTGGAGGATGACTCAGTGGATTTGAAACTATAATTTTTATTTTAAAGATTCAACTTTCCTTCATCAATAGCATGGTTTTCTAATTTTTTGGCCATAGTGAATGATTCATCAAAAGTCCTAATGGTTTAGACTTGGAGAGTTGGAACAATGTGTTTAACACACCCCTGAGAGAATAATTTGATGAATTTGGGTTGGGGTAATGGGAAAGTGAGT
Organism: Torreya grandis; assembly: GCA_037957365.1. Lineage (NCBI taxonomy): Eukaryota > Viridiplantae > Streptophyta > Pinopsida > Cupressales > Taxaceae > Torreya > Torreya grandis. The sequence goes on from JARHVA010000553.1 coordinate 3,309,311, forward strand.
TGATTAATGAGGTCCCTCCATCTGACAACAAAATTAATAATGGATTCATCCTTAAATTTTTGATGGAATATAGATCAGTAATGAAAACGTTCTTAGATATGTTTACTAAAAAGTGTTTTAAAAGGGTTTGTGCCAATTAAGAGAAATAAAAGATAGAATGAGTGGGAAGGGAACTATACCAATCAAGGGCAGCCCTAGATAATTACATGGGAAAGGTTTTGAGGAGAAAAACATCATCATAAGTGATCAAATATCAAGCATGATGAAATGCTCTTAAGTAATTGTAAGGATCCTCTTTACCTTGGAATTTAAAAAATTTGGGAAATTCCCATTGATGAGGGTAAGCATGAATGGGCATAGATGGGTCAATAGGTTCATTACCAATTTGGTCATAAGATAAAAAATTATTTGAGGTAGAGATGGATGAATCCAAACTAGTCATTTTATCCATGATCATTTTGATTATATTAGGCTGGGGTTGAGAAGCTTTATAATTAAAAGATACATTTTATTAGGTTTGGCTTGTGGCAATGTATGAATAACTAGCATATGGTAGTGAATAAGCCACATAATGACATGTGGTGCCAAGTGGTTGAGATGGTGGTACATAAGAACTACTTGGTATGAAAGGTTGGGTGGAGGGTGGTATGTACCCTTGTGTATTAGAGACATATTGGTAAGTTGTCATAGGCACTTGTTGAAGAAAGGACATGGTTGGTATGGTTGAGGTAGGATGAAGTTGGGAAGGTTGAGGTTAGGTAGTTACCCTAGTGCTGATTGGGGGAAGGTTTTGAGGTATCGAGAGTACTAGGTTTTGATGTGGGACTGTGGTCATTGGATTCATTACAACTAAAGGAAAGATAGAATCCAAAGTGGAAGATACTGCCATAGTAGATGGGGTGTAGGTGACTAATGGTAAGGTTAAACCCACTTGGGGTGTGACAAGAGGTGTTTGGTTAGGAGGAGGAAGGTTTTTTTGAGTTTGGGTAAATGGGATGATAGAAGAGGCCTGAGTTAATGCTTGGGTCAAATTTGTCCCCACCATGAGGTGGGATGACATGCCAAGAGAATGATCAAAATAAGGAACCAAAGTAGGGGGGTATGGTGAGGTAAGGTATTGAGGTAATGTTGTAAAGCAACTATATTATTGTCAAGAAAGGTAGTAAAGTCTAGATATCCTTGAGATATGATTGGGATTCTGGAAGGGGAAGGTGGTGGAGGAGAATGGTGAGGTGAATCATGAGGAGATTTGTCAACATTTGAGGTATAATCCATGGATGAAGAAGAGGGTGGTGGTTGTTTGTCTTTATTTCTCACTTTTTGTCTAGTTAAAACCATATGAGAAATTAGGGAATGCTATTGTGATACTCACACCTCAAAAAAAGAGAAAACCCAAAATAATTTCAAAGCAATCAATACATACACTAAGAAGTTCCTTTTAACCTTAGGATTACTTTTAAATCATTTTTGGCTTATACCTTAAAGAGTGTGACAAGGGAGGTTAAATTGTAAAATGGGTACTAAATAAGAAGTCTATGGATGGTTTCAAGTTGTTTAGGTGCTCAAAAGGAAGATCTATGTTGAAATTTAGTTTGTGGCTTGGTGTTGGGTCCCACCCCCTCACTTCACAATCCTAGAGCAATAACGGTGTGGGGTGCTTAGCCAAGATATACTAAGTCTTGAGTTTATACTCAACTAGAGAGTTATGTTGGTTCTCCCCTTGGTGGTGAAATCCAAGTGGGATAGCTAGGAGGGCGTAAGGTTGTCACCAAATGATGAAATCATAGTCGGTCATTGTCTCAAGTATTGTTTTGACGTGTAAATTATTTTTTGGTTCAGTTTTGTGTGTGATAACAAATGTGAATGCTATGATAAGATTACTATGCCTCATAAGTTACTAGGTGAAATAAAATTATAAATCAATTAATTAATGAAAATGGTTAATTTTTAATCCCAAAAATAAATGATTTCATTTGATAAGAAAACAATTAAGGAAGAAATGGAACTAGGGTCCCATTAGGCCTGCCAAAATGTTTCAATTTATTTCCATCATTTCTTAGTTTTGAGAGTAGATAAAATAAATTAAATATTAAGGTGTGTAGATGAATACGTGGTATAATGTGCTCATTGATCCAAATGAATATGAGAACTCCTCTTTGACTAGGGAGGATAACTTGTAAATCACAAGAAGACTAGAATAAAGTGTTGTTAGATGGTAGGTTCAGTGGATTGTCTAGCTTATGCTAGATCCAAGAAGCACATAACTTTATAAGAGGCTATCAATCCACTTTTAATATAATTAAGTCAAAAATGATAAAATAAATATACTTTAATTCAAATGATAATAAAGTAGATATACAAGAAGATAAATAATGTACTTGATAAAAGACACGATGCACAAGTGCATTAAGGTCAGGTACAGAGAATCAGAGAAGAGTCAACAGACAAGTTAGGAATATAAATAGGGGTTTGATTAGATGAAAGGGGGAGAAAATAATAATCTATTATTTTCTCTAATAGTGATCGTTAATGGCCAATGTAACTAATTATGGATGGACTGATTAGTGATGATTAGGTAATTGGTGAAAATTGTTGTGACCGGTGACAGTTGAAACAACCATCGATGATTTGGTATGGGCTCCTATGGAGGATTAAAAGGATAATGGAGATGAGGTAATTTAGGGGTAGAATGAGGAATATGGGCACTATGGATAAGGAATGATGTGTAGATATACTAACCAAGATAGAAAACTCAAATGACAAAAGAAAATTATATAACAAGTAAATGATACTTGAAGAGAGTTGAATATCATAATAGTACTCCTACCTTTAAAAGTCACATGGATAGAGCTTCACAGTCTTGGATTCCTACATAAATAGAACAAAATAATCTAGATGTAAATTTTTGGATCCATAACTCTCCCAAAAGCCTTGTATTTATAACATAAAATTGCTAAGGAGAGATAAGCTTGAGGGAAAGTTTATAAGTTGGGAGGGGAAGAAGTTTCCTATTTTTGTTCATCTTTAAAATCTAGTTTTAAAGCAAGTTTCCATTCTAGAGGTTTCTTTTCTTGAATAAATTTGGAGCTGCTTTAAGAGCTTAAGTCAAGTTTCATGATCCCAACCGTCGATAGTTAGGGTGATCATCGATGATTACCCTAATCGGTGATGGTTTAAGGGTTACAAGTAAATGGGTGAAAAGGTCCTAAACAAAGTGATGTGTTTTGGAAGGTTTTTGACATAATACTAGTAAACTAGGTGGTCCACTAGACAATGAGTCAATTAAGGGTCCACAGGTCAAGATGACATCAAAAACTATCATTGTGTAGTTTTCAAAGGTCTACAGGAAGAAACTAAGATATTGAGTAATTTCCATGAGAAGCTTGGAAGTGAACACCCATTTGGAAGGACAATAGTTGATAAGATCCTTATGGTTGGTTATTATTGGCCTAAAATCTTCAAAGATTCTCACAAGCACATGAGAGAGTGTTATCATTGCCAATTTTTCAATACTAAAGAACTAAAGGAAGCCATGCCATTGAAACTAGTGATGATTGATAAACTAATTGCTTAATGGGGATTAAACTTTATGGGGTTCATCAACCCCAATTCTTCATAAGGACATAAGTATGTCCTCACTACTACTAACTACTTCACCAGATGGATAGAGGTAATGGAAACCAAGCAGTGCAAGATAAAATATGTGATAAATTTCTTAGTAAAGAACATCTGCACAAGATTTAGAACACTAGTATCTCTAGTTTGTGATAATGGATCTACCTTTATATCCATTGAGATGACTGAGTGGGCATATGATAATTACATTGTTCTCAAGTTTACATCAAACCGTTACCCTCAAAGCAATGGATTGTTTGAGTCAAATAAAAAAACTGATGAAGGTTGTCAAAAAGTCCACTACTAAAAAACCAAGAACATGGAATAAGTTACTCAAGTATGCCCTTTGAGCTGATAGAAAAATAGTCAATTAAGCTCTAAAGGCAACACCATTTCTATTTTTATATGATTAAGAACCCATATTCCCCATCACTCTCAAGTTCCCAACCTACAAGTTTATGCAAGAGTACATCGAATGAGAAGATTAGGAGCTTGAAAGTTTGAGGTTACTTGACATTATTCAAATGGAGGATGAAATAGAGGAAGATTTTTTAAATTTTAGTAGACATTAAACCATAGTGAAGAGATGGTTTAATAAAAATTCAAAAATTAAGGTGTTCAAACAAGGAGACTTGGTTTTTCTTTTAGACAAAATATATAAACCTAAGGGAAAGCATGAAAAATTCACACATTTGTGGATTGGTCCCTATCAGATTATTGAGATACTAGGAGACAACACCTTAAATCTCAAGAACTTTCATGGAGAAGAGTTTACATTGACAATAAATGGGTAATACATCAAGCACTACTTCTTTACTACTCCAACCCAAGTCCTTATGGAGTAACCTATAAGACTAGTTAGGATTAATATAGGTATGATTAGATTATTTTCTTTTTCTACTCCCTATTTATACATAGTGCATGTAAATATTTGTTTACATGTTTTTTGTTTGCTTTTTTTGTGTTTCATTTTTGTTTTGTTCTCTACTTTTAATAATTAGTTTTAATATAGTCCTCAAGATCCAATACATGTAATTTCTCAAAGGTTAATAAATTAGGAATGTAGGTATGAACCTTAACCAATGGATGATCATGGATTTTATAAATGTCAACTTAATGTTATGATTTGGATAAAGTGATAAGGATTGGTATATAGATAAATTATTCTTTAAAATCTTAAGCATTATTCTAATTGAAATGTGGTTCTAATGAGGATTTCACATGTTGTTGGAAATTTTGAATCATTGGGGCAAAGTCATGTTAACACTTAAATAATATTATTTCCTAGGGGGAAGTTTATGACCAAAGATAATTGACTAAAGTTTAAACATTTACCAAAATCCCAAAATCTAGCTAATTTTGGTTCCCAACCTTTGTTGGAAAGCAAAAAAATATCTAAAAAATACAAAAAATAAGAGCTTTATTGAAAATCCAAAATATTTCAAAGAAAAGATGATTCGGGTAACCTCTATCAGGGCTATGAATGCCTAATTGGTAGTGGAGCAAGGCCTAGATTGGATCCAAAGGTATCTTTATCAAGAATATAGATGCCTAGATGGTAGTAAAGCAATGCCCAATCCTTCCATTTTTATAAATCATGATTCTTAATGAACATCTAAATGTGATATAAGTTAGTGTTAATGATCAAGGTCAAGAAATCTAGAAGTCATTTTATAAATCCCATGGCAATCAATTAAAGAATCAAAATCACACACACAATATGATTAAGTTTTTGTGTTTGAGACTAATTATACATGTGTAAAACTTGTTTTGATTATGATTTTGTCTTAATAATGATAACTAATCATATGGAATGAGTAGTATAGTTATTAGTTTAAACCAGAGGATTTGAGTTATAACATTTGTCAATGTTTCCCCCAGAATTCACCATTTGTTGAGGCCAACATAATCCCATTTTTGAAAAAATAGAGACCCTTATATCAAAGTTTTCAAATTTGTGCTTTGAATGGAATATTTCTCTTGACTAGATTGGCATTAGCATGTTATCACATTATATTTATTTGAATATCATCCACACCAATGATTTGTTTGACATGTTTACATATGGTCATTATTCTATTCTATCTAATCTTGTTAAAGGTTGTTTCTTGTGTTTTCATATTTCAAGATTAATAGAGTCACAATATTGTGAACAATGTCTAGGGTTTTAGTATTTAATTAGAAATTAACCCTTTGATTAATCGTTGGTCTTTAATTTTTTAAATGGATTCATGTTTAAGCATCAAAAAACCCTTAGCCTAAGTCTTTTTAATTGAATTCAAATTTATGTGTGTTATTTTTTATTTAAAATTACACAAGAACACTTTATATTTGCTCAAGACTTAGTTTATACTTTATCCTAAGGTTTTAATCATGTTTGTTAACATGAATAAAACTTTAGTCTAATTTGTTTTGCTAAGTCCTTTATTTCTTGATACCCCTTAGTTATTTTTTATTATTCACATGGACTAATTAAATACAAGTTCCCTTTTATTATATTTCATACTTACTCTAAAATCTTATCCTAAGGTTCTCAATCACATTTATTAACATGATAAAAACCTTAGGTTAAAGACTTTATCTTAAGTTGTATATGTTCCCTAAGCCTTATTTATTTCATGACTAATAGGAATGAACTAATTGCATTTGATTACATGAATCAAAATATGATAGAGCACATTAAAGTAAGAATTGAAGATCAAACAACATGAGGCAAGGTTAAAAGGTCAAAATCCCTATGAGAAAGCATAAATATGACAAGTGTCACAACCATGGATCATAGTTAAATCTCGAGCACTATCTTGAGGATCGACAGTACACAGTTGAGTGTACACATTCTAATCAATTATGAGAGTTAAGTCAAAAATTTTAAGAATCCTTGGGAAGATTTAGAAGGTAAAAAGTGTCACCATCATGGAGACTATGTTAGGAAATCAATAGTACATAGAGAAAAGGATAGAACCTAGAGGATCAAGATTGACAATGTGTGTTGATTCATGTAACCAAGATCCAATAGTGTAAAATGAAAGTTCACTTTTAAAAGAACTTAAGATAAATATAGAGCTACCACATGGTGAAAATACATTGGCCTAGGGGAAAATTATAGTTGGAAGCATAGAAAAGGACCACATAAGTGATAAATGGCAAAATGTTGGGTGCCAATTATAAAGATCAACCAATAGAGTTTGACCTCCTAGATACAAATCAATGCTGTGAGGTGAAGTAAAATTTTCAAAAGGCCCAAAACTGAAATAAATGAAGTGACATGTTTGTGTCATAGTGGCATACATGTCATGTTAAAATATCTCATGGACCTAAAAATGCAAAGGTATAAATACAAGATCTAAATGGAATCTAAGTCATAAAGCTCATAATTCAAAATCCACTACCACCATTAAAGCTCTATGTAAACTTGATTGAACTTAAAAAATCCCTAGCACATATAAAATCCCTAATTTGACCCAATTTTCATTATAATCAAGCCAAGTAGAATTAAATTGTCACATGTGCAAAGGTAATTCAACTTAGAACTAAATTTTAGTCCACCAGTGAGCAATTTGATAAATCTCACAACAATTTCAGCTTGAAAGGGTGTTTCAAAGGAATACATTGATATTTTATGACCATAGATGCTAAGGGATGAGTGTTTAGGGACAAATAATTCATTTCCAATGCTTTGAACACCAAAGATAACAACTAGTCAAATTTGTTCTAAACTAGTGAAAACTAGCCAGCTATTACCCAAGAAGAGGAGTAGAATATCTCTGTTAAGAGATTATATAATGATATAGTTGCATCTATATGATGGGCCTTCATTACATAGTATCAAAACCCAAGGTACTCAATTATATTTAAATTATTGCTTTTATTTTTAAACATGGTAAAATTTATAAGGGCATGTTAATCAATGAGCACAATCATATAAAAGTTGCATAGATTTCTATTATGAAATTTGAATCCCCCTAAAAATTTCCACCACCCTAAATTAACCTAACCTCAATCAATATCTGGGATAAAGAACATTCTTTGAAGGACACCATAGCCATTTGGTTATACTCTGATAACTAGGTCTTTTGAGACTTTAGTAAGAACATCCTCATTAGTGAGTTCAAACTAGGGGTAAGGATGGTTATGACAATGTTAAAAAAATAATATGGAAATGCAACCATATCCTATGTTAATCTAGTAAGGGTACCCATAGTCTATTTTATGGTTGAAGATCTAGTTGTTCCCCCTTTAGGTGATATCATTAGAATTTATTTGTGTAGGTAGATTTATGCAATTAGGAAGAAGAATAAAAATTAGTTTTTCATGATGTCATATATTTTAGATGTTCTTTGTGTAAAAAACAAGATCCCAAACCAAAGGAAATGGACACCCAATGTAACTCAAACCATTTTAAAATATTACTCTAAGTTTCACATCTTCAACTATATGGATTATATTTAGTTCATATGTGACTGTGTCTACCCAACCCTAAGCGAGGCTATAACTAGGATTAAAATGTCAAGAGATAGCCCACTAATTATAAAATATATTGAATATATGGGTGATATCTAGTTATATCTAAACTGTACAGTCATAAGAATTGAAGGGACATAAAATTCTCCTCTAAGGCTAATTGTTCATGTCCCTGAGAAGCTAGTAGAGCAATAGGTAGGATATTAAATATTTCATGGTGTAGATTGTCTCTATAAAACCAATAGAAAAGGCCTCCTCCACAACTTCCCTATGATAATTGGGAAGACCATATTCAATTAGTGGGATAACATTAAGGAAAAATATAAGCACAAAACATCTTTTAATATGCAAATAGATGAATTTAGATAGTGGTATCCTTATGGAAGATCAAAGAACATTTAAAAGACAAAAAAATGTTGAATGTGCCTTATGAATATAAGACTAGTGCCTATGACCCTATATACACTAAGGCATCATCCTATTTTGAAGTCACCAAGAGATTAAAGGAGCATAATTTTAGACCTGAGCCTGAGCTAGAAATAAATTACAAGGAGGATAAAAAATGGTAGCTAGGGCCTAGACAATATCATTTTCTAAGTAATACACGTTCCAAACCTCTACCATCTCAACCACAAGTAGAGCCCAAACCTAAATTCTAGATTGAGAATAGACATAAGTAGATAAGGCTAGATGAGGTTGCCTTAAGTTCATCAATTCATAAACCTTAAACTTAGGTAGAGGAATAAGGATTACATATTGAATAGGTTCACATGGTAGCCCTAAACCCCAATGATTCTATGGAGGATGCATTGACAATGTTATCCAGTACTTATGAATAAGATGATCACTAAGCCTAGGTTAAAGAAAATAAGGAAGAAAAAGAGAAGGAAGTATTGGAATTAGTTCTTGTTGATATCCCCAAGATGAAGGCTAAGTTGGCCATTTCTCCCAAAGATAAGAGACCCAAAGTGACTTTCACTCCTCCTTTGAGTGAAGTCAATCTATCTAGTGAATAAAAAATCATTTATGGTCTAACTATTCTAAAGTGGTTCATCTATGGACCTAGATTAAATAGAGTGCCTACTAATCCTCATACCTAGGCCTTAGTGAAAGATACAAACACCCTTTATGAAAATAAATAAAGCCATGGATTGTGGCCTTACAAGAGGAAGAAGAGAGAAGATTGGCTACACTAGGTCAATCAAGTGAAGCACAAGTAGAGATCCATGCTCCTCAAGTGACTCGATCTTCAGTTAGAGTCAATTTTGACCCAAAGACTACTAGTTTGATGAGGGTGATAGAAAAAATTATCATGATAGGTGGTGAATAAATAACATACCAGAAGGTATAACCTTTGGCTGGTTTACCTCAAATAATAAGACAAAAACTTGGAAAAGATACAATTTTTAAAGATGTATTAGAATTGGTAGAGGCACAAACAAAATAACTAAAGTATAATATTAAAGGCATAAAATAATACATTAATAAATTGAAATATCATTCTATCCTATTTTTTCCTAGGCCCATGATTGATATATTTAGAGCCATCCTATTTTATATGTTTAATGCCTTGAAAAGTCTAGGTAGGGCATAATGATCCAATAGATTACTACAACCATAATCCAAGTCTACCAATGGTAGAGTTCAAGAAAAAAATTAAAGGATTTGATCAATATTATGATAGAGGATCAAATCCCTAGTTTCAAAATAGTTAGCTTGGCTCATTTGAATATGGCCATGGCAGTTTTGGTAGAAAAGATCAAAAGCTTGAGCAAATGGTCCAAGAGCCTAGAATATCTTTCTAAGGATGACAAGTAGTTGTAAATCAAGATAAATCATATATTTGGGAGAATAATCAAGGATCCTACTACACTCAGCCCAATTTGTTTAATAACTAATGATGAATTCAAGCATAGAGCCACCCAAGTCATGTATGAAGTGAAAAATTAGATCCAAGGAAAGACAAGAGCTGAAAACATAAGGATAATGGACATGATCATTACTATAGAAGTGAATATTATAGAGGCTAGGAGCATAAAGGAAGTATTAGAAAGGGATTATAAAAATATTAGAAGTCTAGAAGATCAATAAGATGAAATCTTCATGGAACTTATCATCAACCTCAAGTTGATTGATGGGAAATATGAAAGAGAAATAAAGATCCTACAAGATAAACAAAAGGATACAACCACAGGGTAACCCTAAAGTCAAGTTGGATAGCTTAGGAATATTCATTTGTATATAAACATGTACATTTTTAAAAATATAATATTATTTTTATAAATCAATGTGAAACTTGTAAATCACATCACCTATATGTTAGCTCATTAGAAGATGTCATAGTTTTAGAAAAATATAAAAGGGAAACCTATCTATGAAACATGTACAATTGTAATTTTTTAAGATTGACCAACATACCTCCTTAGTTTTTTATAGAAGGGGTATTGTTAATTGTAAAGGAAGAGGGTGTTTAGAGAAATAAAGTTTTGGATAATTTTAGAGCAATCTATGCAAATAGAGAATTTTGAAAAGTTTATCTCATTTATTTGTGTGAATTATTATCAACGCTGCTCTCTCACTTGTCTAGTTTAGATTTCAGATTTGAATGGTTCTTATGAATTCTTGATGTGCACTTTTCAAATTCAAAGTTTTTAATTTTTGTTATTTCTAGATTGATTGAAATTTCTTAGGTTCATTTCATTTTATTTTCTCTTTTTGTAGATGTTCTTATGTTATTTGCTTGTAGGGGTAAATCTTTAAAGTGAACATGGTCTTTATTTGCATTCTTTCACTTTCCTTAGATGTTTTTGTAATGTTTGATGTGATTTGATCTTGAGTTGTTTCATATTATACATTGGTTTTAAGTGTATGTTTATAATAAATTTGAACTTTATCATTATGTTTGGATTAAATATTAGCAACATCAATATATTTCTTCTCTACCCTACCCTTCCTTTATCTTTTTTTTGACCAATTCACTTTAGAATAGATTAATTTTAAATATATGCTTTAGATTAGACTTTGAGAATAATTAAATTTACTTAATCAAGATTACTTCATCTTCACAAAGTTAGCTATTAGGCCACGATTTCTCCCAACAATCAAACATTTTAAATTTTGTGAAACAGTTCACTTTTTTCTATTGTTATTCCACCAAAAATATATAGGATATCATAACCTATAACTCATGCATTGAATTATCTAAATTAAGAAATGAGTAATGTTTCTTAGACACTTGGAACCACCCTATGATACATTTTCAGGAATCAACACCCCTCTTTTAATATATTAATGAAATTGTTAGTTTAAAGTAAAAGGAATGCATTTTCAATGTGTATAACACACCTTGCCTTTTATTGAATCCAAATTAAGTGATTTAATGGTGACTAACCTACACCTAAGAACATGTTATAATATTTAATTAATGCATATAATCTTAAATTGAAAGAATTGAAATTATTAAAATTTAAAGAGAGCAAGGTTTAGGACTAGACCCGTGTATTGATGTAATCATCTTGGCTTTTGAAAAATTGATTTCAAAGATGTATCAATATGAATCACTGAAACTAAGATTAGGATAAATGTAAAATATTGAAAGTTATTATGTCTAAATAGATAGATATATTATAGGATAAATTACCCTAACCTTAGAGAAAATATGAATTGGCACTGATAGTCTAGATTAGCTCAATTTTATAACCCAATAATAATTATAACTTGGTGAGTGTGAGTGAACTAAGTGAACTCACACTATAAAAATAGTGAGGCTAGATGATGTAATCAATTCCAACTTATAAACTTATAAATATTGAGTGATTTAACCACTTAAACCATACCAAAATTTGAACAAACTACTACAGTAGATTGGCTCAATACAGTTTGTAATAGTCTGACCTAGTCGGTGATGATAGTCCTTGAAGTGTTTAGAATCTAAAAATAATTTAATTTTACAATAATAGGCACACATTTCATAGAATATGCACCATATGTATGTCTCATGCTAAAATTATGTATAAAAATGATACGAATGTTTATATTCTACCATAAATGTGTATCTAAATGATAAGACTATTAATTTATCCAATTTGGAACTATGTAAGTATGGAGAACATGTTTCCAAAAAATACCCCTAACATAATATAAGACTAAAACTAGTGTGAGTGTAGAGAATATGTTTTCAAAACATTCCCTCGATGTAATATGAATTTGATAATTGGTGTAAGTTCCAATGTAGATAAATCTAAAAATTGAGATAAGTACCAATGTGGAGAGCATGTATCTAAAACATGTCACCACTATAATATGGTTGTTTTTCATATTGATTAAATGTGGATAACATTTTTCTAAAACATGTTCCTGCTAAATCTAAAATAGTGATGAATGTGGAGAACATGTTTTTATAACATGCCTCCCCTACAATCTGAATCTATGAAGTAATATAGAAATCATGCTTATATGGCATGCTCCCATTGATATGTCACCCATTTTGAGGTGATGGAAAGTATAAAATGGTAGTTACCTAACCTAAAAAGTATAAGATAACCATGTAAATTATGAATGTACTATGTATCATATAGAGGTAACATGTCTACGTAGATATATCATTGAAGAATGAAGACTATGATCACACCAAGTCTTAAGATGCATGATGTAGATAATAGCCACATGTAGATAGTAACACTACAATATCCAAAATCAATCAAAATTACATATAAGAGCATTTAAAATGAAATCAAAATATAATGGTCTAAGGATACCTAAAAAAGGGGCATATTCAAATGTCACACAATCAAAGGGACATGAATTAGTAAAATTTACACTAAGAAAAAAAATGGCAATTCCAAATGTCAACATTAAAAAAACTAAGACATATTCAAATGCCAAAGAGAAAAACAAAGACATGGGGGGAAAAAATAATGGAGCATATTAAAATTTTCAAAAAATAAATATAATAGTAAGGCAAGACAATCAAGCAAGTTCATAAATGAAATGATTAGAAACCAACATAAACATATCATATTGGTCTCTAGATATATGTGTTAGAAAGAAACATTAATTACATAGTGTTAGGTTAAATTTTTGACCCACTTAAAAAAATATTGAATTAATAGTTATAAATGGATAAGAGCAGCTTACAACACATGGGATAAATATTCCCCTCATTTATATGATCTAATAATGATCCAAAGTCTGAGAAAATCCAAACGATATAGCATGGGTATGATGTGATTATTTCCACCAAAGGTTTAAATGTTTTCCTCAAAAGTATTTAGGTTTTCACTATTGGTTCCTTCATAAATGAATTATTTAAAATGTAATGGTTAAAATTTTCCTCATTAAAAAAAAAAAAAAGGGATAGAGAGATTATGATAGATGACAATTAAATCCCTTAATTGATACAAGTCTTCTAATCCTAGATAATTATATTAGTTTGGGATGTAATGAATCACACGTAATCAAGTTTAGCTATTGCACAAATTAAAACACCACAATGAGGAAGAATCAAAATAAAATTATGTGAACATGATATCTAGAACTTTATTAAAAAAAAATACAATACACAATATTGTAATTATTTTCACATCATGAATAATGCAAGCCTAAAAATAGCCACAATGAGATCTCAAATCCAATTAAACTAGCGGTTGTATAATCTAATTGTATATCCACTTTCATACCAACAACATCATAAACTTATTTTCATATATTACTTATCAGATCAATATCTTCTATAGATAACCAAGATAAAATGCGGAGGAAAGGTAAGTGAAATCCTAGCTCAATATCAATATCATTTTGGTACTCTAATGCATTGAACCTTTATAATGATAAGTAATGTTACTTATATAAATCACTATAGTCAATTAATCAATTATGATAGATAATAATATTAACTACTCTTGAAAAAAACATTAAATGAATCACTAACCATAGTTAAATTTAATACAATAACACAACACAAAAAAAGAAAATAAGGTTGATCTAGTCATGGAATAATTTCCATAGTGTAACAACCTCTTGGATTAGAAGGATACAATCCCCAATACATTGTAAGATCCCATGACCCAATCAACTTGTTAGCCATTTTACATTAGATAATTGTCGATCCAAACAAGAAGAGATACCTCATTGAAATTCACCAATGATAGAGTCATTATTTCATGCATTAAATTTGTGCATTCTAAATTTATTATGCTTATATCCATGAAAACAAATTTATTTCTAGACACAACTTAATACTATCAAATGTTGGTGACATGATAATATTGGATTAGTGCATTATTCAAATTTATAATTAATAAAGTTTAAGATACAAAATTTTCATTATTTCATCTACCTATTGAATCTACATCCAAATTCATTTATCTTAGCTTGATTCATTTTGTAAATACTACTTAAACCATACCTCTATATACAATCCATCAAAACTTATGTATTCTAACTAGGATTATTTAGTTATTGTTTATTTTGAAATTAAATCATGATGTTGATTCTCTATAGGCTCTTTCAAAGTGCATCTGACTAATTACAAATTACTTAGGTTTATAGATTATTTGTTTGCACTTATTTGACCTTGTACTCTACATAGTCCAAGAAAATTCTTCTATGACTACAAGTATTCTTCAACTAAGCCTATTATATATAGTAACTAGTGTTTGAGCCCTTCAAGACTTTGATGAATTACATGTAATGTATATTTTAGGAATGCTTGAATCGTAGTTGATTCACAATTGGATATACTTATCTTGATCAAAATGAACAAGGAGAGTTACCATAGACATGTACCTTCTACTTCATCTAAATGTCAACTTGAGGATGTGGACTTGATAGGATGATGTCACTATATGTGAACACTCAATATTATATTTTAACCTTCCAATAATTTTTATCTAAGATGTTGAATTCATGAAGTAAATGAAATACTATAAATTGAACATAAACAAAATGTTGTGAAATAAATTCTCATACATTAGAAGCTTCCTCAAACAATTCTGAGAAAGAATGTAAATCACACAATTTAGAAATGAAACACACAATGCATAAATAAATAAAATATCATGCTTAGCTATTTAAATAGCTTAGATTATTTATATAGACTTCCAATGGGGGGCCCTTCCTCCTTCTAACTCTAGCTTCAATTATTCCTCTCAAAATACTCAATTGAACTTAGAAATGCTGATTAATATTAACAAAAAATGCAACAATGAATTGTCGCAGGAAATTACAATAATAGTTGCTTGATAAAATGTAATTATTATAATCTCTAATCAGCATCTACTATATCTTGTGACCTCAAAATTTGACTCAAGAGAGGATGGTTAGTATGGTTTTATTTCCAAAATGAAAACAAAATGAAATAAACACACTAATATCATAAAATCTCTAGGCTTAGACACTAGGGAGGCTTAATTAACAAAACCAAATGACAAACACAACTAAAAAGTAAAGAATCAAATACAAGAGTTCCTTCACCTTCCTTGGATGTTATAAATGCCTTTTTAGTAGTGGCTTCCTTAGATTATGCTCATGATGTCCTTGGCAATAGAAGCATAGCAACCTCCATCTCTCCTTGGCACCTTTGGCTTGTGGCTTGGCTTGGCTTGGAATCAATTTGGCATTATAATAGTAGTTACTTGAAGCCTTTTGGAACCAATCATGAATTATAACTTTGCAAAAATTAAGCTTATTTTTTTTTGGAATTATGTTGTGAGGCCTCCTATTTATAGATTTTTGAATTTTATCAAAATCAACCTCAACCATCCATCTCAAGATTGAGATGTGTGGTTGAGGATTAATTCAATTTTATTAGTAAAATTTTTAATTATCCTCATCATGGCATTAGAATAAGGGGAAATTAAGAGGCATGGAGGGCATCATGGAAGGCATTGATGAGGCATGGAGGGCATGAATCTTGATATTTGTGGTATTTATGGCCTAGGGATGTCTTCCCAAGAAATGAGGTCACTTAATGATCCAGATATTCAAAATTCATTTTTAAAAACAATTATTAAAAAAATTTCCATGGAATTATTGATTAGGCCTTGATTTGGGTTAACTATCTCTTAAGCATGATTAAGCACTTTATGCATAAATTACTCAAATTGATCATAATGCCTTGTTATTAGTCCTAAATTTGACTAAATTAAAATTGGAAATAATTGTCAAATGTTTAGATACATATTATCATTTAGGATGTTTCTAACAAAATATAACAAAGGCATGAGTCTTGTGTAAAAGATTTGATAGGAAAGATCCAAAGCAAACATGTGTAAATTTACCATTTTGACTCAAAATGAACTGATCAAAGTTAGCTGGTCCATAAATTGCATTTCCCTATTTAGGGATACCTTAGACAAAATCAACACTTGAATATGCCAATTTTACATCATTTAACATGTTTTAGTGCTTTTAGATGGAAACTAGCCAAAATCTTGATTGGAGGTTATCAGTGGCCAGTTTTAGGTGTCTACAATTTGCCCCTATTTGGGAAGGCATTGAAAGCTAGAAGCATAGTAATGTATTCCCAAAAAATGAAAAGGTACTATATGCCTACAACCATAATGATGATATGCTAGCTATATGATGCCCCCTTTAGGGATGGTTGGCACAAGGAGGTCAACAAATGGTCCCTCAAAAAGAAAGAAGTGAAATGAGGATACTAAAGAAAGGAAAGATGATGGGGTTAAAACACAATTATATTTAAAAAGTAGTAAAAATCATTGATAATGCAAGTGGGATAGTGCACAATGGTTTGCATAAAAGAAGTTATAAGAATTTTACCCTGATAGTGGCAATGTGGTATGATAACACAATTATTTGCCCAAAGGAAGTTATAATCATTGAGAAGATGGAGCTACCCTAGTTAGGATAGACAAACGAGATAATAACATGCCCCTGTATAGGTATAAAAATTAAAGTGGTGACAACACAATGATTTTACCAAATGTGGTTATAATCATTTAATAAATGTAGGTGAGATGGTGTGTAATGATTTTTCCATAGGTAGTTATAATCATTGGACCTCAATTATGAAAAACATGATAAACTTGGCTAAGGATGATGATAACATGACATAGAGGGTAATGATGAATTGAAATAACCTACTAGTAGGGAGATGCTCATCCAAACTAATAAAGGTTGAAATTCTTTCATGGTTAATTACTATGTTTGGGATATGATTGGGAGTGAATGGAAATGTTGATGCTGAAGAGATGCTACCATTACTAAATAGACTTTTTGAAGCTGAGGTTTGTTGTAGCATGTGATGTTAGTATTTATGATAGAAGACCATAAATACTTGGCCAAAATATGCATGAGGACTGACTCCCATAATCCAATACACAATAGAAAACAATACACCAATGATAGAAACCATGATGACAGTGTAAACTTATGAATATGGATAGATTCAAGTGTAAGTGTGGGCAAATAATCACCCAATGAACACACATAAACTAGATTAAGGTAAAAGTGTTGAAATAAAATAATTAGGTAGACAAATAGAACAAAATAAGTAGAAACAAACAAATAATTCAATGCAATAAAAATCCTATAAACATTGCCCCTAGAAAATAGGTGACAACTTAACAAAAAAACTAAATGGGGGAATAGAAGAAAAGGAAGGGGGTGGCTGAGTTGTCTCTATATGCACTAGGCAAGTGGATGTTTCCTACATAGTTTCATATATGTAATATCCAATAAAAAACTTCAGGCCAAATGTAGTTCTCCCAAGGAATGGGAAGAATGTGATAATTGACAAAAAAAAAATATAATGGACATGATAGAATAATAGAAATGGTCTTGTAAAATGGCAAGTGCATGAGATAAAAATGCCAAAAAGGATGGGGAAACTAGATGATAATTGATTTGATTTTAACTTGGTAAGTTTTCCAAGAATCCTTAAGACAATGAAGTGGTCAATGTTTTTATTCTTTTCTAATGATTTTTTGAAATGTTTTTGGAAGTGTTTTGGAGTGTCGCAACTCAATCAAGAATTATGAGACACTAAATGGTTTAAGTTCACAAAATAGTGAGAGTGTTCATACGAAGGTTGCTCACGAAATAGTGAGAGCATTCAAACATAGATTATTGATAAAATAATGACAGTGTTCAAACATAGATTGCTCATAAAATGATGAGAGTATTAGGAAAAGGGTGACTGAGTTGACCTCAAAAATTATTGAATAATACCTACATAGTCCCATAGTAGGACCTCAAGTCACTATAGTTCCACCCTTATAGTAGATTAATTCGAATAGTGCAATAGCCAATTTAAAAAAAATAGACACAGTTGGTAAAAAGACATAGTATGGCACATGAAGTGGCAAGTTAGTACATCAAGGCTTAGTATTGCCCATAGTTTACCCATAAGTGGTTATAAATAGGACACAATGGAATAGATCAATGGTACTAATTTGTTGAAAGGTAGTTATAATTATCAAAAAGAGTGGTGGTAAGAAAGGACTAACAAATGAAGGATGAAACTACCGAACCTTCTATCACACTATCACAAAATACAATCTCTATCTAAATTTCTTGAACCAACTGATGAATTGATCAGATACCTTAATGCAAAAACTATGTAGTGAATGACAAAAACTAAGGTAAAATAGGTTAGGCTTTATAACACACTAGGTTGATAGGGTAGAAAAGGAAAGTGGATACCAAAAAGAGGATAGATAAGAATGGTATGTGTACAAAGAGGAATAGTGACAAAAATGCATAACTAAAACAATCCTTATAGACAATAGACCTTAGAATTCAAGCATAATATCACTTGAGATGAATAATATTCATTAGCTCTAGAAGTTCATCACTATCTAGTGTGTCAAGCTTGTATGTTCCTGATCCATAATCTGTAGTGATGATGAAAGGCCATATCTAGTTTGGTTAGAATTTCCCTTTATGTTTCTTATTAGTCATGGTATTTTTTTGGTTTTCTTTGAGAACAAGATCACCAATTTCAAATTTTTGATACTTCACAAATTGATTGTAGTGTCCTTTGAGTCAATTATGATATACTTGAAGATTGTTGAAGTTAACTATTCATTTCTCATCTAGTAGGTCCATATATTATAGGCGAGCTACTCAATAGTCATGATCATCCAAGACATGCTTAAAATAGATGCATAGTGAAGGTAATTAAACCTCAATGGGAAGGATGGCTTTAGTACCATAAACAAGTGAGTATGGATTGGATCATATGAGGGTACAATGATTCGTATGGTATGCCCAAATCATATGGAATATTTGGAGGTGCCTATCATGATCGACATCATTGACAATATTTTTGAGAATGTTGACAATGGTTTTGTTAGATGCCTCGGCTTGGCTATTACCTTGAGGGTAATATGCTATAGAAAAGTGTTGTGTAATTTTGTATTGAGTACATAATTGGTATACATATTTATTTTTTAATGATCTTCCATTCTCAGATATAATGTTAGAGGGGATACCATAGTGATAGATGAAGTGGTTAAAGATGAATTTGGAAATTTACTTTCTAGTCATGTAAGTGAGGGGTATAGCTTCAACCCACTTAATGACATATTTAG
Source organism: Torreya grandis (assembly GCA_037957365.1). NCBI lineage: Eukaryota > Viridiplantae > Streptophyta > Pinopsida > Cupressales > Taxaceae > Torreya > Torreya grandis. The sequence continues at coordinate 3,328,942 of JARHVA010000553.1, forward strand.
TTGTGGTAAGGATATGTTTATGGCCATCAGATGACGTGTGTTTAATCTTCCCAATGAGGTCTATTCCCCATGTATAAAATGGCCATGGTGTCAACATTGGTTTTAGAGTTTTTACTGGGGCATGAATCAAATTAGCATGTTGTTGACATTTGTCACATTTCTTAACATATGCAATGGCATCTACATCCATTTTGGGACAATAATAAATATTATGCAAGAGATTTTTGGATAGGTCTACGCCGCTAGAATGGGCTCCACATTCTCCTTCATGAACTTCTCTTAACGCTAATGTAGACTCTTCTAAAGTTAAATAATGAAGTAGAGTTCTATCAAAACTACGGGCATAAAGGGTAGATCCAAGTAAAGTATAACAAGTAGAACTATGAATGAAATATTTGGTTTATTTTAAGGTTATGTTAGATGGTATAACTTGGTCATGAAGTTATTTGTAAAGGTCTAAGTACCAGAAAGAATTAGGACCAATATTATCACAAATCATGACAATGGTTGAAGGTTCATGAGCTGGTGTTAACAAATTCTCAATAAGGAATTAATACTCTCTAGCTTTATCTATTTGTTGAATTAGAGAACCAATAGTATCCATGGCATCTACAATCTATTAAAATCCTTTGGTATATGCTTAAATTGAATGTTGGTAATTTTCTTTTTAAGAGTGTCAACCATGGTTTTATAGGGAACCAACTTGTCATCTTTGGTTGGAAAATGATTTGTGACCTGATTGATGATTAACTAAGAATAACCATAACCTTGAATATGAGATATATTCCAATGCACTACTTATATAAGTCTTACAACAAGTGCTTCGTACTCAACCATGTTGTTTGTACAAGGAAAACTGATTTTGAATGATTTACGAATTAGATCCCCTTGTGGTGTAATAAATAATAGGCATGCCCTTGATCCATGTACAGTGAGTGATCCATCAAAATATAGCTTTTAAGGCTTCTCCTCAAGTGGTGTATCAATAATAGTCATGATGGATTCATCAAGAAATGAAAACTTGAGTGGTTGTGTGTCCATAAGAGGTGCTTTAGCAAGTTGATCTATAAGAATGTGTCCTTTGATTGCTTTTTGATTAACATACTCTATGTTAAACTTACTAAGAAGCATGATCCATTTATCCATTATACCTCAAAAATATATTTTATATAGTAGATAAGTGAGTGGATCTACTTTTGAAATGACCATGGTTTTATTATTCAACATGTAATGATGTAGTTTATGAGCTACAAAAACCATGGCTAGACAAGCTTTTTCAATAGGTGCATAGTTATGTTCATATGTAACCAAGGTATAACTTAGGTAGTAAATATCATGCTCCTTTCCATTGTCATCATGTTGAGCCAAGATTTCCCCTAAAACATAATCAATATCTGATAGGTATAACAAGAATGGCTTTCCTAGCATATGAGGTAATAAAATAGGTGGATTAACAAGATAGTCCTTGAGTTGTTGAAAAGTTGTTTAGAAGTGATCATCCCAGTGAAATGAAACTCTTTTCTTTAAATAATTTGTAAATGGATGTAACTTTTCTACTAATTGATAGATGAATCATCAGATGGATTGGATCTTACCCTGTAAACTACAAAGTTGCTTCAAATTAGTTGGTAGTGACATCTCAATTATAGCATGGACTTTAGTTGGATTGAATTAAATACCTATATGAGACATGATGAAACCTAATAATTTTCTTTAATTTGCACTAAAAACACATTTATTTGCATTTAGTCTAACTTTGTGCTCTCATAGTCTTTCAAATATCTTACACAACACTACTAGATGGTCAGCTCTGGTCTTGGATTTTCCTGATATGTCATCGACATAGTCTTCAACAATATCATGCATCATATCATGGAATATGATAGTCATGGATATTGGATATGTAGATCCTACATTTTTAAGGCCAAATGACATCACCTGATAATAAAATTTTCCCCATGGAATGGTGAACATTATTTTATGTTAATCTTCTAGTTTTATCTTCATCTAATTATATCTTGAAAAGCCATCTATGAGTGAAAGAATTTCATAAACTACCATGGAGTTGACAATCATGTTGATATTAGGTAAGGTAAAATCATCTTTAGGATAAGCTTTGTTTATGTCCCAAAAATTAGTACAAATTTTGATTCCTTCAAGCTTTTTGCTAATAGGTACTACATTAGAGATCCATTCTGAGTAGTCAATGGATCAGATACATCCTTATTCTAAGATTTTTTCCAACTCTTTCTTTACCAATACAATAATGTGAGGATGCATCTTACATAGATTTTGTTTTACCAGTTTGGCATCATGATTAACCATAAGGTGGTGAAAAACCAAGGTGGGGCCTAATCTTGGTATGTCAGAATAGGCCCATGCAAATATATCCACAAACTCTTTCAATAGAGCTAAAAAGATGTCACATTCCTCCTCAGTGAGAGATACTCCTAATTTTATCCATTTTAGATTTGATGGAGTCTTGATATTTACCTCCATTTTAGCTTTGACTAGAAGAGTCAAACTATCTTCTAGGATAATAGGTAGTGACTTGAAATGTTGGAATATGTTAGGATCTTCTATTAGGACTTGCTCTTCAACTTCTCCTAGGCATGATGAATTTGAGTCTCCTAATGGGATATTTGGCCATGTAACAAAAAAAGTCAAAAATTCTAGGATAATTTGATCAAATACTTATTTTTCTCAAAATTTAACTTAGATCCATAGGCAAGTTCATAATTGGTGGTCTCCTAGTCTAAATTTGAAGAAGAATGAACACCCCCATCTAATGGAACTTGAAACAAGTTTTCACCACTAGACTGGCCTTTATCTTTACTTTTTCCCTAGTCGAAAAGTTCCTCAAAGAGGTTTTCACTTTGGGACCTCAATGTTTTACTTATTTATTTTTGGCTAAAGGTGTTCACTCACTTTCCAAAATAGGCTACAAGATCTAATGTGATTGAGAATCTTGATTTGTTATCTCCCAATGGAACATTGTCTCTAAGGATTAAGAAATCACAAAATGCCTCATCATTCTATAACTCATCAATTAGTAGACTATATTATTATTGGTCCTAATTTATCACATGAGGATAATGTAATGGTAATGAATTATGATGAATGGCTTGGGTAAGGATACAAATGGCATTGTTATCAAATAGGTTAGTTTCAACTAGTTTATTAAAGGTAAGTCTATGATCAAACTCTACTTCATTATCAACATCATCATCACTAGTCACTGGTGATGGAGTTTGAATAAAATATGTGGGGTCACCCCTAGGTGGTTTAAATCCAAGTCCATAAGGTCTTTCATACTTAGTCATGGAAATCAACTCGATGGTTCCTTGTTGATTTAGATCGAGGCCGTATCCTTCATAATTGTGATGCTCCATGATCCTATTAGTAATATGATACTTTGAATTTTTATAACAATCAGCTTGGTCATCATTATTAATCATGTTTCATTCCCTTCAAGAGGGTCAGGTCCTAGGCCAGATGCTTTTACAAAGGTGACAGGTCCCTTATCTTTGTTCTTTTGTTGCCAATGCATATGTGGAATGAATTTAGGTCCCCCAAAGGTTACAATATTCTAATGAAGATTGGAAATATGAAATGTGTCATGGGTCACATATTCTCCCAATCCATTATATAAAATAGTGAAATGATTGGAAGTTTTAAGAGGTGATATGTGGGAAAGGGAATCCAAGGTATCAGGATCCATGAAATTATTTGATGAAGGATCAATAAGTATAGATTTTCCTTTATCCTACTTAGAACTAAGATTCATGTCGTACTAATAATTATAGATTTGAAACTCAACCTCAAGATGCTTGCAATGTTCATATGGGTGTAAATCTCCTATAATATTCACCTCCATCCCTGAGTGGGAAAACTTGATACATTGATGTAGTGTTAATGAGATTGCACCAATCACATGTAACCAAGGCCTACCTAGAAGCATGTTGTATGATAACTCAAGGTCTAACACATGACAAATTTTATCATGGATTAAAGGCCCAATGATAATTGGTAAAATAATGGTGCCCTATGATTCTCTTTCCTGATTATCATAAGTTTTGATAGTTATTGTTTTTGGTTGGAGATCTGTCATCATGTACCCAAGAAGATTGATGAGCTTGAGGGATGCTATGTTGAGGCCAAATATATTATCGATAAGGACACATTTCACTTTATGTTGTCTAATACAAACTTCTATGTACAATAGGTTATTATGGACTAGGCCAAGGGAAGACATATCACTTTGGTTTAATGTGACTTATTGGGATAGAGCTAGGTGTCCAACTAAAGATTGAAATTTGTTAAGGGATATGTCACTAGCAATAGTGGATTGGGTCAAAAAATCATTCAAGATGTTCTTTTGGATTATTGACGTCTATATCAAATCTAAAATAAAAATTAATGTAGGTGTCTTCCATAATTATTCCACAATATCAAACATCTTATCTTGGTTAGGAGTGAATGGTTTATTTTGAGGCTAAATAGTTCTTTGGATGATAGGCAAAGTGGTAGATTGTTGTGGGCCTATGATAGTAATCTTTAACCTTTGAGTTGTGATTTCACAATTGACCATTATTACTAACTGGTGTTGGAAATTATGTGGGACCAGACATGACAAGTCTTAGTTACTGATGCAATTGCACGTGGTCACATGTAAAGAACTAGTTGTCACTGTAGGATCCAAGAGGGGAATTCCTAGTTTTCTAGTTTGCCTATATGTACTCCTAGGTCAAAGAAGGATTATCCATGTGATTTGGTTGAATATTGTTATTTAACAATGGTTTAGGTTGATTAGTGCTTGGTCTAGGATTAGTGGAGATGGTATTAATAATACCCCCTACAATATGACCTACAACCCTATTGTATTCATGTGAAACTACATGGTAGGTTTGTTGGTTTTTACCATTCTAAATTTGGTTTTGTCTATTATTTTGTCATTATGGATTCTATTACTTATTTTGTTAGTTCTACTAGTTTATCCTTTGATTTTGATGCTATTGATTTATTACTATTACATTGGTCATTATTATTGTTGATTATTCTACTAAAATTGATTGTTATGTCAGGGAAAGGGGTTTTGATAGATCCCAAGAGTTTGATTAGAAGTGGAAGCACCATTATCCAATTTTATCTCCCCATTATCCAACATATTTTCAATTAAATTCTTGATTTGGACACATCTTCGTAGATTATGCCTATTGACCTGATGATAGTCACAAAATTCATTTTCATGATACCAATCAAGGTAAGGATTGCCTTGCAGATAATTATTTTGTATAGTCCAAATAATTATATTAGTGGTGATAAGATTGTGAAATATAGATTCAATAAGTTCTCCTAGGTCACTAAAGACATGATGTGTAGGCATGGTTCTCTTAGGAGGAGGGGTTTGTAATCATAAAGACTGTTGTATTTATTGTGTAAGTTTTAGTTATTTCACTTATAACATTGGTTAGAGAGGTTTTTGGGTAATATTAAGCTGAAAAGGTGGTGCAAATGATGTCTACATAATTTGGACATGATGAGATTTGGTCACTCCATTTCCCACAACATTCTTATTTCAATTGAATTGCTTTAGTCTTTCATGATTATTGGCCTATGTTGGTTGTGATGCTTGTGATTGGATGTGATGTTGGTCATTTATGTCATTGATACCTTGATTTTGATTAGTTAAATTAAGCTTTATGACCCTTTTATTGATGAGTGCTCACTCGATCAATAAACCTTTATCAATGATCTCTTTGAATGTATATCCACATTACAATTCCAGATGATAAGCTATCTCACTATGCAGATTTTTAGTAAACACAATAGCTAATTGTTTATCTAGTAAAATATGAGTGAAATGGCTTAAAAGGCTCTCCATTGATATAAATAACTTGAAAAACTCTCCCTAAATTTTTGCTTTGCTTGTGTCAGGGCTACTAATGAAATCTCATGCTCGATATTGTAAGAAAAGTGTTACACAAATTTATTAGAAATATCATCAAATTCTATTACTAAATTTTTGGGAAACTTTAAAAACCACTCTAAGGCTTCTCCAACCAAGCTCCTTGGAAAAAATAGCAAGAGGTATATGTCACTATATGTCACTAGTTGACATGCGACAAAGAATTCAGTCAAATGAGCTTTAGGATCACATTTCCATTTATACTTATCAAATTTGTGTGGTTTGTATCCTAGAAGAGATGGTATCTACAAATACTCCATGTTGAATGGATAGGAACATATCTCATCTAATCTAAACTTCTTAGTCTGCTTACTCACCTAAATGGAAACAATCACATCCTTCATCTGTTATAATTCTTGAGATAGGAAACTGGAAAGGATATTGGTTTGAGGGAGAATATTGGTTTGGATAGATAGTTAGGAGGTCACAAGTGGGACACTTTGACCAAGGTATGATGGAGACACCTATTGGGTTGTATTGGCTTGGTTGGGGAATGAACTAGGAATATGCATATGTGGATTGGGATGTACTTGAAATTGCACATCTGGGTTGAAAATAAATGTTTGACTTAGAGGATTTTGTGGTTGGGATGAAGGGATATAAGTTTAATGTACCTATTGTGGTTGAAAAGGGACATGCCACTAACTAATCAAACCCTATTTTTGAGTGGGAACGTGTGTACCAAGACCCTATCTCTAGATTTGTGGCACATTTTAAACCAATGGTTTTCTAGTAGGTACTTGAGAAACATGGGGACCTCCTTATTACATGAATCCTTGTGAAGAAGTGAAAGCAGTTTATAGATTTGACATCTATCACTGACCAATTTTTTCACATTGTTGGCTAGTCATTACTTGGTTTTAGATTGGCATATTATTCTATGACTGAAGAGGTATGTTTGTTGTTGCCTAACAAGGTGGAATATTTTTTGCCCTTAATTGAGGTGGTAATGTATTCATCCTTTATTATAGTTATACACTAGATTGTGTCTACTTTTATGGAATACCACTTGTTACTTATTGAGGGGGAGTAGGATTCATCACATTTTGTCATTGAGGTGTAACATTAGCCTTTTTTTGATTATCTAATCTTATAGGTTGTACACTTAAGGAAATGGTTGGTTGAGGATGGGTTACAAAATTACCTATTCCTTGGTATGATGATATTATCATGGGATTAACTATAGGAATAAATTTTTGGCTATTTGTTTGTGAATTAGTACCACTTTGATCATTATTAGATGTTGTTTGCACATTGTCTACTACGTTTGGCTCACTATTCAATGTAGAAGCCAAAGACACTTATTTAATAACTGGCATATGTATCAAGTTATCTATTGAAGTGGTTTGTAAAAATGGGTTGGAACTTGGATTCTCTTGTATAATTAATTCTATCAACATCCCTATTGAAGGAATTAGGTCAATGAGAGGCTTACTTACTATGTTCATCTAATTTAAATCATGTGCTAAATTCAAGTAGGTCTGGTATGTTATTTTCATTTGGTTAAATTGATCTTCTATGATGTTTTTTTCTTGGATTGGATATATTGGGGTCTTGGCATGTTATTTGGACTAGAGCCATAAGATTTCTAGAAGCCTGTTAATCGTAAATGATATTGTGGGGAACTCTTACTAGACTTGGTAGATTTTCATGGCAAAAGTCTGATGGAAACTTAGCCCCTACGTCTATGGCCCTAACCAAAATCTCATCTTTTTTTCTCTAAAAAAATGTCACTCAAACAAAAATGGATCATATGTGGAAGCTGAATTAGTAGAATATAGCTATTGAAGTACTAACTCATCCACTGAGTATTATATCTAAGTATTTTCTGGTTTATTCTAGGTCCTATTATGTGTAAGGTGGTGTGTTAAACAAATAGTTAGCTAATGGATCTTGGATTTGTGACCTTGATTGAGTATTATAAGAAGGATAAGAATCCATCTCATAAGCAATGTTATTTACATAGGGGTCTTGCACCATTTCCTCCTACATAACTACATTACTAATCCCTAGATTGTACATGAGTCCACTACAAGTGTAGGAATACATTTTGGGATCCATAGTCAATAATTGGTGACAAAAGGTCAAAGAGTTCTACAAACTCTAAAAAGAATAGAATCTAAAAGAAATTATGCCTTCAACTTGGTCTAGATTTGTCAAAAGGATCAAAAGGTTTATTCAAATATTTGTGAGGAAACAATCTAGCATAAAATATATAACATTTCACTATTCACACAAAGATGAGCAATTAAATGGATCAAAAAATTGAAATGTTAAACTCTAAAGTTGAAGTGTTTCAAATTAGTCTAATCTAGGAAATTAAAAGTTTATAGGTCTTTTGGCCAAATACGATGTCAAAATCTAGGATCAAACAAGGCATGTGCTAGGACTCTTGGTCAAATGATGTCAAAAGCTAGACTTTAAAAAATCAATGAAAGTTTTAGTCTAACAGATTTGAAACACTTCTAACAAACACTAGGCATTTGATTCTTGGACATGAACTTGGTCAACTAGGTATAAGGTATGAAACAAAGGGCACTTTAGCAATAGTTTATTTTCTCATAAATAATGGTATAAAACTTGGTTTTTTTTAACAAACAACCTAGACAAAGGTGAATGGTATAACTGTGCTTTAGACAAAGGATCAAAAGTACTCTTGGATTAGTCTGAATATGTAGGAACAAATTTAGAATTCTATGTAAGAAGGTCCATGAACAATGTTTTAAATAATTTGAGTAGCATAACAAAATTATACTACCCAAAAGGTGTGATAAAAAAGTTTGTTTCAAATAATCTCTAAGGCAAAGACATTTTTCCATAATTTTGACAGCATAACACTACTTTTCTTGACTCAAAATGTTGTGGTACATAAACTTAAAGTGAAAGTGTTTATCATAAAATGGCTTAAGTCAATCAAGTGATGATAATTATTATGAGTGTAAAATGGCCTTTAACTTAAATTAGAAATTAAACTTGAGTTCCCCAAGTTTAGTACAAATGGTGAACCCACTTAACATATCAACCCTATGAACTTGTAAAGATGTAATTTCAAATATAAATTTTAAGTTAAGGACTTAAACAACTTTGGTAAAGGTCTAGACTCAATTGGGAAACATAACTATGCCAAAGTGGATGATATGACTCTCAAGATTTTGATTAACTTTGAACAAAGCAAATGGATGATCTCACGTGGGAAACATAACACTTCTTTATTCAAAGGAAAATTTAGACTATGTGTTGGGTTTTGGTTTATTTGTTTACACCAAGTTTTGACTCCAAAAAAGACTTTAAACTAGGACAAGATCAACTAATAAATATCCCTTAGATCCTAAACTGACAAGGTTTATTGGTAATATTGGAATCCATTAATATACATCATTTGAGAGGTTTTTAAGTGTTTATCCAAAAGTAAATGTGCATTATATAGCAGGGTTTTTATAGCCCTCCTTCTCTTAAATGATAGTATTATGACATGGACCTTGAGGCACTCCTTACACTAACAATACTTCCATGGCATTTTGCATTTGTCTAAACTCTAAAAAGTTTCTGAATGATCTAGGGAAATCAATTGCACAATCACTTTCATGCCAAACAATGCAAAATAAAATCATGGATTTTGGGTATGCATCACTCACCTTATTGCAAAAAGGTCTAGTCCTTTTTGCAAACACTACATTCTATTGTTTACTTAGTGTAGTGCAATGTCCAAAGTGCCACTATGTCCCATGTGTAACTCTAAAAGAGTCAAATGAAGTCAATTCTGGGAGATGAAACCTAGGTTAAAGTTTCCCAAATGAACTTTTGGGAGGTGACCAAGTCCCCCTTGCAATCTAATATGCATAAAACTAAAGAAAGCATGAAAGTAGATATACTTTAGGGTCATTTTCAAGGTCACCCAAACTTTGATGAGTTTTTAGGGAGTGCTTTAGATCACTTTCTTTCTAAGCTTTGGACTAGGCTACTTGTAATAAGAATCACACTTTTGATTTCAAGGGTTCCTTATAGGGGACACATGGAAGAGAATACATTGAACATACCTCTTTTTGTAAAATAATATTAATGTAAACAACTATTTCAAGCAAAAATTAAGTGTGTTTAACTTTAAACCCAAATGAAATGTTTGGTGGTGTTCATTTGACCCCTTGGTCTTAGTTGTAAAATTTGAAAACATTCACCAAAAACACTTAAATTCTCTGTTAATCAATAAAACAAGGATCCTAATCCATTTTTAAGCATGAAAAGGTGATTTAAACATGTATTCAGAAAAATTTGAACTTGATTCTATAGTAAATTGTTAGCATGTCCTTTAGCTTTGAAGCCATTTTGAATTTGACAAAAGCAACTTTCAAAAAGTAGGTCTTGGGTCTGTGTTTTTTGAAAAACATAGTGACCGACATCGATCAATACCACTAATGCCAGTTATGGCCAACTGAGATCTAATCGATGTTAGTTCTATTGATCGATGTCAGTTAAGTCAAATCAATAATGTCTATATTTCTTTCGATGTCAGTTAATATGTAAAAACTGTGGCAACAAAAAATAGCAAAAAAATTTAGAAAACTAATTTACAAGAGTTTTAAAAGCTCAAATAAGTTTTTTAAGGTTGCAAAAGGATCTCCTTTAGGTGTAGGATGCATATAGTCCCATCAAGCATGCCATAATGTGACCTAAGAATTTTACTCAAGAGAGGATGGTTAGTATGGTGTTAGTTACAAAATGAAATTGAAATGAAATAAACACACTAATATCATAACATCTCTAGGCCTAGACACTAGGGAGAGCTTAGTTAACAAAAACAAGTGACAAACATAACTAAAAATCAAGGAATCAAATACAAGATTTCCTTCACCTTCCTTGGATGCTCCAAATTCCTTTGTAGTAGTGACTTACTTGGTTTGTGCTCATGAAGTCCTTGGAAATGGAATCTTTGCAACCTCTATCTCTCTTGAACACCTTTGGCTTGTGGCTTGGCTTGGCTTGAAATCAATTTGAAATTATAATACTAGTTACTTGAATATTTTTGGAACCAATCCTACATTATAACTTTGCACAAATTAAGCTTCTTTTTTTTTTTGGAATGATGTTGTGAGGCCTCCTATTTATAGACTTTTATATTTGATCAGAATCAACCTCAACCATCCATCTCAAGATTGAGATGTGTGGTTAAGGATTAATTCAATTTTACAATTAAAATTTTTAATTATCCTCATCATTTCATTGGAAGAAGGAGAAATTAAGAGGCATAGAGGGCATCATGGAAGGCACTAATGAGGCATGGAGGGCATGAATCTTAATATTTATGGCATTTATAGCCTAGGGATATCTTCTCAGGAAATGAGGTCACTTGATGATACAAATATTCAATATTCATTTTTAAAAACAAATATTCAACAACTTTCCATGTAATTATTGATTAGGCCTTGATTTGGGTTAACTAGATCTTAAGCATGATTAAACACTTTATGCACAAATTACTCAAATTGATCAGAATGCCTTGTTATTGGTCCTAAATTTGACTAGATTGGAATTGGAAATCATTTTCAGATGTGTTAGATGTGTATTCCCATTTAGGATGTTTCCAACAACAAATAACAAAGGCATGAGTCTTGTGTAAAAGATTTGATAGGAAAGAACAGTCCAAAGCACATAGGTGTAAATTTACCATTTTGACTCAAAATGAACTGATCAAAGTTAGTTAGCCCATAAATTGAATTTACCCATTTAGGTATACCCTATCCAAAATTTTCACTTAAATATGAAAATTTTACATCATTTAACATGTTTTAGTGCTTTTAGATGGAAACTAGCCAAAAGCCTGATTGGAGGTTATTGGTGGAAAATTTTAGGTGTCTACATATCTTAGCTCTATTGATACACACACACACACACACACACACACACACACACACACACACACACACACACACACACACACACACACACACACACACACACACACACACACACACACACACACACACACACACACACACACTACAAAAGAGATTGTTTTATACAAAAAATATATATATTCTAATCTAAGTTATATATATAGACACACACACACACACACACTACAAAATAGATTATTTTATACAAAAAAATATATATTCTAGTCTAAGTTACATTAGACTTAGGATAACTAAAATTAGCTCCTTTTGCTAAAGTCATCTTTCATTTGAATTACACAACATTATTGTATAATAAATAAAACTATTTCAGCCTTCAACCACTTCCTTATTGGACTCTATGGAGGTTATAGTTATTTTTATGAGTCAGTTGAAAGAGGAATCAAAATCTATTCATTCACAGTTGTGGTTACATACTGGCTACATGATAGTCCATGTAATGTGATTTCATTATTGCAGGATGTTTTGTGATATATACCTATTTCTCCAAAATATCCTTAGAACACATTATAAAAAGTCATACTAAAGAAATAGATCTTATCATATATTTAATTCCAATACATAATTCTAACTATTAAAAGTGTATAAAAGCATAATGCTATTTGCAAGATTATGGCTATATGTAGAAGGAAAATTATGGGAAAACATTCAAAAAAATGGTTAACAAGTAGGATAAGGGAAATAAATGAGGACAAGAATATGACATTTATGGGGCTCATCACACCCCCTAGTTTAATATCTTACTCGACCTCAAACAACAAACTTGTTCATTCCCATTTCACAAAGAAATCTAAAATCCATGGGATCTATAGCGCCACTGGCAAAGTGAGCATAAAATCTACTTCTTTGTTCAAACAATTGCTAGATGTTGACCTCCCTAGTTTCATCCATTGGGTCCTTATCCTAAAAATATGGATTAGGATACCAAAATAGAAGGGTTTGGAATATGAGGTTCGACAAGAGATCCCATTTCACCTACAAGAAAAATATATTTTGTGTTCCTGTTAAATGTTACCTTCAAGTTAAAATAAGAATATGGCTCTCTCCTTATCAGTTCAAGAGTAATCTTATTTCATCATTCATTATAGGATTATTTGGCTATAGGACTAGTAAAATATATTAATCCTAAATAAAAATCTTTTGGGCTTCATCACAATTCTTCAAAAATCAAGCTCTGACTTATTTCTTCAACATTATAGTATCCCATTTAGTCAATACCATATCAAGTGCCATTGATTCTCTCTCAATAAGAAGTTGGATTTCATTCTAATTTTTCCTATATTCATCTACTTCTCTTCCTCTTCTTTGATCATTTAAAAAATATGCTAAAAATTTATTTATTTAGACATCCCCAATATATAGATTAGGGTTCCACTCCCTATCATAAGGAATAACATAATTGTCAAGGTAAAACTCACACAATTGTGTTTGTTCTTCTTGTGAACTTTATTTATAGATATAAAAGAATGAGAGGGGATCAATTACTTCATGAGGCATGTCCCAATAAATTCTCATAAATTTGAATTTATGCCATTGATTCTCAAGGTAGACTCAATAAACTCTTGTAGGAGGCTTGCAGTCAAGGAGCTCTTGGGTAAGACCAACCATATCTTCAATTTTTTACTTTAGTTTGGATATTATCTCTTCCTTTAACATATTCTCTTCTTTTAATTTCTTATTTTATTTGCCTAATTCATTTATAATTTCAAACTTACAATCCATCTAATTCATTAATTTAAAATTTATTCAAAACAAGAAATGATACCTAACTTCTTGGGTAGTTGTAAGTTATTCTTATTGATTTACCTCTACAAAAGGTTGTGAAATAATGACTGCAAGATGGTCTTCAATAAAGGGCTACAACTGAGATGATGTAGTAAGTGCATATAGTCCTCTGATAGAATCATATTGTATCTTCTTTTTTAGTTTCTTAATTTCTTATAGGTATTGTTCTAGAGTGGGAAATTTTATTTATACAATAGGTTTCTCCATTTGTACTGATTCTCCTTCATTGGTTCCTCATGCAACTCTTCGAGACTATACTCTACATGTTCTACCTCTTGGTTATATTCTATAGAACATTATCCCTTGTTTATTTCAGCCTTTAGAGATTCATCACTATTATTTGTCTCTTCTTATCTCAATTTTTCATTAATTTCAATAATATAAGAAGGTTTAGTTCTCATTTTTCTTCTCAATCTGTGAGATCTATGAGGAGTAAAGGTTACCTTGGCCTTTTTGGGAGAAGGTTAAAGTTCCTCCTCATACTCCTCTAAATCAGAATGAGTTTCTTCCTTTTTTATCTAGATTCCCTACCTATGGAATTCCTTTCTTTAGTCCTTGATATTGGTTCTTGTGTTGTTGTAGGAAGATCTTATGTAGGTTCTTGTGTGGCTACAAGAAGGTCTCCTTATATAGGTTCTTATAGAGTTGTAGGAAGGTTTTTTGTTATAGGTTCTTATAGAGCTATAGGAAGGGATTCTTATAATATTTTTTCCTCTACTTTTTCATTTGCTTCTCTATCACTTTTTTCATTTCCTAGTACATGGAGAAATTCTTCCCAACTTATGTTGGGTCTAGTCCTTTGAAAATAGTCTTGAATAATCAACTGCATTAAATTATGATAGGAAAGATCTTTGGAATTACCTTTTTGAAATGCATTTGACATTTTTTTGATCATATGGAATAAGAATTTGATGATTTTTATCTCTATACCATTTCACAAATGATTCATGAACTTGACGTGTATGCCATGCAACATGGAATACCTCACTTCATAAGTGAAATATCTATAGTTGAAATCAACATATTTGGCCCTACATTGAAGTTTCTAGACTTTCATTTCCTATGATGAACTTTTACCTTTATACCTTAGCATCAAATTTTTCTTGACATGCCTCCCTTGTTCATGGCAATCCCATTAATTTGTTAATGATATTATCTATCAACTTTATATCCATTCCTCTTACTATTGCCAGATTGTTATGCAATGAGCCAATGAATTCTTTTACAATTCCATTAACTAGGGCATGTATCTTCTACAAATACTATGTTCATCATACATTATATAATAGGGCTAGGATGTCTAGGCTATTATTTAAAGGAGTTATATCAAGTGGTTCATGTTTAATCAAGTCTCCTCCCATATTGTGAGATGTAATTTGAGTTATAGGCTATGTTCTTTTAGTAAGGGTTTTATGGATTAGGTGAAATGTTTGTGATTTTTTCTATGGGAGAAAAATAATCTATTTAAATTATGGAAAATCTCCCCCAACTTAAACTATCACTTGTCCTCAAGGGATGTAGATGACATGCAAAAAACTACTCGTGGTAATAACAAAGAGTGGTGGTAGCAATGTGTCAAAGGTCACATCAATCAATGAAGGAGAAGATATGGAAAGTTGGTGTGATAAGGAGAAGATATGGTGGTGTAGTAATATCATTAGGTATCATCATATTATTAATAATTAAAATGTATAACATTAAAAAAATATAAAATAATTGCATTTATACTTGTAGGAATACCTTTCATTAATGTGTAAATGATGATTCAAAGTGGTAGTTTGGCATGTGTTGTCATTTGATTGAGTTCAAAATGTTTAATTTAGAATGGAATGATAAAAATAAATCCTATAGCAAGAAATGTTTCCTATAGCAATAAGTTCTATCCTTTAGCAACAAGTTATATCATGCAATAATAATTTTTATCCTACAGCAACAAGTTTTTCATCCTGTAGGAAAGAGGAAAATGTATTTGTACTCAAAGGGAATGAATCTACAAACAAAAACAATTGAAAATAAAAAGTTGTATTGTATTATTTCTCTTTCTCTTTTTTTAATGAATGTTTATCAATAAGTGAACTTATTTTCTAAGACAACATCCATCAGTTATGCTTGAAGGTTTTCATTGCTAATTTTTTTGATTTCTTTTATAGATTTCTTGGCCCAAACTCAACTAAAATCATAGGAATCTAGGAGGTAGGATTTTATTCAACATAAACCAAGACATTGTGAATGACTTGTCCTTGGATATAGGAAGATTTATTACTCTTGGAAAGTATTAGAGAAGGGTTGACAGAAATACACTTTGGCTGTAAGAACATGTTGATTTACTTCATGAAGAAGAGATGGATGTTGTTCTTTAATGAGTTGGTGAGTGAGAGCTTCCTTGTAAAATGGTTTCTTATAAAACTTGATCCTTTGGCCATTAAAAATCAATTATAACTAAATAGAGTCAATGGTCGTGAGCTTTACACATCCATTATCAAAAACTTGTTCAATATCATAAGGCCCAAGCCATTTGGACTACATATTTCATTTATGATATTTGTATTTAGAGTTATAAAGGAGTTCCCAATCCCTAAGTTGTAAATTATTATTCTTGATATTATTTTCATGTCAAACCACACATTTTCTTTACACTATTTCAATGTGATGAAGTGTATCCTTTCTTACTTCATCAAGTGCATTCAACTACATGATCCTATCTTGTTGAGCTTGGGAAAGATCTAGGCCCAAATCAAGTGTTGTCCTAAATATTTTATGTTCAAATCAATGGGTATAACATGATTTTTACCATAAATATTTCATATGGAGTGAAACCAATTATGGTTTTCTAGGTGATTCTATAAGACCAAACTAATTTTAGAAGACAAGTTGACCAATATTTTCTATATAGGATGAAATTCTTAGTGAGTATATTTTTCAATTCATTATTTGTCACTTCCACCTAAACATTTGACCAAGGATGGTAAGGGGTAGAATTTTTATGTCTAATTTCATATTCTTTGACCAAGGTAGCTATGAGGTCTGATGTAAACTGTGGGTCTTGGTCTATGATTATTTCTCTTACTACTCCATAGCGGGTGAATATTTCTTCATATAAGAACCTAGTTAATTTATCTTCTCAAGCATGGATTAAGGATTTGACCTCTACCCATTTTTTAACATAATTATTACATACCAATATATATTATTTTTTATTATATTTATGATCAATGGGACCTAGAAAATTTAGTCCCCATTTGTCAAAGGGTTCCAAAACTAGTTGTGGTTGTAATGGCATTTCATCAAAGTGAGTGGGTTTTACCATACGCTAGCATTAATCAAATCTATAGGTATACATCATGACTTCCTTATGAAAATAAGGCCAATAATATTTGATAGTGAGTACTTTCATGGTAGTCTATTTGGCATTAAAATGACCCCCATAGAGTTCATCATGGCAAGGTCTAAAAATGTCATAAGCTTCATCTTCTCAAATACATCTTTTCATAACTAAATCTTGTCCAGTGATAAAGAGATATCCTACAATCTAGGAATAATGTCTAATTTTTTACATCAAGTTTTATTTATTCCATGGTGATAAATGTTATGGTAGTGATCTTACAACAAGATATTTAGCACTATATGTGAACCAAGGAGATTGAATCGTTATAGCAAATAAATAATCCTTAAAAAAAAACATCAAAAATAGGACCGTACTCATCATTTTAAAACTAAGATAGAAAATATACTACTACATTATCCTTACCTAGTCTATCTACAAAGGTAATATAAAATTCCTATAGCAAAAGTAACCAATGAATTATCTTGCCTATGACAGTAGGTTTGTTCATTAAATACTTGATTATGTCTTGATCTAGTGTGGATGAATACTTAGTAACTTGTAATGTAGTGTTGAAATTTGTTGATGGCATAAATGACAAAAAAATATTCCTTCTCTATTATAGTGTAGTTGAGTTCATCCCCTTGAATATTCTTGTTAATAAAATAGATTTCATAACCTAGGGATTCATCTTTTTGCCCTAGGATAGCTTCTAAAGTGGTGTCAAATGCATTTGTGTGGATGTGAAAAGGCTTCTTCCAATCAGAACCTCTCATAATAAGAGTTTTTATGAGAAGGTCTTTGAGTTTATAAAAGGTAATTTGATAATCATTAGTCCATGTAAATTTAACATCTTTAGTAAGCAATCTAAAAAATAGGGTGGCAATTTTAGTAAAATCTTTGATGAATCGTCTATAATAACCAACATTTCCTAAAAATATTCTAATATATTTCTACTTCTTTAGTGTGGGTATATCCTTAAATATACTTATCTTTGTTGGATCAACTTGAATTCTAGTAGGGGATATGTGATGTCCCAACATAATACCTTTAGTCATAAGCATGTAACTCTTTTCATTGCTCAAAGATAATTGGTGGTCCTAACAATATTGAATAACTTTCTCTAGGTTGGTGAACATGTCTTCAAATGTCTTCCCATAGACAGTGAAATCATCCATGTATATTTCAACATAATCATGGGAGAGATCATAAAATATGTTCAAAATATCCCTTTGAAAAGTATTTGGGGTATTACAAAGGCCAAATATCAAGATGGCATAGGCATAGTTTCCCCAAGGGCAAGTAAAAGTGGTTTTATCTTCATATTTTAGAGTATTTCATATATGATTATAACCACTATAGCCATTTAAAAAGGAAAAGTAAATTTTCCCTACTAATGTATCCAACACTTGATCAATAAATGGAAGGGGGAAGTGATCCTTCTTGGTAGAAACATTCAATTCTCAATAATCAATGAAAATATGTTATTTTCCCCCTTTCTCAGGGACAATGACCAGGGGAGAGACCCATTGACTATCTAAAATAGGATAAACAAATCCTACATCTAAGAGTTTTTTTAACTTAGTTTTGACAATATCTTTAACTATAGGATTCATTCATTGTTGGGGTTGGTGAATAGGTTTGCATTCCTTTTTAATGTAAATGTGATGCATGAATAAATATGAGGGTATTCCTCTCATGTCATGATAATCTTAGGCAAATTTTATTATGTGATTTCTCAACATTGTAAGTAATTAAATTTATTGCTAGGGTGTTAAGGAGGTGTTAATGTTGAGAGGTTTGTTTGGTATAATGTCTACTTTCTTTGTTAAAGAAAGCATAGTTTCTATGTTGGTGATTAAAAGAGCATAGTTACATTGATGTGGAATAAATTGATGGAATGTCCAAATGTCTCTTATAGTTTTAAAAAGATCATTCTCAAGAAAAGTATTCTAAAGAGGGCATGGTGTACATTACAACATGTTGGTGGCTATAGGATCTTGTTGATAGGTGTTTTGCAAGATACTAGTAAGGATAATGTCGTATTCTTGTGCCTATAGAGCTGGACTATATTCAATTATGCAAAGAGTCTATAAGGAGACATCTTCTTCAAAGTCATCAATCTAAGGGGTTGGGCCATCATTCTAAGAAAGCTAAGCTGGTGGATACAAAACCAATTTCTTGGTGTTATTTCTATTGGAAATTAGCATTTTTCTTGACCTACATCCAATAAAGGAATCAGTGGTGGCCAATAATGGGTGTCAAAGGATGAGAGGATAACCCCCCAAGTTTTTTTTTTGATTTCTAGATAATAAAGTCTGCTAGATATTGCCAAGAGTCCATAGTGATAACAAGGTCGTCAATAATCCCCTCAAGCTTAACAACTGATCTATTAGCCATCTAGAGGATGGTGGGTGTTAGATGGAGAGAGGTAAGTTTTAGTTATTGCATGGTCTCCATGGTCATCACATTGATGGATACACACAAATCCATTAAATTATTGGAGATGGGTTGGCCATGGATGCTAACACTAACTACATGACTTCTCAGATCAGAATATTTTGGGGGAACTATATTTCCCAACATAATATCTACTAGTTGACCAATGACCTAGACTATTTTAGGATCCTTCTTCTTTCTTCTTGGTTTTTTAAATATAGATCTCTAATAGATTTATTGTAGATAGGAACATCCTTTATTTATTAAAATAGGGGGATTTTTATGCACACATTCTTGAGTTGTCCTAAAATATCTAATTTGAGTTCTAGTTTAGGATGTGATATGTTTAATCTCTTTGGAAAAAGAGGATTATCAATTTCTTTTTGATTTTTTGATGGACTTGGCTTAGGATTGGATATGAGTCATTATGGATTAGTATGGAGTGGAGCTAGTTCAAAGTGTTATATGATTATGGGTGAGGTGAGTTGTGAAAGAATACAACTTGAGTGAAGTTAAACTTGATTAATATCCAAGGTGTATGTTAGATATTGCATTATTTTAGTAGATTATGTTGGTCAAAAAAACTTATTATTAGGATTGGAAATAGGATGGGTAGGTAAGTGAGTGGTTTGAATAGGTTTTTGAGTGTTTGGCATTATGTCCTATTATTTTTGTGGTTGTTTCATTTGTTAGGGAAAGCCTTGATTACCTCTCCATTATTATTTTCATGGATTAGAGGGAAAGTACCATTTCTAGTTTTGGAATTACCAAAGTTGAGGTTGTTATCCATTTTGTTGCATTCATAACTAATTTTGGGGTAGCTTCCAGCTTATTTGAGACCAATTTTTATTGGGTATATTCATTCAAGAACCATATTGAGGATTATTTGAGAATTGATAATTTGTAAACATAGAGTTTGATGGCATACCTAGTTTTTATACCCATGGTTTTTGTTGAGCCATGAAAAACACTTGATTCTCATCTTCTCCTATGGCATGCACTCCACTATCTTAGGATTCTCCTCAGTTATGCTAGATACCTAAAATTTCATAAAATGGCATGTGTAATCCACCCTCTTCTTTCTACATTTAAGGTAATATGTGAACAAGGATTTCTTATTTTCTTCTTGATTCCTTTGTGTATGTAATGTATCAAGTTGAGTAGCTAGGTGATTGTTAATATCCTACTTCATGTCCTAGAGCAGGATGCTAACTTGACCTTTAGACATTCCTATTGTAGATGGTATAGGAACGGTTCTACCCCTACTTTTGCTCATGGTTTATTTGGAGTATTTTGTACATAGAATTATTGATTCATCAAATGGTAGTGTAGAAACATCATGACCAAACATTAGATTTAGTGCTTCTAAATAATCATCTCTAATCCTTTTCAGGAATATCAGGTTGACTAATTCCTTCTCCATTGTAGTCTACTTGGATTTTTTCAATATAAATACAAATATTTCCATATATTCTTCTAATGAATCATCATCAACTTGTGTCATTCAAAATATGTCATCTCTCCTATAGTTTCTACCTCTAAAATAGTCTTGGTATTTCATTAGAAACTTCTATTTCATTTCTTCTAAATTTGAAATGCCATCATGTCCAAGTCCCATGAACCATCTACGTGTTGCATCTTTGAGTGTTGATGGAAATAATTTGATTTTATAAGCATCTTTATTATAACCATAGCTACAACATAAGATGTCAAACTCAAAAAGAAATGTGTCTAGATCCTTAGATGATTTTCACCTAAAAGTAGAGAGGGTAGAGTGAAAAATATTCTTTATGGGTGAATTTATATCAAGAGTAAGGATAGGGATTTTAAAATTAGTAGACTCATTGGTAATATTTTCTTCTTGGTGATCCCCTATGAATACTCTTGGTATTGGTAGGTGGGAGGTTGTTACTACCCATCGCTCAAAATTCCTATCAATTCTTTTATTTCCTAGGGTGCAAAAGATGGGGACTTTATCTTTTTCCTTAGTAATATATGGATTATTATACAATAGAGATGTGGTGGAAGTTTCATAATATTCAGCTAGTGTCTCAACAAAGAGTCTCTCTAAATTGGAAGATTCTATTAGCTTGGTATTTCTTTCAAGAGTAAGAATAACCTTGAATGCCTCCTTAGCAAGACATCTAGGCAATGGAGGGAAACAAAATTCAGATTCCTAAGTATGAGGTAATAAGGTGGGAATTATTAAAGGTGGTATATGTGGGTCTTTTCCAAGGTTATGAACCTCTTAAATGTCTCCAACTTGTGATACCAGTCTAGCTAAAAATTCTTCCTTCTCTACCTCTTTTATTGAAAACAATGAGTGATCTTCAAGAATTCATTTGTGTTATTCAGTTACTATAGGATGAATTTATTATCTTAAAAAAATGGTTGATTATTCAATAAAAAATCTTCCTATATAGTCCCCTTTTATTTGCATATGTCAACCACTTTTTTTTAACTATTTTCCCACCCTGCCTGTACAAGGTTAGTAATATGAGGTTTTTTGAAAATTTCCACTATCCTAATTACAAAAAGGGAAATTTAAATAATTAAATAAATAACTATTTAATCTAAAGAACAAACATATTTTAAAATAAAACAATAAACATCCAAAAACAATTGGTATCAAGATTGAAGATTAAAAGTGTGTGACACCCTTCCCTAGCAACAATGATAAAAATGACTAGCAGTTGATTCCCAATCAGATATAATTCTCTTGATCAAAATGAATAAGGATAGTTACCATGTAATTTTACCTTATACTTCATTTAAATTTCAACCCAAAGATGTAGACTTGATAGGATGACATCATTGTATGTGCACACTCTATCTTCTAATTTGACCTTTTTCTAATTGTTATTTAAGATGTTGAATTCATGTAGTAAATGAAATGTTAGAAATTAAAAATAAATAGAATACTATGAAATAAATGTTTATATGTTGGAATCTTCCTCAAACATATATAATCAAGAATGTAAATAACATAATTTATAAATGAAACACACAATGCATAGAGAAATCAAATAACATGCTTAGCTATTTAAATGGGTTGGATTATTGATGTATACTTCTAAAGGGGGCCCTTCCATCTTCTGACTCTAGCTTCAATCCTTCCTCTCACAAAACTTAATTTAAGTCATAAATACTTGTTCATATTAATCAAAAATGCAATAATGAATTGGTGCAGGAAATTATAATAATAGTTGCTTGACAAAATGTTCTTCTAATAATCTCTAATCAACATCTACTATATCTCAAATCTGTTGTTACATATATATATATATATATATATATATAACAAGAGATTTTTTATACAAAAAAATATATATTCTAATCTAAGATACATTAAACTTAGGATAACCAAAATTGGCTCCTTTTACTAAAGTCATATTTCATGTGAATTCTGTAACATTTCTATAGGATAAACAAAACTATTTCAACCCTCAACCACTTCCTTATTGGAATCCATAGAGGTTATATTTATTTCTATGAGTCAGTTGAAAGAGGAATCAAAATTTGTTCATTCACGACTGTGTTTATGTAGTGGCTGCAAGATAGTCCATGTAATGCGATTCTATTGTTGTATACACCTATTTCTCAAAAACATCCTTAAAACATAGTATAGAAAAAACATCCTAAAGCAATATGTATTTATCATATATTTAATTCCAATACATAATTCTAACTATTAAAAGAGTATAAAACCATAATGTTATTTGCAAGATTATGGATATGTTTAGAAGGGAAATTATGGGAAAATTTTTAAAAGTGTGGTTAACAAGTAGGATGATGGAAATAGATGAGGACAATAACAATATATTTATGGGGCTCATCAATGATCAGATATACATTTTTTAGTGATAAATTTTGATCCATTTGTCTCCTCTTTCTTAATTGATAGGCTTCCAATGAATTTTGTGCTTCAACTACCTTAAATGGTTATTAGAAAAATGAATATTTTTTTCATGGAGAAATAATTGATTAATAAAATGGGATATCTATTTATTTCCCTTTATTCTTTTCTTGGTTTTAAAATTTACCTCAAATCCATACATTTATTTGATCATGACAATTGGAAATTTATTATGGCTCTTCAGGGCTCGCTCTTATTTGTTCTATAGACTAGGTCTATGAGATTGTGCCACTTGGCATGATCTCATGACCTCAATAATATCTTCACATAATATATACATTATATGTACCTAGGATCCAAGTTCATGAGATGTGTCCATGTGTCACAATATCATAGATTTAAGTACCAAAAGACTCCAGCCCTATAGACTTGTGACTATCAAATCTTGACTTCCTAATCTAATGACACATGGATGATGCAAAAGTTCCAAAATATTATGACTATATAACTATTCATATCCATCCACTTATTTTATGATTTTCACTTGTCCAATTAACTACAAACTATAATGTTGACCCTACCACTTAGAAAATTGACTCTACCACTTGTTAAATTTTGCTTGATATCTGGACATGTAGATGGCTTTTAGATCTTGGAGTCTTTAGTACATATTGACTATGGAGTTATTCCTTCTGGGCCTCAACTACTTGAGATTATTCCACACGGTGCAATCTTAAAAGGTCAAAAGTTTAAAGTATTTAGACTATTTATATATAACCAACAATTGTTTAATGTCTAAGATTATTACACTTTTAAGATCCTTGTAAGTCAGATAGGTATAAAACGTATGAGTTATGTGCTACTCCACCAAGCTTTGAATGCATGAGATTGTCACACTTGTCATGCTCCTAGTAGGTTAGACTTAGGAATACTTTAGAACTATAGACCTACACCTTCTAAGTTATATATGCACCAAATTACTCCACATGGATTATAGGGATGTTCTAAGGTTTTTTGAGTGTCTAAATATGCATTGCAAGTTATTGAGATCTCAAAAAGTGTAAAATATCAATGGATCAGAGTCTTTGATAATTGTTATAAATAAAGACAAAGGAAAATTTGAATTGGAAACCATTAATAGATCAATCAATGAAACTATTTGAATGAAGCATTAGCAAATTCAAACTTTCAATATAAGTAAATTCCAAAAACATAAACAAATCCCAATGAACCCATAAGATTTGGCTAGGTAAGGAAAATTCAAATTGGAAAAGACCATGATAAAAGACCAAATGAAACTTCACACAATAAATTGACCATCTTATACTATAAATTAGACTGGAAAATGGATAAATAAAGTCATAATATAGTTTAAACATTCAATAATGAAGCACAAGGTATAATAAACTATGGAAATTGACCCTTAATAATTTAATCCCAAAGGAAAATAAATATCAAATGTTTCATAATAAGATCTTTAACATATGAAAAATATAATGAACCAAAGCTTAGAACTTAAATGGAAATGGTTATAGCTAAGACAATGGTGAAATAATGACTTTATAAGATCCCACACTTTATTAGACATTTTAAATTACATGAAGTATGAAGCTTAATGATACATAGGTGTAGATGATATTTTATTATTATATAGCATTTCAATTTTGTACACTTGGAAAACTTAGACCTTGGTTGTTCATCTCAGTTCTTTACCTTTCTTACTTCTAAAAATATTTCATCTAATATATATTTGTGTCCCTTAGCCAATATCTCTTAGTCTGACCAATCTTATGTTGATGAACTATGTCTTTTATCTTTCTTAAAATGTTTAAAACATACTTTTCTTCCATAGCTACAATTTTAGAACCTATGCTTACTCTCCTACTCCATAGACAATAACCTCTAGGATAGATAGTAGGGCCAACATTACTATCCTATCCCAAATAAAGTGTCCAATTCCCTAAAGTCATCCAATTTTCAAATGAAACATGTCTTAAACTTAAGCCTAAGTGATTTAATGTGAGTTATTAATCTAGATGAATTGATATAAATATAAGATCAACCCTCATTCATTCCTCACATAGAAAATACCAAAGAGACCAAAGGTAATTTATCAAAGTTACTTTATCATGCATTTAATTGATCAAAGCTTCCCTATTTACATACCATTCATAGGTACAACACATATATAGGTCTAAATTAATAAATGAGTAACCCAAGAGCCTAATTTTCTAAGTTACAATTTGTATCTTTTTTATACTTACTTTATACATAATGTATGATTCACACACAATCTAAAATTTAGGGGAGAACTACATCAGTTTGAGTCCCTCTTCAAAGTATTAGAAATGTAGGCAACATAATTTAATAGTGGGGTGATTGGGGTTAACTTGACACTGTGTGCCAACTAACTCATTTTCCCCAAGGTCATATTAAAATGAAAAGCTAGGGTTTTTCCATTTCACAAGCAATGATTATCCATGACCCACATCTCAATTCACCAAAGTGAAGCTAAACAAAAACCCATAATCATCCTTGTGGTTACATAATATTTTAATATATTTTCCATATATAGTAGCATTGACATAACCATCCCATGCTAACGTTACCATTCAGAGAGCCAAAATTGTCAAATCCAAAATTTGATGATTATTCTAAAATATTCTTCCTACCTACTTTCCCCCTATTCTAGATCTAGAGATGCATTAGTAACATAACAATCTAAGTACATCACTTCTTTATAATTTTTATATTTATAATAGTTGTACTTTCTATATTTGGATTATCTTGGCATAATAAGTTTGGTGTATGCTTAGATCTAAGTTTAACATATAATTAGCCCATTATAGATATAGTTGTCACCCTTGTGCCATTTCATTTATATATACCTCTTTAATAATCTAGATAGTCCCAATCTAGATACATTTTAGGGTTAAAAATTTTGTGAAACTAATATTTGTATCTTTTCATGCATCTCCTAGAGTGTTTTAAAAACTTGCTAATTTATCTAATTTATAATTTTCTAAAATTTGTTTAAAAAAATAGTTTGTTTTCAAAATATAAAGAACACTCAATAACATGGATTGATCCATATATTCTTTTATACCATATATTTCTCTTATTTTGATATTTAGGATATTTCAAATGGATAAAAATGAGATTACTTTCCCTAACTCTACAGAGGGTGATAACTATTCTACTTCTAACTATGTTCATACTATCACTCCTCTAAAATGTAGTGTAGAACATCCTATATGCAAAGGTAAATGAAACTAATCTATTAATCAATCCAATCTTAGAGAAGATAAATCCTACTTACACTTATGATTGTTGATACATTATATATTTAGGGTCATGACCAAGATGGATTTGCTAGAACTAACCAAGGGATTTCTTACCATAATAACATCACTAGAGAGGGTTCCAAAGCCTCTAGTCAAGAAAAAACATTCAAAAACCCTAGTTAGGTCCTATTTTTAAATATTTACAAATTAAATAAAAATTAAAGAAAAAAACTAATCTAGTGATCACCAAAGCTTGTGGTACAAAGTGGGGTTAGTAAACATAAAAAGTAAACATGCATAAAAGATATATACTCATGTCAATGTATACAAAATTATAATACATGGAATAAAAATAAAAATGATAATCTATCTACTCCTATAAAGGATGAATAAAGTTAGGAATACTTACCTTTAAAGATAGACCCACCACACCTCAATCTTTCCCTTAGCCAAGGTGATTTTTAAGAGGTTGGTCTAGTATGTAAAGATAAAAAGGATAAATTATCTCTAGGCTACACAACATATCTATGCATCCAAAATACTTATACATAATATAAGATTCATATATCCAAAGAAAGTACTGAAACCTTAATCTATACTCCTCAAGTATAATGGTGGATAAGTAGGTGCATAATATATAATTCTTCTTCTTCTCTTCCTTTTATAAATAAAAAAATGAATGTGTATATACAGTTGGATATAACCCTAAACCTTTTTAAAAGTTTAGCTAATAGGGTCAACCCAATCAACTTTATATCATTATTGACAAAAATAAATTAGTTTTTGGTTTAGGTTGACTAGGGGCTGACCTAGACACTAAATGAGTTTTATAAATTAGAGTATAGGGTTGATGGGGCTGAAAGTATGATGTAAATTATTGTACAGGGTTTTTAGGCTAGGAAAGGGATAATGAATGCATAAAATGACTATATCAGGGTGTAAAAGAGGAAGAAAATCTTAGGGAAGTGTTTCTAGGAGATGGATGTGTAGATAACAAGTGGTAGTATAGAGACAATAATCTTGTAAAGCATTAATGTTCTACCCACCCATTTCCCAGTATACCCATTAAGGTGTGCACTCAATGAGATTGATACTCAATGAGTTCTTACAAGAGATAAATAGTTAGTAATTGATAAAAGTTAAATAAAATTTGTGTATACATATGCCTCACTCAAATCTCATCATGTGTCACTTAGGTGCAACTTGAGATTGTGATTCAAGAAAATAACATAGCAACACACAATGTTGAGGCTAAATAAATCATATTAAGGAGAAAATGAGATAAAATGAAAGGAAAAAATTAAAACTCACATACCTTTACTTACCCTAGTATTATATATAAATAATGAGGTGCAATAAATGTGAAGTCATCTAATTTAGGGAACAATAGACAAACCTATAAAAATTAGCAAAAAATAGTGAAAATTGAAATCTAAATCTGTGAATCAATGTGGAAGTCATGCGTCTATGGCATGCCCAAAATAATATGTCACCCATTTTGAGGTGAGGGAAAGTATAAACTAGCTAACCTTAAAAGGATAAGATAACCATGTAAATTATGAATGCACCATATAACATATAGAGGAAACATGTCTAACCATATATCATTAAAGCATGAATAATGTCTTCACACCAATTCTTAAGATGCATGATGTAGATCATATCAACATCTAGATAGTAACATTATAATATCCACAAGAAATCAAGCACACATATAAGAACATTTAAAATAAAATCAAAAGACAATGGTCCAAGGAGATCTTTAAAAGGGGGCATGTTCAAATGCCTCACAATCTAAGGGACATGACTTAGTCAAATGTACACAAAGAAAGAAATGACATATTCAGATGTTAAAATACATAAAACCAAGATGTATTCAAATGTCAAAGAGGAAAAAAAAAGACATGGGGGCCATGAATAATTGAGAATGTTCAAATTATCAAACAAGAAAGATAATAATAATGCAAGACACTCAAGTAAGTGCATAAATGAAATCATAAGAAACTAACATAAACATATCATACTAGTCTTTGGATATATGTGTTATAAAAAAACATTAAGTACATAGTGTTAAGCTGAAATTTTGACCCACTTAGAGAAAATTAATGAATTAACAATTATAAGTGGACAAGATAAGCTTTCAAAATATAACATAAAGAGTCCCCTCATTTATAGTATCTACTATTGATCCATGGGTTGATAAAATCCAATTTATATAACATGGGTAGGATGTAATTATTTTTACCAAAGGTTCAAATGATTTCCTCAAAAGTATTTAGGTTCTCACTATTGGTTCCTTCACAAATGAAATATTTACAATATAATGGTTAAAATTTTCCTCGTTAAAAAAATTTAAAATAGAGAGAGAGAGAGAGAGAGAGAGAGAGAGAGAGAGAGAGAGAGAGAGAGAGAGAGAGAGAGAGAGAGAGAGAGAGAGAGAGAGAGAGAGAGAGAGAGAGAGAGAGAGAGAGAGATTATGGTAGATAATAATTAAATACCTTGATTAAGAAAATAATTCTAGTACACAAAAATTATATTATTATGGGATGCAATCAATCAATAGGAATCAATTCTAGCTACTGCACAAATTTTAAACACCACAATGAGCAAGACCCAAAGGATAATTATTTGAACATGAAATATAGAGCCATATTAAAATTAAATACAGTACACAAGACTACAAATATTTTCACACCATGAATAATATAAGCCTCAAAATAACTAGAATGAGATCTCAAATCCAATTAAACTAGTTTTTACATAATCTAATTGTATATCCACTTGCACACCAACACCAACATAAACTAGTTTGCATATATTAATCTCAAATAAATAACTTTGGTAGATAACCAAGACAAAATTAGGATTAAAGGTATGTTAAATCCTTTCTCAATATTAATATATTTTTTGAATCTAATGTGTCAACCCTTTACAATGGTAAGCAATAGTACCTATATAGACAATGTTAATCAATTAATCAATTGTGATATATAATAATATTAACTACTCTTGATTAAAAAACATTAAATGAATCACTGACCATAATTTTATTTAATATGATAACACATCATTAAATAATAAGATAATTTTAATATAGTCATGGCATAATCTCCATAGTGTAATAACCTCTTGGATGAGAGGGATACAATTCCCAATGCACCACTAGCTCCCATGACTTGATCAACTTGTTAACCATTTTAAACTCATTGATTGTTGATATAAACAAAAAGAGATATCTAATTTAAATTCACCAATGATATAGCTATTGTTTCATGGATTATATTTCCCATTCTCAATTTATTATGCTTATCTCCATAACAACAAAGTTATTTTTAGATGTGCCTTTATGTTATCACATGTTGGTGACATGATAATATTAGAACAATTCATTATTATAATCTATAAATAATAAAATTCATGATACAAAATTTTTATTTATTTCATATACCTAGTGAATATACGTCCAACATTATTTATCCTAACTTGGTTTAGTTTGTAAATGTTGCTTAAATGAGACCTTTGTATAAACTCCCTCAAAACTTATGTGTTCTGACTAAGATTATTCAGCCATTATTTCTCTTGAAATTGAATAATGATGTTCATTCTCTATAGACTCTTTCAAAGTGCATCTAACTAGCTTACAAATTAGTTAGTTTTACAAATTATTTGTTTGCACTTATTTGACCTTGTACTCCACATAGTCAAATAAAATTATTCTATGCCTCCAAATCTTCTTCAACTAAGCCTGTTGTATCTAAAAAATAGTGTCTTATCCATTCAATACTTTGATGAATTACATATTACATATATCCTAAGAATTCTCATATTTACATTTTTTAAAGTTAATTCTACTCCATTTATCTCCTCTCACTCAATTGACAGGCTCCCAATGAATTCTGTGCTCCAGCTAATTTATTCTTTTCTTGGTTGTCAAATTTACCTCACATACCTATATATCTTTGATCATGACACTTAGAAATTTGGCATGGATATTTAGGGCTCCCTCTTGTTTTTTTTTAGACTAGGTCCATGATATTATGCCCTTAGCATGATCCTGGGACCTCAAGAATATCTACCCATCATATATGCATTGTATGTCCCCTAGGATCCAATTTCATAAGAAACATCCACATGTTTCAATTTCATAACTCTAAGGCTCAAAACACTTCATCCTTATAGACTTGTGACTATAAAATTTCAACTCCTTGATCTAATGACATGTGGATAATGTAGAATTTCCATAATATTGTGACTATCCAACTATTCATATCACTTCACTTATTTTGTGATTTTCTCTTGTCCCATTGACCATAAACTATCATATTGACCCTACCATTTATAAAATTAACTCTACCACTTGTAAAAATTTTCTCTATCTCTGGACATGCATATGGATTTTAGGTCTTTCATTGTTGAGGACATCTTGATTATGGAAAGCCTCCTTTTGAGCCATGACTACCTAAGAGTGTTTCACATGGTACAATATAAAAATGTCAGGGGTTGAAAGCCTTTAGATTATTTATCTATAACCAATGAGATTTGAATGCCTAATATTGTGATACTTGTTATATCCTTATAAGCTATATAGGTAGAGAACCTACAAGTTATGTGCTACTTCCCCAAGCTCTAAATGCCTAAGATTATCACACTTTTCATGATATTAATAGGTCAAACTTGGAAGGATTTTATAGCTATATACCTATAGCTTCAAATTTCTAGATGCACCAAATTACTCCACATTGATTATATATATGTTCCAATGTTTTCTGACTATGTAACTATGCATTGCAATTTGTTGGGATCTTGATAGGTGGAAAATATCGATTGATTGAAGTCTTTGATAATTATTGTAAATAAAGACAAATCAAAATTTTACTTGGAAACCATTAGTGCATTAGTCAATGAAACCATTCGAATGAAGCATTATCAAATGCAAAATTTTAATATAAGTAAATCCTAAAAGCATAAGTAAATCCCAAAAAACCCATAGATTTGGCTAGGTAAGGACATTTCAAATTAGAAAATACCATGATAAAAGAGCAAACAAAACTTTACAAAATAAATTCACCATCTTAAACTACAAATTAGACTAGAATATGGATAAATAAAGTCATAATACTATTAAAAGGTTTAGTAATGAATCATAAGGTCTAATAAACTTTTGACATTGACTATTCCTAATTTAATCCCCAAAGAAAATAAATCTCAAATGTTTCAGTATAATATCTTGAACATATGTAAAATATAATGAAGCAAATCTTAGACCTTAAATCAAAATGCTTATAACTAAGGTAATGGGAAAATGATGACCATATAAGAGCCTAAACTTTATAATACATTTAAAATTACATGAAGTATGTAGCTTGATGATACATAATTTTAGAAGATATTTTATTATTATATAGTGTTTCAATCTTGTACACTTGGCAAACTCAGACCTTGGTAGTTACTCTCAATTCTTTACCTATCCTACTTCTACATGTCTTGCATCTAATATATCTTTGTGCCCCTTGGCCTACATCTTTTAGTTTGACCAGTCTTATGTTGATGACATTGGTCTTTTGTCTTTCCCAAAAATTTTAAAATGTATTTGTATTTCATATTTGAAAGATCAAAACCTGTGCTTACTTTCTTGCTCCCTAGACACTAAAGTATAGGATAGATAGTAGGGTCAACATTACTATCCTATCCTAAATTAAATGTCAAGTTCCATAAAGTGATCCAATTTAAAAATGAAACATGTCATATTATTTAGCCTAACTTATTTAATGTGAGTTATTAAGCTAGATGGATTGATATAAATATAAGATCAACCCTCATTCATTCCTCACTTAGAAAATCCCAAAGAGAAAAAATGTAATTTATCAAAAACACTTTATCATGCATTTAATTGATCAAATATTAATTTTTTTCATACTAGTAATAGGTACAACACATCTACAACTCTTAATTACTAAAAGAGAAACCCAAGAGCCCAATTTTTCATGTTACAAGCTAGGTCATCTTTGTACTTACATTGCTTATACTGTATGATTCACACACAAGCCAACATGTAGGGGATAATTGTTAACAAGTTTGACCTTATAGGTCAAACTATCACCCCAATAATTTGAAACTTACTTATCATGATTCTAAAACCTTATTCATAGATTTGTCATAACTTATGTTGTCTTCAAAGGGTCTTTCAAAAGTCTTGTTAGCATTGTTTATGGTAGTTCTTTATGAAGCATTCCAATGCATTCAAATAATTAGTCTAGTGGTTATTAAGGGTATGTCATGATGTTTCAAGATGGAATATGGTCCTTTAAAGTTAGTCCTTTCATTCTACTACTTGGTTTAAATATTACTAATCTTGTTTTATGAAATTAAGGTAATTTAGAAAAGTTTATGTTTTTTAGAGAAACTTAGGTTTACATTTTATCCAAGTCAAACCTTATCAAGGCACTATAATTACATTAAGAATTAAATAAAATGGTTAATAATTTATTTGAAGTAATATAAGGTTTTAGATTGATATATTTTCTCTACATGAGATCATCCAATATACACTAGCTTTCATTGTAATTGAAAAGGCTTTTAAGGGATTTGAGTCCATTTACAAACATGGTCAAAATTTAATAAACATACCATTTCACTTATTAAATCCTAGAAATGATTTTTAAAATTTACTAATGTTAGGATACAGTTATAACTACAGTCTACACATTAGAATAGTTTAGGTTTTACTCTAAATAAGGTAATTTTTAGAGTTTGTACAGACTTGGGATATTCAATTCCAAGTGAAAATTCATTAAAAGTGTCTATTTGTCTTATACAAGTCATATACATGAGTTTAAATCTTTTATAGGTCCTAAAATTCAAAAAATGCTTCTTTTCCTTCATCACTCTCTTCACAAGCTCACAAAAGTAGTTTTCAAATGCCTAGTATGGATAGAAGAAAGAGAATTGGTTTTTAAACTTTTTACCAAAGGAAGGGGTCCTAATGAGATTCAAATTTCTGGTATTGGTTTGCTGATCCATCCCCTCTCCTTTATGAGAAATCATTGAGAAGGTAGGATAGTTTAAAAGAGTTAGTCAACCCCACAAGTTAAATTTATCATCTTAAATGATAGTTCAGAAGATTTGGATAGCTAAGATCAATTTAAAATAATCATAAAAGGTCTAAATAAACATATTATACCTTCATTCACAAATTTATCATGTGTGGGAGGTCATTTGAGCTAGAGAGATTTATAAGAAATGGTTTCAAGTTTGCACATGAGTTTCAAGATTATATAGACTTCAAGTCATCTAAATGATTGGAATATATTTACACCATCTTATCACTTCATTCATATCTCTCTAATAATTTTATCATTTTTTACTAGTCTCCCAAAGAGTCACATCATCAAGTATCTTGAAGACTATGTGGATTTACCTCCACAAAACATTGTTGAAAGGTCTTATCTTTCATGGTGAAAGGTTTTTGATATTATTGACATCATTAGAGAGGTATTTTTATATTAAATAATTAATTAAAATTTTTTAAATAATAAATACAAGCCTCATACAAGGCATAAACATCAAAATGTACTCTCACTGGTTTATCTAGATTGTAAGTCTTTTTGGAACATAAAATTTAATACTCATGCATTAGTAATGAGGTTCAAAGTAAGTAAATATCATATTAGATCTCAATATAGATAATATAAAATTTTGATCTTGTCACTACCAACTTACTAAGGCAATTTACTATAATTCTAGGCCACAGATTGTGCATACGTCTACCAACATAGGGGAACAAAAGAAGTGATATATATATTGCATTATAAGTGTGGTTTAAAAGCTAAAATGTCATGGAGAAGGTTATAGTGTGTGTGTGTGTATATATATATATATATTTGTATGTATGTATGCTTAAATTAAATAAGAACAAGATATATAAGTTAGAAAGGCCTAACATGACCAAAAGGTAGACCTACATGTTTATAAACCTATAGGTCCAATTTTTACTTGAAATAAGATGAGTCTTCCTTAAAGATACAAGGTTCAAGTGAATTGGCACATGCAGAAATTGAATTAAAACATAAGGAGTTTTCAAGAAATTGAATACAACTATGCCACTATAAACCTACACTTGATCTTTGATCATACCTTAAGCTCAAATCTTTACCTATAACCATCTTTTTTCAAGTTTGAGAAAAAAAAGCACATGGTGTAACAAATGAGGAGTATAAGTTTCATAATGTCCTATAAGTCACAAATAATAGTTCCATGGTGAGTTTGAAAATAGATATAATCCTTTAGTCAAGATCATTCTCAATCTTAACAATAATCATCCCCATTCAAGACCTATAGTCCTATTGAGGCATGTAGAGACTTGTGCATGAAAGAATTTATGATTTGTATAAGTGTGTTTGGGTATGAATATCTCTAATATTTCATAAATGTCTTTAGGATATTTTAATTAAGTAATCATGTGTATAATAGTGTTAAATCCTACCAAACTAGATCTTTAGCTATATCTAAGACTATGTTAATCTATTATCTAGAAGGCATATGTGTGAATTGAGGATAAGGATTAATTAGTTTTTATGAAGGTTATAAATAACATAAATTGATTAATTAACACTCTCTAAGGATAATATATGTGATTGTTGGTAATAAGAGTCTCAATAATTTTGATTATACTAAATAAGGCCTAACCCTACTCACACAGGCCTATGTGTGTGGACTTGTCAAGAGAGGAAGGAGGTTCTCATCATGTATTCAATTTAAAATATGTTTCATGGTCATATAAATATGAAAAAAAATTAAATTAAGACTTTACATACCTTTTTGAGGTCATCATTCCATTTACTCTACCCTATTGAGGACAAAGAACATAGATACATACGTAAAACTATGTCTTTCCATAATAATTGTTGATTGTATATAGTGTGGAAGGTAATTAAATTGAATTTATAAAAGATAATGAAATTTATTAAAGGTATAAATAATGTAAATTAATATTTTAAATATGATTCTATAGGGTGTAGACTTTTCAAATGATGAAAGAAAGGGAACTCTTTGCTCATGGCCATCTATAGGACTACTGAAGATAGTCAGGCCTATATGGGTGATTGATGTGAATATGTAATCATAAATAGGATAAAAATATATGGTTAAATAAGTATTGTATTTAATAATAGAGTCTCACAATTCCCCATCAAATAACAAGATCATCTAAGGTAGTGGAGAATCTAAAAGATTGTTTATGCCTAATAGGTCTATATGACCAAACACATAGTCGTATGTGTTAGTTAGTGAATAAAATGATATATTAAAAGTAATATTGGAAATAATTATATATAATATCATGATTATAAACTTTAATAAAACATTTCATCAAGTATTAGACCCTTAAATAATGAAGAAAAGAGCATAACAACCTACTAGGGTCTCTAGCATGATTTTGTTCATAAACCCTAAGCCTCATCCAATGAATGTTGTAAAGGTTATATGTGGTAAAATTGATAAATATGACCAATTTAAAACATTTATAATTATTTTATATACCTAATAAATCATTCAAAACTCAAATTAGGCATCAATTTTGCATTAAAAGGTTAAATCTTTCTCTTAACCTCATAAAATGCAGTCTCCCTTGCAAAGGAGTTACTTTTTTTTGCTTAGTATAGTATGGACAAGATTAATGGGAGAAAAATATCCTAGTGTTTTTATGTGATATTTTAAAATAGTGATTTTTTTAATTTTTTTGTTGTTTAAAAGATTGTACTTTATGAATCATCATCAAGATGATAAGGCACTCATAACATGCCAAGAAGACTAGTAATGACTAGTTTAGAGAATTTCACTTCCTAAGAAATTTAAATTAACTATATGACCCTTTAAAACACCTAAAATTAATTATTTACTCCATTAATACACTCACCATGTTACTTTAATGTAATAACAACTATACAAATGCATTAAAACTATTCTTTTATGAGTTTTTGGGATCTAAATAAGGTATAAAATATCATGAACATTTGAAATTTTTTAAAGAGGATAAATTATTTTGTATTCCACATATAAAATTCCAAAAATATGTATAATATACCCTATGAAATCTCAAACAAATTTAGTTTTTCAAGGTAGTGTGAAACAGGCTTGAGAAAGGGGTACTTTTTTTGCCATTTCTTGGTTTGCCTACCTACATAATGTTCTAGAAGCCAAAAATTGGAAAAGATTATTTTTATATAATAGTTAAATTTAATAACACAATTTATAGAGTTTTCACATGGTTGGGATAATTCTGGAGTAAAAAATTAGTTTCTAGGCCTAGAGGGTCAATGGAGACCTAATTGGAGAGAGAGAATAGAAGAAAAAGTGTACTTCCACTTATTTTTAGGTCTTAAAACTTGGCATGGATATGTAAGTGAATAATAGGTCCTAAAAATGTATGCATATTCCCAATATATTCCCTAAATTACTATATAAAATTAGGTTTACCTATTTTTAAGACTACAAGGAGTTGAGAGAAATGCAAGCTATAGGTGTAAAATCAGATCTTTTGGATAATTTTATGGCTTATTATGACTTGTTTTAGGTTGGATATGATTTTTAGAGACTTTCCATTGATTTATAATGTTTTGTAAATTAAAATCTAAGTTTTAAAATTTCTACGCCATGATGAAGAAGGAGGAGTTCAAGTAGTAAATTAACCAAATCAATGCATAAACATTCTTCAACATGCTTTATTAATATTATTCCTTGTCTCCCATGCCAATTCAAGAAATAAAATGTTAGGTATTATTTTAAATGATAATTCAAATGGTTGAAGGAGTCTTCAATAAACTTGAATATACCTTTTCTTTCTCCTACACCAAGCCATGAAGAGAAAGTCCACCAAGCTTTAAGAACCTTCAAACAAGCCCTATCAAGGTTGAACAACATGTAAGAATGCTTCAAGATATAATATAGGCACATGTATGGGTTAAAATATAAGAAAAAAACCTAATAATTCTTAAATAATTTCAAAAAAACTTACATCTACCTCCTATACCATTATACAAGATTAAAAAGAGGAAATATAATAAGTATTATGTAAGAGTTCAAAGAGAAATCAGTGGATGACTCATCCCTAGTTTTTAGGTTTTGGTCTCTCTCTCTCTCTTCCCTTTCTCATTTTCTCTTTAAGTATGACTATTTTTGAAATTTTTAAGCATCCTTAACTTGAGTTTTGGAAAATCCCTACTTAAAAAATAGTCATACTTGGCTCTTTGAATTGAATAAGACTAAATTTTAGCCTCCTCGATGCTTGTGACTAGCGTATGCTTATGGTTTATAGATGAATGTTAGTGATAGGGTGTACTTCCTTACATTTGTCCTCTCTTATGTACCCATTTATAGGTTATTAATCATCCTTATAGGTTACATAGTGTGATTGAATAACCTTATATATATGTCAAGTTTGATCCTTAATTAATGTCTTTGAGATACCTATTGATTAGATACCTTAGATCATGTATCAAGATAATATCCTCTATGTGAAACATTTATGTTTGCATAATCCTTATGTATACACATATCCTCTTAAAAATTTTATTGATTATTGACACTTTTTATCTTGCAAGAACCCATCGAGTCTCAATCTCTCTAAGTGCATACCTTGAGGGGTGCACTGGGATAGGGGTGGGTAGAACTTTGGTGCTTCATTGGATTTTTATTCATTTTCCACTTGTTATCAACACAATTTTCTTCTAAAAAACTTATCCTTAAGCTTATTCTTCTCTATTTCACCCTCTTCTAGTCATTTACCACTTTCATTTGCCTTTTCCTAGCCTAAATCCCCTTTTAATAGTTTTATAACTACATCGATAGTGTTGACCCTGTATTATTTTATCATCATCACATAATGTTGACTTAGTTTATTTTTAGCATGGGTTAGTTGTCTAAAACAATATTAGGTCAACTGAGTCAACCCTATCAACCAAAATTTTTATAAGGGTCTAAGGTTAGAGTTGCCTATATATATATATATATAAAGGTTTATCTCACCATTATTAAGAGAAGATAAGAAGTAATAACTATTGTGTATTTTCTTATCCGCCTTTCTTCTTGAGAAATAAGCTTAAGTTTTCATACTTTCTTTGGAGATATGGATCTTGTCTTATGGAGAAGTCTTTTAGATGCATTGATAGGTTGTGTAGTCTAGAGATGATTTGTCTTTGTCATCCTTACATACCCAAAAGACCTCTTGAAAATCACCTTGGCCAAGGGAGAAATTGAGGCTCAATGGGTTTGTCTTTAAAGGTAAGTATTCCTAACTTTTTTCCTCCTTTGTAGGAGTAGATAGATATGAATTTTTACTTCTCTTCCATGCATTAGGATTTCATATACATTAGCATGAGTATATTTATTTTATTCGTGTTTAATTTTATTATTTCTAGCCCCCCACTTTGTGCCAAAATCTTTGGTGAGGACTATATTAGATTTACTTTACTTTTTATTGGTTTAGTTAGATATTAAAGCATAGGACTGCCTTAGGGTTATTATGTTATTATGCTTGACTAGAGGGTTTGGAATCCTTCCTAGCATCATGTATTACAATAAGAGATCCCCTAATTAGGTCTAGTGAATCTCCATATTGGTCATGTTCATATTTAAAAAATGTGTTCCTAATTAAAAATGTATGGTATGATCTATCTTTTTTGAGTTAGGATTGATTTATAAACATGATGCATTTCTAATCATATACATTCTTGTGAACCCAACATGAATCTAACCCTTGAAAGTTTTATTTCAAAATTTTCATTAATTTATCAATTTATTTTTATATATTTATAATACTAGGTTGATAGTTTTGACATATTTTTAAATTTTATGTATAGGTTTAATACACTTCTAGTTTAGACTACTAGGTCGACCTAATAATTTTTCATGTCCCCTTTTCAATTGACATGTTCTGAGTTCATGGTTAGCCTATTATGCGACCTTCGTAGGCTAATAAGATGGATAGAGGGTCATAATGGAGCTTGGCTCGACTTTGATTCACAGGATTTCTACATTTGATTTTCATTCAGGGTATTTCAGACACATTTGGCCTGAGCTCCTACTTTTTAGGGATATTTGATATGCAGCGGAGCACCTTTATTGTGGTATGGTTATGTGCGGAA
Organism: Torreya grandis; assembly: GCA_037957365.1. Classification (NCBI taxonomy): domain Eukaryota; kingdom Viridiplantae; phylum Streptophyta; class Pinopsida; order Cupressales; family Taxaceae; genus Torreya; species Torreya grandis. The sequence continues at coordinate 3,368,644 of JARHVA010000553.1, forward strand.
TCACTCCCTGATTCACTAGCTACGATCGGTTCGTGGATCCGACATGTATTGAGGGAGATATTAATATTTGATTGATTTAATCAAATATTAATTATTTAGCCTATTTTTTATTAGAAACCCTAATTCTAATTTAAGAAACCCTAATTAGGGCAAGCATATCTTTTGAGGGTATAAGGGTTTCTCATGGAGGCCATTGAGGATTATGCTATTGAATATTGATATTGATTTTGAGAATTTCTTCTGTGAAGACTGAGCCTAGGGTTCAAGGATTCCATTTGCATTGGAGAACGTTCCCTCTTCAGTGTGTGTAATTAAGAGGCTGTGAAATATCAGCTGATCTATTGCCAAAGTGAGAGATAGCTTCATCCAGAAGTTATCACAAAATTTCAGGTTTGAGAGATAACTTCACACAGAAGTTATCATAGATATTCCAGGTATTTATTGCTTTATGTTTTGATTCAATAAATTATACAGCTAGAGATCTACTGCGCTAGAGACATATATTTCAGATCAGGGGTTGAAAATAGGGAAGTTGTGCTTAATTTGCGGCTGTACAGAATCTGTACGGGTTCGTACAGATCAGTGCAGGAACCGACATCGGCAGACAGAGGGTTTCAGTGACCGACATCGGTCGACTGAAGACTGACGTCGGCAGAAATCCGACCGGCAGAGACCGACGTCGGCGAGATATCGACCGACGACGGTGACTATGTGTCGACACAGAAGGGCCGAGACTCTCCAGAACTCAATTTGCACTTCCAAATTTTCAAAGCCAGGGTTTTCAAAACTGTATTTCATATTTATATGCATATTAGAGGACTGCAATTGTAATAATTTACAAGGACAAGTGATACAATCGGTAATTTGTTATTAAGAGACTATATTATTGTGATCTTTCTGAATTTATTCAACAATGATTATATCTTGGTTCAAATTTTTTGTGTTGCTATATTTCTTGTTTAGAAGGGGATATTACAGTGGTATCAGAGCTAAATCTTGCCAGCCTGAGGGTCTATAGATATTATGCAGCCACAAGAGTTGGGACCACACAGGTATAACACACGCAACCGAGCCTTTCTTGAAGGTATCCAGTTGTTAGATCAGAGACCGATCATCATGAGTGACAGACGTGAGGGCAGCCCACCCAGGGGCCACAGGTATGACGCTGATCAGGCCACCAGAGAGTTTGAGCGTGTTATGATGACAAGCCAACAACAGATGGCTCAGACACTACAGGGACTTATGACCATGTTAGAGAGAATGAACGCACCTGATGGATAGAACAGGGACCAAAGAGATGACAGGAGTGCTACGGTTGATCAGAGACCACAGCAGACTCACTCCAGAACAGCTGATAGACCCACACACCCTTCATTTATTCAAGAAGAACCGGAGGTACCAGCAGATGAGGAGGCAGGGAATTCTCCATTTGCAGATGTTTACATGGCTGCAAATGATGAGTGGGACTTATTACCTCCTCATATCTAGGAGAGAACAACCTTTGATCATTTTGTCAATTTGAGGAGAGAGCACTATAGATTGGCTAGACAGGACAGGAGACCTAGAGTCCAATTCAGTGAGCTACAGAAGGCTACTGGTAAGCTTTCTTTGACTACTTTTGACGGCAGCGGTAAGATGACAGTGCAAGCTTGGGTTCATAAGCTTGATACCTTTTTGTCGTTGAGACCAATGTCAGAGATAGATGCCATCAAATACGCCACTTTGCACTTAGATGGAGTAGCACATGATTGGTGGTACCATGGTATGGTAACACTTCAGCATAATCAGGTAACAAAGTACTAGGACTTTGTGGATAGATTGGTTGAGCGGTTTGACAGGAGAGACCCCAAGGTTTACTTCCGAGATCTGGCACAGTTGAGACAAATGGGTAGCTTGGAGTCCTTCATTGGTGAGTTTCAGAGATTAGCAGTCATGGTACCCAATATTTCAGAGCGTAGATTGGTAGTTCTCTTCATAGAGGGATTGACAGAGCCATTGAGGGGTTGGATCAAAGCCTTTGATCCTCCTTCATTACAGGTAGCTATGAGGAAGGTGCGTGATATGGAGATGGCAGCCCCAACCAATAAATTTAACACCAAAGGTACTTCTTCTTCTAGAGACCATAAGCACTCCCACGGGGATACGGAGAGACCGGATTTTAACATAGATAAATCCGGAGTTAAAAATGATTCAAAGGCCAATCCAACAGCACCACCTTTGGATCGTGAGGCACTTAATGATCTACGCAGGAAGAAGCTTTGCTTCTACTGCAAAGGACCATATGATATCCATCACGATTGTCCTTTGAGGCCTAAGGGCAAGGCGAATCGTATGATGTGGATATATTATGAGGATTCAGATCCTGAGGATTCCGAACAGCATAACAGTTCTGAGGGGGCAGAGGTAGAGGCTTCAGGGCCTAATGCAGAGGCAGAGTTAGAGCTTCACCTACAGGAGGCACGCATATCCAGCATTCAGTCGGATGAGTCATTCAGACTCCGTGGAATTTTGGCAGGGCAGAAGGTTATCACCCTTCTTGATACAGGAACCACTCACAATTTCATAGATGCTAGATTTGTGGAGAAGCGTGGACTCACTACAGAAGGTTTTGAGGGCATCAGAGTTAAGGTAGCCGATGGTCACACTCTTAAGTGTGAGTGTATGATTAGAGACCTCCCATTGCGCTTGAATAACTATGAGTTCAAGGCTGATTATTATGTGGTAAATATGGGGGATATAGACTTAGTCTTGGGTATGAAGTGGCTTCATTCATTTGAGGAAGTTACTCTTCATCTCAAGGACATGGAGGTTCTCTTTAACGTTGATGGGATGACACATATTCTTAAGGCAATACGGGGCAGCAGCTTCAGATATATGTTTTTTCATCGGATGGAGGTACCTATACCACATAACATGATAGAGGGTGATGACAAGAGCACATTGGCACCAGTACAGGAGAGGTATGAGGACGAGCTTGGTCTTGAGGTGAGTTCAGTTCAGGAGTTATCACATGTGGTGAGGACTCAACTTTTTATTACAGCCGGGACACAGGTTGATGATGATATGACTATGTCTAGCCTTCACAATCCAGTTTTAGATATTATTCAGGTACAGAGTTTGCTTGCAGATTTTCATTTATGGATTGGATGTTGGGATGGACATGGCATGGGGTTCGTGTTAATTGACAGTGGTGGAGATCCTAACTACATTTGGGATCCAAGTGGGTTGATTGATTTGTCATTCAGTGATTGCTTGAGGGCAACCAATTTCAGGAGGGGCGGATTGTCATGTCCCCTTTTCAATTGACATGTTCTGAGTTCATGGTTAGCCTATTATGCGACCTTCGTAGGCTAATAAGATGGATAGAGGGTCATAATGGAGCTTGGCTCGACTTTGATTCACAGGATTTCTACATTTGATTTTCATTCAGGGTATTTCAGACACATTTGGCCTGAGCTCCTACTTTTTAGGGATATTTGATATGCAGCGGAGCGCCTTTATTGTGGTATGGTTATGTGCGGAATCACTCCCTGATTCACTAGCTATGATCGGTTCGTGGATCCGACATGTATTGAGGGAGATATTAATATTTGATTGATTTAATCAAATATTAATTATTTAGCCTATTTTTTATTAGAAACCCTAATTAGGGCAAGCATATCTTTTGAGGGTATAAGGGTTTCTCATGGAGGCCATTGAGGATTATGCTATTGAATATTGATATTGATTTTGAGAATTTCTTCTGTGAAGACTGAGCCTAGGGTTCAAGGATTCCATTTGCATTGGAGAACGTTCCCTCTTCAGTGTGTGCAATTAAGAGGCTGTGAAATATCAGCTGATCTATTGCCAAAGTGAGAGATAGCTTCATCCAGAAGTTATCACAGAATTTCAGGTTTGAGAGATAACTTCACACAAAAGTTATCACAGATATTCTAGGTATTTATTGCTTTATGTTTTGATTCAATAAATTATACAGCTAGAGATCTACTGCGCTAGAGACATATATTTCAGATCAGGGGTTGAAAACAGGGAAGTTGTGCTTAATTTGCGGCCGTACAGAATCCGTACGGGTTCGTACAGATCAGTGCAGGAACCGACATCGGCAGACAGAGGGTTTCAATGACCGACATCGGTCGACTAAAGACCGACGTCAGTAGAAATCCGACTGGCAGAGACCGACGTCGGCAAGATATCGATCGACGACGGCGACTGTGTGTCGACACAGAAGGGCCGAGACTCTCCAGAACTCAATTTGCACTTCCAGATTTTCAAAGCCAGGGTTTTCAAAACTGTATTTCATATTTATATGCATATTAGAGGACTGCAATTGTAATAATTTACAAGGACAAGTGATACAATCGGTAATTTGTTATTAAGAGACTATATTATTGTGATCTTTCTGAATTTATTCAACAGCGATTATATCTTGGTTCAAATTTTTTGTGTTGCTATATTTCCTGTTTAGAAGGGGATATTACATAATTCTCTATATATTTATAGACTTTCAAATTAAAAAACTAGGTCGATAGTATTGATGTAGTATTATATTTTGCTTCCAAATAAAAAATTAGGTTAACACTATTGAAATATTATTATATTTAGCATCCAAAATACAAAATAGGTTAACACTATCGATGTAGTTATTTTTATAGGCTTCAACAATAGGGTTTTATAGAACTAGGTTGACCTAGTGGACCTAGTTGGTAAAACTTTCAAGTATCTTAAATAGAAAATTTGAAATTTATAAGCATCTTAAAAACCCACCAAGGTTATTTTATATGCTTATTTTTCATTTATATCATTTTTTATAGTTCTATTTTTCATAGTTTGTAGTCTTTAAAACTACCCCTGTATAGTCCACTAGGTCAACACTATCAACGCAATTTTGTATTCTATGTTCTATCTAGAAAACTAGGTTGACACTGTCAACATAGTTCATTTTCAAACCCTTGCTTCCATAGTAAAAATTTTACATTTTCGACTCTGTTCTATATTCTTTGCATACACTATCAACTGAATTGACATTGTATTATGTTTTAAAGTTGGAATTAACACTTATATGCTAGTAATTAGCTCACACTTTCATTTTTTATTATTTATATGCTTAGAATAGATCACATAGTATAATTAAGTGGTTTTTAAATATATCATTTAGTTTTACTATTTTTTATTTTATGCACACACTACCAAATCACAAAATATTAAAACACATTTTAACAATTGTCTACCCAAGGCCAACCTACTTAGATTTTATCACCAAGGGGGAAGCTGACTTGGTTTTATGGAAAAGTATAAAAACATGGTTAATGGTATATTTTTGTTAAGCAACTAAAACCCTTAACATTTTAGTGTGTCAAGTGAGGGGGTAGACCCCAATACCAATCTAGTACCATTGCTAAAATAGATCCCTTTCATCCCAAACATCCTAAAACCATCCTTAGGTTAATTTCTAGTTCCTTGTTTATATCCAACTTCCTATGACATCTAAAATCATATTATAATAATATAATAACATTCAAGATGAACACTTAGTTAGCATTTACTTTCTAAGTTGATTGCTTTCTCTTTGATCAATTGTATATTGTATTGTAAAAACTTACATTGGCTAGCATTGGTGCAAGTTTTTATGTTTTGTACCTCAATTGGATCATATTCAATGACCTAATTGATTGTGTGTTTACTTATATTTATTACTTTCAAATTACATTGCAAAATGTTTCCTATTTTTTATAACACTCTCATCTCTATCGACACAGTCTCTTATAGATTAATTTACCTATCTCCCAAGCATACTAAGTTGACTATGTTGACTTAGTATCATTCACAACTATCTCCTTAGCATACTAAGTTGACTCTGTTGACGTAGTATCTTTCTCAATTATCTCCTTAGCATACTAAATTAACTATGTAACTTATTATCTTTCTGAACTATCTCCCTAACATACTAGGTCAATTGTGTCAACTTAGTATCATTCAATATTGTCCCTCTTTTTAGCCAATTTTGTCCTTATTTTTCCTCATCTTTCTTATATCCACTCATTCGCATCATGAATCCTCTTATCCAATTATTTATTGATAGTTTCAACCCATTCTGAATGTATATGGGTTATTCTCTCCTAACCTTCTTATCCACCATAAAAGACAACTCTTTATGGTGTAGCTCTTCATCACATATTTATACATCTACTCAATCTCTATCTACCCCATATATTATATTAGATATAGATAATCCTATTAGACAAATCCCAAACCATGACAATCATATACCTTATACCACTTTTAAACATTCTAAACCTAAATGTCGTAAACTCATCAACCCATATTCATCAAATGTTGTAACCTCACATTATGTTCCACCTCCTATAACTAATGTTCACAATCCTCTTGTTACATCCATAAAAATATCACCAAGACTTATCACTTCCCAAAGTAACATGGTTTAAACCACTCAAATTAACAATTTAGATGATTCCAGTTATTTAAAAACCTTGATGATAATACTATTTGCACTCCTACCTAGAATGGTGGTTTTACCAAGCTTCCTTGTCCTTCTACCACACTTAAAATAAATAACACTAATGTTGGGAATCCTCCACATACAAAAAATCTGATTCCTAACAACACTAATACCCCACCTTAAAATCTATGAATTGACACAACTCAAATTATAGCATAAATAGTTAAAAAAATTAACATCATACAAATAACCAATCAATCTCAAATGATGAACATGTAAAAAAATTACTACACATGACTAATCAACCGCCTCAAGTAATCATGACTCAACCAAATCCTAAATTTGTCCCTCCTCTTATTAGAGATGCAAATGGGAATATAATCCCTCAACCTCTAATGAATAACAAAATGCTTTAACATCATCAAAATAAACCTTTAGACCCATTCATTGCATCTGTAGATTTTGGAAACATTTCTCCAACTATCATATATAATGGGTCTAAGGACCCTACTATATTTATTAACTATTTTGGTAATCTATATAAGGAATAGATCCAAACTAACACCTTTACTACCACCAAGATCTTAGCCAAAACATTTTTGGGTGATGCACTTGAATGGTACAACCAAATTCCTAGACATTCCATCTCATAAGTAGAGGATTTAGTCAATGCTCTAGTGAAGGAATTTCGTCATGATGACCTTCCTAAAAATTACCTTAGCTATTTCATCAATGCTAAGCAACTTCTTAATAAATTTTATCATACATTTATCAAACTATAGAAGTCTCTAGGTCATAAATTAGACCATAACATGAATGATCACACTCTTTTAAAACTATTCGTTACTACTCTTAAACCTCCCCTCCAATACAAAGTTCAAATATTTTCTCCTAAAACTTTAGAAGAAGCCTTAGACCAAGAAAAAAGGCTAGAATTTCTTATGACTCAATTTGAAACACCTCAAACAACTACTAAATAACCTTTTTCAGTCATTTTAACATAACATTAATTCATCCAAGCCTCCCCAACCTCAAAATGGATCATCCAATTCAATCTATTTTAACCCAACCCACCCACCCTTGAGTCTATAACAACTTAAGAAGAAATTTCCACCCTTTAAACCCATAATCTTTGATCCTTCCAAACATCCTAAAATTTTTACAATCATGATAAGTTTTTTTGGTGGCATGATATTATATGTCATTCTCATGAGTCTTGTCATGATCTTCATAGATTTCTTCTTTCTTCCTTGTTTGGTCCACATTTCAATCCTGATACTCTCAAAAAACAATGTTATCAAGACTATATTCAAGATTCTCAAATTAACACTCAAGAACCATAATCAAATCCACATTAGCTACCTAATGAACAAAAACAATTATCCCATACCTACACCTCCTCTACTAATGTTGTTCATACCATAATTGATCTTTCTTCCTACACCAATAAGGAAATGATAGCTAACATGAACATCTTTAAACATATAATTGTATCCATTAAGCCTCAACCTCTTAGGTCACATGAACCAAAGGATTACTTAGTTAAAATGATTAGATAAAAAATATCATACATTATCCTCCTTTACCTCCTTTATCTCATCATACCTGCCTTACACATCCTATGTCAAATCTAACATCCTTAAAATCTAATAAACCAACACATTTATGTATCTCCAAATTCACCTACCAACCCAATATAAATCATTTACTGGTTCCATTTCACCTCACTCCAACTCACATGTTGTGACATGTTGTGATGCATAGCTACATATCCCTGCATACAATAGGGCATCTTGTGATACTCACCCCTATATCCTCTTACCATTTGGGGCATCTTGTGATTCCCACTCTTATTATAAAATGCATAATAAAAAACAAATTTAGATTCAAGAAATATTTTGAGACTTATAGTCTTATATTTCACATACTCATCTTTGATACATACATTAGCATAGGTCTTACTTGTTATTTTTTGTCTCATGCTTATTTGTACATTTTACTTATTTTAGTTTCACTTTACTATTTTAATTGTCACATTTGGGTTCTTTTTTTTCTTTACACATCACATTTGGCATTTTTTTTTCATTTTGGTTCTTATATATCTCTTTCATTTTTGTCATTCTTTGCATTAGTAGTTTTATGATTATTCTTTCCCTTATTTAAAATTTAACTCATTGTTATTCACCTTGCGAGTTGTAGTATAAGACCATGGATAGGTTCTAGCCTTCATAAAAAATTACCACATTAAAACATCTTTAAATCACTTTTTTGGATGACTACTACTTTCATTGGTGATTTTTATAGATTTGTTATAGGCTCGCATGACTTCTCTAGTGACATGAATATCATAAGCATAGCCCCATCTATTTCATAACACCATTTTACTTACTTATGATTAGTTACAATCATATTCATCATTATATCATTTATTACATATATGGATCTCTCATGATCCCCATATTTCCCTTATTTCCTTTAATTTGAGGCTCACATTGCTCAATTTTGAGATTACACACTTAATTTTGGGAAAGTCTATGAGTCTTTAGACACATTGGTATTTAGGTCCTTTTCTCTAGTGACCAAGTGTAATCTCTCTTGTGTTTCTCATCTTTAACACCCATGTTTGGTTTTCCAAATCTGTATGGAGAAGGAATATAAAAATCCATCAAGAAAGTTAAAATCCAAATCATAAAATACAAACAAAAGGTAATGATCCAAAAGGAAACATTAATAACACTAAAATTCAAATCACAGTAAAAGACATTATTCTAAGAATGTATCCTTCCTCTATTCAAAGCTCAAACTTCATAGTTGACCTCATGATATAGTTGAGGTTCATTGGAGTGTAGTAGATTATAAAATGAGAATGCAAAAATATTTTAGTGTTACCTACTTCCTGATGTAAGTACCCAATCTTTGCATTAGACCAATGACTCTATAAGGGGTCTTGAGGAATGGGGAACATGTTGTGGGAAGGTAGGTCCATTTTAATTTTCATATATATATCCTTCATGGGATGATATATATACTTCACTTGTTACCCAAAAGTTATGCTCATTAGTCAAAATTTCCTAAGTCCTTAGTGTTGATAGTTCTTAACCTTGCTCACTTGCTTAGTGTGTCTCATTCTTTCTAAAGATGTTCACATCACCCATGTGATGCCTCAAATTCCTAACTTCCATCATATTTTCCTTATATATCCCTTGTTGGATATTTATTTTAGCTAATCACATCCTTGATCACACTTACCTTATTATGAATCTTGGTTTATAGTTTATGAGTTACATTATAAGACCTTGGATAGGACCAGGTCTTCCTCACAAACACCATTTACCACACCATCTCATTGTAATACTAGTCATGTCATTAGTTGTTTGTGTTTTCTTACATTATATCTTAGAATAAACACAAATTTTGAGTTTTCATCTTTTAGATCTTTTTTATTTTCATTTCTTCATCATGCTCTTGTTTGATTTTTTTGGACTTCACTTATCTTACATATAACATTTCACATTCTTACATTTCATTTTCATTTATTTATGGTTTCTTCACCTTAATTTGACATACTTGTATTAAATTTTGACATTAATTTCATTTTTAGTCATTCACATTTTTATTTATGTTTGATTCAACATGCTTATCTTACATGGGGTTACTTGTCACTTACATATCTTTGCTAAAGTTTTATCGCATTGATATTTCATTTGTCATTAATGTTTTACATATTTCCTAATGTGATTTAGTATGTTTTACATTCCTTTTTTCCATTTATGTTTTATATTATTCCCACCATGATTTATTATGTTCTACAATCATTTCTATGTTTTACATGCTTTCCAATATGATTTACTATGTTCTACAATCATTTGTCATTCATTTGCCATCATTTTGTCATTCATTTTCCTTTAATATTCTAAACCTTGCCTTAACAATCTTAATTTTCTTTAAATTATTTATTTGTAATTGATTTAACCTATTTTTAGCCTACTCAACCGTTTTAGGCCTTATTCAACCATTATGGGCCTTTCTAGCACTCTTTTGACCTATTTCACACATTTTCATACTATTCTAGTCACTTAGTCAAACAGTAAGTTGACCAAAAATTCCTTATTTTGATTAGGTTGACTTAACAAACTAAGTTAACCCTTTACTTTTACCCTCTTAGTTAAAATTCAATAGAGTGAATTTTTCTACTAGGTCAACAATCATGTACTATGTTGACAGTCTAAAAAAGACACTAGGTCGACACATACCTACTAAGTTGATAGTGTGGATTTAGTAAAATTTTAGCCTACTAGGTCGACTAGGTTGACCTAGTTATTTCTACCTAGTTATTACTCTGATTCCTTATTTTAACCATTTATTTATTTCTATTAATCCATTTTTTTAACCATAAAATATTCTATAATAGTGATGATGTAGAGAATCCTTTCCACTACTATATGCCTATCTTCTGATTTTTTTGATTTTTTGTTATTTCTTGCACTAACTTCTACATGTTCACCTAATTTTCTTCACATTGAATTCCTTCACTTCTATTACAGTCTACATTTTTTTATATATATCACTAAGTTAAGAAAAGGTATATGTTTTTTAATTATGTCCTTTCCTTTATCTTATTTATTGCTTACTACACTTTACTTAACATCATCATTATGTGTTATCATGTTCTATTTCTCGAAGCACCATATCATCTTACACTTTTGTGACATGTGATGAGATTCAAGTTGGGCATATGTATACACATAATATTTTCACACTAATATCAATTACTGACACTTTGTATCTTATAGGAACCCATTGAGTCTTAATCTCTCTAAGTGTATGCCTTAAGGGGTACATCAGGAAAGGGGTGGGAAACACACTAGTGCATTATAGGATTTATGGAATTTATGGGATTTTACCACTTTTTATCTATACACTTATCTCTTAAAAACCTTATTCTTGGGATTGGTTTTATCTATTTCACCCTCTTTTAATCATTTACCTTTTCCTAGCCTAAATCCCCTTTTATAAAATACGTCAGTAGTGTCCACCTTGTATTGTTTTATCATTATCCCATAGTGTCAATGTAGTTCATTTTTATCATGGATTAATTGTCCAAAACAATAATATGTCGATTGAGTCAACCCTATCAACTTGAATTTTTTTAAGGGTTTAGGGTTAGATTTTCCTATATATACAAATTTATTTCACCATTATTGATAGGAGAGAAGAATAAGAACTATTAGACATTTACTTATCCACCATTCTACTTCATGAGAAATCTTAGGGTTTCATACTTTCTTAGGAGATATGAATCTTATCTTGTGGAAAAATATTTTGGATGAATTGATAGGTTGTGTAACCTAGAGATGATTTGTCTTTTTCATCCTTACATACCACAACAACATCTTGTGAAGCACCTTGGCCAAGGGAGATATTGAGGATCAATGGGTTCATCTTCAAAGATAAGTATTCCTAACATTATTCCTCTTTTGTAAGAGTAGATAGATATGAATTTATACTTTTTGTCCATGCATTAAGATTCTATATACATTGACATGAGTATATTTATTCTATGCATGTTTACTTTTATTATTTATAACCCCCCACTTTGTGCTACAAACTTTAGTGAGCACTAGATTAGATTTACTTTTATTGTTATTAGTTTATTGATATATTAAAATAAAGGACTCCCTTAGGGTTATTGTATGATTTTTCTAGACTGGAGGCTTTGGAACCCTTCCTAACACTACGTATTATGATAAAATATCCCCTAGTTGGGTCTATTAGATCCCCATATTGGTCATGTTCTCACTTAACAAATGTGTTCACTATTGGAAGTGTATGGTGTGATATCTATTCTTAGAATTAGGATTTATTTATATACATGATGCATTTCTGATTTCATACACCTTGTTTGAGTATCACAATCAAGTTTATGTCATAATTTAGCTTCTTAGTGCATATTAGATAGGTGAAGGAGATATTTTGGTGTATCACCTCCTTAGGTAATTTTGATTTCATGTTATCTTCCTCTCTTTTCCATTTTAAACTAATAGTATTGTATAGAGAGTCAAATTGATACATCAAGAGATCTAGCCCTTTAAACATACAGATTCAATCCACCTACTAAGCCACCCATAGCCCAAGATTGTCTTCATGTTACTCTAAACTATTAAGGCTTGAATAACCTTTATAAGGGTGAAAGTTTGAGTAGATAAAAGTTTCTATAATACCTGATGGGACCAAGGTCTAAAGTGGTTGAAGTATTTTTGGTGTTTTACTTCTACATATCAACCTTTAGAGGCATTCAAAACATCAATGGTGACTCTAAGTTTTATCAACTAATTCTAGCAACCCATGCACTATTTCAAGTAAGTTGCATTTTCAATTATTATCTTGATGAAGTTTGATGGATAGGTATGAAGATAATTTTTGTCTTATATCTCCTTATTAGTTCTATAATGAACCATACCAACCTTTATAAGATCTTTACTAGTAGCATTCTGATCTTTATCCTCTAGATGAGCCATATCCTCTAGAATTCTCATTCCTGTATTCATCTTTGTTAAAGCTATGTTGTTCCTAGTTCTAATATTCACATTATTTCTTCATCACTATTAAATCTCAAATTGGTAATAATAAACAATGAAATGTTAATGAGAGATATTGATAGTAAAGTGGAGATTAATCAATTTGTCCTTATTCACCTCATTCAAAATCTAAGGGACACATTACCAATTCCAAGGAGTAAGTGGAAAAATTCAAGAAGGAAAACCAACATGCCATAACAAATGAGATGATTGACATAAGAAACTTGATTCAATGTATGAAGAATAGGTTAGCCTGATGGAAAAGGTTAAAAATATAATATAATAAAATTCAATTACCTTATTTTACTATACATTAATCTTATTATACTCCTAATTTATTCTAATTTACAAAAAGCCATCAAATAAAGCTTAATTCTATGAGAGATTTACTCATCTTCCTCAATCTCAATCTTCCCTTATTAAGGAGCCTTCCCTCATGCCCATTTAAAATCATAAATTTGATGACTCTCCAAGGTAGATTGTAATCTTATCAAATCATATATTCACCCCTCAATTTATAATGCATCTTCTAGAGGAGGCTCTTAAGTCCAAGGTTCCAAATTAGAAACAAGTGGTTGAGTCATTGGGGAATAAGAATGAACCATGCCTAGATTGAGTTAAATAAGAAGTAGTAGATGCCATACCAAATAAATTCCCAAGTTATAAAGAGGATATTCATAGACAAGCTCAATATAAAGTAAGAGAAAGAGTATTAGAAGTTAATCCAAGGGAAGTCTCAAAATTCCCAAATATATCATATACTCCTCAAGTCTTAGCTACACATGAGTCTTGAAGAACATTAGAGGTTGATAATTTGATTTTTGAATGGAAGAAATAAAATCATAATTCTCTTGCCCTTGTAAAATAACCTCTTCAATAATCCTTCAATAAGCCTAAACTCACAATCCCAAGTTAGAAGGACACCCTTTTAAGTCTCAAACTAGTCAATGAGCTCTCTTGCTCTCCCACCCTCTCCTTTTGACAAAGTCAACCCATTACTTTTAGGGTAAAAGATGAACACGTAGATATAAAATAGCATCAAGAGGGAGTGAAGAATATATTATGAATAACTATGATGTAGAGATTTCCATTGGTAATATTAATTATACTATAAAATCAAACATGAGATATGTTTGACATGGTTTTTAACTTGAAAAGAAAGTGGATGATAACATGTAAGCCATGATTAAAGTTGTATTAGTTGAGAAATACTTGGAGAATATTTAAAAGTATTCAAATGATCAAGAATAGGTAAATATTTGTTTTGAACTACCTTTCTTCATTAAAGATGATGACTCCATCTCTTGTAGCAAATAGAAGCTAAAGAAATAAATTGTAGAGTTACGATTAATAAGAAACATCCAAGAAGACATACATGAGAAATATATAATTCCAAGTAGGCATGAATAAGTAGTGATAACTCTTGATACAAAAAATTAAGAGAACTCATATAAATAATTGTACCATCACTTCATGGGAGAGCTTGAAGTGTTCACTAGTAGTAGATCTCTTGAAGAGCACGATGAGAAGACTAATATGATGAAGCATGAGGTACATCTTGAAGAAACTAATGATTAAATGGTGGTATTTAATGAAATCAAAGTTGATTATATGGTAAGCTTTCATGAGGAAACTTTGGTTACTATCCCTATTGAGCATCATGAGTAGGTGATAGAGATTGAAGAAGCCAAAAATAAGATAGACCATGGTCCAATTAAAGCATTTGCTGAGCTTGCTATCCCTAAAGAGAATGGCATGAATGAGGTTGAGATTGACATCCTTTCAAAATACCAAGGTGAAGCTAACTTTTGGTAATAACTTGATTTTTTGTTTGAGTTTGGATGACAAACCTATACTCTTAAGTCAACATACTAAAGAAGAAGCTAATCAAAGTACACACATTGAAAGGCATGATCCTAATGAGTCATCAAAGGTTGAAGTTGTAGTTATAGTCACATTAGAGTTCCACCCTAATATGGAACATTAATATGAGGTAAAGGTTGAGAGTCAAGATGAATCTATATTCATTGGGAGCATATTTGATGTTGATGATTCACTTAAAGGTCTGCCAAGAGGATTGGAAACTATAAAGCAGTTGAGCTCAACAAAGAAAAGGTCTAAGAGGTAGCTTGTTTCATATCCTTTCTCATACCATAAATAATATGATATCAAAAGTTTCTCTTTTGATCTAGGAGGATCAATATTGGTAGGTTAGTTTATACATAGTAGTTTGCTTATGTTTGTTTTGTTCCCTAAGTGTTTTTTAGCACAAGTGTGGTGTGTGTCTTGTTAGTGATTTGTCTTACTATGTGTAATATTATTTTTTTATGTGTTTTGGAGTTCAATTAATCATCTAATAATTTTCAAGAGTTTAAATTCAATTGTCAATGTCTTATAATGTTTATTTTAGAGTATGAGATACCCCAAAAGACATTTAAGGTACTCATTCATAAGCATAGCAGACATGATTTCCATCTGAGTCACCAAAATATTGACAAGTTTGACCTCCTAGGTCAAACTATCACCCCTCTAATTTGAAACTTTATTTTCATGCTTCTAAAACCTTGTTCATATCTTTTTCATGCCTTATGTGGTCTTCAAAGGGTCTTTCAAAAGTATTGTTAGCATTGTTTATGGTAGTATATTTATGAAGCATTCCAATTCATTCAAAGTTATTATAGTGGGGCCTAGGAGTATGTCATGATGTGTCAATATGGAATATGACTATTTAAAGTTGGTCCTTTCATTATGCAACTTGGTTTAAATCTGATAATCTTGTTTAATGAAATTAAGGTAATTTAACAAAGTTTAAGGTTTTTGGAGAAACCTAGGTTTACATTATGGCAAGGTAAAACCTTATAATTGAACTATCCTTACATGGAACATTAAATCAAATGGTGAATAATCCATTTGAAGTCTGAGAAGGTCTTAGATTGATATATTTTCTTTGCATGACATCATCCAATATACACTAGCTTTTTTTGCACTTGAAAATGCTTTTAAGGGATTTAAGTCCATTTCTAAAGATGGTAAAGATGTAATACACATACCATTACACTTTTCAAGTAATTAATATGAGTTTTACATGTACTAATGTGAGGATAAAGTCAAAATAATGGTCTAAACATTAGAATAATTTATTTTTTACTCCAAAGAAGGCAATTTTAAGAGTTCGTACAAACTTGGGATTTTCACTTGCAGGTGAAAATTTATTCAAAATGTCTCTTGTTATTCTATATGTCATATCCATGAGTTTAAATATTTTATAGGTCCTATAAACTAAAACAATCTCTTTTTTCCTTTATCACTCTCTTCACAAGAACCTAAAGGTAGTTTTTAGATACCTAGTATGGACAAAGGAGAGAGAGAGTTGGGTTATAAATCTTTTTATAGAGGATGGGGTCTTAATTATATTTTAAAAAAATTCATTATTTTGCTAATATATCCCCCTCTCCTTTATTAATAATAACTAAGAAGGTAGTGCAATGTGAAAGAGCAAGTCAACACCATAAGCCAAATTTATCTCCTTAAAATTATAATTTAAATGATTTGGATGCATAATAGAAATTGGAAAGGATCCTCATAGGTATACATAAACATATTATACCTTCATCAACCAATTTGGCATGTGTGGGAAGTCATTTGATCAAGAGATCTTCGTAAAAATTTGTTACAATTTTGTGTGTGAGTTTAAAGGTTATCTATAGAATTCAACTCATAAAAATGATTGAAATATGTTTCCACCATATTTTCACTTCATTAAAATCTATATAATCATTTGAGCATTATATACGATTCTCCCAAAGAGTCACATCATTACTTATCTTGAAGACTATGTGGATCTATATGGACAAAACATTTTTGAAAGGTTTTGGAGAGTGTTAACCTAATGAGAGAGGTATTTTTATAGTAAATAATTAATTATAGGGTTTTAAATAATTAGGACAAGCCTTAGACAAGGCCTAATCATCAAAATGTAGTCTCACTGGTCTGTCTAGATTGTAAGTATTTTTGGAACATAAAATGCAATACTCATGCATTAGTAATGAGGTTAAAATGACTAAAATATCATATTATATCTCAAGATATACTCTATAATTTTTTTATCTTATCACTACAAACTTACTTTGGAAAGTTGTTACAATTCTAAGCCATAGATTGTGCATAGGTCTACCAATATAAGGAATCAAAATAAGTGCTAGATATTACATCGTAAGTGTGGTTTAAAAGTTAAAATGTCATGGGTTAGATTATAGGATAGATAGAGAGGTCTAGTCAAAGTCAATATGAACAAGATATACAAGTTGGAAAGGCCTAACATGACCAAAAGGTAGACTTATAGGTATAGAGACTTATAGGTCCCTTTTTTACTTGAAATAATATGAATATATCTTAAATAAATGATGTTAAAGTGACTTGGAACATGTGAAAACTAAATTCAAACATTTTTAAGGAGTTTTCAAGGAATGGAAGACAACAATTCCACTATGAACCTATGTTTAACCTCTGATCAAACCTCAAGCTCAAATATTTACCTATAACTATCCTATTTATAGATAATGTGAGAAAAAAATCACATGGTGTAACAAGTGAGGATTAAAATTTGTATAAGGTCCTAGATGTCATAGGTAAGAGTTCCATGGTGAGTTATTATCATTTCAAAAGAGAGATAATCCTTAAGATCATTATCAATCTTAACAGTAATTAACCCGAATAAAGATCTACAGACCTAATAAGGCATTTAGAGACATGTGCATGAAATAATTTATGATTTGTATAAGTGTGGAATGAGTATGAATATATCTAAGAGCTATAAATAGGCTTTTGTATAACAATTCTAAAGCCTAGCAGACTAGATCTTTACAAATTCATAAGTGTGAAGTGAAGATGAGGCTTAATTGGTCTATATGAAGGTTAAAAATAACATGAATTGATTCTTTACCACTCTCCAAGGAGAATTGAGGTGATTTTTATAAATGAGAGACTTAATAAGTTTGATTACACCAAATTAAGGACTAAAACTGCTCACACAGGCATATGTGTGTGGACTTGTCAAGAGAGGAAGGAGGTTCTCATCATGTACATAGTTTCAAAAAGTTTTGATGGTCATCTCAATATGATAATAAGTAAATTAAAATTGTACAAACATTTTCAATATCATCTTTCCATTTACTCTACCCCATTAAGGACAAAGAACTCAGATACATAGCTATAGTTGTCTCTTTACATAATAACTATTGATTGTACATAGTGTGGTAAGTAAGTCAAGCAACTTTATTAGAGACAATGAAAGTTATTGAGGGTATCAATAAGGTAAATTAATATTTTAAATATTATTCTATATGTTGTATGCATTTCAAATGATGAAGGAAAGGGAGATCTTTGCTCATGGCCATCTACAAGCCTATTAAAGATAGTTAGGTCCACATGGGTGATTGATGTGAATATGTGATCATAAATAGGAGAAAAATATATGGTGAAATAATTATTTTATATAATAATATATTATCACAATTCCCCATTGAATAAAAAGATGATCTAAGGTAGTGGAGAATCTAAGAGAATGTTTAGACCTAATAGCTCTATGTGACCAAACACACATGCTTATGTGTTAGTGAAGAAAATAATTTATTTAAATTAAGATGGGACATATGTATCTATAATAATATGAATATAAAATTCAATCAAATATATATTCATGTTTTACAACCTTTAGTAATGAATAAAAGAGCATAATGATTTACTAGGGTCCCTAGCTTGATTTTGCTCATAAACCCTAAGCCTCATCCAATGAATGTTGTATAGGTTATAAAGGGGATAAGAAGTAAATATGACCACTTTAAAACATTTATAATTTTTTTATATACCTAAAAAATATTGAAAACTCAAATTAGGCATTAGGTTTGCTCCAGAAGGTCAAATCTCTCTCTCAACCTCATAGAATGTAGTCTGCTTAGCCAGAGAACTATTTTGTTTTTCTTAGTATAGTATAAAAAAGTTTAATGGGAGAAAAATATCCTATGGGATGTTATGGGGTATTATACACTTGGTATTTGTGTATTTTTTTCACTAGCTAAGGTCCTAAACTTTATGAATCATAGTTAAGATGATAAGGCACTTATAAGCTGCCAAGAAGACTAATAGTGACCAGTTTAGCTAATTTGACTTATTAAGAAATTTAAATTAATTTTATGACCCTTAAAAACTACTTAAATTCATTATTAACTCTATGATCACCCTCACCATGGTACTTTTCTATACTTGC
This sequence comes from Torreya grandis, assembly GCA_037957365.1. Classification (NCBI taxonomy): domain Eukaryota; kingdom Viridiplantae; phylum Streptophyta; class Pinopsida; order Cupressales; family Taxaceae; genus Torreya; species Torreya grandis. The sequence goes on from JARHVA010000553.1 coordinate 3,387,944, forward strand.
AACTATACATATGCATAAAAAACTATACTTTTTATTATTTAGGCTCCAAACAGGGTATAGAAGATCATGAAAAAATTAAAATTGTTGGATAGGATGAATTATGTTGTATTTAACCTATTTAAGTGAAAAAATACATAAAACATAACCTATAAATTCTCAAACAAATATAATTTTTAAAGGAAGTTTGAAATAGGCTTGAGAAAGGGATAATATTTTGGCCATTTCTTGGTTTGCCCATCTAAACAAGGTTATAAAATCCCAAAATTGGAATGGAGGATGGTTATATAATGGGTAAATTTAATCACATAATTAATATATGTTTAATATTTGTGGGATAATTATAGATCAAAAACTCAATTTTTAGGCCTAGAGGGCTAATGGAGACCTATTTAGATAAAGAGAATAGAATAAAAAGTGTACTTCCACTTGGTTATAGGTCCTAAAAATTAGTATGGAGCTTTAAGGGGATAATAGGTCCTCAAAAATGTATTTTTTTCCCAAATATCCTCCCTAATTTTTTATACACAAGGAGGTTTACCTATTTTGAAGGCTATATAGAATTGAGATAAATGCAAGCTATAAGTGCAAAATCAGATCTTTTAGAGTGTTTAAAGGATTCAAGTGACTTTTTTCAGGTTTTATATTATTTTTAGAGATAATTAATATGGGTATAATGTTTTTTAATGCAAATCCAAGTTTTCACCTTTCTATGCCATGATGAAGGAGTTCAAGTAGTCAATTAATTAAATCAATGCATAAAAACTCTTCAATAGACTTTATTAATGATATTCCTTATCTCCCACACTAATTCAAGTAAGAAAAGGTTAGAGGATAGTTTAAAAAATAATTAAAATCATTGAAAGAGTCTTCAAAAACCTTGAAGAGACCTTTTCTCTCTCCTACACCAATCCATGAAGATAAAGTCAAACAAGCTTTAAGAACCTTCAAACAAGCCCTATCAAGATGGATTAACAACATACAGGAATATAGGAGTTATTTGAAGACTTGATCAAGATTTTAATGCTTATTTTGAAATATATTACTTCTTCATCAAGGATATAGGTACATGTAAGCAACAATATAGTCAACTGTATGGGTCAAAATCCAAGAAACAAACCTAAGACTTATTCATGAATTTCAAAAAAACTTACATCTACCTCCTATGAAATTTTATAAGAGGAAAAAGAAGAAATCTAAGAATTATTTCATAGGAGTTGAAGGAGAACTAGGTGGATGACTCATCCCTAGTTTTTAGGTTTTTGTATCTCTTTCTCTCTTCCCTTTCTTATTTTTTCTTTAAGTATGCCTATTTTTTAAATTTTTAAGCATCCTTAACCTAAGTTGTGGCAAAGCCCAAATCATAAAAAAACTCATACTTGGTTCTTTTAATTGAATAAAATTGAATTTTATCCTCCTCAATGCTTATGACTAGTGTATGCTTATGTTTTGTAGATGAATTTTAGTGATAGTGGATGCTTCCTTACATTTTTCCTCTCTTATGTATCTATTTTCAAGTGGTTAAAAATCCTTATAGGTTAAATAGTATGATTGAATAGCCTTGTATGTATGGAAAGTGTGAACCTTCATTAGTGTCTTTGAGAGACCTATTTATCAGATACCTTAGATAATGCATTAGGATAATAGACTCTGTGAAAAATTTATGTTTGGAGACTCTTTCTTTGAGTAGGGAATTAGGTTCACATTATAATTCAAATTCTTAGTGCATATTAGATAGGTTAAGGAGATATTTTGGTATATCACCTCCTTAGGTAAATTTGATTTCATGTTATCTTCCTCTCTTTTCCCTTACAAGCTAGTAGTGTATTATAAATGGCCTAAGTGATACATGAAGGGAGATGACCATTTAACGTAGATATTTAGTCCACATATTAGGACACCCACAACCTAATATTTTATACATATTACTCCAAATTTTGAAGGCTTGAACAACCTTCACAAATGTGCAATTTTGAGTAGATAATAATAACTACATTAGTTCGAGTCCCTCTTCAAAGTATTAGCTATGTAGGTAGCATCATTTGATATTGGGTTCATTAGGGTTAGCTTTACATCATGTGCCCACTAACCCATTTTCCACAACATCACATTGAAGATGGAATGCTAAGATTTTTCCATTTCACAAGTAATGATTATCCATGACCTATATCTCAATGCACCAAAGTGAAGGTGAATCAAAACCCATAATCATATATGTGGTCACATCCTATTTTAAATATATATTTCATATAGGACACTATAATTATAATCATATAGTAGCATTGATGCAACCATTCCATGCTAATGTTACAATCTAGAGAGCTAGAGGTGTCAAATCAAGAGTTTGAATATTGTTCTAGAATCTCTTTCCTACCTATTTTTAACCTATTCTAGATCTAGAGATGCATTAGTATCATAACAAGCTAATTAATTCACTTTATTTATTTATATATTTTTCATAGTTTTACTTTCCATATTTAGACTATCTTAGCATAATAAATTTAGTGTATGCTTATATTTGAGTTTACCATATAATTATCCCACTATAGATATGATTATCACCCATATACCATTTCATATATATATATATATATATGTATATATATGTATATGTATATATATGTATATATATATATATATGTATATATATATGTATATATATATATATATGTATATATATATATATATGTATATATATATATATACATATATATATATATATACATATATATATATATACATATATATATATATATATATATATACATATATATATACATATATATATATATACATATATATATATATATATATATATATATATATATATATATATATAACCCTTTAATAATCTAGATAATCCCAATATAGATCCATTTTAGGGTTAAACATTTAGTGAAACCCATCTTTGTATCTTTTCATGTAACTTCTAGAGTGTTATAAAAAATTAATAATTTTTTTATTTATAATTTATTAAAAATTATTTCAAAAATTAGTTTGTATTCAAAATGTAAAGAACAGATCAACAACATGGATTGCTCCCTATAGTCTTTTCCCTTATAACTAGGTTCATACTATTACCACTCCAAAAGGTAAGGTAGATCATCCTATTAGGAAAAAATAGGGTAACCATAAAATCCTTCCCACATCCCTTGATGGTATATGTATGCATATTCATTTGATATACCTAGGGTTTGTGATTGTGAAGCCCAAAAAGATCAAATTAACAATATGAGCAAATCAATGCATGAGTTACAAAATCAAAAATTGTCTCTAAATTCAAATATCATCTTATTGTAGAATTATATTTAATATACACATAATCCACACTATAATAGTGTGACTAATGTGTTTTCATCTTCATCCATGAATATTATACCAAACAAGGTTTCATATCCAAATTCAAAGCTACAATAAAACACATCCAAAATAAATATTCTAAACCTTATACAAATGGTTACTAAGATACCAAGTGAAATAATAAAATAAACCATTTGATACAAAGTGATTAACTTACCTCCTATACCTCTTATACACAAATCCAAATACTATTGTGTATATCATAAAATACCCATGCATGATACAAACCATTTCTTGGATATAAATATAAGGATACAATGCATAATTCATATTGGTGTTCATACATTTATACCTCTAAGAAAGATAAATAAAAGGTCTATAACATCTAAAAAATTACAAAAATACCAAAAAAAATTTAAAAAAAAAACATACAAAAATCCAAAAACAATTTTAGCACTTACATGTTCCATTGGCTCCTTGACATCCATGTTTTACTTCTATATTGATGGATGGCATACTACATTACCCATATATATACACATGTGTCACAATTATACTTGAGTGTGATATAATAATACACATATGCATGATACATTCCCATTTTAGATGTTGGGATTTCCATCTATTCATGTCATATAGACATTGGGAGAATCTATTTATTTGATTTTGATACGCATTAGTTATATGGTTTGATGATCACTCTAAATTATCATGTTTTAGATTTAATATTCACTTACATATGTCTATTATACATGATTATATTTTAAATAGGGTACTTGATATGCTATATACTCAAAATAATTTTCCTAACACATTGGATTCATGGGACACTATGACATGTTTATTTTGGTTGATTATGTTTTATTTTATGCACTTCCTTGAGTGTCTTGTATTCCTTTTTAGATAATTTGAATATGTTCCTTTGATTTCATCCCCCTTGCCTATGTATGATTTCATTGACATTGAATATGTCATGGTTTGTCATATAGACATTTGAATATGTAATTATTACCTTTATGTACATTTGATTAAGCCATGTCCCTTAGATTGGGAAACATTTAAGCATGCCCCTTGTTTATGATCTCCTTGGACCATTGCCTTTTGAATTGATTTTGAGTTGTCTTATGCAAGTGCTTGTTTACTTTTCGAGATTATAATGTTATTATATATATTTTTCCATGATCTTTATCATGCATCTTAGGCCTACATGTGATCACATTGGTTCTATGTGATTCAATGATATATTTACCTAGACATGTTCCTTTTATATGATACATGGCTACATTCATAGATTATACATTTATCTTATCCCTTTGAGGTGAGGTAACTACCAATTTATATATTTATATCACCTCAAAGGGGGGAATATTATTGAAGGCATGTCATATAAACATGTTCTCCACACTTAGCATAATTTTTAAATTATAGTGGGATTATGTTTTGGAAGCATGTTATCCACACTCATTAAGTATGTGCTACTTATATTAGTTTTAAAATTATAGTTGGGGCATGCTTTGGAAGCAAGTTCCACACAATATTTTAGTACATGGTACTTATATTGGTTTTTAGATTTAGTGGGGGCATGTCATGTGGGCATGGCTTCCAGACATTCAAAGTTATCAAATTTAGTGAGGTGATTTTATATGGGCATATATTACACATATTCACATCTCTCAGATTCAACAGGGGCATGCTTTGGAAGCATGTTCTCCATAATTATTTAGTATTCAACATCTTCAATTAATAGTAGGGACATGTTTTAGAAACATTTCCTCCACATTGGTACTTATATCAATTTATAAATTTCTCCATATATAATGTGTTAATGCTTTAGAATCATGTTATCCACACCTACACAGTTATCTAAATTAGCCAAAACACACAATTATAGGATTCAAATTCATAGTTGTGATATAATTTTATATCATGATACAATTTTTATACATAGTGTCAACTTGAAACATATATAAGGTGCATATGCTATGATTTATGTTCCTAATATTAAAAATTCTAAATCAATTTAGATTCCAAAACTCTTTTATGGACTATTACCATATCATAGACTTTTTCATACTGATACCACACAAATGTTTATTGAATTTTATTGATCCAATATACTTTAGTAGTTGGTTCACCTATTGGTATGGTTGAGGTAATTAAATGAATCAATCTTGCCAATTTTTTAGGTTGGACTTGATCATCTAGCCTCACTAGGTTATAAGTATTATTGTGTTACACGGTTGAGCTAATCTCAAATTCTAACTGGTAACTAACTTTTTCTTCAAATTTGGGGGCATTTGCCTTCCAATATATATATATATATATATATCTCTCCTTGTATATATGCACTTTAAATATTTATCCAAATACTATTCTTAGAGCCTTAAAATGATATATATTTTTCAAAACAACTTACCAATATGTAAGGTAATTACATTGACACACAAGTGTACTCCTAAAACTTGCTCATTAAATTTAAATATGGATTATATGCACTGATTTTATACTGTAACATGCTCTTGGTTTAAACTTATTCACCAATAAATCACTCAATTTGGGCACACATAAAGACAAGGTGTGTATACATACCCAGGTATACATTCTTTTTCTTTAAAATATAATTTTCATTACTAGATTAAAGGAGGGAATGTAGATTATATTCTATGATTATATAACACCTCAATCTTGTACACTTGGAAAACTTAGACCTTGGTTATTAATATCAATTCTTTACCTTTCCTACTTATGCAAGTCTTGCATCTATTCTATCTTTATTCCCCTTGACATATATATCTTAGTCTGGCCAGTGTTATGTTGATGACATAGGTCATATATCTTACCTAAAATAACTAAAATATACTTATCTTCTATCTCTACAAGTTTATAACTTTTTCCTATTCTCCTACTCCTTAAACACTAACATTCAGGATAGATAGTAGCATCGATGTTATTATCTTATCCTGATACAACTGTCTAGTTCCCTAAAGTCATCTAGTTTTAAAATGAAACATATCTTAATGGTAATCCTAAGTTATTTAATGTGAGTTATTACTCCAAAGGGATTGATATATTTAAAGATCCACCCTCATTCATTCCTCACCTAGAAAATACCAAAGAGACCAAAGGAAATTTATGATAAACACTCTATTAATCATTTAATTAATCAAAGATTCCATATTTTCATACCATTCATAATTACATCACTTCTATAAGTCTGAATTAATAAATAAGTAACCCAAGAGCTTGATTTTCTAAGTTATAAGATAAGTCACTATTGTACTTGCTTTTCACATATGGAATGATTCAAAGGAAAGTCAACATGTAGGGGAGAACTACATTAGTCTAATGCCCTATTCAAAGTATTAGATATGAAGGAAGTTTTAGTTAATAGTAGGATTAGTAGGGTTATCTTGAAACCATGTGTCCACTAACCCATTCTTACCCAAGGTCACATTAAACATAGAAATTTAGGGTTTTGCCATTACGTAAGTAGTGACTGTATATGACCTAGATCTAAATACACCAAAGTGAAGATGAAGCAAAACCTATAGGCACCAATTTATCACATACTATTTTAGTAGATGTTATGTAAAAGACACTAGAATCGAATTCATATAGTATCATTAACATAACCATCCGAAGATGATGTTACCATCTAAAGAGCCAAAGGTGTCAAATCTATAATCTAATGCTTTTTATAGAATATCCTTCCCACTTGATTTTATATTATTTTAGATATAGACCTACATTATTAATATAAAAATCTAAGTGCTTCACTTATTTTTCATTTATATATTTATCAAGTTGTACTTTACATATTTAAACTATTTTAACATAATAAATTTAATGTATGATTATATCTAAGTTTAACATCTAACTAGCCTACTATATATTTGATTATCACCCTTGTGCTATTTAATTTATGTATAACCATTTAATAATATATATAACACCAACATATATCCATTTTATGGTTAAACAACAATAACTTTAATCATCTAATAAAAACTTCAAAAGGTTAACTTTTATTGCTTGAACTCTCAACAAAGATTTGTCTAATCATAATGAATAAATGAACAAGTAAAGCTATGTAAAATTTACCAAATTAATCTGGCACATGAGATAGAAACTTAATATGAAATTAATATTTAGAAACTTGAGAGTGATTTAAAGGAAGAGAGAAATAATTACTTGGCAACTTTCTTTCTTGAAGATTATCTCTTTGTACCCCTTCACAGTGAGAAATCTTGATGTTTTTAGAAATATAAAAAGGTTATAGTCAGTATAATGCATTTTATATATACCCATTATCCTCTTCATTTTATATTCAAAATTTTAGATTCTAACTCTTAAGGTAAGTACATCAACTTACTAATGGACCTCATAATTAAGCCTTTTCTTGTAACCCTCTTAAGACACTTTTTTAGATGATTTGAAAAGTGAAAAAACTTTAAAAATATATATACTTTTAGATAACCATTAAATTATTACAACTCCCTAACATTTTTCATGAACCAAATCCTAAGGTAGATGCATTAACTCTATTTGACCTTTTTCTAATTCGGCCTCAATTAGGTCTCTTTGCCTTCAAAAATAATTTTTAGATTTATAAATTTACACAAGTTAAAATAATATATTGAAATATTTTATTCACCTTAATATCATTAAAATAAAGCTACAGGTCAAATTTTAGGGTCTAAAACAAAGTGCAACTACCCAAACCAAGAAATGACCAAGACCCTAAACTAGGTTTCTTCACTAGGTTGAGAGGTATGAATTTGATAATTACAATAGTAAAAATATGTTTAAATGAATAAAAATTATTTTAAATTGTATATTACACACAAATACACTTTTTTTAAATGGAAACATTCATTAATTAATGGTAAATAGACTTAGACCTCAACATTTCTCTCTTGATTGTTCACATAAAACACATGGTACAAGATTGTGTTGATAGAGTTTGATTTTTGGATAAATTTTAATATAATATATGATTTTATGAGAATTATAAAAAGTTAAAAAAATTTAATACAACCTTAAAATACCCTTTTAACCTTTAAAGTGCTTGAAAAAAATAAAAAAGACCTTTTAAGTCACTTGAAAATGGATTGTAATGGATATCATTCATTATTAAGCATGTTAACTTCTTTCTTGACCTATTTATGACTTTTTATAATAAAAAATATATAAATAATACACTAATAATTATATAATTAACTTACCAATATCAAAAATTTCATTCATAATGTGATTCAACAGGTGTTATCATTCATTAACAAGCTTATTTTGTTCATGCATACACAATTTTTCTATCAAGAGCCTTCTTCATGTAGTCTAAACCCTTCCTCTTTGTTTATTTTAGCTTAACACTTCTTAATACATGTAATAATTATTAATTAAATACTTATAATTATTTATAATTTCCTATAAAATCTCTAACTACCTCTTGATGGCCTCTAACATAGGTTTTTATATACACAAGACACATTCTTGAATGTTGAAAGTAATTTGAACATAGATTATAAGTCCAAAAAGGTGTAAAAAATATAAAAGACATTAAAAAAAAATTAATACAACTATAATAACCAATATAAATAATTATAACCTAAAAAAATAAACCTAAAGACCTCAAAACCATAGAAAGATATTCAAAATTTTGAATTTGGCATTTTGGAGAGAAAATGTCTAGAAGGCTCAAATTCAAATTTCAATACCAACTAAGATAGATAATTTAATCCTTCATGATATTAGAGACTAATAATATCCTCATAATACTTAAAAATAATTAAATAAACCAAAAAAATTCATTTGTAGTGATGTTTTTGCATCAAAGTATCATTCTTAATTGAAGTCATAAGAGTATACAAGAATTTAAAAAGAAAACTATTATGATAAATAAAGAGGTTCCCCATATGAAAAATATAAGTATGGTTCATGTTGGAACAAAAAAATGGTGACTTATATAGGGATAATTATGTTCAACATTCAAAAACTAGATTGTAAATCCTCAAACCCAAACAAAGGACATAAAACTACAAATAATTCCTTTAGACAAAACTAGAAAGATGAAAAAACTAAATTTTACCTCAATATGTGACATACTAAGATTCATATCTACCTAATACCATTAGTGTGTGATGAAATTGGATTATTCTTTTATAGCTCTTACATGCACATAAATAAATTTAAACTTGAGTAAAATAATTAGAATATCTGAGATCAACAATTTTAGATGTTTGGCTTTGGGGTAATGGCATGTGAATTGCTCTAATATCAACCAGGCATCTATAGCCTTGATAGATTTACATCTGGTCCCACTCAAGGTCCTATTCCATTAAAAAACAAGCTATAAATCCTGTGATGGAGATTTATTAAATCAACTTTTTGAGGAAATAATTTTGATTTTGCATTTTGTTCAATTTCCTTTTGATATATTGTGTATTGATAGACTCAAAAAATTCATAGATACTAATAAAAATTATTTCAATTTAGTGTCTACATTTTGGTTCAAATATGAAAGTAAGTGTAGTTTGATGGCTTCTATATGCTAGTGAAACTAGATAGATCTATAACTTATCCTACTCAATAATATTCAAGCTCAAAGAAGGTAATCAACAAACAAGTACAATTGGAAATACATTTATATTTAGGTCATGATAGATAATGGATTTTCTAAACCTATAATAAGGGATCCCTTATCACACAATGACAAAGGAGAAGTTTCCAAGGCCTCTATTAAAATGATATTTTTTGATAACCCTAGCTAGGTCTTATGATTGTAATAATACTAAGATATATAATCTACTGAATAACATTCAAGCTAATCTAGTAAATGATTAAGAAGTGATCACCAAATCTTGTGGCATAAATGGGAAATATATTAAACATTAAAATAAAAATCTATCATATATAACACAAAAAATGATCTAAGTAAAGAGAGATACAATTCAATCTATTATTTATAAAACATTTACTTATCAAAATATGAATAGGTAGGAATATACTTACCTTATTGAAGTGAACTTGTTGTGCCTCAATATATCCCTTGGAAAATGGTGTTTTACAATATGTTTTTGTAGAATTTTAAAGATCACAAGGATAAATAAGATCTAGGATAAAAGACTTATCCTATGCATTCAATACTTCCAAAAGATAAGTGATGTTTCTCCAAGGTAAAAACCTAAGCAATGAAACCTCTTATTGACTATATAAGTAGATTTTTGAGTAGTAATGATGTGTAATTGAATCATCCTCTCTTAAAAATGAAATGAAATGGGGTTATACATATATGGATTGACCTTAAACCCTCATAGGAATTTAATTGACATAGTCAGCCTAGTCAACCTCTTTAGGTGGGAAATAGAGCTATAAGGTCTCAAACTATGTCAACTTGGGCGTACATAGTTCTATAACATGCACTAAGCCTAAAATGGGGTCAACCTGATCAATGTAGTAAGAAAAATGGTAAAAATGGGTTTATACTTAGGTAGGGGTTATTTTGGTTAATGAGCTACTTAGGGAAGTGTATAAGTGGGGTTTTAGTACTTAGAGAAATAGATAAGAGTAACTTGTATTAGTTTTAGGTGGTTGTATAGGGGCTAACAGTCTTATGAAGCACCAAATATCTATAACCACTTTTTTGATTCACCCTTTAATTTGTATGCTTAGATAGATTGAGATTCGATGGGTTCCTACAAGAGAGAAAACATAAGTAACCGATAATCTTAATCAAGAAAATGAAACATTTACAAAATTCACATATTCTATTTTGAATCATAGGCCTTTATATTATGGAAATTCATAAATAAAATGGTAGAAGCTTATGGGATTTTCAAGGATGATTCACATTCTAATTTATAAAACTAAAAAAATATCATATTATATCATCAATCATTTGAAGTTCCTGGCCTATAGTATCATAAGGAAAAAACATTGATTTAACATACTTTTATCTTAAATTCTATCCATTATTTCATGTCTAATTTTATAATCCTCATAAAAGGAAGGAAAAATACATAATATGGAAGTTTCAAGAATGCCAAGATTACCTTTTTAGGATCTAATTTCTCATAACAAATGTGAGCAAATCTAATAATTTTTTTAAAAAGCATACCACAAACCACCAAATGTTCAAATGCACAAAACAACTTTAAATAAGGTGGGTAAAAACAAACAACACATGAAATATATTGAAAGCAAAACAAACAAGCAAAACAGAAAACTAAACCAAAGCAAAAAAAAAAGTAGGAAACATTAACTATGAAAATATAAAACTATATACAAAATATGTACATAAAGGAATCTCAATATCTTCACTTAGAAATGGTATTAAACAGATAAGCTATGAAGTAATGCTTTTCGTACTATCTATCCACTGGTAGTGGCAAGTTCTTTCCTTGGAAGTATCTTAGTCTAAATGTATTTTATACCAAAATATTATAACTTGTTAAGGGCTAATCTACAAAGGAATAAACTTAGAATGTTGAACCTGTCTCTCATGGGATTAATCCCATAAAAATACCAAGTGTGAAAAATGAAAGGCTTTTACTTATGCTTTTTGATCGAACCATCCCTTTACATAAGCCTAATATTTATTAAAATTTTGTAAAGCTTCATCTCATTTATATCCTAATTGGATTAGTTCCAACAATCTAGACTAATTTCTTGGATTTACTTCCATATATTCTTGTATGAATCAATAAGTTGATTTCTTGAGTTGCACTAGGAAAATTGGCTCTGCTCCATAGATAAGCAAGAAAGGGGAATTGTTAAATCTCTATTTATGACTTATTCTATTAGTACATATGGTATATTTGAGCAACACATTCTAATTGCATGGGTTATGGTCAATTACTTTCTTTATGTAATTTAACAAATTTTTATTTGTTGAATCTACCAAACCATTATCATGTAGATAATAGTTTATGGAGAATTCCATTATGGTAAGCATGTTTAGTCATCTTTATTGATTGGAAATTAGGTCTATTGTCACAATTTGGGGACAAAGTAGTCCCAAATTAGGTTACAATATACTCTTCCATAAATGTCATAACTTCTTCAACTATACTATTTCTTATTACTTTAGCTTCATTACACCTTGTATATTAGTCAATGGTTGTGAGAATGAATGTATGACTAAATGATGAGTTGGGATTTATGAATCTAATGAAGTTTAATCCTCACTAAGTGAAGGTGCATTCCTCAATCACTAGTTGTAGAAGAATGAGATCATGAATTAAAAGTCCTCACATGTGCATAAGCATCCTTGAATAACACTTTCTAATAATAACTAGCTTTGAGAATCATTTGTGTTGTGACATTATAAAAATGGTGACTGCTTCTTCATTTATCATGAAATAATTTCATCACCTCTTTGATTATTTCTCATATAAACATCTTAAGCAACTCACATCATGATTCTTGTGGTACAAAAATCATCTTTAAAACATATAGCATGCAACCTTCAACCTCAGTGCTCTTCTCTACATCCTATCAAAATGGGTTGGGAAATTTCCATAAAGAAAATAATGCACAATTAAATCATACCATGGACTAAATTAAACATCAAATAGATTTAATTTCATAATAAAATGTCGGATCAAATTATGAAATTAACTTTGATAAACCTTGACTACATACCATTTTTTTAGGTTTTACTTTGATTTCATATTATTGAAGCTCAGTAACCAATGTCCTCCTCTTTCACCTACCTCATTATGTCCTAGCATTTTCTTGACTACAGGATCTTGAACTATGACATGTACTTTATTACTCAAAATTTAATGACAAAACTTTATAACTACATTGAATAATGTGTATGACTCTTTCTTTGATATAGAGTACTTCAATTTGGCCTCTATCAAATATGTGATCATAAAAGCTATGGGGTGATATCCATCTTCAAATCATTATGTCATAATCACTACAATCATTTGATTAGAGGCAACAGAGTATAGATAGTAATTTTTAGCATAATCTGGACTGACCAACATAGGAGCTTGCATAATTATTTATTGATTTATTAAAATTCCCTCTTAGAAGAAACATCTCATTCTACCTTAACTCCTTATTTTAACATGACCTTTAGAGGTTTAATTATCTAAACAAAATTAGAAATAAACTTTATCACAAAATTGATTTTTCCAAAAAAATATTTCATCTCTTTCCCACTATTTAATAAATAAATTTTTGAAATAGCAGTAGCTCAATCTAGATAAATTGACATACTTTCCTTAGTGATAATGTGGCCTAAAATATTATTTTTAATTGCACATAAAACACATTTTTGGGGTTAATTAATATTTTAAACCTTATGTAGCATTCAAATACTTTTTATAGATGATTAAAGTGATCTTATATGTGTTTGGAAAATATTGTTAGGTCATTCATGTATATGACTATGAACTTATCAATTATGCATTTGAAAGGAGTGTTCATAACTCATTGAAATGTAGCACCTACATTAGGTCAACCAAATGGTATTTTATTATAGCCGAGGTTCCCCACTTGATGGTGAATGTTATTTTGGATCTATTTTTTTTTGTACACTAAGATTTTATTGTAACCTAATAATCCATATAGAAAGGACATCATCTCAAAATATGTAACTTTTTAAATGACCTCATTAAGTGAAGGCAAGGGATAATTTTATTTATTTGATGCACCATTAATATTTATAAAATATAAGTAGAGATATATTTCTCTATTTGTATTCCTCACATGTACTAGGTTATCCACCCAAGTTGAATGGCGCACAAGGAATATAATTCCAACTGATAACATCTTTTATATTTATTTTAGGATGAGCAATTCCAAGGCAAGATTTATTGACTTTGATATTGCATAAAGGGTATTTGGTCAAGCTTAAATATAATGTTATGGGTCATAACCTTAGGTTTGAACACCTTCAAATAATTTTAGCTCTATGATATAATATCTTGATAGTGAAATAATATATTATTTAACATTTGCATATCTTCATCATTACATTCAGGTCCTACGACCATGTTTTTAGGCTTATCTACAGTTCCCATGTTGATAATATGTGACTCTTGACTAAGGCAAGGCTATTTTATTAATTTAATTACTATACTATCTAAGTTAAACAATATTTATAAAGACAACATTATTTTTCGAATATGATTGTCTTTCAACTAAAACACTCCATCTAAATCATATTTTTTTCTTTAAAATCGAGTCTTTCTTATTTTTCAATTACTTATGCATCAGAAGCATTGGATTTAGATAGGAAATAAAGAATTTTTTTATCATCATCAAAAACTTAGAAATGTTTAACATGATCAGGCATAGAGTTACAAGAGATTAATTACACATAAAATTTTTGAAGTCAGTCATGTCTTATAGAATGAGATTTACAGCTGAGATAACTAGTGAATTACCCAAGGCATTTTTCTCTAAAGATGATTGAAATATAAAAATAATTATTCAGTTCAATTAAGTCCTTTAAATGATATTTGTATTTGTTTAAATTATCAAACATACACTAATTATTTATGTACATGGTTGATGACCAATTAATAATCACTAAAAACTCTTAAGTAATCGACATCAAACCTAATTACAAATCATAGACCCAAGATCAAGGATTTATACTCTATCATGTTGTTATTACAAGGAATATGTAGTCTAAAATTTATAACATGTCTCTTAATATTGGGATCAATGAGTAAAATATTATCCCTAGCTCCTTTCTTGGAGCATGATCCATCTAGATACAATGATCACATACCTTAATCATGATCATGATCAAACCTTCTCTTTTTTGATAGTTTAGTTGACAAAGTATAGATACCTACATCTAGAGAAATAAATATAACTTAATTTATTGTATTATATTATACTATCATCACTTTATTCATGGATTTATATCAATTCTAATTTGATTTGACACTCATCTCCATTGCAACCACATATGGGAAAAATCAATTTGCATATATCCATTAAGTTATTTTGACCAATCTCTACTTAGTAGCATGCCATATTATTTAGGTATCTCAACTACTTGTATGTATATTAACTACTACAATCTTAGTTTATCTTGTAACTACATGTGGACATTTAAAATCTCTCCTATAACCTTGAATTTAGACTTATCTAACTAAACTACCACTTTATTTGATTTTACAGGAACTAATCCCAACTTCTTGAAAATACCTACATGCATAACATCAATTGATGCACCATAATCTATAATAAAATTATGGATATTCTTACCAAAAATTCTTATTAAATTCAAGAATGGTGGAAATTTAGTCCTATTATTATGTATTACAACATTGGTATTGTCATGGTTCTTTTGATTGAGTTGACTAATCTTGTATGTGAAACACTTAAGGAACAAATCCCTTTTTTCATTATTTTTTATAATAATGGAGGGTTATGTTATATTTTATACATCTCATATCTTCCAAAATGTTATAACTTGTTTTGATAGTGGAGGACTGATTATCACCTGATTTAGGTGGAGGTAGATCATTTCTAGCTTTAGTATCAAGAAGTGTAGAAGCATTGTCTAGTGGAGTTGATGTAGTCAAAGGCTAATTTGCTCTAATCCTAAGAGTATAATTTCCTCTCTGGCATTGCTAAAAATCTTGAATATCATTGGTATTCTCTTCAATATCATTGTATTCTACATTAGGAAAGTGTAAAGTCTTTAAAACCATGATTATATGAGGGGATTTTGATGATATATAAGAATTAAAATTACTTGAAGTATTTTGATCATTAGTGATGACCTCATATTCTTCTATTTCCTTCTAGAAAATGTCAAAATATAGATAAAAATCAACACAATTAAGTTCTCCATGTTGGGTTGTGTTATGAACATGACACTGATTAGGTAAGATGATCTCCATGATATTTATCTCATGTCATTTTTTATACAAATACTCAATCTATTTACCAATTCTATTAAAGGGTCCATAACTACATTGATAAGTAGAATTTAGGATAGAATATCCACTACTTGAGTTACCTAATTATTTTTTCAAGTTTAGAAAATCGTTGCTCAATATTTGGACCATTCTTTAGGTTACATATAACTTAGGTTTAATTGAATCTTGAAAATTATTATGTATTATTAGTTTCTAGTGCATCTAAATCTCATTTTTAAGATTAAGACATTGGTTCATTACTCACTATATTTAAAAATTCTAAATTTTAAATAGGGGAACATGTTTTAGAGGAAGTTAATTTGTAATGGGAAGAGGTTGTGTTAATGGAACATTTTTATTTTAGGATAGATTAAGTTTAACACTAACATGTTTGGGAGAACATTGGGAATGGGTGCTAATATTTTCCCTTATGGATTGAGTTGCCTATCCACTTTTATTGTTTATGCATATGTAAGGGGAAATTTAGTGATGGTTGGATCTCTCCTTTAGAAAGTGGTAGTCCAAGGATCCAAAGCATTCTTGAACAGTTCTAAGGCTAATTTATAATTTGGTCTATAAAATTATATTACCCTAATATACATATTTGTAAACAGTGTATTGAAATTACATCTAGGTTCATTGGATTCTCTTCTCATGTAATCAAATTTATAGTATAAGATGCTTGGATCAACCACATAACCAAACTAGGCTAAAAATATGTTATTAAATTTATTCCATAATGTGATTGAATTTTTTAGGAGGATAAGGAACTTGTCATAAGCCTGATCAAACAAGGTAAAGTGAAATAACCTACAAACTACTTCTTCATGTTCAACATTGAGAAATTAGATATATGTTTTATAATATGTGGTGTTCTCTTTTTTAGTCATTCCAGTGTTTGTAATATAATGATGAGGGTTTTTAGTCAAATCATACACATCACCCAAAACATTTATAGCTAATCCAATTCGCTAAGTTGTAACCATTTAGACTAGTTTATTGGTGACAAATTATGGGGATGGTGTGGTTGGGTAAACTAATCTTCTGGCTCTAGCTTGATTGGATCTATGATGTCTATGATCTTGAAGAGGAGAAATAACTAAAATTATATGCTCAAACCTAACTCTAGATTGTTTTATCCTTGAAGAAGACTCCATAGTGGCAAACACTAATCTTTGTTAGTATGTATTTTAAGCACACAATAGATGGAAAAGTATATAAATGTGTTAATGGTATATAAGAAATTATAATCCTAGAATATCTAAAGGTTTAAGATCAGAAAGATCAAAAGATAGGAAATATGGTGTTATCCCTCATTTTATCACTAACTTGTGTTATGTGTTTCTAAATGATCAATTAGAATTAGAAATCAAAGAGGTGGGGCCACAAGACTAAACCAAACAAATTCCAATATTTAGATTTTTAGACCTTCCTAGCATAAATTTCTATTAGGCTAAAATTGTGACCCACTCAAAGATAATTATTGAGTTAATAGTTATGAGTGAACAAGATTAGCTTATAGCACATGGGAAAAATATTCCCCTTGTTATTAGGATTTGATGATGATTTAAGGGATAATAAACTCCAAATGATATATCATGGGTAGGTTTTTATTGTTTCTATAAAAGATTCAAATTATTTTCTCAAAGGTAATCAAGTTTTCACTATTGGTTCCTTCATAAATGGGCTATTGAAAATGTAATGGGTAAGGCATTCCTCATTAAAAATATATTAAAGGGAGAGAGAGAGCAAGGAAAAAATAAGTAACATCAAAAACTTATTTACAAATATTACTTCTCAAATCAGAATCTTTGTTAGACAACTAATACAAAATAAGGAGGAAAGGTAGGTGAAATCATGGCTCAATCTCAACAGTGGTTTGGTACTCCAATGTGTTGACCCTTTATAATGGAAAGCAATGTTGCTTATATAAATGATGTTATTCATTTAATTAATTGTGATGAACAATGATATTAAATATCCTTGATATAAAGATTAAATGAATCACTAGTCATAGTTTAATTTCATGTGATGACATATCAATAAATAATAAGATAAGGCTAATCTAGTCAAGGCATGTTTTCCATAGTGTAAAAACCTCCTGGATGAGAGGGATACAGTCCCTAATACATTAAGAGATCCCACATCCTAGTTAGCTTGTTAACTATTTTCCACTAGATTATTATTGATCCAAATAGGAAAAGATACTTTGTATCAAGCCAATAATGATAATTTTTTTGTTTAATGCCTTATCTTTGTCCATTCCCTATTTATTATGCTTATCTCTATGACAACAAAGCTACTTCTAGATGCACCCTTCTGATATCAAATGTTGGTGACATGATAACATTAGAACAATGAATAATTTCAATATATAAATAATAAGTCTCATGCTATAATTTATTTTTCATCTACCTCTCCAATCCATGTCTGACTTCATTTATCCTAAGTTCGTTTACTTTTTAAATGTTGCTTAAATGATACCTATGTATAAACTCCCTCAAAACTTATGTGTTTTGACTACAATTATTTAAATTTTGTTTTTATTGAAATCGACTCATGACATTTATTCTCTATAGACTTTCAAAGTGAATGTAATTATTTACAAAGTAATCAGGTTCATAGATTATATTCTTTCCCTTAATTAAAACTTGTACTCCACATAGACCAAAAGAATTATTCTATGCCTATAAATCTTCTTTAACTGAGCCTATTCTATCTAGAAAATAATGTCTAATCCCATCAATAATTTGATGAATTCCATGTAATGTCTATCTTAATAATGTTTAAATATAAATATTTTAGTACCTAGTTCTTCTCTATTTGTCTCTTCCTTCTTAATTGAAAGACTCTTGATGAATTTTATGCTTCAACTACTTTAAAAGATGATTGGTGAACTAAGTATTTTATTCATGGAGCAATAGATGCTTAACAAACCAGCTCATAATTATCCCATTCATTTATTTTTTTTGGCTATATATTTACCTAGAAGGCCTACATATATTTGATCATGACACTTGGTGATTTTTCATGGATTTCCAAGGCTCCCTCTTGTTTGTTCTACAAATGGGGTCCATGATATTGTGTCACTTGGCACAATCTCAAGACCTTAGGAGTCTATAACAATTGCCTATGAATTATATGTTCATTAGGATCTAAGTTCACTTGATGTGGCCACATGTCAAAATTTCATAACTCTAGGGATCAAAATACTTCATCCGTATAGACTTGTGATTATCGAATCTTGACTTCCTCATCTAATAATGCATGGATGACATGGAACATTTTAGAGATATTAACTATTTGATTATTCATATCCCTTCCCTTATTACATGATTTGTACCTATCCCATTGACCACCACCTATCATTTTAACCCCTTCCATTTGTCACTTTGAGTCTGCCAATTTTTTTAATTTCTTCTTGATCTTTGGACATATAAGCAACTTATGGCTCTTGGGGTCTTTAGGATATATTGATTGTGTAATGCCTCCCTCTAGGATATAACTACCTGATATTGAGCCACATGGTGAAATATCATAATTTAAATGGTCAAAAGTCTTCATAATATTGATCTATAACCGATGAGCTCCTAATGCCTAAGATTATGACACTTATCATGATCTCAGTAGGTCAAACTCAGGAGGATTTATAACTACAGACCTACAAATTTTGAGTTATAAATGTACTATATTTATCCACATGGATGACATGAATGTTTTGGTAGTTTATGAATATCCAAATATTCATTAAAATTTGTTGATATCTCAATAAGTGGAGAATTTCAATGGCTTAGAGTCTTTGAGAATTGTTATAAATAAAGACAAAGCAAAAGTTGATTCAAAAACCTATTGGCCAAAATTGGCCTACATTCAAAATTTTGGTATAGAGGGATTATGTAATCTAAATGAGATAATAAATCACACATTTTTATTTTTTTCTTCACACATTCCAAGTCATCACTTGCATCTAAAGGGAGACATCTCAAGATGTTTCTTGGTGAGGGGTGTAGTGGTAGTTTTAGGGCTTATTGCAAGTCAAGAGACCCAATGTGAGAGAGATAATACTAGATTAATTAAATTAATACTTTTAAAAATAATTATTAATTTCCTTTCCCATCCTCTTTTATGCCTCTACAATCAGGTTTTGATGAGAATATCCTCTCTGGGCAAAAATCAGTGTTTTAGATTTCCTAGCTCAAGAACTATATCCTTGCTCAACCTTAAACACATCCATTAATAGATTATAAGAGTTTAATGTGTATAAATTTATGAATATGAGGTTTATACATCTCAGGATAATGTGGAAAAATAAATAAAATCAAGATGCATAGTGAGAATGGGTAGTCTTAATCAATGAAGAGGCCATGAGGCACTCTCTAAGCCTGAAAAGCATAGAAAAACATTTATATTAGGTTAAATGGAAACCAATGGGAAGGAATTTTTTTTTTGGATGGTTAATAATGCTAAATATAATTAAATAATTCTATTTTAGACTCCACTTATCCCTCAAGGAGTAAATTTTGTGTTTCACCCCTTAAATCATGCATTTTCCTAAGCTTAGCACCATAGTTGTTTCAAGGTTTGCATATGAGAACAAGTATAAAATTTGTCATGGGGAACTATGGTATATTAATAAAGGTTAAAAAAACATTTCCCAATATATTTCATACATTTAAAGAACAAAAAAATCATTTTGTTCAATTTTCTAAGCATATAGAGCTAAGAGAGGCCTAGAGTGCCAGGAGAGAGGGGGTAACATCAATACTTTCCTTGAGAGTTAGGACCTAAAATTTATAGGATAGTGTTTGGATTAATTTTAATACATAAACCTCTCTCAATTTCCATAGTTCACTCCTTAGAACTCTATAACCATCATCAAATCCAAAATTAGGTTTAAACCCTTCTTAAACCCTCACAACTTGGTTATGGGAGATGTTTTGTGTTTTTTGAGATTTTTTATGGAAAAAGAGATGGTTTGAGATATTATGGGACATATTTTACATTTATACACATTTTTACATCAAAATTTAGAGGTAAAAAGTGAAAAAGTACAAGTTGGCCAAATTCAAGGTTTTGAAATGCAAATGTAGAAAGTCAAAAAAACATTTTTGGGGAACTTAAAGGATTTAATTATAAAATATAATTATTTTAAAAATTTTAGGTTATTTTTAGGTTCCAAAAAAAATGAGGTATTGAGACCTTATAAATATCAATATTCACCTATTTCTTGCTCTTTATGTCTCAGTTCAATTTTTTTGAGTGTGTAGCAAGCCTAAATTGGTGTTTTCAAAGGTTTTACTTGATTTAATGATGAAAAAAATTATTAATTTTTTTTTCATTTATTACATGTCTAAATAAAAAAATAATGAGGTCTTAAGACCTTATAAATCTCAATATATGGCCTTTTCTTACTTCTTAGTTTTCTTGTTTCTCACAAGCATGAGAGAGATAGTATGGAGCTCAAGAAGAAAATGGATGTTTTGGGTGCATGGTAATTTTGTAACGTGTTTTGATTCTTTAAAATAGTTAATATAACTAAAAATTTCCATTTTATGGTCCAATATTGATAGAGAGGGATCAAGAGAGAGGAAAACCAAGTTTTCATATCTCCATTAATGAAGTCCATTCTCAAAACTAGGGGTAAAAGAGCCATTAACAGAGGTCAAAAGGAGGATTTATGTATGGGAAATTGTTAAATATTTTTTATAATATCCATCAGCATTTTTTTAGTGAGTTTGAGAATGCAATTAAGACTCCTAGTGTCTCAAATTAGCAAAGTGACCCCTTATGACCTACTTAAGCCTAGAAGGTCGTAGACCTACCCAAACTAATTTAAAGAGTTTAAAAGTGATTAAAATGATGATAATGGTATAAAATTAAGGTTAGTAACCACCCAAATATTCATAATTATAAAATAATCTCATTCAACCTCCCAAGCACCATGGAAAGGCCTAAAACCATTACAAGCTTCAAGGAGGCTAGTGGATAGGTCGTAGTGGCTAGAAGGTTTTTGATACCATTTGATGGTGAATGTAATTAAAATAAACTTATAAATATGTAAAAAAAAAATCAATTCACTGGAAAAATTTTAGACTTTCCCTTAAACTTTATGACCCATTTTGTACTAAATTTACCTTTCTTGACTAAGCCTATAAGAAGGAGCTCGAAGGTGAGTTTCACTCACTCAATATGTGTCACAGAGACTATTTGGTGAGGTTATATTGTAGGATAAAGTACATTGGGTTGATAATAATGTTTTAAAATCATTTTAAAATTCATTAAAACCCTTGGTTTTATGAACAATTATAAGAGCCCAGGCCACTCTAAAACCTTGTTTTTGCCTTTTTATCAAATCAATTTGTAGGTTCAAATGATTGGTATGTCAAATATAAGATGATTTAATACATTAAATTTGGATTATAATTGGGGGAATAATTTATATACATAAACTCTCTCATTTTCCCTAGTTCACCCCCTAATTCAATAACCATTATCAAAAATAAATCAAGGTTTTGCTTACCTAAACCCTCAAAAATTCTAGTTCGGTTTCTAACATCCTAAAAAGAATTATAAACCACTAAAATGTTATTATAGTAACCTAAAACATATCAATTAATCCCTCAATAATAATCATGGCCTATTTTTCAAGCAATTTTGACATGTGTGGGTGTTCTCCTACCTCATAATGGCTTAAAAAGGGGGAAAGTTCCAAGTTAGGAATCGAACAAGCTTTTATAAAGCATAAAATAGGTCTAATAAGACATGAATAAAATATATATATCATTTATACTTATTTACAAGAGCTTTTAGGGTGTTTTATAAATGTAGAAGTGAAGAACTCAGGTTTTCTAATGATTTTGTGAGTTTTGCATCTCTAATGGAGTTTATCACCATTATTGCAGGTCTTTAATGAGGCCTAAAACTTCATCATCATCCTTAAATTCATGATATTAAATTAAAAAATCCTTATATATTTATTAAAATATCTTCTAATTTTTTTTGGTAGCTTGATAGGAGTTCTTATGGCAAGAAATGAAGAAGTCAAGCAAGCCTGAAGACCTCCATTAATGGAGTCATGTAAAACTAGGTTTGGTTAAGGTCAAAAAAATGGTCAAGAAAGAATCATATGGCATGGAAAATACATTGTAAGGTCATAATAAATATTCTAGGGGCATTTTCAAGCTTAAGGGTGAAGACTCTCATGGTGGCTTAGGCTCTCAAGAGGCCTCTAATAGTGAAGATATAGTTTTAGAGCTAAAGTACAAGTTTAATAGTGTTCTAATGGTGTACTAAGGAGAAAAATAATTCATGTCAAATATAAATTAGACTAAAGTTACTTTATACACTTATAAACATCTAACACTAAAGTGACTAACCACTAATGGTCAAAGAAAGCTTCTAGTAGGTTAGTGGTCAAGTATGGTGAATTTGTCAAGTGGGAAAGATGGGGAGAGCTAACAATATTTTAAAGGAAATTGGAGTAAAATTTAAGAGGCCTTATATAATAACAAATAATTTTATCCCTTGAGTGGATGATGACATCATCCAAGTCAAGAGACTTTTAGACCAAAAAGTGCCTAATATGCCAAAAAATAGAGCTTTTTGGAGCCTTTTTGATCCATTTAAGTTAAAAGTGAAAGTGCGAAAGGTAATTAAGGAGTTAAAATATAAAAATTGAATTATTAACTCCTTTTACCATGTTGGAAATCAAAAATGGTAGATTTGGAGGTGGTTTATGGTCATTTATTGACTTTTAAATACTTCTTGCTCCTTTCTTCTCCTCATTCTTCTATATAAGAGACTTTTTCTCTTCATTTTAATAATGTTCCTCATTTTGGCATGGAATATTCGTAACCAATTATGTAATAAATATCCTTTAAAGTAATAATATTATCCATTTTACCTATATATTTGCCTACACTTTATGTTTTAGTTAGTTTGTGCATGATTGCCTTATGAAGGATCCTTCTTCCATAGTAATTGTCCTCTCTTTGTTACCTATTTGTAATTGGTTTAAGGTTTATTTGAAGGTTTTAATTTATTATTTTTAAACATTAATGAAGGTATAGTGTGATTTTTGACACTCCTCCATTCTTCATCTCTTATTTAGGAATCCTAGTTTAGAAGTATTAATGCAATAATGACCAGTTTGAGTGAGGATTATCTTTAAGATGCCTTAATATTAGTTTCATGAAATTTGGAGTGTCTTTTATTTTGGTGCATCACCTTATTTTCCATTTTATTCATCCTTTACAACCCTTCTATCCCTTCTCCAAGTAAAATTAGTAGTTTAGGTGAGCTACTAAGAGGAACCAAGCTTATCTAGAGGTTCAACCCCACCATAGGACACCACATATTAGGGTTTCCCCCATTTTTTAGATAGGAGTGAGACATCCTAAATAACCCTATAAAATGGTGAAATTATGTGCTATAATAATTTTTTGCATGACCTGTAGGACTACTACATTCTTCACTTCATTGAAGGGTTTTTAGTGTTTCCCTTTAGTGTAACTAGCTTTTAGAAGAACATTTAAAAAAATAAATGGTGACTCCACTATGAACATCAACTGGTCAGGAATCCTAAGAACCAAAAATTATAACCTTGGTATGTATATTCAAACCTATCTTGATTAACATGCTTATTGTCTACCTCAACATTGCTCATATCAAGCTAATAACATTTACATGTTTTACCTAAGTGGTGCTTAAGCAACCTATCATCTCTATCATGGCCTTTACCTCCATCTCACCCCTATGTATGACCAAAATTAGTCTCCTTGTCATTCAAATTAGTCCTCTAATACCCCTTGTCATGACTATATTTATCTTATTACATCCTTCTCAGGATTCAAATAAGCACTATCAGATCATATGAAGTTAATAAAGGAGATTGGTATGGGTTTAGAAATTTTTTCAGTCATCCCTATTCATTTTCTACAAGAGACAAGGAGTTCTCTTTATTTGGTCAAGAATAGGTGGTCATTTTGTGAGGGTGAATAATGGGTAGTTTGTGAGAGGGAGAACAAAGTTATGTTGAGAATTATGGTCCAAATATTGGAAAGTATATTTATATCTTATGAAGATCATTAGGATCATTTAAATTGGTACTATGTGTTCTCTCCCCTCAAGGATCCTCAAACTCAACCTCCAAGATCTTCAAATCAGCCCTAGACAACCTTGTCAAGACCCATCCTTATCAGGAATTAGAGAAGTAATACTGGATCAAGGGAGAGAAATCATTAAAATCAATATGGAGGTTGGACTTGGACAATAATTCCCCATTCATATCATGGAGGAGACAAGGATATTATTGCATGAGTTTTGGAGTGTGTGGGTATCCATTGAAAAAGGTGACTATATACATATTGAGAATTTATAGATTAAGGTGTGGGTACTATCTATTAAATAGATGTTAGAGAATTGGTAGAGGGAACATATCAAACCAAAAAAAATTATTTTACCCTTTATTACCCTTACATACACTCTCCTTCAAGAACATGAATCCATCCCACCATGGATCTCTCCCTATGCTAATGATCATAGTTATACCATACCCTCACTAGTGAGACCACTCTCTCAATCCTATTCAAGAACAAGAAGATAACAAGGTGGTTATACCCTATACATTTCCCTCATGGAAATTAATAAAGGAAGGCATAGATATGAAGGAGGAGGTGATGGTTGTAGTGAACTAAGAATCAATCTTGGAGAAGGAGTATGTTTTGGTTAAAAAAGAAAGTGGTTTATACATATCTCAACTCAATGAGATTGATTTAAAATATTTCCAAGACTCCATCTTCCCTCCTCAAAATCCACCAAAAAACCTCCTAAGATCCCTAGTTAGATTAGTGCACTCCTAAGTTATAATCAAGGTGAACCTCTTCACCCTCCCACCATATCCTTCTTGGAGAAAGAACCAATTTTACCAAGGATAGAGGAGGAGACTAAAGTCATAGGTGAGCCACAAGAGGATAATACAAGTTTCTATGATGAATAGACCATAATAGGTAGCCCAATTAATTTAGAGGAGTAAAAATTATGTTTGGACCAGATTTCTTGGCATGGATTTGACACTAATGAATTAGAGCCTAAAGAGGATAATCCTCAAGATGAATATGGGGTAGACCTTGAATGGAATACTAAATGTCCATTATACATAGATGAATAATAGGATCAGAAATAGGTACTAGAGTTTGCTCCACTTTAATATGAGGTGTCAATTGAAGATACCCATAATATGTTAGAGCTAGAGGAAGACAAATTAGACCTTGAGCAAGACAAGTGTGATGTTTTGGACCTTGTTTGGTTAAATCAACCCTCATTTGTAGTTGAAAATTAAGATTAAATGTTGAGTGAGGTTGATGAAGGAGACATATCAAGTGCTCAAGTGACATAGTTTGAAAAACATCTTAATGAAGAGCCTAAAGAGTTGTGGCAATAGTTCAATGCCATAACCAAAGAGTTTGAGGAGGATAAGATACATGAATTTCTTCTAAAAAAATATGATAATGCTTCTCTAAGCATGATTGGTGATAATAATCACAAGAATAAGGTGGAAGAATATGGTCTTTTTGAGCCACCAAGTGAACAAAATACAATTTCTCCCAAGAACCTGAATGAAGTCTTTTTTCAAGGATTTCTCAAAAGTGATGAGAAACATGAAGAAAGTATTGAGCCATAAGATGAATATGTCATCATTGGAGACCTATTTGATCTTATCCATCCATCAGGGAGCTAGCCAAAGGAGTCAAAAATTAAGCATCTTAGTTCACCTAACATGAGCTCACAAAATCAAGGTGCCTCTTGTCCTTATCTACCATAAAATAATGATGCCAAGAGATTCCCATTTGATCTAGGAATAAATTATACATTAATTTTAGTTTTATATATTATATAGTTGTGATTTTTATAAGTGATTTGGTAAATTTTGCATTGTTGTCTTTCCTCTAAATTCTTTGAGCACATTGTTTGGTTATTTTTCTTTCATTATTGGTTAGTGGGAGGTGGTAATAAATTGAAGAGGTATTTTTAGAGTTATAAAACTTGTTAAAAATTTAAAATCAGTTTAAAAATACTTGTGTGACTCCATAATCCCAATGGATAGGGTTAAGACTACTAGTCTCTTGTATAGTTAGGCATGCAATCTTAGGAGGTCACTAGAAATGTTGGCCAAAATTAGCCTACATGAAAAAAAAGGCATAGATGGATTAATCCATCTCAATTAGATAATAAATCACACATTTTTATTTCTTTTTTTACTCAATCCAAGTCATGACTTTTATTTTAAGGGAGATGTCTTAGGAGGTATCTCATTGAGGGATAGAGTGGCAATTTGAGGGCCTATTACATATGGGGATACCCAATAGGAGAGAGAGAAGACAAAATTAATGAACATAATCAATGTTATTAGCCTTATTTATTTCCTTACCTATCCTATTTTATGCTTTTACAATCAAGTTTTGATGAGAAGATCCTCTCTAGGCAAAAATCAGTGTTTTGGCTCTCCTAGCTAAAGAACTATCTCCTTTGTCAACCTTGCAAACCTCCATTAATGAATTATAAGAGTTGAATGTGTCTAAAATTATTAATATGAGTTTGATACATATTATTAGAGTATGGTAAAATAAATAGAATCAATAAGCATAGTGAGAAGGGCAATTCTAATCAATGAAGAGGCCATGAGGCACTCTCTAGACCTAATAAGCTTAGAAAAATGCATGAATCAAGTCAAATGGAAACCAATCATCAGGAAAATTTTTGTGTGGATTGTGAATAATTCTAAATATAATTAAATCATGATATTATAGACTCCATTTATCCCTCAAGGAGTAAATTTTGTGTTTTACCCCCCTAAACCATGCATTTTCCTAAGCTTGATGTCATAGTTATTTTAAGGTTTACATACAAGAACAAAATTTAAAGGTATAAAATTTGACATGGGGAATAATTTTATATTCCAAAATTTTAATAAAACATTTCCCAAGATATTTCATACATGTAAAGGTCAAAAAATCATTTTTTTTTGTTTTCTAGGCCTCGAGAGCAAAGTGAGGCCTAAAGTGACAAAAGAGAGGGGGATGATAGAAGTAATTTCCTTTATATTTATGAATTAAAATTAGGAGTATATTTTGGGTATTTATTTTAATCTATAAAATATCTCATTTTCCCTAGTTCACCCCCATAATTTGAGAACCATCATCAAATCCAAAATCAGGTTTAAACCCCTTTTAAACCGTCATAACTTGGTTTTGGGAGAAGTTTTGCATTTTTTGAGATTTTTTTTGAAAATAAATATTGTGTGAGATATTATGTGATATATTTTACCTTTATAAACCTTCCTCCATCAAATTTTAGAGGTAAAAAGTGAAAAAGTGCAAGTTGGCCAAATTCAGGGTTTTGGCATGCAAATGTAGACAAATGGAAAAAGCATTTTTGAGGCACTTGAAAGATTTAATGATAAAATATAAATATTGGATAAGTTTTATTTTTATTTAAAGGTTTTAAAAAAAAGGTATTTATACCTTATAAATCTCAATATTTACCTATTTATTGCTTCCTATGTTTCACAGTTCATAATTTTTGAGTGTGTAGTAGACCTAAATTGGTGCTTTCAAAGGTTTTATTTAATTTAATGATGTAAAAAAATATTTTAATAGTTTTATGAGTTATTAAATGTGAAAATTAAAAAATAATTATGAATTTATACCTTATAAATCTCATGATATGACCTTTTCTCATTTCCTAGTTTTATTGTTTCTCGCAAGCATGAGAGAGCTAATATCGAGCTCAAGAAGAAAATGGATGTTTTTGGTGAATGGTGAATTTTTTTTAAAAAATTATTACTTAAAATATTTAATATACTTCAAATTTTCCATGGTATGGTCTAATATTGACAGAGAGGGATCAAGAGAGAGGAAAACCAAGTTTTCATATCTCCATTAATGGAGTTCATGCTCAAAACCAAGTCTAAAAGAGCCTTTATAAGAGGTCAACAGGAGCATTTATGTATTAAAAATTTATTATTATTTTTTATCAGATAAAATATAATTTTTTTTTAGTTTTAAAATTCAATAAAGACTCCAAGTGGCTCAAATTAGTAAAGATATCCCCTAGACCTACCTAAGCCTAGAAAGTGACAGACCTTGCCAAACTAATTTAAAGAGTTTACAAGTGTATAAAAGGATTATAATGGTATAAAATGAATGTTAGGAAAAAAAATAGTCCTTATTATAAAATAATCTCATTCAAGCTCCCAAGCACCACGGAAAAGCCTAAAACCATTGCATGTTTAAAGGAAGCTAGTGGCTAACTCATGGTGGCCAAAAGGTTTTTGATCCCATTTGATGGTGAAGGTCATGAAAAAAAGTTAATAAATCATTTAAAATTATTTTAAATGCACTAAATTAAATTTCTACTTCCACTTTACCTTTTTGACCCATTTTACACTAAATTTGCCTTTCTCAACTAGGCCTATAAGAAAGAGCTCGAAAGTGAGTTTCACTCACTCAGTATGTGCCAAAGAAGTTGCATGGGGATCTGATATTGTATGATAATGTGTATGGGGTTGGTAATAATTTTTTACAATCATTTATAAATAAATTAAATCCTATGGTTTTATGAATAATTATTAAGAGCCTAGGCCATTGTAAAACCTTGTTTTTCCTTTTATATCAAATCAACTTGCAGGTTCAAATGATTGGTATGTGTATTATAATAATAGTTAAGATCTTAAATTTTTATGATATTTGGGGGCCTCAGACATATTAATAAACCTATCTCATTTTCCCTATTTTGTCCCCAAATTTTAAGAACCACTATCAAATCTAGAAATAGGGTTTTACTTGCCTAAACCCTCAAAAACTCTAGTTTGTTTTCTAACATCTTAGAATGAATTATAAAACCATCCAATGGAAATATATAAAAAAACCAACAACTATCAAATACTCCCTAAATCATATTTATGACCTATTTTTAAATCAATGTTGGCATGTGTTGGTGTTTTCCCAACTCAAAATGACTTTAAAGTGGGTAAGTTCTAGGTTAAGAATTGAAAAATCTGATATAAATAAATAAATAGGTATAATAATACCTTAATAAAATTTATATATCACTAATAATTCCTTTAAATAGATTTTAGGGTGTATTTTTGAATGGAGAAGTGAAGAACTCAAAAAATTAAATGATTTTATGAGTTTTACAGGTCTTAAATGAGGCCTAAAAATTCATCCTCATTACTACATACATGATATTGAAGTCAAAAATCCTTTTACAGGTCCTAAAAGAGATTATAAGGTGTCTTGGTATCTTTACAAGGGTTACTATGGAAAAAAAATGAGGAAGTCAAGCCAGCTTGAAGACCTCCATTAATGGAGTCATGTAAAACCAAGTCTAGTTAAGGACCAAAAAATGGTCAAGTAAGCATAATATTGCATGTAAAATACATTTCAAGGTCATAATAAATCTTCTATTGGAATTTTAAAGCTTAAGGGTGAAGAATTTCATGGTGGCTTAGGCTCTCAAGATGCCTCTAATAGTGAAGATATAGGTTCAGAACTAAAGTACATGTATAATAGTGTTCTAATGGTTTCCCAAGGAGAAAAAGGGTTCATGTAAAATTTAAATTAGGCTCAAGTTACTTTATGAACTTATAAACATCTAATACTAAAGTGACTAACCACTAATGGTCAAAGAAAGCTTCTATTAAGCTAGTGGTCAAGTATGGTGAATTTATCCAGTGGGCATGTTGGAAAGAGTTGAGGAGGTTTTCAAGGCAAAGTGGAGTAAAATTTAAGAGGCATTATAGAATAAAAAATACTTTTATCCCTTGATTGGATGATGACATAATCCAATTCAAGAGGCTTTTAGACTAAAAGGTGCCTAATATGTCAAAAATAGAGCTTTTTAGAGCCTTTTTGAGCCATTTAAGTTTAAAATGAAAGTGTGAAAGGTAATCAAGGAGATAAAACAACAAAAATGAAAGATTAACTCATTTTCCCACATTGGAAGTCAAAAAGGGTAGCCTTATTGGTGGTTAAATGTTATTTATTTACTTCTAAATGCTTCTTACTCCTCTCTTCTCCTCATTCTTCTATATAAGAGACTTGTTCTCTTTATTGTAATGATGATCCTCATTTTGGTATTGCATAGACCTTCCCATTTATGTAATAAAAATCCTTAAAATCAATAATATTATCCATTTTACCTATCTCTTTTCCCACACTTTGTGTTTTAGTTAGTTTGTGCTTGATTGCCTTGTGAAGGATCCTTCTTCCATAGTGATTGTCCTATCTTTATTACCTTTTTGTAGGTAGTTTAAGGTGTATGTTTAGGTTTGAGTTTGTGTTTTTTACCATTAATTAAGGTATATTATGATTTTTTACACTCTTGTATGCTTCATCTCTTGTTTAAGAATCTTATTTTAGAAGCATTGATGCAATAATGACTAGTTTGAGGGATTGTGTGAGTGAGGTTTTTATTTAATCTGACTTAATGTTAATTTCATTCAATTTTGAGTGTCTTTCAGTTTGGTGCATCACCTTTTTTTATGTTTTCATTCACCCTTTGAAACCTTCTATCCCTTTTCCAAATATAATCAATAATTAAGGTGAGCTACCAAGAGGAACTAGACTTATCTAGAGGTTTAACCCCACCATAAGACACATACATCCTGGGGTTGATCCCATTTTGTAGCTAGGAGTGAGAGAACCTGAAGAACCCTTTCATAGGGTGAAATTTTTTACTACAACAAAACCATTAGTAGATCAGTCAATGAAACCATTTGAATGAAACATTAACAAACATGAAATTTTAATATAAGTAAATAACAAAATCATAAATAAAACCCAATGAACCATAGATTTGTTCAAGTAAGGAAATTTCAAAATTATTAAATACCATGATAATAGACCAAAAAAAATTTTAAATTATAAATTCACTATCTTAAATTATAAATTAGACTAGAATATGGATAAATAAAAGTCATAATACACTCAAAAAGGTTAGTAATGAAGTAAAAGGTTTAATAAACTATTAACATTGACCATTCTCAATTTGATCTTTGAGGAAAATAAATCTCAAACTTTTTATAATAAGATATTTAATATATTCCAAATATAATGAGCCAAAGTTTGGACCTTAAATGCAAATGCTTATAACTAAGATAATGGGGGAAGATCAATTATATAAGATCCCACACTTTTTTTATAAATTTGAAATCACATGAAGTATGTGGCTCAATAATACATAAGAACCTTAATCACCTAGTAAAAACTTTAAAAGGTCAACTTTTGTTGCTTTAACTCTTGACAAGGATTTGTTTAATCATTGTGAACAAATGGTAAAGTGAAGCTATGTCAAAGTTACCAAATGATTCTAGCACATGAGATAGAGTCTTGAGATGAAATCCATACTTAGGAACTTTATTAAAATTCTAAACTAAAGTCATAGGAGTATGAAAAAATATAAAAATAAAATAATTATGATAAAGCAAGAGGGTCCTCATATGAAAAAACTGAGTATGGGGTGTGTTGGACCCAACACACAACATATCAAGTACATTATGAAATATATAATCATGGATAAATGTATGTGTAATTACATATATGATTTCAAACGTGAAAATTTAAAGTGACCATATAATTATATAACCTATATGTAGCATGGTCATAGAGGTGGATGACCCCAATGTCTTGGTGTTGTGAGTAAAGGGATAACCCAACATCTAAAAGTGCATAGATCATGTATCTGTGTATGTCTGAATCACACTAAAAGTATGTGTGAAACATGTGTATATATAAAATACTGATATGACATAGAGCAACATGGATCAAATAACATGTATGCCAAGGAAATAATAGGATATGTAAATGCTGATTTTTTTTGCTGGTATTTTAAGAAATTTGATAACTATTTAATCCAATAAGTCTTAAAATTAAAGATCTAAGATATTACTTGGTGGCCTTGCTTTATATTTTTTTTTATATTTCATTAGTGCCAATAGTCTTATGTCTACTAGTAACTCACTACCAACAATCATCGGTACATGTCACCCATATTTGTTATATGGTATATGAACCTCCTTATTACCATGTTGAAAAACAAGAAAATAGTTTGTAACACTAATAATGATTTCATATCAATCAAGCATTGTTTCTAAGATGAAAATTCAAGTATGATTATTATTCCATTACCCACATGATAAGGTCCACTAACTTTGGGTCACATGTAATGAGAAAGATGATATACACAAGAGTTTGTGGAAAAGCTACTGATTGGCATAACTCATAGATATCATGTCCCAATTGCTATAATTTGGTAATACTACAAGTTATTTCTTAATTATTTACATCAAATTTTAGTTTTAGGAAATATACCCCATCAATATTTGTGATAATGGTTAGATTCTCATGCTTTGGCCAGTTTTAGTTTTAAGGATTGTTTCCTTTTGAAAAATTATAATTATTAGGTCATTTATGTGTTTTAGACACATTTTATATTCATCCTTAATTCTTGTATTTTTGAATTTATTTCTTCAACACCTTTTATTGATTTATATTATAACCACTAATTTGATGATAATTACAATATTTTAATCTTTACTTAGGAAGAATTATTCTACTTGATCTATGTCTATTACAAGGTAAAGATACCTTACTATGTTCAAGTAACATGAAAAATATTGTATCCATAATATCCTAGTTTACCCTAATATTTAGAATATTTTATGGAGTATTAAAAGATAATTACACATTATTTACATGATGTATCTACATTTCACCCTTATATGGTTAACTTAATGTGTGAATCTAATAGGGGTGTAAGGAATGACAATAATTTACATGTTCATCTACCATTTTTTTCCCCCTTATCTTGATTTGGTTTTATATCATCTATAGGTGAGTTTAGCTTATATGTATAAAGAACCATAGGTTAAAATAGGTTATATGAAATATTCTCAAGTCGATCAAAATTAATTTTTTACAATGTCTCATCTATAATATCATGGGCTCAATCATCATCACTATCATAATAACCTTCACATCTTGAGGTGTTGGATGTGATAGATTTATAATAAGAGGTCCAAGAAGTGAAAATGTCTAATGAAGGAAAATACCCTGTCTCTTAAGTACATAGAAGTTGAATTTTAGGATTGATCCTAGAATATTATACCATGAATTCATACTTTTTTTTCCATTCATGGGATTTTAGGTGCATATAGCAGACTTAGACATGCACAAGAAAGTTATTTCAATATGTGGATATGACTACGATTCCTTTTTATGCCTATATCAAGTTTTCCTAAAAAATAACAAATTTTCATTATAAAGAAATATTGTCTTGAGGCCACAATGGGTGCTCCATCTCCTAATTAGGTGTGATTAGAGGTAAATAATGAGGTCTTAGATGTTAATTTCCACCCTTGACATGGTGTAAATGATATTTTTTAGCTATGAGGCCCTAGACGTAGAGATATCCAACTTGGCGTGCATGTTGATAAAATTTGTTGTCAATGCTACTTGAGGCTAGAATGGGTGATCCATCTCCTAACTAGGCATGATCAAAGGCTAATAATGTAGTCCTAGATGTTAATATCCACCCTTGATGTGGTGGTAATGGTATTTTTCAAACATAAGGCCTCAAAGGTAGAGATCTCCACCTTCGGTTGCATGTTAACAAAATGTATTTTCAATGTTGTTGGAGGTTATAATGGATGTTATATCTCTTAACCAAGCATGATCAAAGGCTAATAATAAATTCCTAGATGTCAATCACCACCACAGATATGGTGATGATGATATTTTTCAACCATGAGGCCCCAGAGATAGAGATCTCTAATTTTGCTCACATATTGACATCATTTATTATAAATGTTGCTTGAGGCTAGAGTGGGTGCTCTATATCATAACTAAGCATGATCAGAGACCAATAATGTATTCCTTGATGTTAATATCCACCCTTAGCATGGTGTATATGATAGTTTTCATCCATGTGGCCCTAGAGTTAAAGATCTCCAACTTGGCTAACATGTTGACAATATTTATTTTCAATGTTATTTGAGGAAATAATGGGTTCTCTATCTACTAACTGGGTGTGATTATAGGCAAAAAATACATGTTTTAGACATTAATTACCACCCCTAATGTGG
Source organism: Torreya grandis (assembly GCA_037957365.1). Taxonomy (NCBI): domain Eukaryota; kingdom Viridiplantae; phylum Streptophyta; class Pinopsida; order Cupressales; family Taxaceae; genus Torreya; species Torreya grandis. The sequence continues at coordinate 3,423,281 of JARHVA010000553.1, forward strand.
TTTCAATACTAGTTTTTAGTCAAAAGGCCCTAGAGGTAGAGATATTTAACTTGGATCTCATGTTGATAACATTTGTTGTAAATGTTTCTTGAGGCCAAAAAATTTCTTGAGTGAGTGCTTACCAAACTATCAAACCATAATTCCTGTTTTATCACACTTATCTTATCATCCAACACATCTTCATCCTATAGAATTCTCATACCATCATTCATGAGATTCTCACATAAAGTCATTTCTTTAATTAATGGCCATTGAGAATTATTTCCATATCCATAGTCATGTGATATAGTATTTAGTGGGTTATCATGTAATGGGTGTTGTGTTGGTTGTGAATTTGTATCCATAAAATACCTTATTAAATTTGGTACATCCAAACACACAATATTCAATAGTATAACTCACCATCACATTAATTCATAGGAGATACATAAATATATGGTTCATAAAAAAGGCATGAAATTATGTAGAGTAGTGGGAATATGTGCTTTTTAAGTGTTAAAGGTGGTTTGGAGGTTGGGATAGGTCTATGAGAGGAAAAGTGTCTAAAACTTAGTTCTAAATAAGCATAAAACCCTAGTGGGATAGGCATTTAAAAAAGTGTAGCTATTAGGTGAGATCAAGAATGGTTTTGAGATATTGAGAATATTTTCAAGAGGTTATGAGGGAGGTGTTTGAGGTATTTTAAGGATCATTGGACCAATAAGATAAGGTATATCACTCATGGATAAAAACAAACCTAATTAGGCTTTATAGGGATAAGGGCCTATGAGGAAGAAAGTGAGAAACTTGAAGGGATAGGGTGTAAGGTTGTGAGAATAATTGAGTCAGATTGGAATGAGGTATATACAAGGAGATATAAGAGCAAGTGACATATTGTGAGCCTAGTTAGGCCTATTCTTTGATGCCAACAAGGGCCAATAATTTGATAAGGTGTAAGAATTGAGGTCTAAGGTTGTGAGAATAGTTTTTTGAGATTCAAATGAGTATGATAAGCATGAGAGTAAGGTCAAAAGTGAGCAAGAATGATGTAAGATCATCAAATATTTAACTACCCTAAATACTTGGAGTGGCTAAAAATAATAAGTGGTTACATGTTTAACATTATTTAAGGTTGTAAATTCATGTGAAAGAGTTACAAAAGGGTGAGTCAAAGAGAGTATGAGTCTTGAGGAGACTAGAGAGAGTAAATGATATGTATGAACAAAAGGAATGTCTTTGGAGAGTATTGATATGTATTGAATCTTATATGCTTGTCTTTTTTGATTTTAGAGTAATTTCTAGTTATTAATTCTCAATTAATTTCCATATTTGTAGAACTTAGTCATAACATAGTAAATAAATAAGAAAATAATAGAGTCCATTAATACATTCAAGTGTTTGATAAAATGTTAAATTTTTGCTAAAATATTATTATTTCTTCATCACTAAGGAAGGTTTCTTGTGAACATAGTATGGTTGAAGTTCATCCTACATCATCCAGACATACAATGGTGCATGATCACTATCAATTTACAAGAACTTCATTTGATCAGTCAAGTAAGGGAGGAAATCAAGAGGTATTAAGATTTTTATTCCAAATTGGAGGTCTTGAGAGGATGTTATAAGCCTTAAATATATGGTACTAACTCTTAAGAAAGCTAATAAATTATTTTGGAAACTAAAGATTATTTAGCTATGGATATGGAAATGGGTTAGAATGTGAAGGTAAATAATCATATGAGGCTCAATTGGGGATCAAGAACCTTGATAACCTATTTTAGACTTTCCAAACTATGTAACTAAATCAAAGAGAGTTAAGTTGAAGTAAAGAAGGAGAGTGTAGATTTCATATTTTTTCATGGGGAAGATGGTATGGATCTTAAAAGGAAAGAGTATATAAAATGGTGAAGAGTGAGAAGGCTATTAAGCCTAATGATGCCAAGAGAGAGGAATGGTGTCAAGTAAACTAAGAACCTATATAAAAATATGATAATTAGAGATTAAAGTCAGTTATCATAATGACATGAGAGATAAATAAGTTATAGGCCTAGGCTCTACATCAAATAAGGCCTCAAGGAAAAGAAAAATATTTAAGAATGTGAATTAAAACTTCTAGGCCTTGCAACCCTACTTGGGAAAAAGTGGAAGATAGGTAAAAGGAATATTTGGACCCTTTAATAAGGTTGGTTTTCATGTTTGAGGAAAGGTTAGGAGGTTGGAAGCTATTGGAGGTGACTCTAAGTGCATAGAGAAGGTAGATGACAATAAGCCTAGACTAGCCTAGAAGGTGCATTGAGAGAGTGAGACAATATTGATTGAAAGAGGAGAGTGAATAATCTAGAGTGAGTGAAACCTTAAGAGATGATTTAGGTGGATATTATAATCCTAAATAATAATAAGAGAGTGTTGGTTTTGAAAATAAGAGATTCTAGTGAGGAGGTCCATGACTGAGGTGAATAGAGTATGAAATATTGTAAAAAAATGTTTGTGAAGGAGTTTGAAAGATATTCAAAATTAGAACAATTATTGAGTAATATATTAACATAATTATATGTAAATTTTCCATGCATTTAAACAAAATTCAATATACTACAATGTTTAAAAATTGAAATGTTGAAAAATACATATGCATATATATTTTATCCATAAAATCCATAAAGGTGTACAAAATGTGAACACAATAAAATATTTGAGGTCAATGCCATATAGGAATATATACAATATGCCAAATAAATATACATAAATCCATATAGGCATACAAAAAATGTAATAAGACATGATCTCCTAAAATCCAAAATTCATCATTCTCTTTGACTTGCTTGTCAAAGCCTATCCCCTAGATTCCTTGCTCATAACTGAAGGTTTCTGAGCAAATTGACTATGAGTCCTCTTCAGTTGTAAACACACATATATCTCCAAATATTCATATGAAAATATTGTTAGAAATTATAAATGCTACAACAAGATACTTAAAAAAATAACATGTCAAATTTTTCAATTCATACAAAAATTAATCATAATTACACTTATCGTAAGACGTCAGTGATGGTCAATTTGAGACTGGCACTCAACAAGGTCAATTATAGGTTCATGTTGGTAAACAGGAGTGTGAAATAGATCAATAATATGAGTTCATGAACTATTGTAATTAACACAAGATGGTTATCATGGTGAATTTGAGATTGGTGCTCAATAAGGTCAATGATAGGTTCATGTTGGTGAGTAGGAGTGTGAAATAGATCACTACTATGAGTTGGTGAACTACTCTGGATTATAAAAGTTATAGGTATATGCAAATGTATATATATAAACAAAATAAAAATTCAAGATTATTTCATAAACTAAATCATTGGCTTGTAATATGAAAAATTAAAAATTAAATTGTCTAACTATACCATGCTACCCCTACCAATCATTTCGATAGGACCAGAAGACATTGATAGAGGAGTCTGTGTAGACAATTATTTTGAGTGTCATCTATTTGCACAAGTATATAATACAATTAGAAAACACACATCTATATTTATAATTAAACATTATTTAATATATAACTAGACCATGTACCTCGTATATTTTCTATGTAGATGAAATAATAGTAGTAATACCTAAATTTGTTCCCTCATTAATAGACAATAGAGTGTTTTCTAAGGTCATCAATTGAACATAAAAATATCATTTTTAGTCACTTTAACACACACACATATGTATAATTAAAAATAACATTAATTAATCATTATAAATTACCTCCATATATGTATAAACTACAAGCACATTATGAGCAACACACATGCTCTTTTAGACCCTACAAACTTGTTACAACATAAAAATAATTCATATACATCAAATTATTTTTTAAAATTGTAGAAATATTTTAAATTTAACAAGTTTGATGTTTATTTTTTAATAAGTAAAATTTTAAACATACCTAGGAAGTGGTATGCAAGGTGACTAGATGAAATGTAGATGGATGAAACATAGAAATATCGATATCATCTAGGCCCATGGAAAAACCATCATGAGTGGACTACATGAAATCATTCCCATCCTCATCAGTTATATTTTTTGTAGTGCCACATAATTTCCATAAGTGAGCTCATCAGGTAGCATTTTTAGATAAAGTCTCAACATGTCCACCCTCCATAAGATGAGTATGAGAAACCTAGCTCATATGTTAGATGATTGTGTCAATAAGTGCCTTAAGTGCATGCAAGGTATCAATATATATATAGTCTCCTTGACTGTAAAGGGTAGTTTCTCAGGAGTACAGGGTTTATCAACACATGATCTCACTAGCTGATTAGGTGAATGGCATGCAAATAGCCTATCTTGTGTAGGGCCCTTTCCCATATCCTATAACTCTAAAAATTTAAAATAAATTGGGATTTCATTTAGCACAAACTTATAATACAATTTTTTCAAAAAATACAATGGGACCTCATTATTGTTTCAAGGTGGGTGATCAAAAACCATCAACCATTGGTCCCAAAATTTATATTTGATAAAATCATGAGTGCACTAATGGATTGGAATCCATTTGACCATCAAATTAAATGATTTACTAGTCTTCCCATTAATTAATAGAGCAAAAATTTGGGATTTGGTTATGTGTTTATCTATCACAATGGCTATCAAAATTTTGTTAAAATAATATGTCTTACATATGTTTCTATATTCATCCCACCTATCAATTTCACCCATTAATGACTCAACTTAATCTACTAATATATGTAGTATGTTTTATATGGAAATTTGGTGGGTGTTATTTGAATGTGGATCCCTTAATGACCTAATCAGATTCTCTAGTTCAAGATTATTTTCTACTATGTGGATTGCTAAATATTCTTAACTACCTTAGGGGGATTAAGGAACTATAGGAGGGATAGGAGGGTTTTTCTAGTGAGGAGGGATTGGAAGGCTAGAAGGGATAGGATGGTTTTATGGGTTAGGTACTATCACATTAGCTACTACATGTAAAGATGTATAAAAACATAAAAATACAAATAATTTGAAGAAAAATACAACAAAATTTAAAAAATAGGGTTTAATTGCATAAAAATAATTGTCTTACCTCTTCTTTAGCATAACATTCTCAAATCAAAGGGTACCTATATCCAAAATATAAATTCTTTCTTGTTCAATCTTCTTGCTCCAAAGTGTGTGTTTTCTCTTCTTCATCTTCCTCACATTTTTAGCTATGTGAAATGCCAATTGATTTGGATTTCACAATTTTTTTTATTTTATTGTTTGAATATAATATACATGATTATTTTGTGTACATGGTTTATCCTTTGTAATAATCTAGTCTAAATTTAAGATTCATTTACATGGTTCTAATAACCACATACATATAATGTTTTTTTAGGGGAGTGGAATTATGTTTGATTTTTGGCCCCCAACTTCATGCAGACACCCATGTATCCCAAATATGCTTATATGAATACAATGTTTCCAAGAATGTAGTTTATCTTGGGAAATATTATTTCTAACATCCATTCCATAGTAACTATTCACTTAGGGACAATTATTTTAAACATGCATCGAATCAATCAAGTATTTAAATAATAATGGTGATCATTTCTATTGTGGCATCAATCACACCATTTTCCATTTATCTACTAAAACTCTCTTTAATCATTCATTAATTTTGAGCACCTATTTGTATCTTTTCTCCTCACACAATATTTAGAGGGGATATATACTAACCTAATCACTCACTCAAGTTTCTTGGGTCATCTACCAATCACATCATTTCAATTATAATTTTATTTATTATTTTAAAATGCATTGATTCTTATACTCATAATACCCTCTCAAAGAGGGGAAAATGTAGACCTTATATTCTACCACATTTAGTGTCATACTTAACTTCATTAAATATCAACATAGTTTCCTAATTTATTTACCAACTCACCATTCATATTTTGGATTTCATCCTCTAAGTTCACTAATATAATTTTTCCTCATAGATTCAAATAGTTAATTAATTAACTATTTGAATCTTAATTAACTCATCGATTTATAATTAATCATGCACACATAATTCCATAAAATTAATAATAATTATGATTTCCAAGTCACCAAACCACATCATCAATTATCTCAACCAAGAGGTTAAGGCACTTGACCATTTCACTAGTTATCTCAACTAAGTTTTGAGACATCCAACCAACTCCTTGAAACATGAAAGTATCATGGTGAGTCATTCAACTACCTTGACTCATTCCTAAGAATATTTTAACTACCAACTAACTTCTCTCATATTTATCAGCTATTTGAGGAACTAATCTTCTCTACTTTGATGAGGAAAAAACTATAGCAATCTAAAATTGAATATATTTAAAAATTTAGGATTAAATATGATTATTCATTTTCCATGCAAGAAGTCTATAAATTTATGTGTTTTCTCGATGTTAAAAATGAATCAACAAGCTATCTATTTAAAATCTAATTTTACATTAACTACCATTTTTACAATTAAAAAAACCCAATAAAATGTTAATAAATTTACCTTACATTGAATATTTTCAATGATAAACCACATACCAATATCGAAAGAGCACAATCAAGTCATCAAAGGAGAAGATATTCATTTTTTCGGTAACACAGTGGTAAATTACATTTTTTTTAAATTTTTTGAGGCTTAATATGAGGTTATAGTAAGTTTATGAAAGATAATTTCATTTTTAATTTCTAATTATAATTATAATTTAATGTAATACATAGGTCATTTATTCATAACATTAAATCTGATAAGATTTCAACCTACTTTGACAACACAATGTTTAATATTGATAAATGAATATTTGATACATGGAGTATAACCTAAATCATAATAAAACAATAAATTATCTTAATCCTCAATATTTAAGATGAAAATTTATGGAGGTTAGGATACATGGAAGTATAAGATACATCCTAAATAATATGGGATTTTTTAAGTTACAACTACATTAATGTTATTTAACTCAAGGCTATGTTTTTAAAAATTATAGAGTAAAATTATTTATTGAGAAGATAATTTATAATTAAAAAGGAATATATTTATAAAATATTAAATTTAAGATAATTAAAAAATAAAAATAATCTAACTGGATATAATGAAGATAACATAATTAGAACTTCCACCTTCTCAACCTAAAGGTGTTTTGTGATATCCTCTAAAAAAATGTTGATACATGTTTTATGTAAACCAAAAAAAAAAGGGTTTCACCTTCTCATTTTAGGATCAATGATTAATCAATATAGGGCATGACTTTTAGGAATGTATTTTTAGATTAACCAAGTGTTGGAATAAAAGCATATGACTTACATCCTGTCAAGGAAAATTCACTCAAGTGACCAAATTAACATCCAAAAACATATATTTATAGTGATGCTATATTAAAATAATAATATATAAAAATAAAAAAGAGGGAATATTATGGTATAAAATAAGGCTTTTAGACACCTTTCTAAGTATGAAACCTTTCTAAGATAACACATGAACTAGGGTTCGGATATGTAATTTGAAACCAATGTTAGATGTTGTTATACACACACAAACAATCAAACACAGTTAGGAGTCAAAGTAAATAAGAATAAAATAAAATTAAGCATATATAATCAAAGGTTTTTATGTTTGTAAGATTGGTTTTGCACATATATAAGGGGGATTATGATTAATACACAAAAGGCATTAAAATTAATAATAAAATAATATAATTAATTGTATTGAAAGGATACTTGATTCATAAGCAAGAGACTAAGATAACATAATGATATAACTTCTTAAAAGATTCATAGGTTTGGAGAAGAATCAAATTTGTACATCAAGAATAAATGTAGAATAATACATATAATTTCTTATTAATCTTAATAGCCAAAATTCTCCTTCTTTTGGGATTGGGAGGATAAAGTATATATAATCTTGGGATGGGGATGCCTCATCTCTAAATAAAAATCTAAAATTACATGTCCAAAAATAGAATGATGTGTCAATTCTCATGCAAAGCATACATGTACATTGATTTTTTCCTATAATAAAATTCCTTGACTAAAGTATAGTGTATATAGACCAAAATTAGGAACTAATAGTCTTAAATTAGATGAATCATGTAAATACATGCATATTTAAGAGGGTGTTGATGTAGAATTAATGGAAGAATAAAATTATGAGGTAATATCTATATAAATTAAAGTTGATGAAAGTATGTAGTGGCTTGAGTTATAGTTATAAAAAACACTATCACTATAGATATGCCAAAATTTGTAGCCAATGTAGTCATAGGAGTGAGTACTAGAATTGACACATATGTTATCCATGAGAATTGAATATATTAACTTTAAAATTAATGTAAATTAATGGTAAAAAAGACCTTTGATCCATCCTTTATCTATTATTTCCATTTGAATTTCATAACATTGATTTATACAGATTTTATTTCCATGTGGCTTATTTTACCTTCTCTAGGGTTCCTAGTCAACATAATGTGATAAATATATATTTTCCATGATGTTTGGATTATAATTCATGTATTTTTTATCTAATTATGTGGTTAACGGGTTTATGTCTAATTATAGCTATTCCACTTGTAATTGAGCTATAGCATACTATACTTCTTAGTTTTGACTATATGTTAGCGAAATGATGACATGTGGATGTCTCTCACTACTCCACTTTATTAGGATAATCCTTACTAATAACTCTATTGATGTCAACTCTAGGTGAGTGGGATGATGACACATGGATGGATCTTGATACTCCATTTACTCGAGATAATATTTATGATGAAATCTACTAATTTCACATATAGGTGAGTAGGATGATGACATGTGGATGGATTTCACTACTCTAATTAACTAGGATAATCTATATGAAGAAATATGTTAACATCACCTCCATGTGAGAGATATGATGACACATGGGTAACTCTCACCACTCCAATTACCTAAGATAATATGTATGAGTAAATTAGTTTATGTCACTTATAAGTGATTAAGATGATGACAAGTGGATGGCTCTCACTAATCTACTTAGGATAATCTATACAAGGAACTCTAATGACATCACCTCTAGATGAGTAAGATAGTGACACTTGGAATGATCCACTTGATAGGGTTAATTATGTTATTATCTTAGGATATGAGTTATAATAATGGTGTCACAATGAAAAAATAGATGATTTGTGTGAAACTATTACATAGATAAGCACCATTCTTATTTTTTCTACTATGTAGAGATCACACCTCTGACATAATAATATGCACTCTTTAACTTGAATTTTTTTAATAAACATATGCACAAGTCCTATTATTACTCATATAAAATTACAAAATTTTCACCTTAGATTTTAGTTTGCATACTCCACACTTTATATCCCTCCACACTTCATGGACATCTACCCATAAACTCACCAACTTATTTGGGCCACACCTGATCTCAACCAAATTTATGACTACCTTGACCATGTGATTTAAAATGAGGCTCCTCTATATTTTATTCATTAATAAAGGATCATAATATTGGGAATAGTTTAATATAGACTAAATATTAACTACTTAGACCATTTATGACTACCACATCCGATAGGAGATCATCATGCCTATCAACATCCTCTTTGAAAATTTTATGACATTTATCATTGATCTTGTATTGTAAATGATAAATATGTAACATACACCTTTGATAGATAGTGAGAAACATTTCCATATTGATTCCTTTATACATAGTCATAACATAATCAGCTTACTCTATGAATCTACTCTATATACATGTATTGTATATATTACACTATGTATTCCCTATTATTTGATTTATAAATATAATTTTCATTTCTTGTAATTAATAATTATTCTCCATTGAATGTGTGTTTTATTTTTACCTCTAAAAACTCTCTACTTATTCACTCTACATAACTAAAGCTTGGTTATCCTTTACACACTTCCTCATGGGCCCTATGGTGTGTATTTTTGGTATTAGATGAATTAATATGAGGATTGTTATCAGAGCTTCATTTTATTCCTTTTATTTTTGTAATAACATGAGTGTAATGAGATAGATAAGGTTAAAATTCAATTCTATTTCATATATTATATAAGGACATCATAGTTAAATTAAGATGGTTGATGCCCAAAACTAATGGGAGGTAACCCACAGAGTTTGAAATCTCATCACCGAAGCACTAGAGGCATAACACACCAAAATATTTATTTATTTTCATGAATTGATGATGCATCTCAACCCAAAAACTTACCATTAATCTCATTAATATTCCACATACTTATTTTATCAATAAACCCATTTCAAATTATAAGTCAATCTTAACATTCATCTATTCGAATGCAAAATCAACACCAAAGTAGTGGATTCCTAGAATCAATAAATCGAGGCATACTTCTTAGTTAACTACCTCATTGGTGTTGATAAGATCACCTTAAATGTACTAACGATGTCCTTTCTTATTGTGCACTGGTGGGAGACCTTTAATACATAGTGTGTATAGGATTACATTCCAATTGAGTCATGGAAGACTTTTTTCAATGTGATAGAGGAGGAATACTACCTTTTCTAACACTTTAAATATGAATACATCAAGCTATAATAACTATTCCAATATAAGTATCAATTGATGGAAGACTAAACTAGCATATTTCATGATAAATATATGCACTTATAAGAGAACCTAAGTGAACAACATAGGGTACTAAAGTACATTAGTGGACTCTCACCTTATATCTATGTGAAGTTGGAGTTCTTAACTTCCAAAAATTTGGGGTAAACATATCAAAATTCAACTAAGATTGAGTCAAATTAAAATATGAATCAATGTACCACCTCTTCATCTAATGCATTTATTAAGACCTATCCCTCACATAAATCCACATCATATCCCCTTATACAGAATCATTATTATTCTTGAAAAATTGAGAATCCTTATAAGACTATGCAACACTTGAAGGTTATTACACCTTATACTTTAGAGAAAGAAAAGAATAAGTATGGTGATAAGTGGTTTGATTTTCATAACTAATCCACCCATGATGACTTTGAAATCCATGTGAAATATTCCTTACTTGCATAATTTACATCAGGACCCATACTGATAGATATCACTAATCTAGATGCATCTTATCTAAGCACCAACACCACTATGATAAAAAAAACTCTCAAGAGCATAAATGCATTTTCCACACTAAGTTATTGGTAAAGGTTTATCCTCTCTACATCATCATTAATATTAGTATTCATAAGAACATTTCACAATTCATAAATCAACACCTTGGTCTTACCACTACTATGGACTTTAAGAAATATTCTGTGGTAGTTGTAGTAAGGGAAATATATAAAGGTCTAGCAATAGTGAACTTTTTAATATAAATTCAAGCCTATGGAGGATAATGTCACTTGTGATATCACACCTCTTTAGGTCTATGATATCTTGTTAGGAGTATAGTATCTATATGACTACAAAGATACATATCAAGCCAAGCCTCAATGTTGGATTATTTATGTGAAAGATTATTTATACCACATGTTTGAGTCAATTATTATGACCAAATTAAACTTGGTATATGATAATTAATGTCATAAACTTGTGTCCCATGCATAAAATTTTGTTTTGCTTATGGTTCACTCTGACACACCTATGTAATAGATGAAAAATCACACACTGATAGTGCACAACATTCACATGCCATCACAAAAACAATAACTTTACAAGTTACATGAGTATCTTATCAAAGTATTCATAGAACTTAAAGTCCATATAGCACATTACTTAGTAAAACACCACATCGATTTGGTCCTTAGATCTCCTCTTCTAAATATCCCCTATATCACAAATCAATTTGGGAGAATGAAAATTTTTGGTGCTAAATATAAGATCTCCTTGATCAAGGCAAGATCAAACCTATATATTCACCTTGATAGAGTTTGATAATCCTTTCACCTAAGAAATATGGGTCTTGGATACTCTATATATAATATCATGTATTCAATAATATAATGGTAAAGAATCAATATTCATTTCCATGAATTGATGACCTTCTAGACCAACTTCAAGGTGTTCAATACTTCACCAAGATAAACTTGAATTTATGTTATAATTAGGTTCTATTCCATCCTAAATACATATGTAAAATAACATTAAAGACACTAGATGGATTGTATGAATGTTTTGTCATGGCTTTAGGCCTAATTAATGTGCCACCCACATTCATGCACTTGATGGATGATCTACTCAAGCTTTTCCTCAACTCCTTCATCATCATCTACTTGGATGGCATTATCATCTATAGTAATACTTGGGAAGAGTACCTAGAGCACATATCACATGTCTTTTATACCTTATGTCAACATAATTTTCAATCTAACTTAATGAAGTGTGTGTTTGCAACTATGTAGATCTAATACCTAGGCTACATAATTAATCACATAGGCATCTATGCAGATCCAAAAGTGATTAAATTAATCCAATATAGGCCTACTCTATGTAATCTCATAGAATTGAGGATTTTCATTGAACTTTCTAACTTATATTATAGGTTCATCCTTTGTTTCTTTCACAATTCTTATGCGATTAACCTAATAATATGTGAAAAAACCATGTTTTCTTTGAATTATACACAACAATGTGATTTTGAGGCACTCAAGCAATGCCTCTGTGCAACATCTATTCTCAAAATTATTGACATTAAACATTATTTCAAAATTCATTTAGATACATTCAAATACACACTTAGTCCAGTATTCATGTAACATGGACACTAATCGCATACTAATAAGAGACTTTCAAAAAAATTATGGAAAGGTACTCCACATATGAAATATAACTATATAATATTATTCAATAAATCAAAAAATGTTCTCTTTTGATCACAATAAATTATTTTAGTAAAACATGAGTATCAATCATTTGATCGAATTGAAATAAAAATTGATATTTAAAAGTATTCCAAATAGTGATAAAAGTATGTTTCAATCCTAAAAACAAGTGATAATATTATTTATCTAAAGTAAAAGGTAATAATCTACAAGATAATGTAGAGTAATATTAAAAAATAGGTTATTCCATTTGTTAATGATAATAATCAAGAAAAAACATCAATAACTAACATACTAATTCTACTCCCTTGGTTGGGCAAGGTCTATGAAGTAGAGAAATAAAAAAATAAAGTATAAACAAGATAATTTATAACTTCCCCATGAACATCTCCTTCAAATATGGTCCAAAATCATTCTCATTATTAGATATATATCTCAAAACCTTTAGCAATGTCATTGACCAAGTGCCTCTAACATCTCCTCAAGTACTATTTGATTGGTTTATGAATGAATTGGAAGAATTAGGTGATGCTTTATGTAGATTTATGCATGGTTTATTTTCACTTAAAATATTTTTTAATGAGTGTGATGGCCTTGGTACTTATAGGTTGTAAGATTAATTGTGGCCCCAGGATCTAGATAAAGATGTGTAATTGTAAATGGATTTGATTTTTAAAACAAAGGAATTGATTATTTTGGAAAGAGGGTGCATTAATAAGGAATGGATTTACTTAATTTATATTTTCATAAATACCTAGTGCATGACAAATGTTTGATGATGTCATGATGAGGTCATAATTTAAATATTTGTTAAAATTTGAATATGCCATAACTAGATAATTAGCTCATTTCTATGAATTTTTTATTTAGCCAATTTATTTGATATGATTAGATATTTAATATTGGTTATATTTTAATTGATTTTTTCAATGTCAAATTTTGAATATTTTGCCTTAGTTAATTACACTTAAATGTTCCCTACATAGTGGTATTTGATTCTTGTTGAATTTAATGAAGCTGATAGTTGGTTATAGTGTCATGCCTCAATCAGGGATGCATTGATACATGTCAAAAATTACATGTTTAGATCATTTTAGTGGTGTTTAGTCCAGTTTATGTGGTATTTCAAGAAGCCATTATGACTTGTAATTTTCACATGACAATGGTGAGAATTTGATGTCTATATTTTTCCCTATTTTAAGGGGTGTGGAAAGACATTTATATGAAGCAATGTATTTTAAAATAGTAAAACGATCACTTAAAACGATCATAATTATAATAAATAATTTTGCTCTTGATTTTTTTGAATTTATTTGATTTACAAAAAAATAGGCTGACAAAAAATTCCCAAATAGTGTTTGGGAGGCCCAAGATGCCCCCTTGATGGTTAGGCATAAAAAATAATTTTGATATATGGTCCCTAAAATAGAATAAAAAGACACATGTTTTAGTACAAGCGATTGAAAAATAGAGAAATTAGAATGAAATGAGATGAAAAATGGATAAACAAGGCAAAAATAGGCTTCCTAGGAAGAATAATGAAGCACAAATAGGGCCAAGGGGAAAATTTAAAAAAAATTGACTATAAAATAACCCCTTAGGTGTAAAAGTTATTCATTTTCACTCTCACCCTATATAATTCTAGAGATATGGTTTTTAGCATGAGAGAGATGAATAAAATGGTTAGTATCATATACCACTAACATATTGGCAAGCATGTGAGAGAGTATGAACTATATACACATAATATTTTCAAACTTTATCAATTAATAATCATTTATCTCTTATAGGTACCCATTGAATCTCAATCTCTCTGAGTGAACGCCTTAAAAGGTGTAATGGGAAAGGGGTAGGTAGACCATTGGTGATTTTCTAGATTATTATCCCATATACCACCACTTATTATCTATACAACCATATCCTATACACTTCCTTAAGATTTTCCTCCTTCCTTACACACTCTTCTAAGAAACTCACCACCTTAATTGTCCCCTACATAAGATATAAACCCTTTTTGACATTTACAAAACAATGTTAGCCTAGATTGACCCTGTATTCAAATTAATATTAGCACATTATATGTCTAGGTCAACCTTAGCTAACCTAGATCAGGACCTAACTTGTATTTATCAAATAGCGATATAAGGTCAAATTAGGCCAAACCTATAAACTAAACTTTCAAAAATATTTGGGTTATATTCAGCTATATATACACATTCATTTCACCATTTCTTAGAGAGACAAGATTTAATATTTAATTTGTGCTTCTTTACAATTTTCTCTTCCACCATTCTACTTGAAGAGTTATTGCTTAGATTTTTACACTTGGAAGGAAGAACTTTATCTTGTGAAAGTTGGAGATTCAATAAGAGGTACTTGGCTATAGTCCATTAGCCATCCTTATCTTTTTTAATAATACATAACAAGTTCTTGTAAAACACCTTTGCCAAAGGGAGAGATTGAGTCTCGACAGGTCCATATTCAGGGTAAGTGTCTATAACTTTACTCCTCTATTTTAGTGGATATAACTAGCTTATGTAATGGGTTTTAAATGCATTTATATCTCCATAAATTAGGTTTATATATATATATATATATATATATATATATATATATATATATAGACACACACACACACACACATAGCTTAATTAGAATTATTCTATGCATGTTTACTTTCATGTTTATCACCCCCATTTTGTTCCACAAGCTTTAGTGAGCACTAGATTAGATTTTACTTTAATTTGTATATACTTAGTGAATATGAAAACATAGGACATATCGAGAGTTATCTCATGGTTTTGATTCACTATAGGCTTTGAAACCCTCTCTAGTGATGTTACTATGATAAGAGACCCCTTAGTTAGGTCTAGTAAATCCATATTAGTCATGACCCCAAAAGTCTAAATGTATCAATAAGTTGAAGTGTAAGTGTAATTTATCTTCTCTAAGATAGGATTGATTTATAGGTCATATGAATTTTCCCTTATATACATTATAGTGAATCTGACATGAATTAAAACCTTTTAGGTTTTATTTCAAGCATTCATTTTACTATCATATCATATATTTCTACTTTTGAAATAATATATTAAACCTATCAATACAGTCTAACATTCTATGTGTAGGTTTAACACAGATTCACTCTAAAATGACACTATTATTTATATGTAGGTCTTCTCCAAATACAAGTGATTAGATTTATTATCTTGACATAATATTCTTATTTAGTTAAAAAATTGCATACATAGTTGAGCTAGTTGAATATGTTCATAGTTCTCCTTTTTAGCATACAAGTTTGTAGAGATAGTCAAGCTAGTCGAATCTATTCATAAAATATTTTGTAGAACATGTTTTATAGACTTTGTTGTCTCTATTGAAATAATATTAAAATCAATACTTGATAATAATAATATAAAAATTTCAAACTAAGAATCTTCAAAATCACCAACGTACATTCTTACCTTCTCTATCATTTATATTCTTCATTTATAGTATTATTTTTCATAGTTTGTAGTTTATAAAACTATAGTAATATAATGTACTAAGTTGGCCAGATCAACATAGTTCTATAATCTATCTTATATTTATAAGACACATTCAAACTATTTGATTATGTTCTTCTATATGCTTCTTCCATAGAATAGTAAAGACATTGTCGACTTTATTCTATATTTTTTACATATAGTGTTTCTTAAACTAACTCTGTACTCTTCACAATCAAAAGAATTAACCTATTTTACTAGTAATTAAATCACGTGCCATTTAATTTTATTTCATGATTATAGTAAAAAACATACACTAATTAGATGGTTTTTCAATTTACCAATTTTAGTAACTCTATTTTTCTATTTTGCACACACTTCCAAATCATTTTACCCTAAAAATCATTAAATTTTTTATTCCCAATGTTTACCTAATTATATTTCATCACCAACAAGGAAGCTGAATTGGTTTTATATCTATGTATAAACATGTGGTTTATTATATATATTTTCAAATCACTCGACACCTTTATCACTATAGGATTGTGAAGTGAGGGGGTAGGACCCAATACCAAGATAGTACCATTACCAATATAAATCCCTCTCAACTTAAACTACTTTAAATTATCCATAGATTAATTTATAGTTTCTTATTATAGTGAATTACCCATCACATTAATTTCAAACTTTATTATAACTTAACAACATTTAAGAATGATCTATTAGTTAGCATTTACATTCAAGTTTTTTTTAATTGTTATTTGATCATTGTTTTTTACATTACAAAAATTGTACTATCGAAAATTATTTCAAGGCTTGTGTTGTGTGCTCCAATTAGATAACCAAATTAATCTAATTTCTTACATGCTTTATTTTATTTACTTAGCTATTATCTTGAAAAAAATTCCCCATTTTTAGAACAACATCATCTCTATCAACACAGTCTCTTAAAAACTATTTTTATCATTTATCTTTAGTACACAATCAACCCATATGACCACGTATATTTTAATCTTGTTTAAATTATCCCTTTGGAGTACACAATCGACCTATCTGACTATGTGTATTTTTACCTTGTTCAATTTCTCCATTTGTAGTACAAAGTCAACCCATATGACTATGTATATTTATAACATTTTTTTAATTTTACCATCTATAGAACATAGTTGAGTAGTTTGATTATATATTTTGCATCATACAATGTGGACCTTTTGCATAAAATTTATTGACCCACTGGAAACTATACCTATTCATTAATACCTTTATTTATTTGGCTGACTACGATATAGGTCATTCCCATGAAATATGTCTTGGGCTTATAAAAAATTTCATTTATTTTATGCTCAGATATTCATTTAATCATGATTCCATCATCAAAATATATCATCATGATTATGTTAATGCTTCTCAAAAGAAATAATCTTTCAAATATTCTTCCTCTACTAATCCCAAAATTTTATCTACATCTAAGCCTCAATAATAAAACAAGGATATTTGTGTGATTGATGCTGATTATGATCAATACCATACCAATTCCCAATGCATGAATGTAGCTAAGGTCAATTATCAATGTAAACCCTACCATAAATATCCTATTGCAAAACCAAAGAAATTGTATTTAGAAAAACAACTTCTCAAATATACTACTACCACTAACCACCTTAGAAAACTAATGAGAACCCACTTCCTCAATCAAAACCTCCAACTACTTCTCTTCCTATTAAAAATACTTTACCTTCCAATTCTTGTGCTAGTTCTTCCTCTTTAAAAAATCATTAGAATTTCCTACAAGAACATAATTGTATGCCTTAAAAAATACCTCTCATGGAGTTGTTTCACACTTTTCCCTGTCATCATAAATTCCTAATGCAAAAAATCTAAGAAATCAAAGAATCATCTTCCTTAGAAGAGGAAAAACATTCTCATGAGCCTCGACGAACAAAAATTCATATTATTAAAATTTTTTGTCCTTCAAAACCTTCCATAAATTTCCTTGAAGAAGACATGATCAATTATGAAATTATATTTCAAGCTTATAATCCACCTCTTTTTATTAAAATAGCCATTAATACTAGCCTTATTCATAAAGTGTAGGTAGATGAAGGGTTGGGAATTAATATGACATCTCTTTAGCTCATTCAACAACTTGGGTATAATAAGGATCATCTCAAGCAAACTCATTTAAACTGTCATTGATTCAAAAATACCAATCAAAATTTGCTTGGTTATATTTGGATCCCTTTTACTATTGGATCCAAAACTATATGTACCAAGCTTATGGTTCTCAACTTACCATCATCATATAATATACTCTTAGGAATCCCATGGACTCATTACATGAGGGTTATTAACTCTTTCGATATCCAATGTATCAAGTTTATTCATAATAGAAAATGTTATAAATATGAAGTTGATCTTAAACCATGAAGTATTTAGCTTCCCAATCTTAAATATTAATATCAAATTCTCACTATTCCAAGAATTAATAATGTATCTTTACCTAAATTTATCAATATGAATCCAGACTTATAGGTCACTCTTGATTATTCTAATGATGATGAGACAAAGGATTTGAAAAAAACATGTAATACTACCAAGATACCTCCTTACATTTTGGATTGGCATCCTCCTTCCTTGTTACTTCAGGATCATACCATAACTCTTATTGATGATATCACTGACTTACCTCCTCCATGTAATACATATGAAGCATCTTATACAGAAGATTATTTCACTTGTAATGATTATAGAGTGTCTAAGTTATTTCAAGACCTTTTAACCATGTCACCTCATAAATTTATAGATATAGGTGTATCACCTTCTAATGTTCCTTTACAGACACAAGTATGTACTATCACTCCCACCTATGATAACTAAATAATGTCCCAAACACACTCATGAGATTTGGATGTTTAACACTATCAGTAAACATTAGCTAAAATACATGATTTTAACTAAGATTTTCATATTATTTTCATGGATATTTAGTTATAAACTGAAGGTCATGTAATTACATTTAATTATCTACTTCTCAATACTCCTTAGGTTATTAAACAAATCTTACCTCTTGAAAATTAATAACTTCCAGAAATTTCTATACCTCCTATCACATTTCTCACTCTACCAACTCCCCTCCTACCAATGATTATAAAGATAAGCCTATTATTAATCCAATTAAATATAATCAACCTTCGTCCATAATCTATCTACTCTTGAGATCACCCTTGATGCCAAAGCCACATATGTATGATATATACATTTTGAATGCAAATTCCATGCTAGTAAAATCATTGATCTAAAAGTATATGTGGAATATTATGGATATTTACCTATGTTACCTAGTGATGAAGCTATACTTGAGTTGTTCCATGCCTGAGAATCTTAATTTCCTTAGAAACATCACAAACTTGGGAATTTAAAACATAAGGTCCCATGTTTTAACAAAATTTATAGTATTGATCCCAAAACCAATCCCATTTCCTCTCTTCCTAATTCATATTATCATTTTAAAGACAAAAAATGTTATGATTATCAAATAAATAACAAGAATAAAATATGGCACACCCTTATGTACTTGACCTATAATAGTTTCTATAGAACTCACATAGATCCATCATGATAATTTTAGTCTGTTATTTTATAAATATCATGATAATTTCACTTGGTCATATGAGGAAATGCCTAATATTGACCCTATTATCATTATACACAATGTAATCAATACCTCAATGCCAAACCCATTTGGGTAAAATAGAAAAAATTTCCCCCCAAAGTTTCCACCCTAAGACATAAATAAATTATCAAACTATTAGATGAAAATTTTATTAAACCTATGGAATATTCCATATATGTGTCAAATATTTTTCTTGTTCATAAAAAAGTTAGCATGGTTATTTGCATTTACATCAACTTCCACAATCTCAACCTCACTTGTCCCAAAGATAATTTTCCATTACCTTTAATAAATGACATAATATATTCCACTATTGGATATGAAATTTTACCCCTCATATATGGTAATTCAAGCTAAAATAAAATTCATATCACCCCCAAAGACCAACACATGATAATACTCACTATGGAATGGGGCATCTATTGTTATGTTAATATGCCCTTTGGCCTTAAAAACATCAAAACTACCTATTAACAAGCTATAAACCACATTTTTAATAATATTATGCATAATATTGTGGAAACATATATGGATTATCTCATTTTAAAAGTCACAAAACCCATCTCTCTAATCTATCCATCATCTTTGATTGACTAATCAGGTAAAAAGTTAGACTTTACCCCTATAACTATGTATTTATTATTACATCTGGTAAACTACTAGGGTTATTAATATATCTTCATGGTATTGATGTTAATATCACTAAAATCAATATTATAGTCAACATTATTATGCCTTGCTCCAATCTAGACATTCATACATACCCAGGAAAGCTTAGGTCAATCTAATAATTTGTCCCAAAAATTACTTATCGAATATACTCTATTAATTCCCTTATTAATAAATTTAATGATTTAGAATGGAATGATACTTATTATAAGGCATTTTAAAACATGAAATTATAATTTCTCCATCTACCTACCCTTTTTCCATCCAATGATCATCCTTTGATTTTATACACTTCTTTTACTCCCATATCAATTAGGTCAATGCTTGCCCAATAAGTTGATACTAGAAGAGAGTATGGTTTTTATTATATTAGTGAATGCCTCATCAATTATGAAAATTTTTATACCAAAATAAAATGTCGTTTCCTCATTATCTATTTTGTAACGAAAAATCTTTTTCACTACATGCTCTATCAAACAACCTATGTCATCATTCATTCTGACCCACTTCATCATTTTTTCTCCAAAGCATTTCTCCCTAGAGATATAACTGGCAAGTGGATGGTTCTCTTAATGTAATTTAACCTTTTAACCATAATGTAAAAAATGTCAAAGGGAAAGTCATTGTTGACCAACTTGCATTAACACCCATACACACTATAAATCACCTTCAAGATAGTCTCCTCAATGAGAACATTCTCTACATTAAAGGTCTCAATTATACTATCTCTCTTAAAGATTAATTTCATAACTTCACTAATAATTTAGAGGAAATTAATCAAGAATATAGTAATTCTATAATTATTATTTATAGTCATCTAAAATATCATTTTAGTGACATGAGTGTCACTTGAGACCACATTATCCTTAGCTTATCCCTAGACCTATATTATGGCCCCTTTTGATCACATTCCATCTTTTATATGGGTCCAACCTATTCCTATATATATCAAAAGCATCACTAAGACTTAACTTAGGCACCCAAGTCTCTTTTTCACCTGTTCTTACCACCTATACATTAGCATGACCCTTTGGAATATAGCACACTACATTATTGGCAAAAGGGAAATACTATTTTCCCTTATCTTTCTTCACTCCTAATGGATATCTTTCCATTTATCAAAGCACCTTAGGTCAGCCTAGACCTATTTTATGTGTCAATAAGCACCAAAATCCTATATATAAAACACTTTCATTCATTTATCCCTTAGATAGAAATTAGATGCAGATATTGAGAAACAAACTAAAAAATAGTTCTACAAATCAAGGTCATTGATCCTTATTCTTCCCTACTTCTAGATACACCCATATATAGTATCCTAGAGCTAAAATTCCTTAAATTTCTAGTCTCAAGTCACACTTAAAGCATTAAACCCATCACTCATACTAATATTCACTTGCACTTGAACCAACACTTAGTTTTGGAGAATTGCATTAGGCATGATCCCCGTTTGAGGTATTGGTACATAGGCAACTCTCAACACATTGGGTGCTAAGGTCATGTCCACCCTAACTTAGTAATGCCACTCTTTTTATACTTGTGATCCTCAAATACCCTAACAAACATGGAGGCTTAGGGTTTCACATTGAAATCAATTAAAATAGGTAATAGAAAATAATCCAATATTAGGTCACATAGGTAGAGGATTCTTACAACCATGTGAAGGCCCATTCATAAACTCATTTTATTTATTACACAGGGACATTAACATGATGGAGTGGACACTAGCATGGTGTGATATTGAACAAAGGACCATACTAATGTCCAAGAGGTTTCTTGACACTTATTTCTTATTAGTGACACCTTTCATTATTTTTTCACTAGTTTTTAACCCACCACTTGTTCATCTCAATCAGTTTCCCAGCTAAGAACACCTTTTTATGTTCATTGTTATTTATGGACTAATCAAATAAATAAATTATTGTATAAATCAATAGATATTGATATTCTTATATTTATTCCTTAATTTATTATTCCAACAATTTAACAACCTAGGTTTTTACATTCCATAACTCCCTTACAAACTTAAATAATTTGGTGAACCTAACTTACTTTGAATAGTGCCCAAAACCCTAAATACTCCCAGGGTTTGTATCCTTCCGTTTTATATAATGAAAAATTAATTTCAAAATCTTATATCTGATTAATTATTTTACTTTTTCCATCTTTCATAGATTTAATTTCTTAAATGGTTTAAACTATACAACTTTTTATTTTCCTACTTTCTAACCTACAATGGTAGAATTCAATAACCATTTTGATGGGATTGATAAGAGTCAATTGAAAAGATTTATTTCTAAGCATTCAATTTTGAAAGATGACCTTATTTTTATTTTTTAAGAAGAGATTAAAAATTACACTATGGATAAATCATCTAACCCCATAAATGCTAATATTATTAAATCTACTATTTAGGAAACTTATAATTTGTAATAACATACTACAACTAACTAACTCTCACTAGTGGTAACACTTCTTATGGATAGTACACATCCCTCCTCTTTATAGTTACAATCCCTTCAAAAAGAGATCCATTCTCTATAGGCCAAGGTGTTACATCTTAATTAGGGTGCTACTATACCATTTCAAGCCTTGAACTCTCATGTTCTCCTATATACACCATTGACATAAAATATAGTGGCAACTCCTTTGTCTATTCAAATTTATGACACCCAAGCTTACTTTGTATGATGTTAAGGGTGACCCAAAGCATCATCTACATTTTTTTCACAAAGCATGTTTGGATTACATGTATATTTATTGTCTCTTAACTTATTTGATCCCCCATAATTTAAAATACTATGTATTACAATGGTTATATGATATTTTTAATTAGTCCACCACAACATTTAATCCAATGGCAGATATGTTTTTGACACCTTTTTTTATTAACATCAGTGACAAGGTTTTCTATGCTCAAATTTCTAAACTAAAGCAAAAATGTAATGAGACAATAGCTAAATATGTCTTGTGATATAAAACTATAGTATCAAATATGACTAGCCTCATGGTAGATAGAGAACTCTAGGACATAATCAAGAGGATTTTATTACCAAGATTTCATGAAGCTATACTTTTCAAAAAGTTTCCATCATTCATAGATATATGCCATATAATGAAATAAAAATAAGTTAATATTCTCTCCATGGGAAATTTAAATTACAAAACTAGATCAGATTCAACTAATAATAGCTCCAATAAAACCCCATATAAGGTGAGGCCCATTATAAACAAGAATGAGAAAAAGACAATAGTCAATATAAACACATATCCATATTCTCACATGGTTTTAGCAAATCCTCCAAGGAGACCTCTCATTAAAATTACTGAATCACCAGCATGTGATCTCCATCAACTCTTGGAATAAAACATCATATCTCTCCCTCACATCAAATAAGTTGATACTTTAGACACTCAATTTCAACTATTTTCTTGCCTAAACCTAGCACTTGATTGATTTCTAGAAACTAATGTAATTTAAGTCTAGAATTCATAAGATTTACCAATTTAATTTATGTAAGGGATTTAAGTGCTTAAAACCATGGAAAGTCTTTCTTATTTTGGGTATTATTCTATATACACCAATAACCTAGTTCAATTTCAACCCTAATCAAATTGTGACCTAGTAATTTGACATTTTTGGCCTAATATATTAATGTAAACATTTAAAAATAATTAAAAAAATCCAAAAATCACTAAAAATGATAAATTAAAAATTAAATTTCAATTAACTTCCCTAAGTAAAAATTCCAAGTTGAATTAATGAATTTCATTTATCAAAAAAAGGAATTTTTAGCCAAATATGAAGTCAAAGTCAAGAGAGATAATAAAGTGATTTATTAATTCCTAATATTCAAAAAAGGTTATTCAAAACCTCATAAATATATAAATTGAGTTGTCATGGCTCATAAATATCTAAAAATGAGTTATTAAGACTTTACAGGTGTTTTGACCCAACCCAGGCTTAACTTGACTCAACCTAGGTTATTTTAGACTCAACCAAAGTTAGAATAAACATAACCTCCCTAGGATTAGAGTTAGTTATAAGATATATAAATACAAGTTCCCTTAATCTACCCAAACATGATTTTGTGTGTAGGGTTATTCTATAGGAATACCTTCAAGAAGCCACCAAATTAGTGTTATAATGCCAATTTGATACCATGATTCACACCAAGCCAAGCCAAGCCTAGAAAAGGAAAAAGAGGCCATTGGATAAGTGATACCAACATGGAGAAACATTATTAAAAGTCTCTAATGACATAGAATCATTAATAACATATATTATGCCAATAAGTAGACATTAATTTCAATAAGGGAGGCAAAATTCTTTTGTTTTTATATCTTTTTTGTGGTCTTGTCCATTATGTTATGTTCCCCCTAGTTCTTAGGCAAGAGTATTTTGTTTCATTGTATTTTTATACATGGATTTTTACTTGATTCACTAAAAATGAACTAATAAACATTTGTGTGCTCTTCGTACTCCTAAGATAAATAATGGAATGCCTAGTGGGACCATACATCCTATATGGCTAAGATGAATGATTTGGAACCTGTATATTTATTAAAAATGGAATTTAAATATTCAAATTTAGAGGTTTTTTCTTAAAATTCCCATAATTTTGTTATGATTGTAATTGGTGACTTTTCCCTATGTAACATAGACTTCACCTTTTCCCTTTCCTATTTTTAATATTTTGTTTTGTAGAAATAATGACATCAAAAAATAAAAAGGAAACATCAACCCCATTAAATGGTGACATCGATAGGGATATTTACAAGTGATTTTAGCAACTTGACCTATTTTTGAACTATATTCGATGACTTCACCTAGCCTAATTGGTGATTTTACCATTGTCTAATGGTGACTTTGCCAAAAACTAGTTTTTATTTTTCTATGATAGTAAAATAGTGACTTCACTAGAAATGATAGCTTCACTCTATTATATAAATGGTGAATTAACTAAGTGTTTTTCAAAAACTAAGAGCTAAAAATGAAATGTTATTTATTTATTTTATTTTGGGACTAAAGACAAGATAACCCCCTAATGTTTTAGAAAGAACCAAGGTGAAGAAAGAGAGGCATAAATGTTTCTAAGTCTCATACACACTTTCATTTTGGTGTTTAAAATTAGCCTAACCAAACTTTTCTTTTTCACATTTCAGTTTTTATACTAAAAAATAAGGCTAAGGGCTCAAAACTTCATTCACATTTGATTTTGTATCTTTAAAATTAATAACCATTTTAGTTTATAGATCTTAACTGACTTTTTATTTTTTTTTGTTCTTTATATTAGTTAGTTTCAAAAAATTTAGATTAAATTATTTGTTTATGGCACTCCCCCATCCCCTATAAGGAACTCAGGTGACCAAAAGTGATTTGTTTAGTGTCTTGTTTGTTTAGCCTAGAGTCAAAAGAGTGTAGATTATTCTTTACATAAGCTTTGAGTGACTTGGGTGACCTATAAATTACCTCTAATGTCTTTCCAATTTTCATTTGTTTATTTTTATACATTAACTTAGGGGCGAGAATTCATCACTTCCTCATAAGTTCTCTAGGGGTGCGTTGACTTGGGGTTTCATCTCCCAAAATCATACCAACCCCACTCTATGGTGGGGTATATCAAATTTTCATGTGATATATGGATTTATTGAGGTTGAGTAGTTAGCCTTCCAATCCTAATGAAAACTTGAAATATTTCACACAAACATCAAACTTCACTAAGTAGTTCATAATTGAAGTCACTATATAAAGGACTATACCTTTATTTAATCAGTTAGTGAGTTTTAATCTAATTTACATCTTACACCCTTGTGTTATCCATAATTGAGACCATTTATATCATTTCAAAACTTATATATTTTAGATAAACCCCACTTTTCCATATAATATATTACCAAATGCTAAGTTTTTTACACTCTAAGTTTTTACCATGTACCAATACTTGAGAGAAAATTGGGGGATTAAAAACTCTACCTACATGTGCTATTTAATTTTTGGATTAACACTTAATTCCTTTTGATCATTGGTATATCAATGGAAAATTCAGTAGAAGATATGCACATCTTATCATTTTTAGGGATAGGACAAGTCATTAGTGTTATTACTATTTTCTTTTATTTACATGAGTGATTGGGTGTAAAATTGATTATTTATTTTTAAAGTCAAAATGATTTTAAAAATTCACATGTTTTCACACCAATTTGAGATAAAAGGTGTTATTATACCCATTTTATTTCATTTATTTTACTTAGATTTCTATTCCAAAACCATTTGTGTGTCACTTGTTTAACGGGGCATTGTTATGCCACCCATTTTGTTTCAAACATTTGACTTGGACTTTTATCCAAAACCATTGTCATTATATTTGTTTGAAGGAGAATTTTTATGATGCATAAATTATTCCAAATCACTTTTCTCATTTTAAACCAATTTCCAAAATCATTCATACCTTTTGTTTTAAATGCATGATTATGCTTCCCATTTTGGTCTAGCCTATTCGCCTTAGAAAATCTATCTTTTGTATTAAATTTGAAATTAAATCATTATAAGTACAAATCCTAAACTAATCAAGTTTATGAATAAGACTCATATAATTTGGGATTATTTATTCTACCTTTTGTGTTACTTGGATCAGTTTCTTATTTGGTCTAAAGACCCCTTGCCTAGACTTAGTAGTTGTTTATTTTTTGTGTTTCTTGCTTTAGAATCCTTTGTGCCAAGAGTTATTTTCAAGAGACTTTTTTAGATATTGTTGTGTTTAGCTCTAAAAATTTCATAGCTTCATTGTTAAAGTGTATTTTATGAGCCAAATACCAAGTCTTTTGTGATCCAATCACTGAGTGTCTTCCAAGCCAATTGCCTTAGAATTAAATTATTTTATGAGCCATTTATCAATTTTCTCTAAGTCAATTGCCTTAGATTTAAATTAATTGTGAGTGTTTATTTTAGATCAAACTTTGTTTCTAAGTATATAAATATTTCCCATGCTAACAATTATAACTACCTTTGGGTAAGTCATTATTATCCTTTTGACATAGCTCACCATTGTTCTACCATGTCTAAATACCTTTGCCATTGATTATAACCACCTTTGGGAAAATCAATACCTTTTTTTGACTAGTTTCATGTTTTTATTATACCTTTTCCATATATCCAAAGTTTTTTTAATTTATTCCTCAGTTGTTTAACAATTTAGACATTTTTTTTTCAAGAGACCTAGTCATAGATCCAAACATGCCTCATTATACACATATAATGACTATGTATAATCTAGACTATGAAAACTTTGTTACTAGTAACCCATTTATTCAAAAGCCATATGGTGATGATATAACATATGAGATGGATTATTATCCATATTATAATATTATATATGAATAATAAAGGCATGAACCACTATAATAATACTTGGTGAGTACATTATCCTATCTAGGATAAGATAAACAACAAATGGCATAGTACCTTGCTCAAGTGATTCCCATTATTTAAAAATTAAAAAAATAAGAGCCCTAATACATAACAATACCCATGTAAATAAATTTACATTATGTAATTGTATGATCACCATTTGTTAGAGATTAAATATGAAGTTCTAGTCAAGGTAGTAGAAGTAGAAGCCAAGTTCCCACTAGATTTCCCACATGAAAGTATGACTAGTTTGATTTAAAACCCTAGTAATGCACCTAAAAACTAATAGTTTTAACAAGTGTAAAATATTTACAATCAAGATTTAGTGAAAATATCTCAACATATCCAAATGATGCTTGTAAAATGATAAGGTCCTATGGATGATCAATTAGAATAGGTACAACAAGTTTATGAAAATTACCTTACCATAACTCATAATTTCAATACCATGGCTATGTCAAAAATGCCACTTATAGATCTATCTCCTTCAATATGGACAAAAATAGATTCATCTAGGTATACAATCAAAACATTCACCCTTTTAGCCAAACTAAACTAGTTAGAGACATCTATAATTTCCTAATAACAATAGAATAGACTACTACTAAAAAAAGACCCCACTCAAAACATAGTGGATAGTACACAAGTGCATTCTAATTTGAACCAAAGTGGCTCTAATATACCACCAAGAAACACATATTATATTTTTCCAACTAATACTTTGAGTGGCTTATAATAATAAGGGATAGGTAAGCCTAGTTCTAAAACATAATAAGTAACCTCCACTCCTCAACCAACTACTTCCTCAAGTGCATAATAGGGGGTAACTAGCTAATAATAGCAAACCAAAATACCACCTCAACAAGTGTAGAACACTACACCACCTCAACAGGTGGTAACAAATTTTTTACCATAACAAGCATATACTAATAGACCTCAATAATCACAATTTTTTCCTAATTCACAATGTGTTTCTATTAGTTAAAAAGTGCCAATTGGTCAATAATAATAAATAAAAAAACCCATAACAAGTTCTTAACCAAAAACAGGTGTTCAACCACCAACAAGGTTTTAATGTATAGTAGGTACTAGGTGCTAGGAAATAGTTTCCTTTCACTGAATAGGTATCACACATATAATAAGGATCTAATTTATAACACCTTCAATAACATGGTTTTATTCAGCAACATGTTCCCTTTATACAACAAGGTTCAATGAGTAGACAACAAGTTCCTGACCAAATTCAATAATACCAACATATCTCACCTAGCCAAATGCCATTACCACAATTGTAATTCACTAGCCAAGGCTATGTAGCCAAACCTAACCAAAATGTTTACCAACAATAATGTATTCAATATCAATAGTAAAATCTCAATGCATGAATGTCTATACCTAGTCATTTAACCAATCCAATAAACATTTTTTAGTATGTCATTCATTCATACCCTAGTCAAAGTAATCCATATTTGACCATATAATACAACATCATCCAACTTCCTTGCTTAAGAGTTTTAGAAAATTAAGGAATCAATTCAATCCATTCAAACCAAAAAAACAAACAAACAAGATTAATCTAGATAAAATATACTTGTATCCATTCAGCATGGATTATCTTAAAATACCATTTTTGTCAAGTTATGGGCCACCCAAATTTTACAAATGAAAGGGCAAAGGTAATCCCAAAGAACATCTAAAATAAATTTTTTTTCCAACTAGTGGCATACATTGACATATATTTTCTTCTTCTCTTTAAACTAAGTTTGGTTATACGAGCTTTATAATGGATTTTTAAATTACAAATAATTATACACTTGACATCGATGATCTTTCTAAGAAGTTTATAAAAAAAATTTTATATAATCTTGAACAGAAGATTATAGTTTTGGACTTGGGCCAAGAAAAATATAAAAATAGTGAAAGGTTCATTACTTACAATGGTGGAGATCACTTTCAAGTTGATTTACTCATCATTTTCTAGATAAACAATTATCTAAAATATTTAATAGGATCTTACATAATAATATATCTTACAATATCGAGAGAAAATGTGATCAAACATTTAAAGAGGTTATTAAGAAAGGGATATAGATTAAATTAGGCCCTTGTTATTAAAGGATATTTAAGCTATCTTCTTCCAACCGAATCCATATTTAACGTAAAGTATAGTATAACTAAAACTAAATCCATAACCAAAATCATAACCCTATTCAAATATCACCTCTAATACTACCCCAAGTTAACAATAATGAAATACCAAAGTCTTACAACCATAATAAGAATGTTGTTGGTAATGGGGTCATTAAATTGTACCATGTAAAAATGGTGCAAACATATTATGCCCATTTACCTCTACCCATTCAACAAACACCACCTACATTCATTCATTCAAGGCCTCTACAAAACCATCAGCCATAAAATCAAGCTCAATTATAGGTCCCTCCTTGAAGAATAAGACTACCCATTTCTAGACAATTCAGTTACCTTAGGGAGACTATTGAGTTTATATTATGAAAATTAGTTGATAAATATGATTAGTTGGCTGGTGCCAAATCCATTCCCTAAAGGAATTCGTTTCCATGACTAGTAAAAAGAACATGAATTTTGTGAGTTCCATTATGTCAAAGGACATTCCATACATTGGTGTATCTAGCTAAAACATTTGATTGAGAATATGTTAGAAAATAGAGAGATATAAAGAGATACCCATTCCCCTATGACTAATCTAACTTGGGCATCTATCATAATTAATTTACTCAACATAACACTAATAAAAACTAGCAACAGTAATAAACAAACAACAGTAGTGGAAGAGAAATCCATCAAAAACTTAACAACGATAATGTTAGCCATAACAACAATAATAAAATGATTAAAATAGGGGGAAAACTGACCAAACCAACCAAGGAAGACATCATGCTATTGCATATACCTATAGCAATGTTGTAGGACACATTTTAGGTGGTCATGTTTCCACCATTACTATTAACCCTTGGCCAAACACTAATAGACTAATACCCTTACCCAAAAACACCTATTAGCCAAACAATGCCCACCAACCTCCTTATGATGGTAATATTTATTTGGACCATATTAGTAGCCAAGATCAACACTACCTAATACTTACCATTTTAGGCCCTATTACCTCTCTATCCAATTAAAAAATCCCTATACTAGATCGAGATTATGCAATCACAACTGGATGAGCTAAAATTACCATCAAAGGACCATAGACAAATACCATGAATGAGCCTATTTAAACCTCCATGTTTATAAAAAATGCCAAATGCCAAAATTGAAGCAAAACCTATGACATTATGGAACATTTAAAGAAGACACCTATATAAATATCCATAATGGATTTATTACATACATATAACATCCAAAAAGACATATAGAATGAATACTTGATCCAATCCCTCATACCTGGTGACATCATACTAGATAAATTTCAATCCATGGTAGGAGAATTAGCCTCAAACCAATGACTTAATTTTGACCAAAACAACATGTCATCCTTGGGCCCATTACATAATAACCTATTATATATCAAGGTTAGTTTAACAAACCATAAGGCTAAATGTGTCCTTGTAGATAATGGTTTGGGCCTAAACACCATGTCTTTGAAGTTGGTAAATCATCTCAAAGACACAATGATTGACCTACATCTAGATACTATTATCATCAAG
Source organism: Torreya grandis (assembly GCA_037957365.1). Classification (NCBI taxonomy): domain Eukaryota; kingdom Viridiplantae; phylum Streptophyta; class Pinopsida; order Cupressales; family Taxaceae; genus Torreya; species Torreya grandis. The sequence goes on from JARHVA010000553.1 coordinate 3,454,989, forward strand.
GCATATGAAAATAAGGAGCAAGAATTAAAAGGTATTATCAACTTGCTAGTGGTCATTGGGACTTCAACCCATGAAACTCTATGCCATGTTTTGGACCTAAAATTATTATTCGATTTCCTATTGGGTTAACTCTAGAACCATGAAATTAGGGACATACCTTCCATGCTACATTAGTGTATAAAATTTCCCCATTCAAGGGTGGAAGTGATTATACCAAATTATATTCATCCTTATCAATATTTTAAACATCTCAAGGCCAAGTAAAAGAGCTATAAATATGATAAAGGAAGAACCATTAAATCTAAAGCCATTAAATCAAGACCAAAATATAATTATATTGACCCTAGGAGCCTAACTTCTACCTTATTTGCACCTCCACCAGACATTGCCAACCATTTTTATATATCTAATAATTGTATAAGAGAATAAAATACCCACGATTCCTTACACATTGCCAAGTTACCATAAAATCTAAAATCTTATGGGAGATCCAAGGCCAAGATTGCTTGCACAGAGTAGAAAACCAAGGCAAAATCTTATCTCAATAAACATACTATTTTCAAACTAGCCTCTAGCCTAGAATATGACCCCTTAGTTAAATATGATTCATGGATTTATACTAATTATTTTGTTGGATCTTACCAAAGTACAAAGTATCATATTCCTAATTGGATTATGGATAACCTAACATATAAAGGTAGAGGCTTGGGGATACATTAGTAAGGAATGATTGAGCTAGTCTCAATCACCAAGTACAAGGGATCCCATGGTATTAGATTTAAACCACCTAGGGGTGGCCCCACATACCTTATTTAGATTCCAAGACCATTGAATAGAAAAGACAATGTTAGAAATAATGCAAGGTCTAACTATAACATCTATGTTGACCTTACCAACATGAATTTGCTTAACCCTTATGTTGTTTGTATTATTAACCTTGTTTATCAACCTTCACCTCTTACCCTTTATCACACATAATTGATAGAATATGAAAAACAAGAGTTGATAATGCCATTATATGAGTTTGAAAATGATGAGGCCATATGTGAATTTCAAGGTTTGAGGGATCATATTACTCTTGGAGATCACAAGTAAGGATTTTCTATTAGATTGGATCTTACTACCTATTTTAGAGAGTAGATAAATTCCTTGGAAAAAATAAATAAAATCAAACATTGAGTCTAAAAGTGAAAACCTCTTTGGGGTGATTTTAGACCAAGGTAAAATTAAATAAAAAGTTAAGTCTTTTTGTGAAAACCCATTTAGGTGCCATTAGATGGGGATGTTTACCCCTCTTCTCTTGAAACACAGGAGACAAATAATCTAAATCTTATTTATGGATATAAAATCATTATTAAAAAGTGGAAAGATTATTTGTAGATTATTAAAGAGTGCCCTAATGTATTTTTCACATAGCCTCTACCAATATTAGGATATTGTTATTCATCCTACTTGGGAGAATTAGATGAATCATTCTATCTAGAGGACTTTGTCATTATCAACTAGTTTACTTCCTTATCAAATATTTTAGAAGATGGTTCTACACTTCTTATGGAGGAAAATTGTAAGGATAACACTAAAACTCTAGAGGACCCAAAGTGGATAAAACTAGGCATGTCCCTCATTGAGGAGGAATGTGAAGTTTTTACATCCTTTCTAAGGGAGTTTGTTGACATATTTGCATGGGCCTATTCTAATGTGCTAGGTTTGGACCTTGCCTTAGTTGTACACCACCTTGTTTTACATTATAATGCTAAACCATTTAAGCAAAATCTATGAAAAATTAATTCTCATATTTATGTGCTAGTCAAGAAAGAATTGAAGAAACTCTTAGACATGAGATGTATTCAGCTGATTGACTATTTAGAATGGATTTCTAACATTGTACTAGTAATTACTAAAACCAAAAGGTATCAAAATATGTACTAATTTATAGGATATTATCAAAGGCTTCCTGAAAGATGTCTTTCCTCTACCAGACATTTATATGATTATTGACTAGATGGATGGATATGAAATGCTTTCCCTTATGGATTTCTTTTCAAGATATAAACAAATTAGAATTGCATTAAAATACCAACACAAGATAGCATTCACTACTTTGTGGGGAATGATTTATTATCAAGTTATTCCATTTGGACTTAATAATGTAGGATCCACTTACCAATGAGATATGATAATGATTTTCTAAGATATGATTCATGACATTATTGTGGAATATGTTGATGACATCCTAGGTAAACCAAAGACCCATGTTTACCATCTAGCCATACTTCAAAGAATCTTTGAGAGACTTAAAGAGTAAAATGTTAGTTTGAACCATAAAAAGTGCATGTGTTTAGTGTAACTTATAGAATTTTTTTAGGATTCATTATCTCTCATAGGGGCATTGAGTTTGATCCAACCAAAGTTTGATCCATTATTTAAATTCCACCACTATCTACCTTGAAACAACTCCATAGTTTGTAAGGCAAGATCTAGTCAATCTAATGCTTCATATCATAGTTGGCTGACAAATGTTATCTATTTTACACACTTGTTGAATAAGGGAATTAATTTATCCTATAATGAAGAGTGTCATAAATAAGTTTAACATCTTAAGGAATATCTATCAAATCTACTTGTGTTATTGACACATATGCCAAACAAGCCATTATCAATTTATCTGTCAATGATTTATAATGCCCTGGGATCACTTTTATCAAAAAATTATGAATAGGAAAAAGAGTATGTTTATTACCTAAGCCAAACTTTTATCACATACGATCATAATTATACATTGATCAAAAAATCCTATTTATCAATGGTGTTCACAACACAAAAGTTTCATCAATACATGTTGAACAATGAGACCATTATTATTACCAAATAGATATGATCAAGTATCTACTTTCTAAAATAGATTTATAGGGCCACATGGAAAAGTGGATCATGATTTTAAGTGAGTTTGATATCAAATATGCCAATCAAAATGACATTAAGGGATAAGTACTTGTAGATTATCTTGAAAAATATCCTCTTCATAATACCCAACCTTTTACATTTGGATTTCTATATGAATCCATTATGACCATAATATAATCAAAAGTACCTCTTGAGGTATAATAATGGAAAATGTATTTTAATAGTTCATTTATATCTCATACTTTAGGTGTCATAATATTGTTGATCAAATTGTAATGTGATCTTATTCAAAATTTGTTTCACATTGGTTTTACCTATACTAATATCATGGTCAAATATGAAGCAATCATTATAAGGTTTCATGAAGTAGTACAATGGAAAATCCAATATTTACTAGTTTATAGCGATTCAAAACATATCATCAATTAGGTAAAAGACCAGTACGAGATGAGGGACAAGAAGTTGGTACTCTATAAAGACATGGTCAATACTCTTAAAAAAAATTTGCCAATATTAAGTTTGAATAGATACCTCAATCCAATAAAAAATTATTTGATGCCATGTCTACCATTGCTTCCACAATTCAAATTACAAATAGAGACAAGGATTATCAATTTCTTATAGAACATCTCTTAGCACCATCTCATGAATAATCATATATTGAGATGGTTTACGACATTGTTGGTCCCACATCTCCCTCTTATTTTGACATCTATGTATAACTCCAAGACCAAATTATTCCACTCAACCTTTTACATAGGAAATAAAAATCCTTCATCCATAAATCCTCTCATTATACATTACTTATACCAACCTTATATCATATAATGGAACTCTACTTTGTTGTTTACCTTAAGAATAATCTAAACTAGAATTCAAGGAAGTTCACAAAGGATTGTGTAGAGCCCACACTAGTGGGGCTATCCTAGCCAAGAAACTACTACATACTAGTTATTATTGGATGAATATGGAAGTAGATGAAACTACTTATGTGAAAAGGTGTGTAAAGTATAAGAAGCATGCTAATCATATGCATGCTCTATCCAAGATGCTCAAAACACTAACAACACCATGTCCATTGTCAATGTGGGGTCTCAACCTCATAATCAAGATAAATACTACATTATCAAATGGTCACAAAAATGTCCTTACTACTACCAAATATTTCACTAAGTGTTGGAATCCATTCCCCTTACTTACATCATGGGTAAGTGGATATCCAAAGTATTATTTAAACATCTCATTTTTTTATGGTATACCATTTGACATTGTACTGATAATGGTGGATAGTTTTAAAATAAAGATGTGAAAGCACTTTATACCTAGTACTTTATCAAACACCATTTTTCCACTACCTATTACCCACAAGGCAATGTCCAAACTAAGGCTTATAACAAGACCATTGTCAATATTCTAAGGAAGATAGTTAATGATGCTAGTCATAACTAGAACTTACAACTATTTAATACCCTCTAGGCATACTATACCACATTTTTTACTCTAATAGGAGGTACCCCATATTCCCTTATTTATGACACTGAGGCTATTCTTATTATTTAGGTTGAGTTGCCTTCTCTCTGGATTTCACTATAGCACATCATTGATGATGAAGACTATAAAATATCCCATTTATAAGAGCTAGACCTATTTAATGGAAAACACATGGCCACCTTGAATAACCTTCAAGATTATCATAATAAATTACAAGTCTAATACAATCGATACATTAAGCATCAAGAATTCAATGTTGGTGACCTTGTATTAAAATAAAATCAAAAGAATGTTAATATCAAGACCAAGAAGAAAGGAAAGTTCTAAAATAATTGGTTAGGGTCTTATGTGTTAGTTACTAATTATGGTTCTAGTTAATATAGGCTCACCATGACATAAGGCTATGAAATTTACAAACTAATGAGCATATTTCACCTCAAACATTTTTACACTTGAGGGACTCAAATTATTGTCTATAAGGATCATTTAGATTATGCCACACTATACATTTTCTTTATACCATACCCTATACCCTTTACACCATACCATTACCCAATCTCCCACCAATTATTTTTACATAACCCCCACATATCATGTGTGGCCTTGGTTCCAATTCATTTATACTTTAGTCACATTCAGTGGTTGATGATAGATTTAATTCAAATATTTGTTTTAAAATCAAAATTTTGAATGATAGCATGTGAAAGTAATATGATAGTGGTCCTAATAATTACATATTTCATTTGTTGTTATGTTATATTTCATTACACATGTTACTAATTATAACCACCTATGGGAAAATTAGTATCACTGACCCTTCCCATTATTTCCTAATTATAACAACCTTTAGGAAAATTAGGAATAACCCCTTTACCATGAATTACCACATGACCTTGACATAACTATTACCATACCTTGACATTGACCTATACCTAAAATTGGTGGTACTTAGTTGGATGCCTTTTATGTAAGTTTAAACTACAATTACTGGAGGTCCTGTAGGACTATGTAGGAAACACTTGATTTACATTGAGGTCATATTAGTCCCCCTTTTGCCATGATCTCACCATTTTGTGACCATTTTTAAGTCATACTCTCACCATTTTATGAGCTATGTTGTGTTGTATCTCATAATTATCTAATGAGCTGAGATATAGAAAACATTTGAAAAATTTCCCAACATTCTTCATTGTAAAGGTATAACACAGTGGCTTGAGGTCCATTTGGACTATGTAGGTAGCACTCAGTGTTTTCTAAGGTTAACTTAGCCACCTCTTAGTTGAAGCTCTCAATATTTTATGAGAATTTTAAATTTGAACACTCTCATTATTTTGTGAGAAACATTAGCCAACACTCTTTCCATTTTTTGAGTTCATTCTCATTAGAAGCCATAGATGTTGTAAACACTATGAATTACCAATTCAGTTCATTAGTGGATACTTGTCTCTTTTATTTTAATACAAGTTTAGCCTAAAACATGATCTCATGCCTACACAATTTGTTTGTGTTGACATTTTCATGATTGTGAACTTTCCATTTTTTGAGACCATTCATATTCCTCTATAAGTCAATCTTGTTTTATTATCATTAGTTTTATTCTATCCCATATCCTAGGACAACTACATTTAGGTTAAATTTCATGTTGGATATTGTGTCCATGGAGATATTTAGGCATAGTCCACTTTCCTAGTGCATCTAGATTCAGCACAACTACCCCTTCTTATTTATTCTATTCCCCCCATTTTATTGTTTCATATCATTATATCTTATTACCTAGGGGTAATATTTGTTGTCTTATTTATGTTTTTACTCCATATATCCTATGGGCAATATTTGTTGTACCCTTTGTCATTATTTTCCTATAGCATAGGGGCAACCTTGTACCATTTGTTCTTGTGTTATTTTATTTGTGTCATTTTTACCTAGCTTAAGGTTCACCCTGCCACCAAGAGTAACACCTCTATTACACATCCACTGATAATTTGTATTATGTTTGTACTAACATTGTGACTAACCATTGTTTGTATATTATTGTTTGTTTAGTTTTGTTTGTTTGTTTGTATAGCTTGTTTATGTTTAGTTTGTTCATTTTTTATTTTTTTTTAATTTTGTTTTATTTATTTTGTTTAGTTTTATATTTTATTTTTGTTTGTTTTCCCTTATTTTTTTTATTTGTATAGTTTTTTTTATAATTTTATTGTCTTGTTTATTTGTTTATGTTTTATTTTTTTATTTGTTTTTTTACTATTTGTTTGTTGGTTTTGATTTTTTATTATTTTTTGCCTTTTTTCTCAATTTTTGTAGGGATGTTACATTTTATTTACACTTACATTTTGATTATCCATATCTTGTACTTAGGTAGTGAATGATTGTATTTAGTCCTACATTTGGTTTTTGTTTTATTTACACATGGGATTTGATTGTTCATATCTTATTCCTAGGTTGTTTATATTTACATTTAAACTAAGTTTTCCATGCTTAGGGTATATATTGCCATTATGGTTTATCATAACTATGATGCATAATATAATAAGCTACAACAAAAATTAGGCACTAGAGACTATCAAATCAATGTAATAGAAGTACTTCTTCTAGATCAAAAACAACAAATTACCCAATAACATGCCTAAATTCATGAGTAATAACAAATAAATATGATTTATAATGTGTTAATATAGATGTGCATGTCTAAATAATCATACATATAAGTCATACAACATAAGTAGATAATAGAATAGAGCAGTATATCATATACATGATAAATTAATAAATGAAAGAGAATACATTAGCATAAATATAAAAAATGATAAACATACATAATGCTAAACAATGCTAAGCATGAGATCAACATAAAAACACACACACACACACACACACACACACACATCTAAAGAGTAATATGTACATATAAAACTATATTCAGTGGACCCAAAAATGAATGTAAATGTATCTCAAATGCAATATACATTGAATAAATGTATGTATCACAATGGTGTCTCAAAATACAATAAGTATAGTATAGAAATATGTCAAAATTCTAATAGAGCTATGTTAATTCTCAACTCTAGCTCTATGTATCCATGGGACCTATCACTGGAGGTGGACCTAGTGGTCCTAGTGGTGGTGTTCATGGATGATGAAATGAATAAATTCAAGCACCTATAACATGGGTCTTATTCCATGACCAATCTGATCTACTACCTACTCTTTGAGCATCCTAGACCTTAAATGTAACAATCTATAGGACCCTAGGAATAATAGTATCATACTCTATGGTAGTATGAGGCTTCATCCTTAGATTAAAGGATATTAATAATCATCTAGGAAGATCCTACCTATGTACTAGGTCTTTGAGCCTCATCACACTCTCTCTAGATCCTATGAACATTTGTTAGTGCCTGGTACCTATAAATGATGGCTAGTTCCCTCTCTATAGTAATATGGGCATGTACCTATATCATCCTAGCCACCTTATCCTTTTTCTAGGTAATATATGATTAAAGTTTTAAAGAATAAGTGATTAATTATGAAATAACATGCAACACACAATTCATTGCTCAAAATCATAGTAGTAGAGACATATGAAATAAAATTTAGATCTAAGTAAATACACACATAACACCAATATAATGTGGTTCATCCAATATGGGATACATCCACCAAGAAGCTCTTTATAGTATTATAAATAAGAGTACAAGATAACTCTCAACAAGAAACATTTCATAGAGATAACTTTATTTGAACTGAATTCACACCAAAATTATCAATATGCTAAGTTACACCTCAAACCCAACAACACCAGTTAAAGAGAGAATACAAAGATGAAAAATGAGATGCAAAATGAAATACTTAATGTGTTTCCCCTTAACCCTATTTATAATTTCCAAAATACCTTGAAAAATATGCCATACCATGGAGATAACCATATCCCGACCAAATAAGGGAGGTTACAACCACCTGAGATAAACATAATCCCCTAATTCTCTCAACAACTTACCCACTTCTCCATTAAACATGCCATAAATTTGGAAATTAGTTAGTATACTAAAAAATACACCCCACCATTTATGAAAGTAAAAATTACATGTTAAAATTTCCCTAGTAATTCAACAATCTCCCACTTGGAGTTTGTTTCACCTTGAACAAAATTGAACACTCCTCCATCATGTCATCTACATACAAGCATAGGATAATATAATTACCATCCTCAAATATATTAACATGCTCAAATATATTAATATAGTAACATTATTCCAACATAAAACTATCAAACTTCTTATACCATTATCATGGACCTTGTTTTAGGTCATACAAGCTCTTATTTAGTCTACACACCAATTTATCCTTTCCTTCGACCTCATAACCCTATGGTTACTCCATATATAATTCCTCCTCCAAATCACCATGAAGGAATTTATTATTCACATATAATTATTCTACATCTAGATCCTCTACTTCAACTATACCAAACATAGTTCTAATAGAATTCATCTTGACAATAAGAGAAAAATATCTTCAAAATCAATACCTTTCTCTTGTGTAAACCCCTTGACCACCAATCAGGACTTATACCTTTTACTTCCTCCATCCTCTTCTTTGATTTTTTATACCCACTTGTTTGTAATGCTCTCTTAACCTTTGGTAGCTTCACCAAATCCTATGTCTAGTTCTCCATGAGAGAACTATGTTCCTCTTCCATGGCTTACTCCCACCTCTTCATAGCATTCACCTACATTAATTCTTTGAAACATTTTGGTTCTCCACTATCAGTATGTAAAAAATAACCCAAATATTGGGAAAATTGTTCAAGATATCTTCTTACCCTAGAAGACCTTCTTACTATAGGAGTTTAGGGTTCTTGTGTGGGAGGTTCCTAAACTATCTCTTTAGACACCTTACCATTTGTAATATCATCCAAAATTGTGTACTCTTTTTGTTCGTGTTCTTGCAATTGATCCTTATCCATGAATTTTTATTTAAATACATCCCTAAACTAGAATATTTTATTATCTCTAAGAATCCAAACCTAAAAACTAAAGTCATCCTCACCATAACCAATAAAGGTGCATCTCTCAGACTTATCCTCTAACTTGGTCCTATCATTTTTGGAAACATAAATAAATGCCTCACATCCAAAGATGCTAAGAAAATAATAATTAACTTTCTCACCAAACCAAGCTTCCTTAGGTATGCCTCCATCCAAAGACATTGAATGTCCTCTATTAATCAGATATACCATTGTGATAAATAATTCCACCCAAAACATTAGGGGAATCCCTACATGTAACATCATGCTCCTAGCATGCTCCTTGATTGTCCTATTCATTCTCTCTAACACTTCATTCTCCTGTGGCATCCCTAGAATCATCCTTTGCCTATGAATTCTATTCTATGAACAATAATCATCAAATTCTTTGCTACAATACTCACCTCCATTATTTGACCTAAGACATTTCAACTTGAGACATGTTTCATTATCAACCAAAGATTTCCATCTCTTAAATGTTTTAAACACATCAAATTTCTTCTTAATGCAATAAACCCAGACTTTCCTAGTTGCATTTTCAATAAATATAACATAATAATTTTAACCACCAATAGAAGATACATGATCTATCCCCCATACATTGAGTGAACCAACTCTAACTTATTATCCTTATTCATAGGTAAAACCCTCAGGAACTTAACTCGCTTATGCTTCCTATACACACAATCATCATAGAAGTCCAAATCAACCTATTTCAATTTGAGCAACTTGTCTTTCAATATCTCCATGCCCTTTTGACTCATATGACTGAGCCTATAGTGCCACAAAGTTTCATCTCTCTATATATAAACTAAATTACATTGATCAACACTAATAGTAAATTAAAAATTTCTAACTTTCTTACATCTCATAACCACAAGAGCACCCTTGGTAAATTTCCAACAGTCTACTATAAACATCATTGAATAGCGCTCAATGTCTAACTATCCTATTGATATTAAACTATGCCTTAAATATGGGACATGTCTAACATCCTTTAGTATCCATGTGTTCCCATTCTACATATTCACCTGAACACAACCTTTCCATACTATAATTCGTGGTTCATCATCACCAAGATAAACATGTCTAAAATCTCCTTAAACATAATCAATAAAATGATGCCTATGTGGGGTGACATGAAAAGAAGCCCCTGAATCTAATACCCAAGATTCAAAAGCATTGTCCAAGGAAAGAATTAAATAATCCTAACTAATAGTACCTATTGTCATATTTACCTCCTTGGTCTCCTCATGTTTGGTCTTCTTATCCCAAATTTCCCAACATTCCTTCTTTGTGTGTCCACTTTTCCCATAGTGGAAGCACACCATCTTGGTTTTATATTTAGATCCTACCCAACCCTTTTAATTTACATGATCTCCTTTGATTTTGTCCTTTTGTCTCCCTCTAGTCTCCATTGTAAAATCATTCCCTAAAGTTGATTCCCTAGTGTTCTTCCTTCACATTTTCTTTCTAAGAATCACACTTATAACATTTTCAAACTTTAAACATCCCTTAGCAAGGATGACATTACTCACAACCATAATTAGGATATCCTAAATATTAGACAAAGAGTACAAAATTAATAAATCCTTAACTTAATCTTCAAATTTAATACCAAAAAAAGTTAACATACTCATAAGTGTATTAAAATCATTCAAATGATTAGCTATAGAACCATTTTTAGACATTTTCATATTAAATAACCTTTTCATAAAAAATATTTTATTACAGGTAGAGGGTTTTTCATATAACTCCCCTAATTTATTCATTAGACCAAATGTGGTCATGTCCTTTGAAATATTGAAGGCAACGAAAGATGCAAGGCACAACCATATGGATCCTAGTTCTTTCTTATCAAAAAAATTCTAATCTACCTGATCCATACCTAAAGGTTGGCCTATTTTTCCCATCAAAGGGTAATGAATATCCTTTTGAAACAAATAATCCTCCATCTGCATCTTCCATAATATAAAATTCTATCCATTTAATTTTTCAACTCTATATCTACCATTATCTACCATAGATCCCACTCAAGCTAATATCTTTATTTGTGATTCACTATTTAGCAAAACCACTAAAGCTAGCTCTGATACCATTTGTTAAGAATAAGTGATTAATTATGTAATAATATGCAACATGGAATTCATTTCTAAAAATTATAGCAACAAAAACATATGAAAGAAAATTCATATCTAATCAAATACACACATAACACCAATATAACGTGGTTCACCCAATGTGGGATACATCCACCAAGAATGTCTCTATAATATTATAAATAAGAGTATAAGACAACTCTCAACAAGAAACCTCTGACATGGATAAATTTCTCCAACCTGAATTCACACCAAATTCTTGAGATGCTAAATTACACCTCAAACCTGATCACACCGACTAAAGAGAGAATAAAGAGGTCAAAAATGAGATGCAAAATGCAATACGTAATGTGTTTCCACTCACCCTTATTTATAATTTATAAAATCCCTTTAAAAATTCACCATACCATGGAGATAACCATATCCCCACCAAATAATGGAGGTTACAACCACTTGGGATAAACATAATCCTTTGATTCTCTCAACACCTTACCCACTTATCCATAAAATGTGCCACAAATATGGGAAGTGGTTAGCATACTCAAAAATACATCTCACCATTTGTGAAAGTAAAAATTACACGTTAAAATTGTTGTTACTATTTTGTCTTGTCAAGTCCAAATTACTACTCTTATTATTTGAAACTTTTGCCAAAATGGTCAATTTCCTTTTGTAGCTCATCAAACTGGTCAATTATGGTCTAAAAGTTCCAACTTGGGTCAAAAATGCCAGAATGGGATTAAAAATAATAATTTTTTTTTCAAAATTTATCAAATTATGATAAAATATCTTTATTCATGTTCAAAAAGGTGAATTTATCCTAAGTCCTAAGTTTCAAACATTAAAAAGGTGTTTTGATATGTTTTATAACCTAAAGGAGCCCCAAAATAGCCCACATGTGCCATTTTAAAATTTTAAAACATGAAAAAGGTAAAAATTTGTATTTTTTCATGTAATTCCATGAAATTATTTTCAAATTTTCTTTCCCAAGTAGTGGAAGGCCTTGGTTTCCTTTTAAAAGGCAAAAAAGACTCTTTTTCCTTCATTTTTAGAGCTATAGTATAGAATCCATATGCAATATGTACATCCAAGATTGGGAAAGTATTTTATAGGGCATTACCAATCAATAATTAGATGGTGTTTCATGGCCATATAGGTCCTAAACTAGTTTCTTTTTTATTTCTTGCTTGTTGGCATAGAGAGACATGCCTATAGGTTTTCTACTAGTACGATCTACTAGAGGAAGGTACAACTCTCAAATTTAGGGTGAATAAATTAGAATATAGGTATTCCTAATGTTTCAATTAGTTTCTTAGTTAGAATATATAGTCTCAATAACCATCTAGTTGAATTTAAGCCAAATTATGTTGCCTAGTAACTAGAAAGGCAGTTATTTTACTTCAATTTCTCTTCACCTCCACAGAGTTACAGAAAAATTCAAGTTGTTCTATAATATTGAGGACTTTATTTACCATTTAATGGTATAATTAAGGTATTAATAATCCAATTTAATGTCAAACAAAGGTCACAAAATTATCCAATCTAAATCTATAGCTTACAAGCTTGTAAGGAAGAGTTGTATTGTCCAAGAGGAAGAAGGTAGTATCAAATTATAAAAAAAAATTGTTTTTTAGGGTCTATATCATTTTTATCATGATTTAAAATCATATTTATTCAATTTTCATGGCCAAGAGACCCATCTCCATTCTCTCAAAGTGATCAAATGGGCTAGTTTAACATATTTTAAGGTTTCTTAGCTAATTTTAAGGTTTATTTTGAGAAACCCAAGTTTCAATATTGGCCTCTTTCCTTCCTCTAATGATCTCCAATTTCATGTTGTGATAGGATGGAGAGCTTAAGTTTTCATGTGTTTTTATCTTGCATGACTTTGTCACCCTCCTTCATCCTCCTTTCCCACCTTTACCTCAATCACCCCCATCACTATCATATCAACCTTTTCACTATGTTTTCACTCCATTTTCACCCTCCTATCATGATCCCCCCATATTTTCACCTTCCTTCATCCACTCACACTTCATATACAGCTCCATTTCATAAAAAAATTCAAGAGAGCCAAGGGATAGTGAAGCCACCCCAAGAAAAAGCAAAGGATATGGACTAGTCAAAGCATCAAAACAATGTATAGAGGACTTCTTTAGCATTGCCACACAGTCAAGAATATTCAAGAATGGAATGATGTTTCAAAGGTGGAGGAGAGTAGTCAAAGTGAAATAAAGGATAAACTAAATCATTTTCATGAAAACCCAATAATTTAGAGATCACCATAAGCATCAAGGGTAGATATATCACCAAATTAAGGTTATATACAGTTAGAAAAGTGACCTACAGTAGATGAAAAATAGTCATAGAGACACTATGAAGTTATAAAACCCAAGGGGTAATGAGATTTATTCTTAAGGATTATTCCATAACCTAATTTAACTTAATGGAGGAGAATAATTAAGTTCAAATCATATTTTTTTCATGAATTTCCTATCACTGTCACTATCTATACAAATGGCAATTATTACATGAGTTTAGCTAAGGAAGGATCTTGAATCTTGATTAAGAGGTCAATATTATACTGAGGCAAATGACATGTGAACATTAATTTATGGTTTGAGGTTTTGATCTTCTTTATTCTTCATTCTTGAATATAGATAGTTATGTTCCTACATTGAGGGCACTCACAGGCCTATGTTTGTCTAGGGAAGCCCATTTGTATGTAAATTGGCCTTTGAGAAGCTTCAAGTAGTAGGTTTTGATAAACAAAAGAAGAAAAAAATTATTAGTATGGAAAGATATTCCTATATTAGTGGATAATTATTGATGCATGAAAGAAGTGTTTAAAATCCCAAAGTAGCCTACAACATGTATAACTACCTACAGCCTTGCCCTTATTCTGTATAATCAAGCTTAAGAGCATCCATAACCTAAAGTAAAGTGTGAAGAAGGAATAGTTGGTTTTGGAATAATGGATGTTATCACATTATATATAAGAAGGTTTTATGGAGTGATACAAAATACTAATCATTGTCTTTTAGACATTATAGTTAATTAGTATCTTATACTAGGCCTGTATGGACATGTAACTTTAGCCAAGTGGGTTTTAGACATTTTGAGAACCTAAAATTCCTATGGATCATCCCAAGAAAAGTAGGGATCAAATAAATTTTGGGATTAAATATCATTTAATTTAATAAGTTACTTTTTATGATCATGAATATGGTAGGTATACACCTACAATCCCCTATCCTTACAGGGGCAAGTTATCCTAAAAGCCACAATTAAAAATGTTTTAATATTTGAATGGGCAGTAAGGTTTTGAAGACTCAATAGGGAATTAAAGATGATTACCTTTCATAGTAAATATAAATACCAGGCATATGAATACTTGATGAGGCTATAGGAGCAATTGATCACCTACATCCCTACATCCTAAAAGGAGACTACCTACAACCATAAGGCCATTTGTCTATCCAGGTTTGATAAGTAGTTAGTGACACAATGATGCCTAACTAGTTTTATGTTGAGTTTTAATTGTCAAGAGGGTAAAATGGTATTAAATATCTCAAGAAACTTAAACATGGTAAAGGTTCATATAAACCTACAATAACATAGTCATAAGTCATCCCTTTTGAAGGCTTTATGGTGACACAACCCATAGTGTTAACACCAAACACAATATGGGTCTATTCAATTTTGAAATAGATATTCATAATTATTAATTGATGAGAAAACTAAGTATATTTAAAACCTATACATTTATATGACTCCAAAATAATTTTAGGTTTTTAAAGGTTTACCTATAGTCAACTCAAGTGAAGGAGCAAGCTACAATCATTATAGTAAGAATGAATCAATTTGAAACCCTATGTCATGACAAAGAAGTAAAGGAGGGTTTTGAGATTATTGTTGGTTTTATGAAATATAAAAAACATAAGTGGAATTAAAAATATTTTTTAGTTTAATTATTTTTTTAAGGGATAAGGATTTATGAGAACATATAGTCAACAAAGATCATCTATAGCCAAGTACTTCAAATGCTAACATAGTGAACTAGGGTATATAGATTTATTAGGAAGGATAAAATCCTTATGGTTTTTTGAAAACCTCAAAAATTAAAATCATACCAAGAAATTTTTTTCTACCTATTACCAAGATCTATAGGGTCCAAGCATTGTTCATTTTTCATACAATTCAGGGTAGACTACAACTAGGTAAGGGTTTTATGACTTAGGAAACCTGTGAAGAAGGTTGAGAACCTAAAGCACTGGTTAATCATTTTGTTACGTAAGAAGGTTTACCTCATTAAAATTATTTGATGGATATAAAGTATATTTATTTGTATCTTACATTCATGAGACACCAGAGATGCATTCTACATGCGTGTATGTGTACTTACTTGTAATAGAAGGTGCTAGATTATCCATTCATCTCAAGAAGGATTGTAACCTAAACCTTAAGGCATTATCAAAGGGAAAGGATGTTGAGTTTTATGTTAAAATTAAGTAAATATATTCATTTTTGTTGAATGTTTTCATCCTTTCATACCCAAAGAGCCACCTATAGCCATGTTAAACTACAAGGTTATCCTCATAGTCTTGACAAAATGAGTTTCAACTCTCCCTCAAGACAAGATGGGCACATGAATACATCCTAAAGAAATAGGTGATCATGGAATTTTAAATAATTGTGAGAGGGTTAAATTTATTTTTGGTCATAGCACAAGGATGATGCTACATAGTACATGCTATTGTACAGAATATGCCTAGTTTAAGGTCTAAAAAGCTTGAAACTAATCAAATATGTGAAGAAGATGTGTGAAGTGATATATTTATGCCTAAATGGTCTTATAACACATTTTTAACATGTGATTACCACTATAAAATATCAAAATTTATCAATATCCACATAGGTAAGCAAAATGCAATCATTTGAAAAGCCTAAATGTGTTGGTCGAGGGTCTTGATATGCTTGAAAATAGGGGTAGATGTTGTTTCCAAAATATTTAAGAGACTAGTGATCTTAATAAAGGTTTTTTTACCTCAAAGACATACAATTACATGAAATTCACCTTAAAAACACCAAAACTCAGTAAAAAATGTAAAAAGTCCATGCACAGAGGTCAAAATTTGGAGAAACTTAAAGATTTTAGGAGCCACAAGTGGATTGAAGACCATAAATTTTACACAATAGGTCATCATGAGTTTGAAAATCATCATAAAAATTTTCATATCCATTAGGTAAGTGTGAATATTCATTTTTTTGTCTCAGACCTCAGCCTATTTATTTGAGGTCACCATTGGAGCATGCTTCATCTCAAAGTGCCTCAAAAGCTTCTAGTACCAAGTGAAATATTGATAATCATGGGATGATGTTTTTACACCATATTAAAACCTTAAAATAGTGTGAAAACTCCAAATTTTATGCAAACCATGCTCACACAGTGTTTTGTAGGTAAATAAGCCCTTAGGCCAAAAAAGTCATTTTTTACTTTTCAATAAAAATGTGATTTCAAAGTTCTTTAATAGAATTTTAGAGGTAATATAATGATTTTTAATGAGATTTGAATCTTGGAAAGAGATATTTTAATTTTTATGAATTTTTTCACTTTTTGTAGTTGAGGCACCTTTCTAAGCCACCTTTTCAGATGCTTGTTTTGTTTATCACGTGTGGAGTTGGGCCAAATTATCCTATTATGTTTTGAATTCCCATATAAAATTATAATCCATGAAAAATTTAGATTAGTTGAGGGGCTGAGATTTATGAACAATTACTAAGAGCGTAGACAACTCAGAATTCAGCTAATTTCCTGTAGGCAAACTTCATTTAAATGGTAAATTTTCATATATGTTGAATGAGAGTCCAATATTTTAGATATGTTATATGGGTAAATTTTCTATACATAAATATAAATGGTTTGATATTTGGACATTTGTACCTCATGAATCATTAATTTGAAGTTCCAGCTTTAGAACCTTCTTAAGCACCTTAAAAATGAGTTTTGAGAAAAATGAATTTTATTACAATAAAATCACCATGAATAAAACTAAAACATTTAAAATATTTATTAAAATCTTATATTATTTTGTAAAATTATTTTTTATGCATGGGATTGTATAGATGAGGGCAAAAATCATGTTTTCTCTGGAAAAAAGCATGTAAAAAAAAGTACACATCAATTTAATAAAATTTAATCAATGGAGCTCAAATATTATAACTTTTTATTCATCATAAAATATTAATTTGTTCATAAATAATACTATAGGTTATCCTATCATCTCAAGCAAAATGCCTAGTCTATTGGAAATTTCTGCAAAATTGGCCTAGTCAAGCGTGTTGACTAATTGGCAAAGTTTTTTCATCAAAATCATAATTATGATAATGAAGAATTATTTTTCAGGTGTGTTTTGTTGTTGTTTCAGTTTTCATGGCTTATTTTTTATGTTTCATGGCATCTAGGTTTGAAAAATGGACCTATTTAGCTTACTAGTCAAATTGGCTTAATTGTTCAAAAGGCTAAGTTTGAGTTTGATATTAAAAGGCTATTCAAAGAGTTCCAAGGGAGTTTCTATGCCATATATATAATTTTATCATGAAAATTCATGCACTTTTCATTCCTAAAAGTACATTTTCATTCAAGGGAAGGTTCATTTGAGGTTGACTGATATTGAGCTCTAGTTGACTAATTGTCAAAGTGCCACATCTACTCTTGGTTTCCATGCAAAAGGGGACTTTCAATGTTCCAACTCAGCTTCAAGTTTAAATCAAGTTGAGTTTATGTTTTAATATTGGTGTCAAATCATGTATGGAAAAAAATTTGACTTTCAACTTGGCCCCACCACCATATTCTTATGCCAAGTTTGGAGAAGCATGAATTCTTTATAAAGAGAAAAGCTTTTATTGAATATTTTAAACATTGTAAAGGGATTTAGATCTTGAGTTAGTAAACCAAGACTAAACCTTCCTCTTTTTAACTCCACATTGGATGTAATTAGGGTTTAAAAATTATGTATTGGTTTAATCAAGCCATTATAAAAAAATCCGTGAAGCTAAGAGGGAAATTGTAAGTTGGACCATTTATCAATAAAGGAATTTTTTGTTCTATATCTGAGTTTTGATAGAATAATAGTGCGTATTTGATTGTGCATCAGCATATAAGTGAGATTTATCTCTTTTTTTTAGGTCCCTTCCTCACCTATCTCTCTCTATCTCACCTTTTTGTACATCATTTGAAGAGGTTTTCAACCCTTCATCTAAAACATTTTTTGCTTAAGGATAAAAATATAAATTTAATTGATAATATGTGTGCATTTATTTTAGTAACTTTAAAGGATTTGGAAAATTTAGGTGTATCACCCCCTTTTAATTAGAATTTATTTAAGGTTTCCTCTTCCCCTTTTCACCCTAAAATCAAAAAAATAAATCATAATAAATATAATATAATTGATAAATCTAAAGGGAACCATCCCTTTCTAGAGGTTCTTCTCATCAAAGAGTTACCCACACTCTAAGAAGTTCCCATTGTATCAAATGGAGAGAAGGTGTGCTTGAACATCTTCAAGTAGGGTGCACTCCAGAGTGTTAACAGTTTATAACATGCATGGTGGGACCACTTATTCAAATTTTAGAATTATTATCTATTTATTTGAGTATTATATTCATTTATAAATTTTTATTTTTAGATATATATAATTTTCATGCCACCAAGAGTTGTCACAAGATCATCTACAAAAGGGAAAGTAACATATTTCTCTAGATTATCTTAGCAGCCAAAGAAGAAAGAATCCCAGTCAAATCCAAATCATACACCTTCTATTTCCCCTATTTTTACACAAAATCCTCCTATTCAAGCCAATATTTTTTAGTAAAATATTTTTATAAATCTTATTCCTCGGATCATTATTCCCAAAAGATAGGCTTTTGTTGCATTCAATGGTGGAAGTCCTCTAAATATAAATCAATGGGATGTATTCCAATTTTAGCTTTGAAGGATCTTCCATATTTTACAATAAAAAATCCAAAAAATCCTATAGAACATATTGTATATATTTCTAAACTTTGTTCACTACATCATGTGACATAGGAAAATGTAGTAATGAGGTTGTTGGCAACTTCTTTCAAAGTGAAGGCACTTCAGTGGTACAAAGGTTTGACTCCTGCATCAATCAAAAACTAGGATGAATATGGAAAAATTTTATGCAAACATTTTGAAGATAAAAGTGATCATCTTTCACATGTGGAACATCTTACAATAATTAATAGATTAAACCATGAATTCATGGTGTATTTCAATTATAGATTTCAGAGGACTTAGGACAACATTCTAGCACTGATCAATCCTATACCCAACTATGTTTTTCTATATTATTTGAAGGCTCTTAATTCATATGTGGCTATAATGATCCAATCCATGAAGCTTTTGAATTATAAATCAAGGATTAAAATTGCCTTATACAATTAGGCAAGTTATCTTTAAGACCTCCAATGCCTCTTTTTTTAGAGATCCATCCTCCTACTCTAACTATTGCTCCAATTACATATTCATCAAAGTTCCATAAAATAGAAGGTGATAAAAATAAAATATTGGGGAAGATAGAGAGTCTTATTAAGGATCAAACCAATATTTTGGTTGTAATTAAGAGGTAACATGCTCCACCATATAGGCCATATCAAAATACTAATCAAAATTATCAGCCGAATAGGCCATCTTATCAATCCAATCAGTAAAGATAAGGGTAGAATTCTTAATAAAATAAATAAAATCATAATGCTCCAAGAAATTCAAGATCTATTGTGCCAAATTAGAGTAATTATTCTTAAGAAGGACAATGTAACAATCAATTGGATTAATCAAACAACATGGTAATGGTTCTAACTGGTGAGAGTTCTCATCAATATTTCATACAACAAAGTTTAGTTCTTCCTTAATTTGAAAACTAACCACCTTTTGATAATAAGGAATCCTCTCTACCCTATGGATATATTCCTTCATTCACTAAAGTAGAAGTGTAATCATCAAGGGGAAGGTAGTGGTAAAGCACCTATTGAAACTACATTTGTGAACTTCTAGGAAGGTGAGAATTATTTTAAACACTTGGCTATAAATCAAAGTCAATATTTACCTAATATTGATAATTAAATTGTAGCCCATACTATATCCAAGAAAAGAGTAATTGGTGAAGGTTCAAGTCTTGAAAGGGTAGCCCCTTCTTCTCAACCACAATAGAAGGCAACTATACATGAGTTGCCTCAAAAAAGTTCAAATTAAAAAGCTCAATATCTAAAAAATAAGAATGTAAAAGGACATTATATTACCCAATTCACACAAAATATGAGAGCTCCTTCTCCTTATAAATTATATTAAAAGGCATCCACTTCTCCACTCAGTATTTTGGATCATATGAAGAAGACTATAGTATCAATTTCAATGTGGGATACTATACTAATTCTAAGATAAAAGGAGTACTTGCAAGAGGAACTTTCAAAGCTCAATATCTCTGAGAAGTCACCTAAAAAAAAAAGAGTAATTTTTATCCTAAATAATTACAATATAACTATTGAATCTCAAACTTATAAGGTGATTAAACCTCTTCCATTTTACCTTTTTGTTATCATTGGAGATTGTCTAGTTCATAACTGTATGATTGATAGTTGGGCTAGTACTTTTATCATGTCCAAATCAATAGCTGATAAGTTAATATTATTGTATGAACCCCATGATAAAGGTGTGTTACAATTAGATGAGTATTCTAAAAAGACTATATGTGTGTTGAAATATCTAAAAATCATATTAGCTACTTGTCTAAATTTCACCATTTTGTAGGATGTTGTTGATCTACCTCCATATTTTGCACTATGCCTATCTATAGACTTCACTATAAAAATAGTAGGTTACCTTTCTTTATATTAGTCATACATGATTTTTATAACTAGGTATGGAACCAAAGTAACTATTGTATCAGAGCCTATTTCCATATTTCATCTTGAGCCATAAATACCAAATATGTCAGATGTGAATTGTAGTATTTCAAAAGAAGATGATAACACCATTGATCAAGAGCCTTCTAAGCCTCTTGAAGGCATTATAGATCTTATCATAGATGAGTGGTCTGATTATAATCATGGACATGACACATAAAAAAAGTATTGAAGATGTTGGTTTTGGATTTTACTAAATGCATGAAAAAGGTGACTTATTGCCTAGTCTCACTAGCTCAATGCACGATCAAGAAGGAGTTTGGAATCTACTCTTTGATGGATCAAAAACAAAGAATGGTAGTGGGTCTTGTGTAATTTTAGATTCACCAAAAAATAAAATGTATTATTCTTTTTTTAGACTTTAGTTTATTTGTACTTCTAATATTACAAAGTATGACACTCTTATTTATGGTCTTTAGTGGGCTAGAAAGAGGGATATTAAGCTCTTGCAGATAAAAGGTGATAGTGAATTGGTAGTCCAGAAAGTTAGAGGTTTAATTATAGAAAAGAATTATATTTATAATACATAAAAACATAGAGTTTGATATATCATGTAATATTTCATTGCATTTAACATTCGCTCTATTACTAGAGGAGCAAATTAGCATGTTGATAGACCTAATGCCATAGGAGCACAGTATGATATTCTGGATCAGATTAAGGATAATAAAAATTAGACCCAAATAAAGGTGGTGTGTAGGCATTTATTTCCAAATAATGGTATAATTTGTCAACTTTTTGATTCTAACAATAAAATATCATATTTTATATAGAATGAGGTAGAATTTTGCCAAAGAAATCATGATAAATTACAGGATCCATATGCAAATCAGATTGTAAATTTAAAATAAAAAATATGCCTAATGTTTGGTGACTTTATAAATAATTTTAAATGAATATGATCATATAAGGAAAGATAAAGTGAGTATTTCTTCCAAAAAGTAGCATTATGAGCTAATTAGCATAGTTGAAGATAAGCAACTAAAGTTGGGTAAAGTGAATACTAATTCTAAGAGATTAGCTTTCATTTCATTATGTCAAGAGTTTATAGATGTTTTTTCTTTAGAATACCATGATTTTAAAGGTTTTGTCCCCAAATTAGCAAAACATACTATTTAATTAGAACAAGATGCAAAACCGGTAAGACAAAAGTAAAGGCCAATCAACCCCAAGTTTGAGATTCTCATGAGAAAGAAGCTTACAAAGATGATTGAATCAGGGATTATTTTTCCTATTAAGAATTAAAATTGGGTAGAAAATCTTGTAATAGTAAGGAAAAAGAATGGAGAGATAAAACTTTGTGTTTATTTCAAAGTTTTGAATAAAGTATCATTGAAAGATCATTATCCACTTCCTTTCATGGATTAAATCTTGTAATGAGTTTTAGGTTCACAGAGGTTTTATTTATTGGATGGGTACTTAGGATACAACTAGATATTGGTAAAAGAGCAAGATCAGTATAAAATAACTTTCACAACCAAATGGGGTACCTTTGCTTAAAATAAAATGCCTTTTGGACTCTCTAATGCTAGAGCTACCTTTCAAAGGGCAATGGATGTTGCTTTTCATGGTCTTTAAAGTGAAATGGTTTTATTATATCTTGATGATATTATAGTATTTTCAAAGTATTCTAATGATCATCTAATACATTGAAAGATTGTTTTTGATAGATGTAGAGAATTTAGAGTTTTATTGAATCCAAAGAAATGCATTTTTTTAGTGCATGAGGGGAGACTTCGTAGACATGTGGTTTCCAAAGATGGTCTTTCCATTGATCCATAAATAATAGAGGAAATCCTTGGTCTATAATTGCATAAACATAATAAAGGATTATAGAGATTTTTGGGTAAGATTAACATTATTAGAAGATTCATTCCTGGTTTTGTAGAGCTAGTAAAGTCACTAAAATACTTAAGAAACATCAAGAGTTCACTTGGAGTAAAGAAGGAAAAAGAAGTTTTAAAGATATCAAAGAATAAATTAGCCAAGTTGCTACTTTTCTCAATCCAAATTTTAGTAAGGATTTCTTCTTGTAGGTTTTCTATACTTATAGTACTATTTAATGATGCTTATGCAACAAAATGATGAAGGTTTGGAATAACCCATTGCTTTCTTTAGTAAATCTTTAGAAGGTTATGGGGAGAGATATTATTTTGTAGAAATTTTTTTTTTTGCTATTATAAGAGGTCTAAAAAAATTCAGACATTTGGTTTCAAATAAAAAGATTATACTAATGGTTGTTCATCCAAGTGTGAAGGACTTCATTCTCAACAGATACTTGGGCAAAAAAAGATATGAATGGGTTACTAAATACATGGAATATGATAGTGAATTAAAAGTTACAAAGATATTCTGAGGCAAAGGATTATGTAAACATCTTGCATAAGATGTAAAATAATAAAAGGAAATAATTTTGATAATTTAGGACACTCAACAAGAAGCTAAAAATACACCTCTTGCGAGCTAGACACAAAACATCACTCGATTTAATTAAACTAGAGAATATATAAGAGGTTTGAATGAATCACAAAGAAGACACTTAAATATTCAATTAATAACATACATTCTGATTAATGGAGTTATTTTCAAAAAAGACATTAGAGGAAAATAGAAACTAGTTGATATGCCACTAAAGCCAATTCAGGTTAAGCAAATTTCATGGAATGGGGTTTGGAATTCATTGGCATGATTAATTCTCCATCTAGTGATTGTAACAAGTGGGTTTTGACATCTATAGAATATTTCACCAAGTGGGTTGAAGCAGTGCCTTTGAAAGAATTAAATGAGAACTCTGTACTTGAATTTTATGAGAGTCTAGTCACCCATTTTAGAGCACCTTCTACTATAATATCAGATAATGCTTTGGAATTAAATAGTACAAAGGTATGTGAATGGTATTTTGAAAATTTTATTTATTTGACATATTCATCCAATTACTATCCATAGGGTAATGGACAACTGAGTCCACTAAGAAGAACTTGATTCATATCATCAAAAGAATAATGGAATATAATTAAAGCTCTTGGAATACAAAATTGAAGACTAATTTATACATTGATAGGATCACCCCTAAGAAGGAAATTTCCAATTCACCTTATCTCTCAGTTTATGGAAGAGAATCAAGGCTGCCTATCTCATTGGAGCTTCTAGCTTTGGAGCTTACACACCAGCTAGAGCTTCTGGAAAGTGATGCAATGAAGGTAATAACGAATGAATCGAGAGAATTGGATGAGATAAGAGATGATGCTATGCATACAATGTGGTAAAATCAGTAGTAATTCAAGAATACATTTGACAAGAGAACTTCATCAAAAAAAATTTAGCAAGGAGACATAGTTCTCAAATGGGATGAAGAGCGTGCAAAGTTAGGTAAGCACTCCAAATTTGATGGCCTTTGGAATGGACCTTATATTATCATTGATTGTAATAAAAATAATGATTTTAAATTATCTAATATGAGTGGAGAAGAACTTCCCATTCCTGTGAATGGGATGTTTCTTTAATACTGCTATTAGGAGAGTCACTCTTTTATACATAGTCATAGTTTCATTCCTCTAAATGCTTTTTTGCACATGATTCAATAGTTTTTTGTCCTTTCAATTTTGTTTTTGTTCCTTCATCAAAGTGAATACATGCACATGTCCATTTTTATTGTGTTAGTTTTTAATATTGTGTGTTGGTCTGCAAGCTTTCCCAATTTTAATGTTTGTCTTGGTCTATCCTTGCTAGAATTATGAGTTCTTTTGACCAGTAGGCTAGTCAAACCCTGAAAGTTGGTAAAATTGTTAGAAATTTGGATTTTCAATGCCAAATTACTACATTTATTATTCTAAACTTTTCCCAAAATGGTTAATTTCCTTTTGTAGCTCATCAAATTGGTCAATTATGGTCTAAAAGTGCCAATTTGGGTAAAAAAATGCCAAAATGGGGTTAAAAAGTGTTAAAAATTGTTTAAAGAGTTCTAAAATTATTCCAAAATATATTTATTCATGTTAAAAAAGGTGAATTTATCCTAATTCCTAAGTTTCAAACATTAAAAATGTGTTTTGATATGTTTTATAGCCCAAAAGAGCACCAAAATAGCCCACACATGCCATTTTAAAAGTTTAAAAAATGAAAAAGGTTAAAAATTGTATTTTTAAATGTAATTTCATGAATTTTTTTTCAAATTTTCTTTTCCAAGTGGTGGAAGGCCCTGGTTTCCTTTTAAAAGGCAAAAAAGACTCTTTTTCCTTCATTTTTAAAGCAATAATACAAAATATGTATGGAATCCAATCCATCAAGGGATAGGAGAGTATTTTTTATGGAATTAAATGTATTAATCAGGAATTTCATGGTGTTTCATGGACATATAGGCCCTAAACCAACTTCTTTTTTATTTCTTTCTTGTTGGCACAGAGAGACATGCTTATATGTTTTCTAATAGTATGATCTATTAGAGGAAGTTAAAGATCTAAAATTTGGGGTGAAAAAATTAGACTTATATGGATTCATGATGGTTTAAGTGGTTTCTAAATTAGATAATCTAATCTCAAGAACCATCTAGTTGAACTTAGGTAAAATTCTACTACCTAGCAACTAGAAAGGCAGTTGTTTTTCTTCAATTTATCTTCACCTAGGTAGAGTTAGAGAAAAATAAAAGTTTTTCCATAATATTTAGGACTTTATATATAATTTAATGGTATCCTTTATGTATTCATAATCTAATTCAAGGTCAAATAGAGGTCACAAACATAACCAGTCCAAATCTGCAGCTTGCAAGGAAGAGTTATACTATCCAAAAGGAAGAAGGTAGTATCAAAATATCAATAATTTGTATCTTTTAGGGTTTATATTATCTTTATCATGATTTAAAATAATATTTATTCAATTTTCATGGCCAATAGACCCATCTCCATTGTTCTCAAAGTGCTCAAATAGGCTAGTTTAGCATATTTTAAAGTTTCTTAGCTAATTTTAAGGGTTTTTTACAGAAAACAAAAATTCAAGTTTGGATTATTTCCCTCCTATAATGATCTCCAATTTAATATGGTGATAGGATGGAGAGCTAAATTTTTCATATGTTTTATCATTCATGGCTTTGTCACCCTCCTTCATCCTCCCTTCCCACCTTCACCTCAATCACCCACATCACTATCATATCAACATTTTCACTATGTTTTCACTCCATTTTCACCCTCCTATCATGATCCCCCCATATTTCCACCTTCATTCATCCACTCACACTTTATACCCATCTCCATTCATAAAGCTTGTTAAGAGAGCCAAGGGCTAGTGAATCAACCCCAAGAAGAAGCAAAGGGTATGGACTAGTCAAAGCTTCAAAACACTGTCTAGAGGACATCTTTAGTAGTGCCACATAGTTAGGTATATTAAATAATGGAATTAAATTTCAAAGTTGAAGGAGAGTGTTAAAAGTGTAATAAAGGATCAACTAAATCATTGTCATGAAAATACAAGAATTTGGAGATCACCATAAACATCAAGGGCAGATATATCACCAAATTAAGGCTATATACAATTACAAAAGTGACCTATAACAAATTAAAAATAGTCATAGAGACACTATGAAGTTATCAAATACAAGGGGTAATGACCCCTCTTATTATATATTATGCCATAACCTAATTGACCTTAATGGAGGATAATAACTAAGTTCAAATCAACTTTTATTCTTCATGAATCCCTTATCACTATCACTATTCATAAAAATGGCAATTACTACATAAGTTTAGCTAAAGAAGGCTCTTGAATCTTGTTTAAGAAGTAAATATTATATTGTGGAAAATGACATGTGAAAATTAATGTATAGGTTGAGGTTTTGATCTTCTTTAAGCTTCATTCTTGAATATAGATAATTATATGCCTACATTGAGTGCACTCACATGCCTATGTTTGTCTAGGGAAGCCTATTTATATGTAAATTGGCCTTTGAGAAGCTTCAAGTAGTAGGTTTTGATAAACAAAAGAAGAAAAAAGTGATTAGTATGGAAAAATATTCTAATATTAGTGGATAATTCTTGATGCATGAAGGAAGAATTTATAATCAAAAAGTAACCTACAGCCTATATAACTACCTACAGCCTTGCCTTTCTTCTGTATACTTAAGCTTAAGAGAATTCATAACCTAATGGAAAGAGTAAAGAAGGAAAATTTGGTTTTAAAACAATGGATGTTATCACATTGGCTATAGGAAGGTTTTATGGATTGATAAAAAATACTAATGATTGTCTTTCAAACATTACAGTAAATTTCTACCATATCGTAGGCCTGTATGGATAGTTAGCTTTATCCAAGTGGGTTTTAGACATTTTGAGAACCTAGAATTCCTATGGATCGTCTCAAGAAAAGTATGGCTCAAATAAATTTTGGGATTCAGTATGATTTAAGTTAACAAGTTACTTTGTATGGTCATGACTATGGTAGGTATACACCTACAGTCCCCTATCTATACAGGGGTAAGTTATCCAAAAATCCACACTCAAAAAAGTTTTGATATTTGAAAGGGTAGTAGGGTTTTGAAGACTCAAAATGGAATTAATTTTTTTTACATTTCATAAGAAATATAAAGGCTAGGTACATGCATAATTGCTGAGGATATAGGAGAAATTGATCACCTATAGCCCTACATCCTAAAAGGAGACTACCTACAACCATAACGTTGTTTGTCTATCAAGGTTTGATAAGTAGTTATTGACACAGTGGTGTCTAACTAGTTTTATGTTGATTTTTCATTTTCAATAGGGTAAAATGGTATTAAATATCTAAATAACCTTAAAAATGGTAAAGGTTCATATAAAGCTACAATAACATAGTCATAAGTAATCCCTTTTAAAGGATTAATGGTGATAAAAACCAAAGTGTTAAGACCAAACACAATATGGGTCTATTCAAGTGTGAAATAGATAATCATAAATATCAATGGATCCCACAACTAAAAATATTTAAAACATTTAGATTTAGATGAATCTAAAAACATTTGAGGGTTTTAAAGGTTTACCTACAATCAGCTCTAGCGAGGGAGGAAGCTACAACCATTGTAATAAGAATGAATCAATTTAAAACCCTATGTCATGACAAAGAAGTAAAGGAGGGTTTTGAGATTGTTTTTGGTTATATGAAATATAAAAATAATAAGTGGCATTAAAAATATTTTTTAGTTTCATGATGTTTTGAAGGGATAAGTATCTATGAGAACCTATAATCAACCATAATCATCTACAACCAGGTACTTCAAATGCTAACATAGTGAGCTAGGCTATTGATATTTCTTAGGAAGGATGAATTTTTGATGGTTTGTTGAAAAATTTAAAAATTAAAATTATACCAAGAATATTTTTTATATCTATTACCAAGATCTCTAGGTTCCAAGCATTGTTCACTATTTATACAATCCAAGGCAGGCTATAACTAGGTAAGGTTTCTATGACTTAGGAAACCTATGAAGAAGGTTTAAAACCTAAAACATTGCTTAATCATCTTGTTAAGTAAGAAGGTTTAACTCATTTAAAGGATAAAATGGATATAAATTATCTTTATTTTTATCTTACAATCAAGAGACACCAGAGATGCATTCTAAAGGCTTGTCTGTGTACTTACTTGCAGTAGAAGGTGCTAGATTATCCATTCATCTCAAGAAGCATCATAACCTACACTTTAAGGAATTATCAAAGGGAAAGGATGTTGAATTTTATGGTAAATTTAAATAAATATATTCCATTATAGTTTAGGTTTTTATCCTTTCATACCCAAAGAGCCACCTACTGTCATGCTAAACTACAAGGTTATCCTCACAGTCATGACAAAATGAGTTTCAACTCTCCCTCAAGATAAGATGGGCACATGAACACATCCTCAAGAAATAGGTGATCATGTACTTCTCAAGACTTGTGAGAGGGTAAAATTTCTATTTTTCCATTGCACAAGGATGATGTTACATAGTACATGTTATTATATAGAATATGCCTAGTTCAAGGTCTAAAAAGCTTGAAACTAATCAAATAGGTGAAGAAGATGTGTGAAGTGATATATTTTATCCTAAATGGTATTATAACACATTTTTAACATGTGATGACCATAATAGAAGCTCAAAATTGATTAATATCCACCTAGGTAAGCAAAATGCAGTCATTTGAAAAGCCTAAATGTGTTGGTTGAGGGTCTTGATATGCTTGAAAATAGGGGTAGAAGCTATTTCCAAAATCTTGAAGAGAATATAGATATTATTGAAGTTTTTTTGACCTTAAAGATATACAATTAAATGAAATTCACCTTTAAAACACAAAAACTCAATCAAAAATGTAGACAGTCCATGCATGAAGGTCAAAATTTAGAGAAAATTGAATATTTTAAGAGCCACATGTGGAATTAAGACCTCAAATTTTGTACACAAGGTATTCATGATCTAGGTAACCATATTAACAAGTTTCATAGCCATTTTATAAGTACACTTATTCATTATTTTATCTTAGACCTCTACCTATTTGTTTGAGGTCAACATTGGAGTATGCTTCATCTTGGAGTGCCTCAAAATATTTTAGTGCCAAGTGAAATATTTATAAGAATGGGATGGTATTTTAAATTCATAATAAGAACTTAAAATATTTTAAAAACTCTAAATTTTATGCAAACCATGCTCACATAGTGTTTTTTAGGCATTTTTTATTTTTCAAGAAAAATGTGCTTTTAGAGTGCTTTGATAGCATGGTACAAGTCATATAATTATTTTTTTAGGAATTTTGAAGCTTGAAAGGAGCTATTTTAATTTTTATGAAGTTTTTCACTTTTTACAGTTTAAGCACCCTTCCAAGCCACTTATTCAGATGCTCATTTTCTTCACCATGTGTGGAGTTGGGATGAATGATCCTAGTATGTTTTGAATACCAATATTAAATTATAATTAATGAACACTTGAGATAATTTGAGGGCTTTATATTTATGAACAATCACTAAGAGCATAGGTAGCTTAGAATGTAGTCAATTTCTCATAGGTAAACTTCATTTACATGGTAACTTTTCATATATTTTGCATGGGAGTCCAATATTTTAAAGAATGTCATAGGGGTAAATTTAATACACATAAATAGACTTGGTTAAATATTTTTAGGTCTTTACCTCATGAGTCATCAATTTGAAGTCCCAGCTTCAGAACTTTCCTAAGCACCTTAAAAACTAGTTTTGAGAAAAGTGGTTTTTATTGAAATAAAATCACCATGAATAAACCTAAAAAAATTTAAAATGTATATTAAACTTATATAGGATTCCATAAATGTTTTTTATTTTCATGGATTTATATAGATGAGGGAAAAAATCATGGTTTTAATGGAAAAAAGCATGTAAAATGAAGTACAGGGCAATTTAATAGAATATAATCATTAGAGCTCAAATATTATAACTTGTTATTCATCTTAAAATGTTTATTTGTTCATAAATAATCCTAGAGGTTTCTCCTATTATCTCAAGCAAAATGGCTAATCTGTTGGAAATTTGTGTAAAATTGGCCTAGTCAAGCATGTTGACTAATTGGCAAAAGAATTTCATCAAAATCATAATTTTAATGATAAATAATTATTCTCTAGGTGTATTTTTTTTTCAGGTTTCATGACTTGTTTTTCAGGTTTCATGGCATCCAAGTTTGTAAAATGGACCTATTTGGCTTACTAGTCAAATTGGCTTAATTGTTCAAAAGGCTAAGTTTGAGTTTGATATTAAAAGGCTATTCAAAGAGTTTTAAGGGAGTTTATACACCATATATATGATTCTATCATGAAAATTCATGCACTTTTCATTCTTCAAGGTCCATTTTCATGCAAGGTAAGGTTCATTTTAGGTTGACTAATCTTGAGCTCTAGTTGACTAATTGTCAAATTGCCACATCTCCTCTTGATTTCCATGAAAAAGAGGACTTTCAATGTTCTAACTCATATTCAAGTTTAAATAAAGTGGATTATATGTTTTAATATTGGCATATCATCATGCATGAAATTTTTTTTGACTTGTAACTTGGTCCCACCACCATATTCCTATGTCAAGTTTGGAGAAGCATGCATTTTTTATAAAGAGAAAAGCTTTTATTAAATATTTTAAAGATTGTAAAGGGATTTAGATCTTGAGTTTTTCAATCAAGACTAACCCTTCCCATTTTTAACTCCACATTGGCTCTAATTAGGGTTTGAAATTTATGTTTTGACTTAATTAAGCCATTATAATAAAATATTCTTGAAGCTAAGAGGGAAATTGTAAGCTGGACCATTTATCAATAAAGGATGTTTTTCTTCTGTATCTAAGTTTTGATAGAAAAATAGAATGTATTTGATTGTTCATCATTGTATAAGTGAGATTTATCTCCTTTTTGTAGATCCCTTCCTCACCTATCTCTCTTTATCTCACCTTTTTGTAGGTCATTTGAAGAGGTTTTTAACCCTTCATCTGAAACATTTTTTTCTTAAGGATAGAAATATAAACTTCATTAATTATATTTATGCATTGATTTTAGTAACTTTAGAGGATTTGGATAATTCATGTGTATCACCCCCTTTTAATTATAATTTATTTTAAGTTTCCTCTTCCCCTTTTTACCCCAAAATCACAAAAATAAATCATAATAAATATGATATAATTGATAAATTTAAAGGGAACCAGCCCTCTCTGGAGGTTATTCTCATCAAAGAGTCACCCACAGTCTAATAATTTCTCATTGTATCAACTAGAAAGAAGGTTTTCTTTCACATCTTCAAGTAGGGTACACTCTAGAGTGATAAAAATTGCCCTGGTAATTTTATTTTTACCTTAGGGGTATTGAAATGGGCTCCAAATTCAACATAAAGGTGAGTTATATTATCATAATGGATGTATAGAGTACTTTTCAAGTCTACCACCCACCATTCTAATCCTAAAATATCCCCCACCCTAATGATGATATCATTATTTATCATGCCAACATCATAACCTATCCTTGTTATACCAACAATCCCTACCTAGCCTAAATCATATTATGTGCCTATAATACCTATTGTGTTGGGGTATAACACCATCATGGTTTGTCCATCATCACCATCATCATCACCCTCTTTGCCTACACTACTCTACTAGGTAATATTAATACCACTAGATGTCTCAACCTCCATATCATCTATATCCATATGACTCTATCCAACTACCTGACCTATAACCATAAGCCTCAAAGGGTAGACCTATACCCACCAATGAATGTACTCAAGAGTAACCCCTATGTCATTCATGCCCCTATATAAACCCAAGCTACTCGTGGCACACTTAAATAACTAGTAGTGGATACACTCATCTGAATGATATGAGTGTCTCAACTAATCTCTCATATGACATATACAAACCACTTGTGCCCCTCTAACACATCTTATGTGATACCAAACTACTAGAGTACTTGATTAAGTTAGTATTCTTTGATAATGTGAGATTATTTACCTATTATAAAACACTTGGTAGTCATATAATTCATATACCATCCATCTTAGAAGCAATGGAACTGATAAGCAAGGTAAGGCCTCCAGATGAATAACTATGATTTGAGCTCATCAAACATCTAATGGTATACGTAAATATCTCCCATATGTCTATGTCATCTTGACCCACCTTATGCCCAATTATATGTTAATGGTTCCTTATGGTCCTAAACCCATTTTGACCCATTGATCACTCAATATCAATGTGTTCCCAACCCAAAATCACTAGTAGAGTGGATGCCCCAATGTCATGTCCTCCTCTATAATCCACCATGTGTAGGTCCCTATATAGCTAAGCCAAGACAATTATCCCCCATACAATGCATGTTAAAAACCATGACTTTGAGGCCCATGTGGAAATATATTTCACTCTTATCAGTCAATAAGATGTCACTAATAATATCCATCAAAACTATGACCTCCATATCAATAAATGTTTGCAGTGAAGGATCATCAGGTGCTAGGTCATTATGACATATATCTATGTATGTCTCGATAAAATGTATATCATCCTTCCCATTATGCATGGGAATGCCCTAGTATCTAAAAAAATAATATAGCATAACTTAATACTATGTTGGGGCTATATAAAATATCCCCCATCCTCACATTAGTAACTTGAAGATACGCTTGGTATCCTCAAGTGTGACTGTTACCTCTCTAGCGGCTAGGTGAAAGGTTGATATCTCACTATACCAATACTATGTCAATGTGTTCAAATACACTTGATCCACATAGATGATTAAGAACTACACCATATCATATAAATATAAGGCCTATAATATTATAATCACCCCAACTATCCAGATATGTGGGGTACATAAGCAATGGGAATGTTACTCTCAACAAGTCAAAATGTCCAATCACTTTTGTAATCACGTATAGGTTAGCATTAACCTAACACTATGATTGTACCTAACCTATGCCTAGCGTACTAAGCCTATTTCACCCTCTCTCCTAGAGGTTGTACCTTTGTTAGGTTCTTAAGATATTTTTTTTTGGATTCCAAGGTGAAATCACCATTTTACCAAATGGTAAAGTTGTTGTTTTCGCAAATTTGCACCTTTTTAGGCAAAATCACCATTTTCATTTTAAAAAAAAATGATGATTTCACCTAAAAATAGGTGAAATCACCATTTTATTTATTCCAAGCATTTTAGGTGATTTCACCATTTTTATGAATGATAAATTTGTATAAAGTCATTGATTTCCTTGGTGAAGCCACCATTTTTCCTAAAATGCAAATGATGACTTTGCCTTTTTTTGACATAGGGTTAGTAATAAAAGAAATAACAATGGTATTAATGATAAAAGTTTAATTACTTATTGGTGGCCCATCATGTGGTCATTATATGTTCTGTCTCACTTAGTCAAATGCATGTCATCATGCTCCTCTATATGACATTTTTCTTAGCTATATTATGCAAAAAACCAGAGCTCAGAAATTCAAAATAGGTAGGGTGAAAATTAATTATTTTTCACCCTAGGAGTGAATATATAGCCCAAAATTTGAATTCCACCCAAGGCCTAAGGTTAATTTTTTGTGCTCTAGGAAGTGTATTTTTCACATCCATGGTCTATTTTTCATGTTGTTTGATCCTACATGCCTTATTTTTTTATCGTGTTATAACTAGATTGTC
This sequence comes from Torreya grandis, assembly GCA_037957365.1. Lineage (NCBI taxonomy): Eukaryota > Viridiplantae > Streptophyta > Pinopsida > Cupressales > Taxaceae > Torreya > Torreya grandis. The sequence goes on from JARHVA010000553.1 coordinate 3,489,613, forward strand.
TTTTTGAGCCACTTTAGAGACTTGTTTAATAACATTATTTTATACCGATACACCATGTTTATTCAAATGTGCATCCTCATACTCACACTTAGGATAAAAATGTGTTTTTATTCTTTTCCAGCTCTTCATAAATCCATTTTACAATTTTTTTTCATAAGTTACCCTTGCCAATTTGTCCCAACACAATAAATTATTTTATGATTGATAAAAAAATATAGTCTACCTTTCTTGGGCAAACTTATTTTAAATAAAATGATTCCACATGTGAATTATTATAACCACCTTTGGGTAAATCATTTTTTTCAATGAATTTAATGATTATAACCACCTTTGGACAAATCATTATTTTTCTACTCTACCCACCCTACTAGGGAAAATTCATGTACCATTGATTATAACCACCATTTGAAAAATTCATGTATTTATCTTCCATTAATAATTATAATTTACCATTGTAAAATTAGTGTCATTACCAGGGCCCTACTAGGGAAAATTCTAGTGCCACTTATTATAATCACCTTTGGGAAAATTAGAGCCCCACCTTTTATTACTAACTATAAATGCCTTCAAGAAAATTAATGACTCAAATACCATTACTAATTATAACCAACTTTTGTAAAATTAGTATTTCCACCCTTTTTACCATTTAGATCTTTTATTTTTATTCACTTCAATATAATGTTTGATAGCTCTATTTTTTTGCCTATTCCCTCGAGAGGATTCAAGGGCTAATCAACTACCTTTTAGGGTATGATCCATTTAGATTAATGACATTTTCAATATTTGAAAATATGTTATTATGTCTTTGTCTTATAATGCCTTTTTAAATAGGGGTAAATTATATACACTCAATTTTTGCCATGTTCATGCCTAAACTAGGTACCAAATTGATTTCTATAAAATGATGTAAGTTTAGCCTAGAAATCACCTAAATTGAAAAAATTAATATGTACATAGGATTTAATTACCCAAAAATATGTTGAGGCTTTCTTATTTATGGTATTACCTTGTATTCACTAATAACCTAGTTTGGTTTTAGCCCTAGTCAAATTATGACCTAGTAATTTGACATTCTTGGCCTGATCTATTAATGCAAAACATTTGAAAATAATTACCAAAAGCCAAAAATAACAAATCATGTTTAATTAAAAATAAAATCTTAATTAACTTACCTAAGTAAAAATTACAAATTAAATTAGTGAATTTCATTTATTAAAAAAGGAATTTTTAGCCAAATATGAAGTCAAAGTCAAAGGATCTAATAAAGTAATTTATTAATTTCTAATATTCTAAAATGGTGAGTCACAACATCAAAAATATCTAAAGTGAGTTGTCATGGATTATAAATATCTAAAAATGAGTTGTCAATACTTCATGAGCTCTATAAGGTTAACTTAACTCAACTTAAGATATTTTAGAGTCAATCAAAGTTAGAATGAAACCTAACATCCATAGGGTTAGAGTTAGTTCTAAGACCTATAAATACAAATGCCTTTACTCTACCCAAACAATATTTTTTGTGTATAGTTATTCTACAAGATTGCCTTAAAACATCCATAAAAGTAATGTTATAATGCTAATTATATACCAAGCTTAACACCAAGCCAAGACAAGCCTATCAAAGCCACAAGTGGCCATTGGAGAAGTGTTATCAGCATGTAAAAACATTGATAGAAGTCTTTAATTCCATATACTAAGAAATAACATCTACTATGCCAATAAGTGGACATCAATTTTGATAAAGGAGGGAAAATAATTGTGTTTCTATCTATATTTTTTGGTCTTATCCATTATGTTATGCTCGTCTTAGTTCTTAGGAAAGAGTGTTTATTTTCATTAGATTTTTACTTTATTCTATAAAAGGAACTATTAAATTTTTGTGTGCTCTTTGGACTCCTAAGATATATAACGATCAGAAGTTAATTGATCACCCTATGGGACATAAACTTTTTGGCTTAATGAATTTTACATTATTTAAAAATATGTTACTATGCCTATGTCTTTTAATGCCTTCTCAAACTTGGGAAAATTTTAGACACTCAATTTTGGCCATTTTTGTGCCTAAACTGGGTACCAAATGAATTCTAGAAAATTATGTAATTTAAGCCTATAAGTCACTGGATTACCTAATTTAATCCAAATAATGGATTTAAGTGATAAAAAATATGGTGAGACTTGATTATTTGGGGTATTACTCTATATGAACTAATAAACTAATTCAATTTCAAACCTAGTCAAATTGTGACCTAGTAATTTGACATTCTTAAACTGATCTATTAATACAAAGCATTTGAAAACAATTGCCAAAATCCAAAAATCACTAAGCAAGTTTAATTAAAAATCAAATCGCAATTAACATGCATAAGTAAAAATTCCAAGTTGAATTATGGAATTTCATCTATCAAAAAAGAAAATTTTAAACAAATATGAAGTCAAAGTCAAGGGAGCTAATAAAGTGATTTAGTAATTCCTAATATTTCAAAATGGTGAGTCAAAACCTCACAAATATCTAATGTGAGTCATCATGGCTGATAAATATATGAAAATGAGTTGTCAAGACTTCATGAGTGCTTTGACCCAACCCATAGTTAACCTAACTCAACTTAGGCTATTTTAGACTCAACTAAAGTTATAACTAAACCTAACCTCTATAGGGTAAGACTTAGTTATAATATATACAAATATAAGTACCCTAACTCTACCCAAAAAATATTTTATGTGTAATTTTATTCTACAATAATGCCTTTAAGAAGCCATCAAAGTAATGTTATAATGCCAATTTGATACCAATCTTCATACCAGGCCAAGCCAAGCCTAGAAAATCCACAAGTGGCCATTAGAAAAGTCCTGCCAACATGGAGAATAATTGATAGAAATCTATAATTTTATAGACTAAACAAGAACATATACTATGTTAATAAGTGGATATCAATTTTTATAAGGGACATAAAATTCTTGTGTTTTTATCTCTATTTTATGGTCTAGTCCATTATACTAGCTTTCCCTATTTCTTAAACAAGAGTGTTTAATCTAATTACATTACTATATATGAATTTTTAATTAATTCACTAACAAGTAACTAATAAACATTTGTGTGTTATTCAAACTTCAAAGTTACAAATATAACTAGGCCTCTTCCAAAAAATTATGATTCCAATGCATTTTGTGATTATCACAGGCCTCCCAACCATACTAAAAACAAATACATTAACTTAGAGATTAAATAAAATATTTGATAGATGTTAATATAATTATTGTGGTAACTCCTATTAAGTCACCTAGATAAAAACCAACAAAAGCAAAAGCAATGAAAATATTTTTAGATCTACTTTCAAAACATACACCTTATGAGATTTCAGGCACTTCCAGTGTTCATTATACTTATCAAGCACATCCAACACCATCATCTTATCATACTCATACAATGAACACACACCTTCTTAATAATACCATTAGTGTGTATCATACTATAGTTTCATCAAATCCTTTAATCACTTTCTTAAATAAGGATATCATCTATGATGACGTAGATTTATATGCACTCTTTTTATGAGCTTAAGTTGATCATCATCTTATTCATAGTGTCATGCTTGAATATGTGTACTGTCACACTTATAAAATAGCTGGGTTATTTAGAGCAAAATATGTCTCTACTAGATATAGTTATTCATGGGTTTAGTGACCATGTCTATAGATCCATTGCCGAGAACATACTTACATTATAGGTTGGACCTACACATGTGGCCACCATATTCTTAGTTGTACCTAGTTATGACACATTTGATATGTTATTGGTTAGGCCTTAGATATAATAGCTTCAAGACATTCCATCCACAATACATAGATGTCTTAAGTATATATATGCTAATCATATGGATATAATAGAGAGCTTCCATATGATTATCATTTACCTATTTTATAGCCAATTACACATCAACCACTAGTCACAAATCCACACATAACTTCCATTAACACACTTATGATATCAGTTGAGACACCAATGTTGGTGAGGTCTACTCCTATAACATTACACATACATATACTCTCTCATTGAGACCTTTATTAGAGATAACCCTATGTTAGAGACATGTTGTGGATTATAGAGAGCCTCTCTCTACCCCATTGGCATCTAGATCAGTGCTATAGTATAAAGAACATATGTCAGTTATAACTTCTTCTACCATATGGGTCCCTAAGAACCCCATAGTTCATAGGCCTATTTAGTCAGCTACATAGATCATAGTCCCAATCCATAGATAGTTTTAGCTACATATTACTTAGTACATAAAATTCATAGATGTCAAACACCTCCTCACTTAGCACATGTAGTCACTCTTCCTTTATTTGATATAGGACACCTTGATAGTGAGTGTCTTATAAGACTAATTGGTTAGTATATTCCTCTATACTTCTATATAGTTTCATTTTCATATTTCTTGTACATATATTATACTCATAAAATATGATAACATTCAAATATTGATAAGGAAATATAAATATTTGATTATGTGCATTTACATGTTTAAATTCCTTATATTTTATAGGTACTATATATGTTATCTATGTTAGTGTAGTTGGTTTTATCATTCATACATGCTTCACTTGTTTTCTTCAAGTGTTCATAGATCATTAAAGTAATTATTTTCATCATATAGATCTAGAGTTGATACTATTTACCCGCTAAGGTAAAATACATATATAAAAAGATTCAACATTGATAAATTCACCCATTAGGGGAATTATGCTACATAACTTCCAATTTTCTAGGTTATATCATTATCCACTACGATAAATTTTTATCGACTACTACTACCATAGACTCAAATTATGTACATATTTGATCTTATATAGATATACCACATGTTCATGAATGATTTCACTTGTATCTTTCCTAGTTTAGATGTGATTATGTCTCTTTTCTACTATATATATTCAAGGGAATTTTAATATTCCATTGTTTTATGGCTCTAAGCCACTTCATTGTATGTATGCTTTAGACATGTGCCCATGTCTTTGTATGTGAATTATTAATTGTGTATGTAGATATTTGAACACGTCCTTCCATATGGATCTAATCCAAAATTACTTGTTCTTTGCATATGTGGATATTTGAACATGTCCTTATATGTATTACTTCTCTAACTTACTGACATGTGCCCATGTGCCTTACATTATGTCTCATTCACCTAATTTTCATGCCTCATGTATTTTTATGTATGCATCATGACCACGACACTTGTCTCTTACTTGTATCTTTCACACCTAATTTTTTATGCCATTACAAACCTCATGCATCTCCCCTTCCTTCTTGGGTGCCTTGATGGACATCATGCCCCATCCCCCAAGTAATTTACATAGATTATACTCATATTTGTTTTTCATAAACATGCTTATATTATTTTATCTATCTTGAAAACCTTGTGAGTTATATATCTAATATAAATCATACATTACTAACGTATTCTCAATAAAATTTTACATTCTAATATCATGTATACACATTATATTGGTTTGTCATGTAGATATCATATATTATTAATCTAACACAACTCATATATATATTTTATTTTGAGGAAAATTATTTATATAGTTTTAAAATCCCCCTCAAAATATAGGGAATTCATAGGGGTTTGAAATATAGATCAGGTCATCCTAGTGCACTCAAAACATAATTTTTAGCATGTAGATATAGATTATAGATCATAGAATCAAGAAAATACAGTGAAAAAAAGTCACTCTTAGATTGGTCACAGTTTTCCACAAAAATAACACATTTGGTCGATAACATGGAATAGAGGACACTAGCATAATGTATTATTGACCAAGGGACCATACTACTACCTATTATACCCATAAATATAAAATTCTATAATTTTTTGAAAGGTACAATAGGTATAGTCTAGGTTTACATAGTTTCAATCATAGATTATTAGATATGATCAATATATACTAAATTTTTACATAGAATTACATAATTTTGATCATATTGGGGGTGTAATAAAAGGCATGATCACTATTATTATTTTTTATATATTCATAGACACAAATTAATATAATTCATTTCATAATCCATATTTGCAAATGTCAAAATTAGGGTCACATGCCTAACACATTGTTTTTGTATGATCAATTTTGCACTAGTTGCTCATATGGAATAGAAACTCCATGTCATTCTACATGTTGTATACTCCAAACACCATTTTCACTATTTTTACACTAAGTCTACACAATATTGATGCCTTATTCTATCTACATTAGTTGGCATTCCCAAGTGGCCCAGAGCCATTTCACATTCATATTTTTTGAGTGGCTCCTAAACCATTTTATGTTAATAGTTACTGAGTAGCTAAGATACATATTTCAAGTTTCATTACACTAGTTTTAGTTTCAACTTCTTCAACCAAATATGGGTAGACAATGATGGAATCAAGTACACTTTGAGTTCTTGAGCCACCTACATAAGAGGGTTGGATAACTCATTAGTCCAATCCATGATATTCACAGATTATGATCCAAAAAATAAGGGTGGAAAATAATGGATCCAAGACCAACTTGAGTTCTTGATCCACCCACACGTAAGGAATGAGCAATCCATTAGCTCAACCTAATTTATTCACTGTTTGATTGCCAGCTACACACACATAGGATGCCACTAGGTTTTTGAATTGGTTAATGTACCTAATGATGTGCATTCATTGGTTTCCCTTTTATCTCAGATATCTAATCAATTTTTTATTTAATTCTGATATTTATTAAGTAATAATTGATTCATTCATGTTTAGTTTACTAGACACATAATGGAGCATGCTTTATAGACTAATACCTAAATTCATGGGATTCACTCATAGGTAGCCTAGGTAAGTTTATTTTTCCTTTATCCTAATCATTTTGATTTGATAAATTTATATAATAAATGGGGTAAATATATTAATATATTAATTTAAACATTTCTAATTATGTATTACCTTATCCACCTTGGTGACATGTGCCCATACCCCTTATATTATGTCACCATGGCCTAATTTGTGTGCCTCATGTATTTATATGTATGCTTTCATGTATGAATCATGGCCATGACACTTAAATCTTACTTGCTACTTTCAAACCTAATTTTCTATTCCATAATGGACCTCATGCATCTCCCTTTCCTTCTTGGGTGCCTTTATGGACATCATGCCACATCACCCACATAGTTTACATAGATTATACTCATATTTGTTGTTCACATACATGCTTACATTACTTTATCTATCTTTATAACCTTGTGAATGTTAAATATAATATAAATTATACATTACCAACTTATGCTCAATCAAAATTTACATTATAATGTCATGTATACACATTATATTGGCTTATCACATAGATATCACATATTCTTAGTCTACTACACATGATACATATCTTTTATTTTAAGGAAAAATATTTCCAAAGGTTCAAAAACTACCCTAAAAATATGGTGAATTCATAGGGGTTTGTCATAGAGATCATGCCATCTTAGTGCACTCAAAAAATAATTTTTAGTATGTAGACATATACTATACAACCTACACTCAGGAAAATATAATGAAAAATATTCACACTCAGATCAGTCTCAGTTTTACATAAAAACAACACATTTTTTCAATAACATGGCATAGATAACACTAACATATTGCATTATTGACCAAGGGACCATGATACTATCTAGTATCCCCATAAATAGAAAATTCGATAATTTTTAGAAAGGTACAAGAGGTACAATCTAAGTTTACATAGTTTGAGTTATAGATTATTAGATATGATCAGTATATACTAAATTTTTACATATAGTTACATATGTTTGCTCATATTGGGGGAATAATAAAAGGCATGATCACTCTTATTCTATTTTTAGATATGTAAAGACACCAATTATTATAACTCATTCCATAATCCTTATCCACAAATCTAAAAATTGGGGGCACGTGCCTAACACATTGTTTTTGTATGCTCAATTTTTTACTAGTTGCTCAAATGGAATGGAAACTCCATGTTCTACACATTATATACTCCAGAAACCATTTTCACTAGCTTTACACTAGGTCTACACTAGATTGATGCCTTATTATGTCTACATTAGTTGGCATTCCCAAGTTACCCAAAGCCATTTTACATTTATATTTTATGAGTGGCTCATAAACCATTTTATGTTAATAATTCCTAAGTGGCCTAGATCCATATTTCATATCTTTATGACACTATTTTCAGTTTCAACTTCTTCAACCAAACAAGGTTATGCAATGATGGAGTCAAGTCCACTTTGAGTTCTTGTGCCCACCTACATAGGAGAGTTGGATAAATCATTAGTCTAATCCACAATATTCATAGATTATGATCCACCAAATAGGGGTGGGAAATGATGGATATAATACCAACTTGAGTTCTTGATCCACCCACACATGAATATTGAGTAATCCATAAGCTCAAACTAATTTATTCACTCTTTTATCACTATCTACAAACATATAGGATGCCACTTGGTTTTTGAATTGGTTAATATACCTAATTAGGTGCATTCATTCCTTTTCTCTTTATCTCATATATTTAATCAATTTTTTATTTAATTTTGATATTTATTAAGAATTGATTCATTCATGTTTCAGTTATTGGAGACATAATGGAGCATGCTTTGTAGACTAAGACTTAGGTTCATGAGATTTGCCTCATAGTTAGTCTGTGTAAGTTTATTTTTCTTTTATCCTATTAATTTTACTTTGATACATTTATATAATAAAGGGGAAAATTTATTCATATATTAGTTTGAACATGTCCATTTATGTATTACTTTCTCCAACTTAGTGACGTGTGCCCATGTCCCTTGTATTGTGTCACAGTGGCCTAATTTGTGTGCCTCATGTATTTGTATGTATTCTTTCATGTATGAATCATGGCCATCATACTTGCCTCTTACTTGTTACTTTCATACCTAATTTACGATGCCATGACAGACCTCATATATCTCTCCTTCCTTCTTGGGTGACTTTATGGACATCATACCACATTCCCTAAGTAGTTTACATAGATTACACTCAGATTTGTTATTTATATGCATGCTTAAATTATTTTATATATCCTTAAAACCTTGTGAATGCTAAATATAATTTAAATTATACAATACCAACTTGTGCTCAATCAATTTTTACATTATGATGTCATATATACCCATTATATTGGTTTATCACACATATATCACATATTCTCAGTCTAACACACATGATGCATAGTGTTTTTGGGAAAAAATATTTCTAGAGGTTCAACAACTCCCATAAAAAGAAGGGTAATTCATAAGGGTTTATCATAGATATAAGGTAATCCTAGTGTACTCAAAACATAATTTTTAGTATGTATACATAGAATATAGAACCTACACTAAAGAATATACAATGAAAAATAATGACACTCATATCGGACTCAATTTTGTACAAAAAAAAAACATTTGGTCAATAACATGGCATATAGGACATTATCATAATGTATGATTTACCAAGGGACCATGATACTATCTATTAGCCCCATAAATAGAAAATTCCATAATTTTTAGAAAGGCAAAATAGGTACAATCTAGATTTACATAATTTAATCACAAAATATCAAATATGATTAGTATATACTTACTTTTTACATAAAATTACACAAGTTTGATTAGATTGGGGGAATAATACAAGGCATGAACACTCTTGTTTTAGTTTTGGATATGCATAGACATAAATTACTATAATTTAGTCCATAATCCATATACACAAATATCAAAATCAGTGGGACATGCCTAACACATTATTTTCATATGCTCAATTTTGCACTAGTTGTTTAGATGGAATGACAAATCCATGTCATTATCTATGTTATATATTCCAAATACCATTTGCACCATTTTTTCACTAGGTTTACACTAGATTGATGCCTTGTTCTATTTACATTGGTTGGCATTCCCAAGTGGATCAAAGCCATTTTACATTCATATTTTTTGAGTGGATTTTTAGCCATTTTATTTTCATAGTTCTCAAGTGGCCTAAAGCCATATTTCATAGCTGCATAAAACCAATTTCAATTTTAACTTATTATATCGAATAGGAGTAGGGATATTATGGATTCAAGGCCACTTTAAGTTATTAAGATACCTACATATAAGGATTGGAAAACTCATCAGTACAATATAATATATTCACAAATTATGATCCACTAAATAAGGGTGGGAAATTATGGAGCCAAGGCCAACTTGGGTTTTTGATCCACCCACACATGAGGATTGAAAAAGCCATCAACTCAGCCTATTTTATTCACTATTTGATCACAATCTACACACACATAAGATATCATAAGGTTTTTAAATTGGCTCATGTACTTAATGAGGTGCATTTATTTCTTTCCTCTTTCTATCATCTCTTTAATTAATTTTTTCTTTGCTATTGATCTTTATTAAGTAAGACCTGATTCATTAATGTTTAATTTATTGGACACACAATGGAGCATGATTTGTATATTAAGATCTAGATTCATGGAGTTTACCTCATAAGTAAGTCCAGGTATGTTTATTTTTCCTTTATCCTAATCATTTCACTTTGCTACATTTATGAAAAAGGTGGGGAAAATTTAGTCATATAAATTATTTTTTTAGTGAAATGAGTGTCACTTGAGACCACCTTATCCTTAGCTTATCACTTGACCTATCTTATGGTCACTCTTGATCACTTTACAACTTTTTTATGAGTCTAACCCATTCTTAGATATACTAAGAGAAGCATTGATCCTTCACTTAGGCACATAGGTCCCTTTTTCATTGATTCCTACCATCTATACATTATCAAAACCCTTTTGACTATAGTGAATTACACCATTGGAGAAGGGGAAAAATTATTATCCCTTAGCTCTTTTCACCCCTAATAATTTTTTTTTTGTTTATCAAATCACCTTAGGGTCAGCCTAGACCCATTTCATGTATTTACAAGAACTAGAATGCTATATATAGACCAATTTCATTCATTTATCTCCTAAATGAAAATTAGATGCAAATAATCATAAAAAAATCATAAATAACTGTGCAAATCAAGGTCATTGGTCCCTATTCTAATGTACTTCTACATACACCCATATTTAATAGCCTAAAGCTTAGATTACTCAAAAATTTTGGCCTCAAGTCGCATTTAAAGAATTTAAACCAACACTCAGACTAACATTCCCTTGTACTTACACCACCTCTTAGATTGGGATAACCACATCAGGCTTGATCCACTTTTGAGGTATTGGTATTTAGGAAACACTCAACACATGGGATGTTGAGGTCATGTCCAACCTACCATTCTAATTCCACTCTTTTTTTACTTGTGCTACTCAAATACCCTAAAAAACTTGGAGGCTTAGGATTTCACATTAAAATTAGTCAAAATAGAGATCATACAATGATCCAACATTCAATCACATAGACATAGGCTTCTTAGAACTAGGCAAAGATCCACCTAGGAACTAATTGTCTCTATTACATAGGGACATTAACATGGAACATGGGAAAATTATACATTATGTTATAAAATAGAGGATTGTGATATTATCTAAGAGGGTTTCTAACACCTATTTCCTATCAGTGACACCTGGCACTATTCTTACATCAGTTTATAGCCCACCACTTGTTTGTATCATTGAGTTTTCTATCTAAGTACACCTTTTCTAGTTCATTTCTATTTTTAACAATTAGATAAATAAAATGTTATAAAAATTAGTGGATATTTATATTTATATATTTATTCCCTCATTTATTATTCCAATACTTTAAAAATATATGGTTTTAAATTCCATAAATCTATTATAAATTTAAATAATTATTATAAATTTATTTAGTAGTCAAAAAGTGGAACACATTGATAATTAATGAATATATTTATGAGGAATGTAGAAATAAAAAAATATACATAACTTTTAAAGCAACCCAATGGGGTTGTTACATGTGTTATCAAAACAAAGGTTTAAACACTCAAACCTAATGAGTCCACTAACATTAAGTTATTTATCTTATTTTTATTAAGGATAATGGTGTGAGGTAGATCGAACGTTGAGGGGACATATAATAAGAACCCTCAAGTTAATCCTAATTAGATAAAAACTAGACAAGATATAAAATTCAATAAAATAATCATTATCATGAATGAAAATATAGATAAATTATTATCCTAAAAGTGAGAAGTTCATGGACAAAAGGAAGAAAATGAACAAGAAGTTATATAAAAACAAATAGATAGTCAGGAAGATCCTTAAGATTAGGGGCATGTTGAGGAACATCAAGTAGTAAGAGATCAATTAGTTACAGAACTTGATTTACATATGAATAAAGTGAATCCACCTAATTTCATTGGTACATTATTAGTGATAGGGCTAAATCATGGGTTACAAGTATGGATAAATATTTCAAGATTCAAAATTATTATTAGGTAACTAAGGCCATTTGGGGAGCCTACCAACAAGCTATTGAATCAATGACTTAGTGGGTCAATAGAAATTTAGATATGGATCTTGACTCTACCACCAATACTTAGGATCAGTTTGTAACCTTATTTATAGCTTGGTATCTAACCTAATTATACTTTGATTAAAAATTTAATAGATTTCAAAAATATGAAATATGGGGATCTATCATTAAAAGAGTATAGGGAAAAATTAAAAAATCTCTTAAAGTATGTTTTTCACTATCAAAGGGATGAAATTTTCTATATTATAAAGTTCATCATGGATTTAAAACCCAAAATTGGATGTGAAGTGGCTATTCATGGGCCATCCACCATAGACTAGGTCTTTGAGAAAGCAATTAAGTATGACCAAAATTTAAAATCACTTATTGAGTCCATTGAAAAATTCAAAAATAAGTTTATAATATTAAATACAACCCTAAATAAAAATAACTAGAAACATAATGGGAATTTTAAGAACCAAGTCAATAGTCAGAATGCAAGCTTTAATAATGCTTCAAAGGAGGCAGTCAATCTGAGATGAAGGGACCACTTGGTAGATGTTCTACATGTGGAGGAGAACATTATACTAAGGATTATCCTAATTATAATATATATGGTAAAAATAATAATTAATAAACATCTACATTATAGCAAGGAACCTTCCAGTAGTGAACTCACATAGCAGTTGATAATTGTCAAGCTAAATTTCAAGTTTATCCCATTAAAATATTAGATACTTTGTTTGATCATCCTATTTCTATTTTTATAGATACAAGAGCCACTTAATATTTTATTTCTCCTATAATTTTAAGTAAATTATTTAGAAAATATATTTTTATGGAAAATGTTTCATCAGTTCATTAGGGAATGAATCCAAGGTCAATGTTGATAGGTGTCTTCTAGAGGCTGAAGTAAAGTTTATAGAATTCACTATGGTAGTTGATATTTATGTAAAACCATTATTATCATATGATGTGATCATAGGGGTGAGTTGGCTTTCTAAGCATAAATATCAGGTTGATTTTTTCCTTAAGAAATTGGAATGCTTGTATGATTTGGGAAATAAAACCCAAATTTAGGGAGAAAAGAGAGAGTTGAAACTTAGGAAAATTTCAACCATTTAAATGAAAAATGCTCAAAAAAAGGGATGTCAAGTATTTTTAGTCAAAATCAATGAAATTAAAGAAAACAAGAAACCATCTTTGGAATACTACCCCTTTTTACAAGAGTTTTAGGATTTTTTTAGAGGGGTTGTTGGGTTTACCTCCTAAAAAGAATTTCAAATTCACCATTGATATCATTATAGGATTAGAACCTCGATCAAGGCTCTTTAAAAAATGAAAATAACTAAATTGTTTGAGTTACAATTCCAACTTAAAGATATGTTGACCAAATGTTTGATTTAGCTAAGTGTTTCACTATGGGGTTGTACTAATGGATTTCATGAAGAAGGATGGAACTATTCATTTCTACATAGAGGAATGAATGTTGAACTAAAAAACAATCAAGAATGGGTATCATTTACCATAAATTTATGATCTTTTTTATTAGATTAATGGTAGAAAAATCTTTTCCAATATTGATCTTTAAGTTGGGTACCATCAGTTGAGAATTAGAGAGGAAGATATTCTAAAAATAAATTTTAAAACTTGATATGAAAAGTATGAGTTCATAGTACTTCCTTTTGGACTAACAAATGAACCAAAAAAACTCATAAATCTCATAATTAGTGTGTTTATTGATTACCTTGATTAGTTTGTGTTAATCTTTCTCAATGACATCCTCTTCTACTTAATAAGTGACGAGAAGCATATTGAGTATTTACATTTACTTTTGCAATGGTTATGGAAGCAAAGCTCTATGGGAAATTTTTTAAGTGTGCCTTCTTTCAAATAAAAGTAAAATTACTGGGACATGTTATTTTTTCTAAGGGATTTATGTGGATCCATATAAGATTATATATGTCATGGAATGTCCATCACCTTAAAATGTGCTTGAAGTGCGTAGATTTTAGGATTTAACAGGTTACTATAAGAAGTTTATGACAAATTTATATAAGATAAAAAATACAATTAACTCTCTTTAGTGGAAATAAAATCATTTTATATGGTTTATTAAGTATGAGGAAGCCTTTCTAATTCTAAAAATGAGGCTCACTTCAACATAATTGTTTCAAATTCTAAATCTAAATGGTCATTTTTCAATGATAAATGATATTTTAGGAGATGGTTTAGGAGGAGTTATTATGAATAATTATTCATTTTTAGATTATTAATTAGGAAATTTGAATCCATATAAATTAAGTTATTCTACACATAACTTAGATTTAGCTCTCATAGTGCATGATTTACAAGTATGGAGACATTACTTATTGGGAAAACCTTTTGAGCTCAAAACTAATAACTTTGGACTATAATACATATTAACCAAACCTAACCTTAATGATAATCAAAGGTGATGGTTATAATTCTTCTTAGATGATAATTTTGACATTAGCGACATGAAGGGAAAATAAAAAATAATTTTAGATGCCCTTAATCATAAAAGGTACACTACAACTTTGGCTAATATAAAGACTACATTTTAAGATCATGTAATCAAATTCTCACCATGAGATGAATTATATGAGTAGGTAAATAAATATTTGTTAGATGATTCATAAGATCTTAGATACAATGGATTCCAACTTGAAAATGATGGAATTTTGAGATATAATAGAAGAATCTATGTGCCTAATAGGAAAATTTTGAGGGGTATTGTGTTGAGAGAGTTAGAAAATGTTCCATATTCAAGACATTATATTGTGACTAAGCTCTTATAAGAGATAAAACCATTTTATTTTTGGAAAATAATAAATAAATATGTAGTATATTTTGTGTCTATATGTTTGGAATGTTAGTGAGTCAAGGTTGAACATGTGCATCCCATTGAATTTTTATATCCACATTTTATACTAGAATGGAAGTGACAAGTCATTAGTATGGACTTTGTCCAAGGATTTCCTATGTTAAATAAATATCATAGTATGATATTGGTATTTTTTTATATCACCAAAGTATCACATTTAATTTATGGTAATTTGAAAGATGATGCACCAATGCTTGTAAAAATATTTGTAAATTAAGTGTGTAGATAACATGGGTTTCTATAAAATATCATTTTACACCCTAAGGTGACCTCAAGGCTTTCTAAAAATCTCAATGAAGGCTTAGGGATAAAAATAAACTTTAGTATATATTACCATCTAGAAATGAATGGATAAACATAAAGAGTGAATCTTATCTTAGAGGATATTTTGAGGTTGTAAGAATTCTAAAACTTAGCCAAATACCCAAAATAATTTTTTTGAAAAAATTATTCTTCAAAACTTAGGCTTATATACAAATTTTTGAAGAGAATGAGCCTCCAAGGTTTTTTTTTACAAATAAAATGTTCTAGAGATTGAGGTGCTTAGAAAAATTATTTGGATAATTTTCTTGAAATAATTCTAACATAACTTTTTACTTGGACAAAATGTACAAAATAAATTGGATCTTCAAGATTTTTGTTTTGGATAAAATGTCCAAAATTATTCCCAACACTTAGTCAAAAAACCTAAAATAAATATTCCAAAGACTTATCTAAAATAAAGGTTTTACACTTAGATTTTTGGTCTGCAAGCTCTCCCAAAATTGTTCTTGAACTTCTATTATCTTTCAAGGCTTGAATGAACTATGAAAACCTAAAGCTTGTGTGGACTTGTTACATGACTTATAACTTATTTTATCACCATGAGAACCTACTCAGACCATTATCTTGCTCTGTAGACCTATCATTTAGAAATTGATAAAATACATTTCAACCAGGCTTAAATTATTTCAAAATATTTACAAGTTATGGGTGAGTTTTAGACCACTCATTCCATCTAGAACTTGGTCCACCTTCTCAAACCATTTCTAGGCAAGATATCTATATGGGCCAAATGTGGCCAACATTTTTGGTGACTCAACTAGCTTTACCAGCTTGTTGGTTATGGGATGTAGAATTTGATCAAGCTTGTTCATGATGACTTAGAAAAATGAAGAATTATTTATAGAAAGACTTTTCCTATCTCCTTGAGAACATCTCAAAGCAATGAGACACACATAAAATACAAAAAATCAACAAAATGATGAACAACCAGATAAAATAGGAGAAAAATAACAAATCAAATAATGTGCAAGGGAACATGGAGAAAAGATAGACCTATCTACCTATATTCAATGATCATGATATAATACTAGTAATAAAATTTGAGATACCTCCCATTAATAGGGATGGGGAGGCTATCTCTATTTAACCTAGCAAGCTCAAAAGCATTGATCTTCTTACAACGTATGATAACATAAGGTCCACTCCAAAGACTTTAAAACTTGAAATTATGTCCAAGTTTTTCATGGTCCTCATCCCGTTTGAAGATTATATCACCTTACTAAAATGTCTTTGAGGAAGCTCACTTGTCAAATGACCTCTTGTCTTTATTCTGATTGGACCACATCATGTGCATATCAATGTCCCTAGTCTCCTTTTGATGTCTTAACTCATTTAACCTTACCTACATAACATCATCCTCTAGAAGCTTAAGTTAATGTGTAAGTTCTAATGCATGAAGCTCAAGAGATATGGGAAGTTTTACTTTCTTCCCAGAGACATGGAGGTATGGAGAATGTCTAGTAGCTATCTTAGGTGTCACTTTATTTGACCATGGGGTAGTTCTTAATATAGTATGCCACTCCCTTTGACTATCCTCCATACTTATTTTTATAATCCTTAGTAGGTTCTTATTAGTGGACTCTACTAGTCCTTTACCCTATGGGTAATAGTTAGAGGATACCTTGAGATAAATTCCATTTAAAAGATCCCATTCACATACCTTGATACTATCGAAGGCCAATGCATTGTCAAAAATAATTAGAGATGGCACACCAAATCTAGTCACAAGGCTATCATAAAAGTCTCAAATAGAAATTTTGTTAGCCTCCTTGAGGGAAACTATTTCAACCCACCTTATAAAGTATTATATATATGTAATGATACATTTATTCCCTTTAATTGAATGGAGGGGGGTTGTATCATTCTTATAAAATCCAAGCCCCATTATATAAAGGGCTACTCTACTTGTATGGGTTATAAGGAAAGTGTTAAAGGTACAATCACTAAGAGCAAGGGGGTTGAATCAATGAGCCCAAATATTTCCATTCCAATAATTTCACACTATTTAACAATCAAAATATATCAACTTTATCAATCAAATTTAACAAGAGATCTCATTCATTCAATGCATACATAAGATCAAAAACACAACACATAGTTCCTATGGGAACCCTCATGGGGAATAAAAACCACTCTTAAACCTAAAAACACTTAGACTACTTGTCTTATAACGTATTAAAAACTAGATACTAATCAAGTTATTTTGACTAGGCCTTTATTGAAACACCTATTTCACAAGGAGAAACTACCCCTAAGGAAGATCAAGTCCTTTAGACCCTCCTTTGAAATGAACACCTTCACCTTTGAACTGATGTCTTTAAAACCTAATTATGGAGCTATAATTATCACTCCTCCTCTTCACTCTTTCATAAAAAAATACATGTTAAATAAATCACATTAAATACTTGAACCAACATACAAATATCAATTAGAACATGTTATATATCCCAACTAACCCCACTCTTCAACTCTTTGCTCACACTCAATATTCAAACTTACAAGAGAATTATTGACATCATAAATATGACCTATAAGTCATACACACCATCATAAACCTATTTTTACCTTTAACCCATCCACTAGGAACACACAACCTTCACCTTTCCTTCACTCATGGTATACACTGTCTCAAATAGCCTCTTGAGCATACTTAATCATTTTGCTTCTTCCAAGATTATTAGGTCTAATGACCTATATGATCACCTTCATCACCTTGATTATACAATAATTTATAATCTTCTTTGATAATTATTGGTTCTTAATAAATTTTACCTTCTCTTTCGAAGGTTGTCTCCTTCCCTTGGCTTTACATTCACACAACCATGCCAAACATTCCTTACACTTATACCATGATCTTGGTATAGACCATATTGGTCAGTCAAGATGTTTATCACACTTATTCAAAATTTTAAATATGTCCTCATACATTTTAGATGTAATAACTACATACTCCATAGGTCAGCCAACACATCAATACCCCAAAACCACTATTATGTCTTGGTGAGACCTAAAACCATTAGGCCTTCACACTCACATGTTACATGTGAGACTACTTGGACCACATTCATCCTTAACCAATGATTTAAGCATATAAAAAATATATCTAATATCCCCTTGAACACTATCACATAGATCCATTCCTTATATAATGCCAACTCCACACTTGGACCTATCAATTAGGTCTCTTAGCTCTTCAGGTCTTCATACACAGAAAAACATAGTCTCAAACTTCTAAACCAACTAATCAAATATTTCACATATCCATATGATTAGATCACATGGATTAACCCTTAAGGACCTCAAATATACCTCCATGTGTTTTAGACACATCAACACATGTTCTAATCACTCAAAATATATACATAAAATGACTACTCAGACTGGTCATATATAGTAAAAATATAGTCAAGATGTTTTACTCTCCATATCAGATCAAATTCATCTTATGAGAAAAAATTACTTCTCATAATCCTTAGAGACTTATATAACATATCCATGCTCATTTTCTTCTTCAAATCTTCTTAGAACACCTTCAACTTACCTATGCAAGATGGTCACTCAAACTGCCAATGCATTCAACAAACACATTCAACTTCTACATATTTTTTCATATAGAATATAGATTGGTCAAACCTCCAATTACCACATATATGATCTCCATGGAGTGTAAATCACTCTCCAATAGATAATTAATTATGATACATATATATATATATATATATATATATATATATATATATATATATATATATATATATATATATATCATCAAAAAAACTTTATTATCCTTCTGGAGTCACTTGAATAACATAATCAAACACACAATCAACTTTGGAGATTAATATTTTTGACTGTACAAACATTCAAACCTTATAACTAATTTCACTAGATGCATCATGGATTCTTATTCAACTTAGGTTTTTATAGAACCTTCAAATTCATCCTAGATCAAAATTTATGGACAAAATATAGAGCATTAGGTTTTCCCTTTACAAAATTCAAATATTTAAATGCCAATGATCATAGTTAAACATTGACCACTTTTATATCATCTTGCACCCTCATGTCTTAGATTAAACATGCACCATCAATTTTACTTAATGTATCTTGACCTTTACCTTTCATCACTCATCATTAGATATTCATCTTAACAAATTAAATTAATGCACTCTATCAATTTCCTATATGTAGATTGATATTTTTGGACACTTTGAAAACATCTCGCTTAATATACACCTTTTATCTCTATTTATACAAATACCAACTCACTATTAGATCATGCAAAAATCTTGGTCTTTATTTATTTTTGACATTAAACAACTATCACTTTAACCTCTTTGACTTGATACACATCATGGGATCAATCTGTATGATATCCCGTGAACCATTGGATCTTCATTTAGTCATGATCTTTATCTTCTGTAAAATTGACTAAATATGGTAACCATTGCAATCTACCTTGAAGGCCAACTTTGGACCTCAATAAATTTTGTTGTGTTTAGATGCATGATCTACAATTTGGACCATATGATATTTTCACATAGAATAATCCAACCATATATAATTCTACTCTTATAACCCTCATGCATGTGATTTATACTGCCATTAATATGATCTCTTAGATTTATATGCCATAGAGCCAACTATGTCAAAAATGCCTAGAAGGCCAACTTTGAACATGCATAAATTTTGTCACATTTCATTGTATGACCTAAAATTTAGTGCATATCAACTAGGAATAAAATTGAACAAACCCATATGATAAAATTATATTTAAACTACCACATGTGAAAAATGACTACACCAAAACTCCTACTCAGCTTATCTTGCCACATTGCAAATTTGGCTAAGTATGGGAAAACACTATCAAACTACTTGGGAGCTCATATTTTCACATGAATATATTATGTTTTTATTTTTCAAATGAATTAAAATTTAGTGCATATAAACTATACACAAATGTGATCACAACCATATAACCAACTCCATTTGACTATTCCACACATGGCAATGGTGATGCTAGCAAACTACCTACTCAAATTTTATACCACTAGACCCAAAATGTCTAGATGAAAAAAATGATCAAATAGATGAAATACACTCATACATAAGAGCACAAAAATCATTATTAAATTCTAATAGGACCCTTTTGACATCCTCAAATCATCATACTCATCCCTAATCACCTCACTTAGTCAAAAATTAAAGAACCATGTAGGAACTCTGAGGCACATTGAAGAACACTTTTTCATTGTTAATCTAGCACATGTGACACCTCATAAACATCTTTGGTCACCTTGGATACATAATTGAGAAGCCTCTAATAATATCCCTCTTTTTCATTGATTTCAAACACTAATACAAAGCTTATACTTAGAATTTATCTCTCTCTTCAAGTTCTTTCTCTACCTTTGACATGATGACAAAGTGGGATAAAATTCCAATCATATAGACCTAAAAAGACATCAAAGACCAATAATAGGAATACACCATCTCTAAGAGATGATACAGACTCCCCTTAACATTTATCAAAAATCTTTGCACCTTGAGCTTCTTAAACAAGTTCAATGAATACCTTGAGCTTCTCAAACAAGTTCCATGACAACACTCTTTTTTGATCATACATATCATCTATGAAACATACATGAACAAAATAGATTACATTAACTTAGCATGAAAACATTAAGAGGGACTCCCCCTAAGTCACCTAAGATTAGGCACCTTTTCTTTAAGAATCTTAAAACCATTTCTAATAATGATGAATCAATATAATTACCTCCATACCTTATTTCTCAGATCCAACTACACAGTCCTTTGATCCTAGAATCTGACCAATTACAAAGTTTCCCTTTTGTTTATGCAAGAGGATTCAATACATTGTCAAAGCAACTGACTTGGTTTGATCAAGTCATCATATCAACATGCTTGATTTCACATTTGTATTAGACTTATTCAAATCTCCACCATGACTAGAGTCATCTCACATATGCTCCCCCTCACATTATGCATAACTCCTCAAACTAATCAAGCTATCTGAGTTTGCTCCCCTTAACTCCATGGCATACACAAATTATCATCTATAAAACTTAGAGACCTTTGTTCATGATATCAAATATAACTCAACACATTATCCTCATCCTCCATATCAACCTTGTCTTCAATATTTCTTATGTAGTAGAATATTTTGACACCAATCATCCTTAATCAGACACCTAAAAATTACCATTCCCTACTTACAGACCTTGCACACATTGAAAAAATTATTTCATGATAAATAATACTAAACTAAGCTCAACCATGCATTACAAGCATGTCACCAATTGATGAAAACATTGCATATTCTCCACTAGATGTTCACTTAGTTTGATATACCAAAATTGAGTCAGTATTAGCATGAACACACACCTTAGGTTTTGTAGACATCAAACCCTCAAGTCACTACCTTTCATCATTTGGTCTAGTTCTTCAAAAATTGAGATCAAATTGATCAACCAAATAACATCTTGAAACACAAGTTTACCAATCAAAAAATTCCTTCACAGTAAGCTAACACATCTTCTCATGACTTTCTTTATCTTTCAACATCAATCAAGACCCAACCAACATCCACCATTATTCCTCCTTCTGTAAAGTGTCTCCTTGAATCTTAGAGAGAGACACCCCTTTGATATAGAGAGACTAAAAGTCCAAAAAATATGGAGAGTCCCATATCTCCATAATCTCATCTAAATTTTAGTCTTGATTGACTTTGAATGAATTCTTGACTTCATTTTTTTATTTAGATTTGTCAATAAATGTTGTCAACATAAACTCTTTATTTTCCTTCATATCTATCATGACAAAAAAACCCATCTTTGGTCTCAATATGATCTCTTCTAGTAGGCTTAGATTCCCATACCCATTTATGACCTCTTTCTTGCACACTAGGTGCTCCATACACCTTATTTTGCTTTGGGAATTCATTCAACATATTCTTTCAATACCTAACAATGTGACCAACTTTATGATATTTGAAACAAATATGATCATTCACACCTTTTTCTTAATAATGATTGTGATCTTCTTTTTCTATCTAGATAGAAGACAAATTCTCTTGGTAGTCCTATATCTTATTCATATTTGATTCCTTGTTTGTTGTAGTAGGAAGTACACCATGATAAATATTATCCTTCATAGTCTTGGGCCTCAAAACCATTGATTGAATTTTAGGAGCAAAGTGCTTATTCAAACTATTTTCATAGAATCTAGTAATATGTCCTACTTTATTTAAACTATAGAAAATAATATCATTCAACATACCTCTGGACTAATCTAAGTTATAACTTCTCCATGAAAAATTGTTCCTTCTTTCAAGACTCTATGAGAACTCCTTTCTTACTAAGTTTCTTCTACAGTCCTTAACTCTATGACCATACTTATTACATGTATAACAATGACCATGGAATAAACTAGCATACCTTGAATCATTTGGTTGTATAAAATACATTATTGCATTGCTTTCAAATATTTAATTCTCCTTGACATACTCAAGATTCTCATGATTCTTTTCAAGTTTATCCAACTTGACTATAACAATCTAATGTTGACTCTTCAAGGACCCCATCTCAATCTTTAGCTAAGTGTACTAATCTTCTATTACTTTTAGATTTGTATTTGTGGTCCTTAACTATTCCTGAAGAATATTTATCTTCTCTTCATCCTCTTTGGCCTTGTTGGCCATGTCTTTCAATATATATTGTTGCAATTCAATATACTTGATCTATTCTTGATACTTATTTTCTTCTTTCTTGGGCATGCCTAACAAACTTCCCTCAAAAGAACTAACTTGTACTTTAAGACCCTTGATCATATTCCCCATTTTATGATTCCTCTAATTTTTTTCCTTTATTTCACCAAGTGTACTCATGATCTTAGATTTTAGATCAACTTCTTCCTCCTCATTATCATCTTATCTACTATCATGGAAAGTTTCTTTGTCAAATATAATGCCCTGTTCTTTTGAACACAAACTTATCTTGGCATATACTATCTAAACATTGAGATCATTGATAACATCCTCATCCTCTTTGGAATATTTCTTGAAAGTACATATATTCTCTTCAAGTGCCTTTATCACATCCTTCCAATATTGATTTTCTTTCTTCAACTATTTATCAATCTTTATACCAACTCAGGATCTCCTTCAAGCTATTAAGCTTCCTCCGAAGGATCCGTTCTGATACCAATTATTAAAGGTAAAATCACTAAGAGGGGGGATGAATTAGTGATCCAAGATATTTCAATTTAAATTCCAATATTTTAAAACTATATAATAATAAACATATATAAACTTGATCAAGTAACATTAAGAAGAGATCGCATTCATTTAATGTATACACAAGATCAAACACACAACACATAGTTCCTATGGAAAACCCTCATGGGAAATAAAACCCAATATCAAGCCTATAAACAATTGGATTAATTGTCTTATAATGTATTACAAACCAATTATTTTTCAAGTCCTTTTGACTAGGCCTTTAGTGAAACACCTATTTCACAAGGAGCAACTACCCTCAAGGAAGATCAATTCCTTTAGACCTTCATTTGAAATGAACACCTCCACCTTTAAACTAATATCTTAAACAACTGATGATGGACCTATGATTATCACTCTTCACCTTCAATATTTCATCCAACACTCATTATTAGATATATCACATTACATACTTAAACCAACATACAAATATCAATTAGGACACATTACATATCTCAAGTAACCCCTCTCTTTAACTCTTTGATCACACTCAATTTTCAAACCTATAAGATAACTATTATGACATTATAAATATAATCTATAAGTCATACACACCATCAACTTGATCTTCCCTTCAACCCATCCATTGGGCACACATATCCTTTACCTTGCCTTCATTCACTATACACACTCTCTCTCAAATAGCCTCTTGAGCATACTCACTCATTCCAGCTCTTCTAGGCTTATTAGGTCCAATGACCTATGTGATCACCTTAATCATATTGATTAGATAAGCATGTATAATCCTATTTTCTCACTTTTATTCCTTATTAACCTATTTATTCTCTTTCAAATTTCCTCTCTTTCACTTGGCTCCACATTCACATAACTAGAATAAATAGGCCAAATAGGCCTTGTACCTATACCATGCTCTTGGTATAACCCATCTTGGTCAACCAAGATGGTTAACACAATTATTACACCTTTTAAATAGTTCCTAATACAAATTACATGTAATAACCACATAATCCATATGTTGGCCATTGCCTCATTACCCCCAAAGCACCATTAGGCCTTAACACTCACATGTTACATGTGAGACTATTAGACCACATTCATCCTTTACCAATTATTTTAACATATCAAACATATCTCCAATATCCAATTCCTCACTCTCACATGTGTCCATGCCATATAAAACACCAAATCCACACTTGAACCTACCAATTAGTTCTCGTATCTCTTTAGGTCTTCATACATAGAAAACACAATCTCAAACTTATAAACCAACTACTCAAATATTTCACATACACATATGATTATATAACATGGATGAACCATTTATGATGTTAGCTATACCTCCATGTGATTTAGACACATCAACACATATTCTAAGAATTTAAAACAATATACATAAAATGACCACTTAGATTGGTCATATACAATCATAAAATAGTCAAGATTTTTGACTCTCCATAACTATTCAAAGACATATCATGAAAAATAATTCCTTCTCATAATATTTATATACTTATAGAACATCTACATTCTCATTTTCTTATTCAACTCTAGTTATAATGCCTTCAACTTACCTATTTAAGATTGTCACTCAAGCTATCATTACATTCAACAAACATAGTCAACTTCTACATATTTGTTCATACATAATATATATTTTTCAAACCTAAAATTACCACATACATGATCTTTATGGAGTAGAAAACACTCTCCAATATCTAATTCATCATGAGGCATCTAGATATCATCAACAAAAAAATAATTATCCTTTTTGGATCACTTGCAAAATATAATCAAACACAGTCAACTTTAGAGCTCAATATTTTTTATTTTGCAAACATTAAAACCTTATAAATAGGTTCACTATATTAAAAATGGAGTCCTCTTCAACTTTTATTTTTATAGAACCTTCAAATTCATCCTTGATCAAAAGTTATGGATAAAATATAGAGTACTAGTTTTCCCCTTTACAAAATTCAAATAATCAAATGCCAATGATCACAGTTAGACCTCAACCACTTTGTTATCATCTCATTCCCTAAAAACTTATATTAAACACTCATTATTGATCTTTATTGATGTAGCTCAACCTTTACCTTCCATCTCTCATCTTTGGATCTTCATCTTGACAAATTGACTTAATTCACCCAATTGATTTTTTGTACCTAGATCAAAATTTATATATGTTAAACATTGGACACATTGAAAAGATCTCACTCAATATGAACCATTGATCTCTATTTATATGAATACTCACTTGTTGTTAGATCATGGAATAATCTCAGTCTTTATCTCTACTTGATGTTAAAAACTATCATTTGACCTCTTTGACAAAATACGTGATGTTAGATCAATATGTACGATCACCCACAAACCATTAGATCTTCATTTGGTCCTAATCTTTATCTTTTTAAAAATTGACTATGTATGGGAACCATTTCAATCTTTATAGAAGGCCAACTTTATACCTCACTAAATTTCACTACACTTAGATGCATGATCTAAAATTTGCACCATATGATCTCCTCACATATGAGAATCTAACCATATATCAATATGCTCCTAGAACCCTTGTGCATGTGAGATATGACACCATTAATATTCTTACTCATATTTTTCTACCATAAAGATAGCTATGTCAAAAAATATTGATAAATCTAACTTTGAACATGCATATCTTTTTTTGCACTTCATTTTATGACCCAAAATTTAGTGCATATCAACTAGGCACAAAATTGAATAAACAATATGATCAAATTATCTTGAAAATTCCACACGTGTGAAAAATTACTAAACTAAAATTCCTATTCAATTTTTCTTGCCACATTTCAAATTTAGCAAGTATGGGAAAACACTGTTAAACTACTTGGGAGCCCAATTTTGTACTTGCATATCTTGTGTTGTGCTTCATTGCATGACCTAAAATTTAGTGCATAAAAACTAGGAATAAATGTAATCATAACCATATGAACAAATCCCCTTTAATCATCCACATATGTAAATGGTGATGTTATAAAATTTCCTACTTAGATTCTTTGCCACTAGACCCAAAATTTCTATATGAAAACAATGATCAACTAGATGAAATCCAGTCATGCACACAAGCACTCAAATCATTATTTAATTATAATAAGACCCTTTGCACATCTTCAAATCATCATACTCATATATAATCAACTCATTCAATCAAACACTAAATAACCATGTAGGAAATATGAGGTATATTGAAGCACACTTTGTAATTGTGAATCTAGTACACATGACACCGCATCAACTTCCTTGGACACCTTGGAGAAATAATTAACAAGACTCCAAAAATAAGGGCATCTAGATTTTACTTTCAAGTAAACATTTCACATTTTGGTAATTTCATTACCTAAGAGTGAGCATCTTTAAACATTATGGGCTAAAATTACTTGACTCTAATGATTTTAAGGTTGTGGTTTTGGTAACCAAGTGCCCACTAATTGGACCATCATGGAACTACTCAAGTAGCTTATCTATTTGGCATGATTCCACACACCTCAAAAACATGCCTCCTATGTCTCTCTTGAAAAAAAATCAATGTATTAGGACATAAAGTTTACTTTTCAACTTGAAGTGCCTTCTTTTATATCTATCTATCCCCATAAGACATTGGCCTAACTAGATAAATTTGGTTATGTCATGTGTCCAACTAAAATGTGTGTTGTTTGTAGTTACCTACTAGCTATCATGAACCACCAACACTTGATCTTTATATTTATTTAATTCTACTACAAGGTGCTCACACAACCCTTTGCCTAGTACAATATTTGTAACTCTGACCTCAAGGTCATACTCCATGAATTTTGTCACCCATCCAGCCCTTTTCTCATTGAGGTCTCTATTGACTATAGGCTCTTTGATACTTGGGTGTAACACCATGAGTATGATACTACTATCATATACCATGTGTCTAAACTTATTCAAACCTCTCACTACTATAAGAACATTCTTCTCTACAAATTTATACCTCTCCTCATACCCTTCTAAGGCTTGAATGAAGAAAATAATAGGTTTTTATAGACCTTGCTCATTTTGGTACATCAAAATGGCAAAGATTTCATCCAATGTAGAGAAATCATACAAGTAGAATTCCTTGTTAAAATTAGGTTTAATAAGTGTAAGTAATTGAGATATGGCCTCCTTGATGGCATTGAAACTCATCTTACCTTATTTGGTCTATGTAAACTCTTTTCACTTTCTCAACATGTGAGTAAGAGTCTTGACCATATTTGCAAAGCCTAGAATAAATATTCTTATTAAATTAATCTTTCTTAAAAAAACTCTACAAACCCTTCTTGTGATTGGGTAACAGTAGAGATAAGATGGACTCAACTTTTTTAGGGTATATGGAGAGACCATTATTAAACACTAAAATACCTAATAATATTCCCTTATGAACACCAAATATGCATTTTTTATGATTTGACACACCAAACTCTTTGCATTTTTCAAATAGTAACCTTAAGTGAGCAATGTGATTATCTAGGTCCTTTGAGAAAATAATGATGTCATCTAAGTAGATGAACACCATGTCATTGATCAAACCTTCAAATTAAACATTCATTAACCTCTATAAAGTTTCTTCAGCATTAGATAATCTAAATGGAATTTTAATATATGCATAAGTGCCCCACTTTGTGCTGAAAGCAATCTTATGTCTATCTTATTCCTTGACCATGATCTGATTATAAATAGATTAACCATCAAGAAATGATAATATCTAAGAACTTTCCACCTTTTGAATAATCTAATCCACTGAGGATAGTGGGTAATGGTCTTTTAGAGACACCTTATTGAGGTCCTTAAAATCAACACATAAACGCATTTCCCCATTATTATTCCTCACTGGCACAAGTTTGCCACCCATGAGGAAAGTTTGATTGGGAATATGATATTTAACTCAATTATCTTAAATAGTTCCCTTCTCATCATCTCTTCCACTTTTGGATTGGTAAGCCTTTGTCTTTGCCTAACTGGTCTTGCATTGTTATATAGTTCAATGGTGTATTGTGTGAGTTTGGGGTAAAATCCTTGTATTCCCATGTAAATACATTAGATAACTCTGGGAATAGAGAAACAAATGTATATCTCTCTACTACTTATTAATCCTTCCTAACCTCAAAAATTTGTCCTTGAATGTCTCTATCCTTTCATAATGTTCTTCTTTAGCTAAGATACATGCCTTGCCTTTTCTCACTTGGTCATATTCATTGAAGATGTTTTCCAATGTCACAAGCCCCTTAGGTATCTTTTTAGATCTCATCTATACTATCTGATCATCATATTGGTGTTAGAACTTATTTTGATTTTTATTGTAAAATTATGATTCTTACATAAAAAACATGTAATTTGGTCATCATTATCAAATACTTTCCAGATTAACTCATTATCATGTATAACTAGCCTACATATGGATTTGACTTTGCCTTAGTTCTAGTTGGCTTTGATTCCTTCCACAACCTCATACTGAGCTCTAATGGCTACAAGCCTATCTACATGTTGAGTGCCTCTCTTATTATGGATTATATATTAAACACCAAGAAGTTTTCTATGAGATCCCATACATGATACTTGTAAGCTTTGAAATGATGGTTCTTGACTATAGCTATGCCTCTCAATAGTTTCACAACAAATTCACTATCACCTTTGACTTGAATAATTTTGGCACCTCCTCTTCTTGCCTCTTGTAAACCATGTAAATGAGTTTAATATAGTACAACTAAATTAGAATATTGTAGCTGAATAGTAATTCTTACTTAGAGGTGAAACCAACATGACCCTAGTTCTACAAACTTTTTTTAACTTTGAGCCATCAAAGGATAAGGTCCATAGACCATCTTATTCTTAAATGGTGTTAGTTAAGCAAGGTTTAGTAGTACCCTCCTCATGCATACAATACTCCCTTAATTCTAATTCTTCAAGATTGCTAAAGGGATCAAATCTATGGTTGTTAGCTTCCCATTAATCTATATATAGGGTTGAAATGCCTTCAATATGTTCATGAGGCTCTTGTTCACCAAAATTTTCCTCTTCCTTAAATATGGCATAGTTAACAGTTGCAAGGTTAGGCATATAAGGCTCTAGATGGAACCTAGAGATAGGTTTAGACCTAATAGTGACCTTAGTACCATATTTAATCTTGAAAACCATGTATGATCATTCAGAGGATAAATAGTCTTGTAGTAACATCCCTAGATAGGCATAGGCCAAAATATGGGGGTAGGTCTACAACCATTACATCTTGAGTGATGACATAATTTGGGAAAATTGCTAATGTAATATTAATACATTTCACTATGCCTACGATTTTAGTGGGGGAACCATCCTAATAGAGAATACCTTTTTCATTAGGTACATATTTAAGCCCAAGTTTATCTATTATGGTTGTAGGCATAACTAAGGTCAAATCACCTAAATCTATCATACAATTATGCACTAAGCAATCTCCTATGGTGGATAATAAAAAGAATGGAGAATACTTGATAACTTTTGGGGGATGAATAATATTATGAACCTGAATTTTATTAATAACTTCAATATAAATATGACTAGGACTAGGCTGACTACTATTCATAAAAACAATGTTCACCATTTTATCTATCACATTCACATGAGAAGGCTTGGAGATATCTTACTAAATGGTTTATTTCTACCCCAGAATAGATAGAGTATTATACATAGATATAGTGACATTATCCCTTTTCATATGATCCACAATATTGAAAATAAAACTAGTACCTTTAGATTTCACCTTGGAAGTAGAAACATCACTTGGCACTTGAGTGACATGAGGAATGAAAAGAGACTTATGATACTATCTCTAATGTCTGGGTAATTCCTGAGTTATAGGTGCTTTATTAGCTACATTTGAAGAGGTAGGATACTAACTAGTCTATGGATATGTTGAAGAAACCTTAGATTGCCTCAAATTATCATCTAACATCCTCCTTTTATACCGATATGGGTTGTAACTAGTTCATTTATCCTCTACATAGTCTACACCAAGTTTGTTGCTACATGTTCAAACACATGATCCCCTTATTTAAAGTTTATGCACATGGTATCAGTTGGTGCATTACCCATGATTCCTTATAATTGAATTTGATTTTCTCATGATGTCATGGTAAGCACATTACCTTAGTTCATTAGAGGGCCTTGTGGTAGAGGTGGTATCATGTCATGTCCTAGGAATGAAGGAACATGCTACCAACTAAGGTCTTGATACATCTCCCTACTTGTAACCATTACCATCTCATTATAATATTACCCTCTTGTGCAATATTTTTTGTGTGATGACTAAGGATCTTGATCTACTTGCATCTATAGGGTTTTAGCTATTGTAAGGTACCTTGAGTAAGTTATGTTTGGGCTCATTGGTTTGATGGATAAGGGGTTATATTATAGGATTGAGTAGGGTATTGAGTTTGTAAGGGACCTTCATATGAGTGTGGCATATATGAAGTATATTGTTGTCTCTATAAAGCCATGAGCTTGTTATTTTATGTAATTAGTAGGCTCTCAATCCCTAAAAATTTATCCACTTGGTCATCATTAGGTTAGGCCTGCTTATTTGGAGTGGATAGTGGAGAAATGGTAGGTGGGGTTGGCTAAAATTCAAGAAAAAATGGCATGAGAGGTCTTGGAATGAGTTACCCTACTTGTATCAAATATTTTTTTACTCTTATAGCTATATCAAAATCCCAAAGCAAAGTTATCCCACCCATAGATTAGATCATAACTACAATGTCTTAATTCAATACTCCCAAATAGTAAAGGAAAGTGTAATTGGTTGTGATACATGGTTACTTCTATCCTTAAAATTTTTACATAGGCATTCACTAAACTCATCCCAAGTATTGATCAAGGTAGGAGTTAAACCTCTATACCATTGTAGGGCTTTACCTTTCAAGGATGTGGCTAGTAGTCTCATGAATACATTTTCTTGTGTAATGTGATGTACTACACAAATTTTTTCAATGTCATTAATGTTCTTTATAGGGGTGCTAGAGTTTTCTCTTATAAAGTATGGTAGACTCTTCAAATAGGCAACATGTATGTTATCATATAGTGAAATTTTAAGAAAGATTCCCCATTAAAGGGTATAAAAGCCTAATTCCTCATTAGCATTGTAAATAGAATGGGAAATAGGCCTCACCTATAATAGAACCTTCCAAATGATGGTGTATACTGTGTTTTATAGGGAAAGTGGCTTATGTTACACCTTTTGATAGGGGACAAGGATGCTCTTACTCTCCTTCTTGAGGGTGTTGGAATCTCTCTAAAATGGAAGTCAATACCCCTTGTAGATGATAGTGTTCCTCTTGACATGTAGGTAAAAAGATGGATTTTATGGATTAGATATGTTTGGGGTCACCAGGTACTCTTGCTAAGTGTTTGCTACACTTGTTTGCCAAATATAACACCAATTCTTTAGCTTCCTCTTCAACTAGTCCCATTGGGCATGCAAAATTTTTTATGGATGTAGATTTCACCCTTGTTGAAAGTAGAAATGTTCAAGTCCTACTCTCAAATCTAGTATAACATAGGAATGAACATAGGCTATGAGTTACTTAAAATTTGTTCAAACCTCAAGGATTTTTTATTAGGATAGCTCCTCAGATATAAAAATATAGTCCCTTTTACTAAATAAATGTTATTGGGATGAGAAGGGAGATAAATACATAAATTAAAATATATACTAAATGTGTTGATGTACCAAATTTTCAAATTTCCACTTTATCTTGGACACTTCTATGACTACTAACAAATTCAATAAAGATAATGGACTGGTCAGATTCTATGACAAGGTTTAAAGTATGAGTATTTTGTATGGAGGCTAAAAATAGACCTATAAATTTAAGGATAAAAAGATATAGGTATATATAAGACACTATACAGTCATGATACTTCAATAATAATGTCATTATCTAAAATTTCATACAACCTATAAGAAACTCATACTAATTAAACAAGGTGAATGAATAACATATAGATGATGAATACAAACATACACTCTACACATTAAAATTTAGGGAAGAACACTTAGGATTCAAATAGAATCTAAAAATTATCTTATATTATTTCAATCAAGTGTTACAAAGTGATTTTGGTAGAGCTTCACTACCTCTAGCCCAAGGATTCAAAATAAGAGCTCAAAGCTAGTATTTATAGGAATGAGGGGAAGAGAGAAAAAAAGACATTGAAGGGATCATTAATGAGCCCAATGCTATTTAGAAAAAGCATCGCCATAATCCTCCTTGATCCTAAAATTTCATTAATTTCATTTAATCCTTTTTTGACATGATGGAAAATATGAAAATTAAGATAAGTTGTAGGGAATAATCTCAGCTATCACATAAACCTTCTCAAATTCCTTTGTATCAAGTCCATTTAGTACAAGGGCAAAGTCTTCATATTCAAGACCATGATCATGTCTAATTTTATTGGTTGAGAGTATGGCTTAGGATGCTCCTCCATTAATTACATACATCTACCTCTACTTTGAAATGTGAACCTCGGACTACTATAGATTTAAAAACAATTAAATTTTTTCCCCTATATTTGATAATCCACTTAGACATATTTATAATATAGAAAGAGCTATTCTATCCCTATAGAGGCTTAATGGTGTCATTAGATCCCAAATTATTTTCTCTTATTCCAACCTAGATCATGCTCAAGCTTGGTTCCTTGGTATTTACCTTAGTTAAAAAACTACCCCTTCAACATCCATTAGAAGTCTTAGGCTTTCCCCCTTTGATCATTGGTTGTTGATTATCTAACTCAACATGTTGATCCCTTATCCCATCTCACACCATCAATCTAATTGGTATTAATGAATTTAAGCCTTGTATATTTTATTGAGTTTTCAACTCTATCTGAGATGGTGCCACTTGACATCCCAACATTGATCCTCAAGATCCCTCTATCAGCCTATCGACTTCTACATTTACACCATGTGGTGACCTCACATTTAATCTGAGCTCTTTGACTTTTAAAACCTTGATCACACCATTGATATGAATTTATATGATTAAATGAACTCTATTAGATCTAATTAGACCCATTAACCTATCTTTACCCAGTGACCATTAGATTTGATTCAGGCACCTAAAATTAGGACACTTGTCAACTACATTCAGTCAGGGACCCCTTTGATGATTTTTGCATGAAAATGGATATTTCATGAGGCCCAAATTTGACATTTATTTGAACATAATTGACATCCATGTGAATGTATAAGTATTTTAAAATCTAAATGGTTACTTATTATGGCTTGAACTTTGATGTCCATGTGCTAGTATCTATTTTTCTAGATCAGCTTCCTCGAAACAAACAAATATTATAGACTTTTGATTTCAAGTACTTTGTATTAGAATTTAATTTTTGAGTTTTTGTATCAAACAATTTATCTAACAAAAATGACTTTGAAATTTTTCCATAGGGACAATCTCCTTGAAAGAATTAGTCTTTAGAATTTTGGTTTCAAGCACTTTGTTTGAAAGACATATGCCTTCAAGATTTTTGTTGAGGATAATTTGTTCAAAAGAATTCCAACACTTATCAAAATACCCAAAATAATTTATCTAAAATAATTAGTCTTCAAAACTTATGCTTGTGGATAAAATGTCCAAGAGAATGAGCATGTAGGGTTTTTTACTGTGGATAAAATGTTTGAGAGAATGAGCTCTTTGGGAAAATTGTTAGAATAATTTTCTTGAAATAATTATAACACTTATCTTTTTCCTCAAACAAAATGTCTGAAAGAAGTTATATCTTTGAGATTTTTGTTTTAGATAAAATGTCTAAAATAATTCCCAACACTTATTCAAAAAACCCAAAATAAATATACCAAGGACTTAGCCAAGATAAAGGTTTTGCACTTAGATTTTTGGTCTATAGGCTCTCTCAGAATTGTGCTTAAATTGATGTTATCTTTGAAGATGTAGACACTCAAAAACTATATAGTTTTAGATGTCAAAACACCTAGAACCCTTGCTTGACTCTGAGGCTACTTGACTAGCTAGTTAACTTAGCCCATTTATTAATTTACTACTCTAACTTTTTAAATTACCCCTTTTAAACTAATTTTCCTCTAGACCTTGACTACTAATGAATAACCTAACCATCGATTATAATCTTGAACATTGATGGTCAGGTCTCCAAGTCTACTTTAAAGCTTTAAAGCATTACCTACTATACAAGATAAGCATGACACATTCAACAAATTCCATTTTTTGATGTAAACCAATTTCAAAGCATCATAATTATTAAATTCATCCTCTATCCAATTTGTAACTTCATCCTACACATTTAGTAATGTCATCCTATAAAAGGAGAGAAGTAGGAAGTGAAAAGGATCCAAAACTCTAGAAATATGCATCTAATCTATCTTGCATCTAGGTATACAATGTCCCTTCAATAAGAAAAAAGAATCAATGGAGACCCAAACTCTATTAGAATCACTTTTAAAAGGCTAAAGTACTATCACTCTATCCAAATTACTTCATCCTTCCACTACCAAGTTATAGGTATTTCTTACTTATTTTCTTTGATTTATATTCCATTTCTAACCTCTCTACCCTATCAGACCCATCAATGTCTTATTTTCCATTCACTTGATCCATAATAAACCTTTGATTGCTTGATTACCCAATTTACAATCCTTTTTTGATCATTCCCAAAATCACACAGGTAACCACCAATGGTTAGCCCAAATGTCGATGGTCACCTCAACCATCGATGATCACCAAACCATTAATAATTAGCCCAACTATCGATGGTACTATGGTAGAAAAAAAAGTTATTTTCACCCCTTTCACCCCATATAGATGCTATTTTTTTTGTTCCTACCTATTCACAAAGACTTTTTTGATCTTCTGAACCTAACCCCAACTTCTTAGCATGAGTATTGACCTATTTTTACTATATTTAGTTTTTTTATTAAATAATAAATCTACTTTTATATTATCTTACATGAATTTAATTTCTAGTTATTAAATGAAAATTTCCTTCATTTTCATTTAAATCAACTTAATTATTATAAACAGTGGATTGATAACCTCGTAACAAGCATACACATCTTAGATCTAGCTCACGCTAGGAAGTCCACTCAACCATCCATCCAATAACCCCTTTTATAGTGTCTTTCTTATCTTAAATTTATTCCTTCCAAGCCAAATAGGATTTCCCATCATCATCTAGATCATGTGTGTACTTTATCAAGTATTCTTCTACACACCCTAATAATAGTTTCATTACTTGATTCCAAATTAAGAAATGAGCATAAATTAATCTAAAATAGAAGGATCAAATGACCTATGAAAACATGAAGATTGTGTAGACTTATTTCATGACTTAGAACTTATTTGATCACCATGAAAACTTTCTTGGACATTTATCTCACTCTATAGACCTGTCCCTCAGAAATTGATAAAATACACTTCAAGCAAGCTTAAAGTGTTTCAAAAGCTTTGAAAGCTATGGGTGATCTTTGGACCACTAATTATATATATAAATTGGTATACATACTAAAAATATTTATAGGAAATATCTTTAAGTGGGGCAAATTTGGCCAATAGAAGCTTCATGGTACAAATTGAGGAATCGAAGAGGCACATTTTGGCATGTGTGGGGTCCATTAGTGGTAATTAAGTGTTGAATTTTATGAAAAAGAATTCAATATTATATGAAATTATTTGGGTATGGCCTAATGGGATTCATTAAGTCTCTTAAAGGTGTGAAAGTGTCTCTAATGGCCTTTTAGGGTTAAATGGAGTCACATTAAGGTCAAATATCTCCCTTTCAAACCATATACATGACATTAAGGAGGGATATCAAATGAACATAATTTCAACACATATGAAAATAATTCATAATATTTTAAATACATCAATTAGGCTCCTATACTCATATATATACATCCATAACACTTTATATAAAGCCATACCATGCATACTTTGAATTCACTAGATAGATTCATAATGACTCATTAGTTACATCATCCAATCATCTCCACCATAGAACTTTTTAATTATTGATACCACTTCAAATAATATTAATATTATGGGCCTTCACATATTATCAAACACTCTAAGGATATTTAACACAAGTTTATAGAGGGAGTGATGGAATTAACCATGTGTTTCATGACATGACATGATAATGGATCTGTTACATTTAAAATGACAACCAGTTACCTTGCTTGAAGACTATCCTAATTTACCAAGAGATGTGACACTATGAGGTATTCTGGTAACTAGGGTTTATAGGTCTTAAGTTTACCAATTTATAGGCCTAAGTGTATAAATTTGTCAACATTTATGGTGACTTAATTGGCTTGACCTACCTACTTGTCAAGAGAACTCAAAATCCTTTTGTTTAACACTCATGACTATATGAGGACCCTTGACTACATATATACTCTACCTAATACCTTTTAGACCTTAAGGAACAACCACACATAAAAATACACCAAACAAGAGATAAGGAAAGGACAAAGACACATAATAGTAACTAACTAGAATAAACCAACAACTACAAGCATGTGCATCAAGACTTAGAGGAAAGAAACTAGTTATTATATACAAGAGGACTTGGTGTTTGTAACAACACTACTTGAGGAACATCCCATTTATGGGGATAAGGATTTAATCACTATTCAAACTAAAAAATTGGAAAAAATTACTCTCTTTATAATTTGTAATGATTTATCGAC
Organism: Torreya grandis; assembly: GCA_037957365.1. NCBI lineage: Eukaryota > Viridiplantae > Streptophyta > Pinopsida > Cupressales > Taxaceae > Torreya > Torreya grandis. The sequence goes on from JARHVA010000553.1 coordinate 3,527,300, forward strand.
CACTCTAAAGACTATAAATTTTTTAATATTTACCTAGTTTTGCATGGTCCTCATCCCACTTAAGCATAACATCACCTTGTTGAAAGGTCTTTTATGAGGATATTTTGTCAAATTATATTTTCAATTAGTATTTTTTTGAGCACATGGAATTCATGGAACCATTTCTTGTCTCTTCCAATTCCCTCAAATCATTCATCCTCACTCCCATTTCATTACTCTCCATAAGCTCAAGTTGGTGTGCAAGCTCCAAGGCTAGTAGCTCAAGTGAGATGGGTAGTTTTTCTTCTATGAAATAAACAAGGAGATAAGGAGATATACTAGTATAATTTTTAAGAGTAATTATATCTTCCCATAAGGAAGTCCTTAACTTGGTGTGTTACTCCATTTGACTATCCTCCATTGTCCTTTTATGATCCTAATCAAGTTCTTATTGGTGGACTCTACTATTCTATTTCCTCATGGATAGTATTTCGATAATAATTAAGATATATTAAATTATTAAAGGACTAATAACATAATTATTCACTACTAAATGACAAGACATTCTATGATATAATGTTGGAGGGGACCCCAAATCTAGTCGTAAAGTTATCATAAAACTCTAAAACTAAATTCTCATTTGCCTCTTTGAGTGTATCTACCTTCACCCACCTATTAAAGTAGTTAGTAGTTTTTAAACCCCACTTATGAACAAAAATATATTAGGGGTGAGTTATACCTATGAATTCTAAGCCCCATTGCATGAATGGATATTTAACATGAATGGGTCTTAGAGGTAGGGCAACTAGTCTTTGCTTATTGGTAAACATGGTACATTTGGGACACCTCCTAACCCAAGAATGCAATTTATTTAATAAAGTGGACCAAAAATATATTAATATTATGGCATTGGACACTTTGGTCTTGGATACAAAGTTCCCTCCTATAGGCCCATCATCAAATTACTTTAACAACTTATCAATTTCATTAGTCACCACACACCTTAGAATCATGCCACCAATATCTTTATTGAATAATAATCCATAAAATAATATTTAAGGGATATACTATATTATATAGTACCTCTTATTTATCTTATATAATCCCATAAGACATTCTCCCATTTGGAGTAACTTCTCTATATCTTGTGTCTAGCTAGAAGGAAAGATAGTTGCATCTCCTAATTGACTATCTAGGACTATCAAATTTCATTCTCATCTTTATAATCTGATACAAGGTGCTCGAAAAGTCCTCTACCTATGATAAAATTATTAACCTTCATCTCTATGTCATAATTCATGCACTTAGTCACCCAACCAACCATCTTCTCACTCATGTCTCTACTGAATATGAAATTCTTTATACTAGGGTGAAATACCATCACAAGAATCTAATTTTTAGACACCATGTGTCCAAAATTATTTATGAATCTCATGATATCAAGGAAATTCTTTTCAAAAAAATTATCTCTCCTGATACCCATCCAAATCTTGACTTAATAAGGCAATGGGTTATTCTAGTCCTTCACTATTTTATTGCATGAGCATAACAAAAATAGTATCACTTGTGGAGAAGGAATACATGAAAAAATATTTTGTAAAATCAAGGTTGAGGATGGTGGGATCTTGGTAAATGTCCTTCTTGATTGTCTAAAAACTTCTTTTACCTTCTTTTCTCCAAGATAACTCCTTATGTTTTTTAAGAATATGGGTTAGTGGCCTCACCAATTATACAAATCCTATAATGAATATTATAATGAAGTTGATTTGACCCAAAAAAATTTAAAATAGCTTATTATGTTTGGTTAGGGACAAAGTAATGACTTCTTCTATCCTATCAGGGTCAATGGAGAGGCAATCCTTTGATACAACATTTCTTAAAATTCTGCCCTCATGGACTGCAAATATAACTTTTTAAGGGTTCAAAGAGACCCTAAATTTCTTTCACCTATAAAACACCAATCTAAAATGTGTCAAGTGATCCTTTGGATCCTTTTAAAACATAGTGATGTCATCAATGTAGATGAGCACCATCTCATTTATGAGCCCTTAGAAGCCCACATCCATTGGTTTTTGTAAGGTATTCCCTATATTGGATAGTCCAAAGGGCATATTCATGTATGCCTAAGTGCCCCACTTGGTTAGGAAGGTAGTTTTGTGTATATGTTCCTACCTCACTAATATCTAATTTTATCTAGAGTATCCATCAAACAAGAAGAAAATTTGTGAAATTTCAACTCTCTAAAAAATGTTATCCATAGGTTGTAGAGGATAACTATCTCTTAAAGACACCGTATTGAGATCTCTAAAGTCCACACACAAACATATCTCCCCATTCTTCTTCCTTATATACATAATATTGCAGATGCATGAAGAATATTTGATGGAGAAGATAATATTATATTAAATAAGTTTTGTCAACTCCTTCCTCATAATGATCTCAATTTTGGGTTTGATCGACCTTTTTTTTATCTCACAATTTTGGAATTATCCTCCAGATTTATGGTATGCTGGGCCAAACTAGGGTTAAAACCCTTCAAGTCATGATATTCCCATGTAAATAAATCTAAAACTTCTTGAAATAATGCTATGAATGTTTCTCTTTCTTCTTTGGTGTTCACCTTCCCTAACTTGAATAACTTATCCTCGAATATGATAACTTTATCATAATGTTCCTGTTGATGCAGATGTTTACCTTATACTTCCTCAACTAGTCATCCTCATTGAATATAATCTCTAATGTTACCAATACTTTAGTCAACTTATTTTTCCTCAATTGGCCAATCTAATCTCCATATTAATGTTATATCTTGCCTTTATTGTCTGAGAAAAGTTCTACCTCATGATGTAAGAATAAATCAATATGTCTATCATTTTCAAATACTTACCAACTCACCTCATTATAAGGGAATGAAATCCTATACACTAATTTTATTTGAGATTTTTCTTTGATGTCTTTGACCCCATCAACTATATCATATTGTGCTTGAATGGTAGCTAACCATTCTTCATGATGATTAGCTTCTCTAGGTATGGAATGAATGCCAAAGGCTTAGAAGTATTCCAAGAGGTCCCTAACACTATTTTTGTATACCTTAAAGAATGGATTCCTTATTTCACTGAGGCCTATTACCTATTATACCACTAACTCACTGTCTTCTCTATCTTAGAAAATATTGATGCCTCTATTCCTTACCCATTATAGATCATGAATGAGGGCCTCATATTCTATAGTATTATAAGTGTGGCTAAACTAAAACCTTAGGTAATAATAATAACTTTTATTATAAGGGGAGACAAACATAACACCTACCCCCTCCCATTTTTTGATCTTAACCCATCAAAAAATAAGTTCCATACACCTTCATACTCTTGCCTTGTGCTAGTGAGACCTGGAATGGAAACTCCCTCTTCATATATGTAATACACACCTAAGCCTACCTCTTTAATGGTATTTTAAGGATCATATCTATGATTGTATATTTCCTACTCATTAAGGAGAAAAATTGATATGTCTTCTAGTGGTTCTATGGGATCTTGGTCATTAAGGTGCTCATCCTTATTTAAAATAGTGTAGTTGAAATTTTATAGATTGTGCATATAGGGTTCTAAGTGGAACCTAGAGATATGTTTAGACCTTATGGTAACCTTTGTCTTATACCTAGTCTTAAAGACCATGTAGGACCAATCAGAAGAGAGACACCCCCTAATTTAGTAGTGAAGTCCATAGACAAACATAATGCAAAGTAGGGGGGATGTCAACTACTATCATATCTTGGGATATGGTATAGTTAAGACAAGTAACCAATATGATCTTAAGGTCCTTAAGAACACTAATAGTCTTCGTAAGAGACCCATTCAATTATAAAACTCCTTTTTCATTAAGTTCATATTTAAGCCCTAGATTATCATTTATAGACTTAGGCATGATAGAATTTTTAGCCCCACTATCTATCATGAAATTATGAATAAGGGAATATCCTATTATTAATGAAAGGTACAAGGGATTTGGTTTGACTTAGGTGCTTGAGGCTCATGAAGTTAACAAGAATTAGTAAGGATTGTACTTAACTTTTTTGCTTATTTGTTTAAGACATGAAGTATGTAGAGTTCTTGAATGAGGTCATTTTGCCCTAGAATAATCATAGTATCCCATATATGGAGAGTAACATGGGATATATTCATGTAGTCCATAATGTTAAATGAGGGTTAGATATGTTGGAATAAAACTTAGGGGTAAAAACATTGCTTGAAACTTGTGTAAATTGAGGTATAAAAGGGCCCATCTGATCCTACCCTTTCCCATCTTGCATCTATTGAGTTGGTAATGTCTTGTGAGATGAATATTTAGTGGGATCCCATTGAGGTGTTTGAGAAGGTGGAGAAGTTACCTTTGCAAGTAAAAAACCAGCATCAACTTCCCTTTTGTTAGCCCTTATATTGGTTTCAACTAAACTATCCACCTTGGCTACATTTTGACCTTGATTTTCTACCACTTGTTCAAAGTAGTATTCACCTTCTTGGAAGTTATCAAAGGTAGTTTTAAAAGGAGATTTGGTCCCAATTTCCCCCTATTATCTTGGTATCACAACTTGATTTATTAATAGAGTGTCCCCATGTGGCATAGGAGGACCTTATTAATGTTAAGGAGGTAGATTATCATGTGATGAATGAATGATGTTTGACTTACATATCTACTTGGATCAATTTCCATGTCATGTGACTACCCCCATTGATTTAACCATTGAATCGCTTGTGTATAATTGTTCTAAGTTGGAACCAAGTCTCTATAATTGCTAGTAGTATTAGGATTGTAACTATTATAAGGCCTTACTTGTGTAATTTTCCCTTGAACTTATCAATTGGGTTGATAAGGAGGCCTATCATATTGATGGGGTTGATAAGGAGGTTCTTGGACTGCTTGATAATGAATATAATGTTGATTTTTTTCCTCTCCAAAGCTACTAATTTTTTATTTTGGGACTTGAGCAACCCCTTTATATTTCCCTATCTATCCACTTGGTTTCCTTCTAGCTAATAATGATTGGATGGGGTTGGTAATGGGGTAATGGTAGGCATATGGGGTTAGATTCATGGGAAAAAATTTATGAGGGACCTAGGGGTAAGTTTTCATTTTTGAATTAGGATATTTTATGCCTTTATATCTATTACATAAGCTTTTGGCAAGGTGATTCCCCCCATGGATTGTATCATGATTACCACATTAGAATTAATAACCCTTAGGTAGTTAAAGAAAGAATGATTAGCGGTGTGATTAATGATTTTATGGATCTTATCCTAGGTTATATGAATCCTAGTGTTAAAATATACCATGAAAACTTAGGGGACTATTTTGATTATTGTAATTTGTTCCACCAAAGAGAGATGGTCACTCCTATATTCAAAGTGATTGCAAAAGAGTTACCCAAACACATCCCATGTGCTGACGGATGTAGGTCCTAGGCCCATATACCACTACAGTGACTTAACCTTCAAGTAGGTTTCCAATATTCTCATACACACATTCTCTTAGGTTTTATTATGGACTGAACACAAATTAGATACGTTTGTGTATGTTCTATAGGGGTAGTTGAGTTATCTCATGTGAAGTAGGGAAGAATTTTGAGGGAATTAATAGGTATGTCATCAAATTGATTAAGGTTTAAGGGGCTGCCACCATTGAAATGCACCAATGATTGCATTTTATACCTATCTATTAGGGGTATAGGATTGTGTAAATGTTTATTTGGGAAGAATTAGGAGACTTGGGGGTGTAGGATTAAGATTAAACCTAGGATATCTCTTCCTCCTAGAAATGTCCAATGATAATGCAACAAAATCAATGTCCTTACCTTTTGAGGAATATCTTGTGGCCACATTTTGAATGTAACTTGACTACAGATGTACCACTAATGTACTAGAAACTTTTAGATATATTCCAAAGCTTCCAAAGCATGCTCCAAATCACTTTAAAGTTTGTCCCACCAGGCATGCTAGAACTTTTATCAACCCAAGTTGCACCCTTTAAAGTAGATAATTCAATTTTACTTCAAAATTGGACTAACATGGGATTGGCCTAAAGGTTGTGGGTGACCTATAATTATACCAAACCTATATATTATGGGGATATTTACACCAATATATCAACTTAAAATATTTTCCTAAGACCTAATAATATTGGGATGAAAAGGGATAGGATGAAAATTTGAAAGGAAAACCTATATTAGGGGTGGTGATGCACCAATCTTCACTTATCCTCTCTTAATTAATATTTGAGCACATTTTTGAATCTAACAAAAGATAAGTAACTATCCAAGCTTCTTAACGCAATCCTAAACATGATAATTTTATATGGAGGTTAGGTAGAAGATCTTCAAATTGAAGGAAAAAGAATGAAGGTTTGCAGGAGACACTACTAATCAACTCACTCTTCAACATAACTACCACCTATTAACACTTCACATGACCTATATAAGATGACTAGTGTACCATTAGGTGAAAGATATGACCTAAAAAATAATATAAACTTCATACTTTTATAAAAATAAATAATCATAACACACACGAATGCTCATAAAGAAGTCTATAATAGTTCTTTTCTCTATTAATTCTAAAGATGTAAGATACAATTTTGGTAGAGATTTGCTACACCCAGTCAAGGGATGAAAATAAAGGACTCAATTCTTAAATATATAGAGTTTTTCAATAAGAGAGATAGGAATACTAGCATAGAAGTGTTCATGAAGAGGTCATAGTGATCATGCAATAGTTACAATAGTCTCCCTCACTCCCTTATGAATTACTTGAGTGGATAGGTGCCTTAAATGAGATATTTGGGGCATTTATGTCTAATTTTAGTAAATTTTGAACCATGAAGTCCATGAACACCAAATTTATCCAATTCATTATCCATTCATTAGTTACCAATATTGAAACAGGTTTAAATGGGTCTTTTCTATGAAGCATTAAGTGGCTACCCATACTTGCAGATTGACCATGTTCAAGAAACCACCCAAATTCTTCATAATTTTCATGGTCATAGAGATTAATAACTTCCAATGGTAGTTGTATATGTTTTAATATGTAATATTAACTCTATGATGGCCTTTTATGCCCATTATCACCTTCATCTTATTAGTTAAGTAAGCCTTGTGGGCTAGTAGCCCAATCTCTTATCCATTCACTATTTGAATGATTGTGAGACTTGAAATAGACATTAAAAATATCTAATTAGGATTAAATAATACCTAAAACAACCTTATAAATCATAAATTTTACCCTACAAACATCTCACACTTGTAATCTTACCTTCTTATATGATTAGGCCATCTTGACTAACTTCTAAAGATAGGTTGATTGATAAATGTTTGTAAAATCACTTCTAAGTATTTTAGTGGAAAATTAATGATTTTAGGAGGTTAGAAAAGCCTCAAAAAAACATATCCTATGATTGGGAACCTATGATCAGATTTTTCACTTCATCTCCTACTTACAACCCTTGAAACTTACAATTTTTAGAGGTGTCCATGCACTATCCCTATAGACCAATAACCTAGAAAGAGCATCCTCTAAGTGGGAAATATGATCCATGTGTTTTCCATGTGAATATAGATATTATGGATTCATTTTATTCTAAATTTCTTTCATTGATCCTTATTAGGGTTTTAGAGAGGTTTAAGAGTGTCTAGGACTATTAACAATGGTTTATAAAGGATTGGGATTTAACCTATAAAATAACTACACTAAAATATTGTAGATAAATAACCTCACCTCTCCTAAATTTATCATCATCCCATGAAATTTTTTTATATAGTTGTGAGCATGTAAAGTTGCCTCTCATGTGAGAAACATGCATTTTGAGGAGTCTCTAGGTGATTTTGGGATAAATGACCAATTATGGACCCTAAATTGCAACCCAAAGTGACCTATATATTTTTCAAAACCTGGTTATCTCCCTCATGAAGGTTTGAGGTTTCTTATAATCTCATTTTCCCCTCTACTCTATCTCTTAACTAGTATTGTTTTAATGAGGGTGCTAGATCAATGAGTATAAGTGCAAGGTTTATAGGATTTTAACTTAAATTTTAGTTTTGTGGAACCTATCTGCTTACCATTAAATTAATATCACCTTTGAGGGCCCTTGTAATACCTATGTTAGCAATAGCAAACCATCTACCATCTATGGTATGCAATAGTTTCTCTCACTTAGACATCTAGATCTATCTACAAGGATAAAGAGTTATGGAGGCTCTTGTAGGTGAATGATATAAGGTTATTTAGTGAATTTTAGACCCATTTTTTCCTTACAAAATCATGGTTTATGAAAATCCTTCTCAAATACTTGCTTAAGGCTTCAACTAGCATTCTTAAGCCTTATTTGCATAATATAACCCATACACATGCAAATCAATAATTCATTTGAGTGATTAGAAGACTTGAGAATCTTTTAATAGCTAAAATAAACCATATAAATGAATTTTTAGGCATAATTCTATCATCAAGTACCATCCAAAGTTTTTGAAGGGTATTGGAGGTCGACCATCTTAATGATGGTTCATATAGTATGGACCTCTAAACCAAAACTTATTACCATTAATATTTATCCCATTTACCCCTTAATCTCTCCTAAATAATTTATTATCTCATGTAAAGTTTGAGTGGAGATAAGAGTGTTGGAAGGTGTACCTAAAGCTTTCTACCAAGTAATTTGAGCAAGATAACTTCTTAGTGTTCATTCATAAAACTAAGGCCCTCAACCCCTCTCAATATTTTTTTGATTTTTAGTCCATAGGGGTATTTAAGTTTACTTGAGAGCCTTGGCCCTGGGTCCCTTTATGGTGAAATGTATTAGTGCTTGAAAATTCAACTTGGCATGCCTACTTAGGAAGATGAAGCTCTACGGAGGGATAAAACCATTATGAGCTAAATAATTTTACTCCCCTTCCTCAAATTTATTCTCAAGTGTTTGAAACATAATACCACACATACCAAATTGCAATGAATTTGTTTTTAAATCTTGATTTACTATGAGGTGAAGGTAGGATACTAGACCTAAGAGAAGGACTTGAGTGTCATAGACCTAGAATAGTATTTTGGGTCTTCAATCATTTATGGTTGTAATTATAGATATAATGGGCCATAAAAACCTATTTAATATATTTTTACCTTTTGTACATGTTCTAATTTGTCTACGCAGACCATTCACCAACCTATAATCTCTTTTATGGCTCTCTTGAAGCATGACTATTTAGTACACATGAATGAATTAATTACCATGACAATTTGAGTAGTCATATTAGATCATTATAGGGGTGTGATCAAGTCTCAATCATCATGTTTCCATTATTTATCATATCCTTGAGGCATACATTCTAACTCTACTAACACACTTGCATACATAGTCACACCATTGTTTGTATGTGCTTGGTCTCGAACCTAAAATGAAACATATTCCCTACTCAGGAGCACCATCAGGTATTAATTTGAGGTGTTTAATGTTTATTTATCTCGCATAGACTTTCTTTTCACATATTGTGGGAATTACTAATCTCATTGATCTAACACCTTCTTATTCTTGGTAAACTTGATAGACTATGTGAGATTTACAAAGTCCAAATTCACTCTTATAGGTTATTTGCATTTGGTAAGATAACCCCTCATTTTTTACTTCTTTATCTTAGTTTTCATATTTTACCTCCATGTACATTAACAATCTCATACTTAGGCTAAAGGTATAGATCATCAAAAATACTATGAGTACTAAGTCATGCATACTGACTGGTAAGGGGTCTATAAATCAAGTTTTTGAGTGAGGAAAGAGAGATAGATATATAATATTAAAAATTACTCACATTCTTTGTCATGTTTTAGTCCATATTTTCAATGCATACATATACCTAGACACATCCCTTACTTATGCCTAGGTCTTATCTTCATATGATGACCTTTAAGGACTTGCCGAAGTGGGTTTAGGTCATTTCTCATAGGTGGCTATTTGATCTTTCAACAAGGTCTATGGCTATATGGATTATTACTCAACATCTAATGGTTCTTTAAAACCATAAGAAGTATTCAAACCATGATTTCATGACTTAGACATGGGTAGGGGTTGGTGACCTGAGGATGATGACTGGTAAGGCCAAATATAGCTTAAAACTTGTAGATAGGTCTTAAACTAAATCAAAACTATAGTTCAATTGTGGTCAAAAGGTAGAATCTATTTTAGTGATTGAAATGAACTATGGGATCACACATAATGTGACCTAAAAGACCTTAGACACCCCTATGTATATAATTAATATAGAACAACACTTTGGAGGACATTAATGAGGTATACATAGTGTAAAATATAACCTAGGACTTTCCAAAAAGCCTTAACCTTCACTAAATAACCTTAAATTCTGCTAAAAGAGGTGTGAAGTTGTTTAAAGGCATATTGGTAGTTTCTAGGAATATGGGGGATATGGTGAAGCTTGAGAACCTAGTAATAAGGATACATAGGTATGAATTCAACATTTCATGATATGTTTTATTGCATTTTGATAACCTAAAGGCCACCATTAGACAATATATTACCTTTCTATGCAATGAAACTCACATGTAGGTAAAATTCACTTGAAGGCATCATGAGAGAGTTATAGGTATATGAATACACAACTCCCAAACTAAATAGGCATGAATCACATCAAGACACTTTATTAAACCTTTAAGGATATTCACCTTTAGGTGTATACACATAATACTATTTCTCACCATTGTAACCTTGCCTATAGAGTATAGATATTGGTAGTTTGGATGCTTCTCACCTCTCTATTCCCACACATGTGAATCAAATGCTAAGGAGGCAATGAAAAGTCTCTACAAACTAATAATAATCATCATTTTGATTAAATAGACCAAAAATTTAAAGAAACCATTCTCTTTATTTTGTCCTCTATAGATAAGGGTGGTAACTAGATCACTTAACTTATTAATGAATGTTCATATATCTCAAGGGACTAAACTTGTAACTAATTCCCATGATTGGAAGGTGACCAAGTTTAATTTTTCTAGCTAAGATTTTGAACCCTCTTTCTCTCTCCTCTATATGGACTGAGAATAAACTTAAAGTGCTCTCCAAGCCTACTAATGATCTTGATGGGGAAGATGAATCAGTTTTGGCATTCTCAAACACTTAATCACTCTAATTTATTCCACACTTTCCAATATTGAACTACCATTATATACCCTTGACATAACTTGATCCACTTTATACTGTACAGATTTGTGTTACTGAAAAAATTCCTAAAACCTACAAATTACATTGTGTTTTCTCATGTTTTAGACCATAATCCATTATTACCAAAGAGAAATAAGGAAAATATGGGTTATGTGATGTATGAAGGTTCATGGTACAAATTGAGGAATTGAAAAGGCACATTTTAGCATGTGTGGGGCCCATTTAATGTTAATTAAGAATTGACCTTTATGAAAAGGGGGTCAATAGTTTATGAAACACTTTGGGTGTGGCCTAATGGGATGCATGAAGGCTATTGAAGATATGAAAAATGGCTTTAATGGCCTTTCCATGTCAAATGGATTCACATTAAGATCAAATATCTCCCTTTTAGACCATATACATGATCTTGAGGTGGGATATCAAATGCATACCATTTCAACACATACAAAAAGACTTTATCATTTTTTAAAGACATAAATTAGGTTCCCATACTCTTAGATAACATCCATAAGACTTAATATCAAGCCATACCTTTCATACTTTGAATACACTAGAAAAATTCATGATGACTCATTATCTATATCAGCCAAACAACTCCACCATGGCACTTTTGAGATATTTGTTAATGTACCTAAATGTATCATTAGGTTCATATAGTGTTTAATAAACACTTATATTTTATAAATTATAATAATCCATTGAATTCATTACTAATTGTGATATTCCTAAGATTTTTGGTGGAGTAGAGGCCAAGCTAAATGACTATTTCATAAAATGAACATGTAAATGGTTGTTGGGAGCAACCATGGTCCTAAATCTTTGTGAAGATGAAATTAATCTAAACTAAGTCCAATGAATGATCTCCAAACCCTAAATTTTAACCCTAATCTAACATGGATATTTAAAATGATAAGTTAAACTATAGTGATTTGATCTAAAAGGAGTAAAATGGAGGGTAAGGTAGCAAGAAGGTGTTTCTGGTCTTCAATCCAGACATTATGATAGAGATTAAATTTCATCAAGACATTCACTAAACCAATATATAACATGAAATTTCATAGGCATAGATCCTACTATATATTAGGCAAATATCTAAGGATAGGTAAAGCAAATATGAAATCATGTTTACTTGCATATGAAAATAGCTTCTGCACATCTTCAAAAAGGCAAAAAAGAATGAAATAAACCTAAGATCTTTCAATCAACCTAGCACAAGCATAAATTTATAACTTTTCATGAACATTTTCACATCTAAGATCCATAAAAATAATTCAAATATGAAAATCAAACTAGATAACTAAGGAAGCAACCATGATTGAAAACACACAGACAAATATTGGACAAACTTTGTAAAATTCCTTACTTGTACTACTTGCTCAAAGTTTACAAAGTAATTTTGGCTCTAAGAACTCCCCCCCCACCCAAATTTTAAAATGGAATACCTCATTTTATAGCTTTTGAGAGAAACCTATGATATATTTTAAGTCAACCATTTTCAAATAAAACCCAGACACATGTCAGAGATAAGTATCCCTTTATAATGACAATACCTCTAATGACCCTATTTAACTATGACTAACTTCCCATAACTATGCATCTAATGACAAGTATAACTCAAGAAATGAATGATATACATGTTCTATCTATGTGTAAATGTCATTTCATTCTATTTATTAGTATTTAAATGTTACCATTACTCTTGGGACACATGTCAACATGTCATTAGGTCTGTATCTTTGAAAATCCCACCTAAGACTCACATTGTAAGATCCTCATTTGCATAATGGAATGTGAGCATGCCACTTGGTAACTCCATAGGATATCTGAGTACCTTACAATAAAACATCATAACATGAATACTTTTATGACATGTGGTGGCTTTTTGATTATTTTAGGACCTTTGCAAAATTTGCCTCACCTCACATCATTGGATAAATTTGCTTAGATCAATGTTGTTCTCTGATCTTGATATAATAAGTTGAACACCATTGGTTGCTTGTTATATTTTCCATTTTTATGACACTTTTCATTTACATATTCATTCTAAGCTTTATTGAAATGCCAACATCAACCTCACACCATCAAATCCTTTCTACCTGAATGAATTAGCTATATTGATCTTGATCTACCTGATTATGTCTCTTGCTCTACAGATCATTGATTAGAATGTGTATGCTCATCTATATACCATTAATGTTTTAAAGATGTTCAATCCTTAATTTATAGCTTGTGGCTATGCCATGTGTCAATTCCACATTTTTCCTTAAGTCTTTTGAATTTTCAACCTTCATCACACACTATTAGATATTATTTGGTCAAATAAACATGCTCTATCATTTCTCAATCTAAGGGGTCAAACACCACTAGTTGATTAATGTTAATTTATTAAATTTATGGCACTTTTCACCTTCTTACTTATCTCAGGGTATTTGTTAAATTCTTGAATTATCACACACTGTTAGATCAATCTTGCCTGAGCAAATGTGAACCATTGATCTTGTAGTAAAAAAATATTAAGTTAGGCTCAAGAAATATAAAGAACTTAGGTTAAAGTCTTAAGATTAAGGTTTCGATTCATGTTAATAAACATGAATTAAAATCTTGGGATTAAATCTTAAGATAAGTTTGGAACATAATAAAGGGGACCATGTCATTACCTAGACCATGCTAATAATAAAATAGACCAAGGGGCTATGGGATATAAAGGGATCAAGCATAAGATTTTTAGACTAAGGTTTGGTCATGTTGAAAAACACAAATAAGCCTTGGGATAAAAATTAAGCTAATTCCATGGTACAAATAATTATTCTCACATAAATTATTCTTATGAAAATTTGAATTTAATTCAAAAAAGACCTAGGTTAAAATGTTAGACTAGGGTCTTAACACAACTTAAAATAGAATCAATTGATATTTGATAAACCAAAGGTTATTAAAAGATCAATTTAATATTGAAGCATAAAACCTAAATCATGTTCATTTATAATAGAGAGTCAATTGAACCTATAATATATAAACACAGGTGACAATCATTAGCAACATTAGAAGGGGTAAAACCATTATTACTTAAAAATGGGTCAATTAATTCAAATGAGAACTAGGTGTGGATGATCTTAAAATTATTTGATGTATAAACATGTTGATGGTACTCTGATCAAGTTGAATGTCTAATTTATAACATAAATTTTCATGATTTTAAATAAGGTTCCCCATTTTTTAGGAATGGAGGTATGTTAACCTCAATAAATGGTGACTTCTAGGGGAAACATAGAAATATGTTAGAATTCAGAGACTCTAGTTTAGACTAATAACTAGGCTACTTATTCCACTTAATCAAGCACCATTATTAAGATCAATTTATTTTTAAAACAAGTCTTGAACATACATAATTAGGATAAAACATAAATACATAGACATATTATGTGTGTGCTTTGACTCCACTTACTATTTTCTTTGGGATTTAGGGAACAACTTCCAGATTCATGACCTTGACCATTAACACTAACTTATAGCATATCTAGATGTTTATTAAGAACCATGCTTTGTATAGGTAAGGATTGGGCATTGCTCTTCTAACATACATGCATCCATAACCTTAGTAAGGATGCCTTTGGATACACTCAAGCCCTTTTTCCACTACTATATAGGCATCCATAGTCCTGGTGGAGGTTACTAGAATCACTTTTGCTTAGAAAGCTCTTGAATTTTGCAATAAGGTTCTTATTTTTGTATTTTTAAATTCATTTTAAAATTTCAAACAAAGTTTGGGAACTTAGGTAGCCAAGTTTAGGGATTTGGTCAAGAGTTTAATCTTTAGACAATCATCCTTGGTTGCATACTTTATCCCAGGCAATAATGTATATTAAGTGCAAACATGACTATGTTTCAATAATCATAGATTTCATCTCACATGTGCAATCCTTCATAGAATCAAAATTATATCATAACAAGTATTAAAATATCAAGGAAAAAATAACCTATCCATTAGTCTTTGCTATTTTATGCAAACTATAACATCAATGACAAGTATAACAATGAGCCATCTAAAATTATATTTGATTTTTTGGTGTTTCAAAATAGCAAAGACTAATGGATAGGTCTAAAATTATAGTTGTTATTATGTTTATTTGATGACAAGTATAACTCAAGCACGAAAAAATCCACATATTCTATCTATGTGGCAATGCCATATCATTCTATTTATTAATCCTAAAATGTGATCATTTCCCTAGTACACATTTCAACATGTCATTAATTCCACCTAGGACTCACACTATCAGATATTCATATGCATGATAGAATATGAGTGTGCCACTTGGAAACATTATGGGCTCTCTGAGTACCTTACACTCAAACATCATAGCTTGAACACCTTTATCTCAAGTGGTGGATTCTCACTTATTTTAGGACCTTTGAAAAGTCTACCTCACCTCACACTATTGGATCTATCTACTTGGGTCAACATTGTTCATTGATCTTGATCTAAGAAGTTAAACACCATTGTCTACTTGATATATTTTATGTGGTTGTGACACTTGTCATTTTTGCATTCATTCTAAGTCTTTTTTAAATGTCAACATTGACCTCACACCATTGGATCCTCTCTACCTAGATGAATGTGTTTCATTGATCTTAATCTACTTAATTATGTCTCTTGCTCCATAGACCATTGATTAAAATGTGTATGCTCATATACATACCATCTATCTTTGAAAGATGATCAAGCCTTAATTTATGGCTTGAATTTATGCCATGTGTTATATCCACATTCATCCTTAGGGCTCTTGACTTTTCAAAATTCATCATGTAGAGTTAGATCTTGTTTGGATAGATCAATGTGCTTCTTCAAATCTTGATTTAAGGGGTGAAATTCCATTGGATGCTCAATGTTACTTTATTAAATTTATGACACTTGTCACCTTATTTCTTATCTCAAGGTTTTTTCTAAATTTTTGACTTAAAACATGCTTTTAGATCAATCTTTCCCAAGAAAATGTGAATCATTGATCCTATGGTCAAAAAATATTAAGTTAGGTTTGAGAAATATAAAAAACTTTGGTTAAATTATTAAGGCTAAGTTTTTTATTTGTGTTAATAAACATGAATCAAAACCTTGGGATTAAATATTAAGCTAAGTTTAGAACATAATAAAGGGGACCATGTGATTAGTTAGACCATTATAATAATAAAATAGACCAAGGGGCCATGGGACATAAAGGGACCAAGCATAATATTTTTAGACTAAGGTTTTGTCATGTTGAAAAACATGACTAAGCTTTAAGATAAAAATTAAGCTAAGTCCATGGCATAAATAATTGTTCCTATGTAAATGTTTCTTTCAAAAATTTGAATTTAGTTCAAATGGGACCTAGGTTAAAACATTAGACTAGGGTTTTAACAAGACTTAATATAGATTAAATTAATCTTTGACAAACCAAAGGTTAGTAAAATATTAATTTAATATTGAAGCACAAAACCCTAAACATGTTTATTTCCAATTAAGATTCCATTGAAATCATAATATAAAAACACATGTGACAATCATTAGTAACATGAGAAGGGATAAAACCATGATCAATTGAAAATAAGTCAATTAATCTAAATTGTAACTATGTATGGATGATCTTAAAATCATTTGATGTGAAAACATGCTGATGGTACTTTGATCAAGTTGAATGTCTAATTTATAACATAAATTTTCATGAGTTTAAAAAAGGGTCACCATTTTTTTATGAATCGGGATATGTTGACCTCAACACTATTAAGACCATTTAAAACCCTATTATGGGCCTTCACATATGCTCAAACACTATAAATAAATTTAACACAAGTTGAGATAAGGAGTGAGGATAATCACCATGTGTTTCATGACATGAAAAGATAATGGATGTATTTCATTTGAAATGACAAATAGTGACCTTGCTTGTAGACTATCTTAATTCATTAAGAGATGTTACAAATATGAGGTCTTATGGTGACTAGAGTTCATAAGGATTAAGTTTACCCATTTTTAGGCCTAAGGGAAAAAAGTGGTCAATAACTACTTCATCCTCTAACCCCAAAGCTAAGCCTAAAAATAGAGACACTACTTTCCTAGAGGGTATAACCCATTTCAAACACTATAATGAGATATTCAAAGAAATTAACGTGGTTCCCAAGCCCATTTGTAGTGATGAAAAGGATGAGTCTGACTTCTAAGATGCCCTTAAGACATATGAGAAGTGTGGGTTGTACAAAGTTATAACCAAGCCTTAAATCTTCCTTTGCACTAATATCTTCATCAAATTTTTACTCACTATCAAGAAATTACAAAATGATTTTCATGATTTGGTGTGCTTTATGAGCCACAACATAGGATCACAAATATTTCAATTAGTGAGTTCAAATCTTATTATAACCTCCTTGAATAAAAAATCTCATATGATACCACTACAATTGATACATGGACCAACACATATCATATTTTTGTCTTTAATAACTAGATAGAGACCCTAGATGCCAAATGGGTTAACAATATAAACATAGATTCTTACACCATCTATATCTTAAGGGAGGGGATCTATGTAGGGATGATCCTATTCGATCAATTATTTTATGTGATGAATGTGTGTATGTAAATATCTTATGGATATCCCTATGACATATAGTCCTAAAAGGTGATCAAGTCCAAGACCTTGGGGGCATGATCAACTTCAACCTTTTCAAGGTAGTATTAGATGCCTATGGTGGAGGTAATTCTTATATGATGAGATAATTGGTGGATTTTTTTTGGGCCACCATCATGTTTAATCCCTTTACCTTTACGCCAAGGGTTCTTAGAGGTACAATGTTCCATGTGGTTTTTTATAAACTCTATGGCACCATTATCAAAACCACATCTAAGAGATTTGTGAGTCTTTCTACCTAATGGTCTATATGGACATCAACAAGTCAATGATGCCTCAATTCTAAAAATAAATAAATAATTATCTCACTACCATTGGTGACTATTAGTATTACATATATGACACCATCATATATGTTTATAACATCCTCAGAGCTCCCCTTTGCTATCCTATCAAGTCCTATATAGCTATTGGAGCAAGATATTTCCTACCAAATAGTTGTGGGCATCTTTGGTCATTATATCAACCACTAACATAATGATTGTCTAACCTTCCTTATCACCATCAAGCATCATCTGTACCAGAGTCTACCCTTATTATATAAAATGGATATAGTAATGGATTCATGTATCCTAGGTAGGGAAAAACATAAATATTGGTTCCTACATGGTATTGTTAGGGTCCATGTGGTAAAATATCAAACCCAAATAAACATCAATTATAACCATGATCTTAATTATTAGGATGAGTTCCACCTTAACCTTATATATGATATGGAGCTGATCAATAGACTTGATACCAAGAAGAAGAAAGGAAATTAGGTTTAGCCTAGGTCATCACCCCAAGCTAGCCCTACTTTCCCTACATCAATTCAAGATAGAGGAGATGATTTAAGGGATTAATTATCAAAATTTAATGAGGATATTATAATTAGTACCAACCCCTTATCCTCATAGACACTATCTTTATGAGTTTCACCTACGTATCCCTCTTATCCTTATCCACCACCTACCATGGATTAGGTAACTTAGGTTTAGGTAACTCAACCCTAGGAAACTCAACCTTAAGCTATGAAAGTGTTAATATTTGACATCAATATCAACCCATAGATGAACCTAAAGTATCATCAAACATAAAAATCCATGGAGATCCCTTATCCTACTCCCATGCTCCCTCAACAACTAAGTGGAGCACTAGCTAGTTTCCCTTTCACTCAATGACCAACTTGGGTGGAAACCCTTATTTCCCATTTCACCCCTCTATAATTTACCCAAGTTCATTTGAATTTAGCTATACATAGAATCTTTACATATTAATTTCTTTCCACTCAATCCATTTCATCAATAAGGATCCCCGTCACTCATCCCAGACTACTAAGAGATTCAATTTTCCAATCCTATATGCCTCCATTAATTCTTAAATAGGTCCAACCACCTCTAGGTACACCCACTTTAGTATGCTCAAATCCATCCCCAATAATAAGTGAACATGTGCACATATCTCAATCAACATTGACCACATCAATGGTGCCTATAATTTCTCATCATACTCTTTACTCATCCCAAATGTATACCATTATATATCCTTCCCTTATAAATATAATTTGACCTAGGGAAGAGGCCAAAGAAGAATCAAAAGGTAGACTTAGATATTCATCCCACTATTTCTACCCATATCATTCCCAAGCCTTCATTTATGATTATCTTAGGTACCTAGGGTTTTGTATTTAATCAACCAATTTCCTCATTCCTATTGAATGACTCTCTCCATAGAGTCATTGCCCCATAGGTTAATTTGACTCAAATTTAATGGTAAGCCTATATGTTCCCATGGGATTCTATTTCATCCTTTCTCCTTTCACACATGTGCCTCATCCTCCTCCATTAATCTCATCCTTCACTCAATTTACCTCATACATTACTCCTCTACCTAGGCATCTACCTATCACCTCTATCTCTACTACCCCACCAACATCCCCTTCTACCCTATGAGTAGTCATCATTTCATAGGAACCTAAGATGATTGTATAAGGAGATCACAACCTAAAATGGGAATTTTATTGGACCTCAAAGGACATGATGAGGATCCTCACATAGAAATTAATTTAAAGATGAGACCTTGTGATTTGGAAAACCAAAGAAAACCTCTTATCACTCACCAAAATGAGAACATACATACGAGAAGAAAAAGTGGCTAAGGATCTAATCTCTATGTTTTACTCCATGCATGATATACCATTAAAACTCATGGAAGACATGAAAGAATAGGTCTGGGCACTTAAAGCATAAGTGAATATCTCCTTACCTATAGAACTGATTAGATAGGTCAAGGATTCCTTCTTTTAGCTCTTCTCAGCTCTAGGTGAGGTGGTCAAAACATTTATTGATAGTTGGGTACATCTCCCAAGGGTAAAATCATATATAGAAATAAATTCTCTTATGAAGAGAAAGTGTAGAAATATTGTCATGGTTAAACACAAGGGCATTCTCCTATGGCTAAAACTCATGTCCATCTTAGACATGAGCCCTTATTATACGTATGCTAGGATAATTAAGACTTCAATTAAGGAGTGGTTGGTCTTGGCATAGATGGTCATGGAACCTATATATAAAAATAGGGAAAATATGTTTTCCTACTTTAGGGAAGTCAAAATTATTTATCTATTCCACCTAGATGGTATATTTTTAGATAGAATCTAGTTTGGAGTTCACTTAGGTCACTTCAACCAAGCCATCAAGAAGAAAGGAGTGAAAGACAATAAATTTAGATCAAAGGAAGTGTTGTAACTATCAACGTATTACACTATAAGAATAAGCTAGGTCTTATAAGTTAAAGTGTCCCTTAAAACCCCAATCTAGGTGTATCAAATACTAATGGCCCAATCAAAGGTGATATTTTAGGAGCCACTAATGAATTTAGACAAGGAAGATCATGAGTTTGACATGGTAGTAGCCATAATGGCATCCAAGGAATCATAACCTAAATAGTTTGGAGTCATATCTCCTCTAACTCATCAACAGATCAATTGAGTGGCCCCCTAGAGCATCTTTTAAGAGAATAGATAATCTTTTATTTGTTTTTAATCTTGGTAGTTGTAATGACTTTGAGTGGGCATCATGGCCAAGGATGGGATTTTTTACTACTTGGAGGTGATCCCCATCATCTATATATTTTAAAATAGAAACCTTTGTAAATGTCAACAATTTATGTAAAGGACCTATATTCAAATCCTTAGAAATTTTTTATTTATTTTGATCTAGTTCTTTGCTCATAAAGTGTATTCCACTGTTTCTAAGTTTTAAGTGAATGTTTATGTAATAGGAGTGATTTTATGCTTAATTTTTAGAGATGAATATTTTTTTAATATTGTGTATATGATTTTGTAATCCCATGTATATTCTTTTCAATATATTGTGAATAATTTATGATTTATGTACTTTCAATTTTAAAGTGTTTCAAAAAAATTATGTTAATCGATAAAAATCTTTTGATAATTTACATTCTTTGAAGGACATAAAAGTAAAATATTCATGTTTTTGTCCCTTTTGAGGCTTTCCCACTGAGTGGCTTAAGTTTTTACTAATTTTAAACAAAACACACAGCTGCATTACTATGACTTAGCATCTTTCATTTCTCTAAGTATTAACATTCTTGAATTAGAAACCTCCATTTTTTGTATTACCTTGATATCTCCTTTTATGTTTATTTTGGAAGTGAATAAATCTCACCTATTTTATAAAATAAATAAATTTATATGTAGATACACTATTAAGTAAGGGTTTCTTCTAGTTGGTAATGCTTTCTAAGTGTAACCACACATATATTGAACATCTAGTGGTAATAACTACTATTATAAATAAAATAATACTAAAATATTAGGTCCTTAGACTAAAATAGAATCATTCCTAAAATTAATGAGGGTATATATTTATCCCATGTAGTTTCCTCACTTACCTCCTATAAAACACTCAAACTCATGAGTACCTTCAGACACTTAGGATCTTGGGCATAACAATAGATGATAGTAGAATAAGGGATAATATTTGTTTCATTTAGTCTTGTTTCCTTCCCATTAATCTTTTCCCATTTTTGTGTGATTTAAAATAACATAATTATATATTGAGAAGAATGCAAGCCTTAATAAGTAAATTTCAAACCACTCTTTTACCCCTGAGAAAATGTAGATCCTACTGCATGGATTACTAGGTCTAATTATATTTGAGGTAGACTGATTATATCACCCCTAAAAGTACATTAGAGAGACCAATTTCATGGAAATAGAGCCAAAATTATTATTTATTCCACTATATCATCCTCCTAGTCACCCCCAAATAGACCACCCATAATGGATCTCCCCATGGCCTAGTTAGTTAGGTCAGTTATCAATATTCTTGGAGCCATCCATGAATTACCTAAGAATCTAGAAAGGTAGCTTATATGTTTCACTCTTTATGTGGGGTGAACATTTGAAGAATGTGTGACCTCATACAAGACTGCCTTATGACTTATGAATGTAGAACATGAAAATTTAGGCTATATATTAGTCTCATTCACTTTGATGGATTCATCCAATGACTGATTCATTAATGTCATTGAGAACTCCATTATAGGGTGGGAATAGTTTAGAAAGACCTTTATGTCTTATTTTAGGTAATTCATCACCCATATCATCCTCTACCAGTAGTTTACCTACATCAAGAGAGAACCAAATGAATGCATTATAAATTTTAATGCTAGGTTTATAAAATGTATAGTCAAGTCATTATTCTCTATCAACCAAATTCCCAACTAGCCCTTAAATGGATAAGAATGTCTTAGACACCTATATTTCCATGTTATTAAGATGATACACCCTTATAATAGACCCACCATTTTTTTATTCAAAGGCCATAAATGTTAATGGATAACCTAACCCCCAAGGTCAAATGATGGATCCCATTCCTAATTCCCTACCAAACATACTGGCCTTGAACCTCATTCCTAACACAAATTAGACTTGCATCTACTTTTATTATTACATATAACAAACCAAATCCCTTTGAGATAGATTAAATCTAATTAATGTTTGGGTTTTCTTAACCTGGTGAATAATGAGATGATTCTCTAGTTACAACACCAAGAAATGTTAATAGCTATAAACAGTGTACAATACATAACTAAAGAGTCAACAAAAATGAAATTAGACACCATCCAATGAATTATAAAAAACATAAGTAAAGAATTACTTATCCTACAAATCCATAAGGGTAACTCCAATACTAAATGTTTAAATAATAATTTTGCATACAAAAAAAATAGAAAATTTTATCCCCATAGTTAGCCAGAACCTTCCCCAAATAAGCTACCTAAAATTAACATTTATTAGATAACCCTTCCAAACTAGTGTCATGTACATAACACAACCCAACATAGTGATTTTGACTACATAAAATTTTGTATCACCTTCAACATATTCTAGATATAAATAAAATAATATGAGGAGGTTTTGAACTAGCCAAAGCATACAACATGAGTAGGTCCCCTAGTACTACTGTGGTATTACAAACCATGGAGTTTCCTAGTTTTAAATAAAATGTGATAGATGAAAGTGTTAGAAAGGTAAAATATTTTCAACAATTTCAAAGGAGAAATTACACCCTTAGAAATAGGTCACTTCAATAATCCCTCACCACATCTATGCCTCCCAATAATGGTGCAACCCCATCAGATCATAATGTTATGAATCACCCAATACCTCTAAAACCTCAAGAACTAAAGTTATTAGTGGAGGTAAAACTAGTACAAATTAAGGTAGATTATAATATAGTAGAGGAAATGAATAATGTTAAAGTGAATATCACTCTTCATGAGCTTTGTCAAATCACTGAGCAATGGGATCTTCTACTAAAGTCATTAAGTATAAATCCTACCAATCCAACCCAAATTAAAAAAAAATATACCCATACTAACATGATTATTCACATGAATAATTTTGAGTTTTATCCCTTTATTTTAACTATCAAACTATTTGGGAAGAATCTAAATAATTATCTAGTAGACTCAAGGGATTTGGCCAATGTGTTACTTGTAGGCATCTATGAAAAACTAGGTTTAGTCCCTATCAAGTTATACAAAGTCATATTAAATGTAGATAAATATGAGGTTAAGGTATTTATAAAGATTATAAATGTACATATGTAGCTAGAATCAGAACTTTGGATCCAAAATTCATGGACATTCTAGTTGTGGAGATTCTTCAAGCCTATGGGATGTTCCTCAACTTGGATTAGTCAAAATCCTTGAATGGGTATATGGATATAAATTTATCCCATACATGGTTTCCTTGGAGAGGCATAATGAATTAGATCAAAATGGATAAGGAACTTCATATGAAACACATGATAACTGAATACAACATAGTCAATGAGAAGGTGAACCTAGTGTTCTTTGACATGAGGTTTTATATGTTGAGAATAAAAAATATGAAGGATAAAGATGAAAATAAACCTTAAATTCCATGATTTTGGTCCCTATACATTTATGAGTCCCATTCCAACTAATCAAGTGGAGTAGGTGTTTTAATTATAAACCCATAAGGATAAAGATAATTAGCTTCATATATGTTACATTTCCCTACATGAGCAAACTAGAAAATATGAGGAATTAATCCTCAAGTTATAGTTTGCATTAAAGTAAAAGTATAAATAACTAATGGTGTTTAGTGAATCTAATTTGGTTGTAAACCAATTTAAGATGAAGTTTGAGTGTAAGCTATCATACCCTGAGAAGTAAAATCATAGGTCATGGGACCTAATAGAAGTGTTTGATGCATTCAATATCATCCTTATCCATAGGTAATTAAGTCTAGATAACAATTCACTGGCATCCTTAACTATGAGACTAACTACCTTAGATGATAATAAGATGCAAGAATTTACAATCGAATTGGTCCTTTTCCCATCTATTTTTGATAACATCAAGAATTTATAGGTCTTTAAGGATGACCAACACATCATCTAATTCCTTAATAGTGTTTAGGCATTTGAGTCCTAAATAATAGATGAAGAGGAAAGGAATAATCCTAAATCTAAAATTTACAAAGACGGAATTATCAATATATAAGGAAATAAAATCCAAAAGGGGATGATTTATCTTGAAAAGGCATTTGACACATTTATCACTATGGACCAAATCAATAAACCCAAATTTGCAAATCATAAATGTTGAAATATTAACCTAGGCTCTTTGAAAAGGCCCCAAACTATCAACATAGGTCATGATTAAACATACATGTAAATTCATCATATCATAAAGTTCATATTGAGTTATAAATATATAATTTATTGGGCCTATGGATACCTTAGAGTCTTTGAATTGAGAGTGATCACCCACACCATCCCCCTCAAACTAGACCAAAGACCATTCTCATAGAAAGTAGAGACCCATGAACTCGATGATTGAATCTTTGATACATAAACAAGTTCAAAAACTCCTATATTTTATAATAATCTTCTAAATTTTCCATTATACTTTGGTGAAAAACTTACTACTAGTCTAAAATTAGAATGGTGAAATTTAGTTGTGCATAGACTATCAAAACCTAAATAGAGATTTAGATAAGGACAATTACCCATTAAATTCCCTTGAAAAAGTGATTCAAATGTTTAAAAAATTCTAGATGATGTTATTTTTGGATGGATTATTGAGATATAATCAAGTTTTAATTAATTTTAATGACCGAACCAAGATTTTATTGACCATGAAGTGGGCACATTTTCCTATAAATAAATGTCTTTTAGATTGATCAACGCTAGAGTGACCTTTCAAAGAGCCATAAATTTTGTGTTTGAAGGTATAATTGCTAAATTCATAATAATTTACATGGATTATTCAATTGTGTTTTCAAAATATATATCATATCATGTACACCATTTATAAAAGGTCTTTGAAAGGTCCAGAAGGTATGTCATTTCCTTAAACCCTAAAAATAACATATTTAGTGTCACCAAAAGTAATCTTATTGGTCATATCATCATGAATTAAGTTATTATTATCAATCCCAAAATAACTGATATAATTTATAAATTAACTCAGCCTAATAACAGAAAACAATTAAAATACTTCTTTGGTAAATTTAATTTGGTTTGCAAGTTCATTTCTAAATTTGTTGAAATGATAAAACCCCTTAACACTATATTGAAATAGTATGACAAGATGGAGTGGCATGATGAGTCAAAGAAATCATTTTAAGATATAAAATGTGCCATCATGCAAGTGCATGTGCTGATAATTTCAAACTATGCAAAGGATTTGTATATTTATCCTTTTAACTTTGAGCACACCATCCTTGTCTATCTCACATAAAGATTGTATGGAGAAGAACACACTATTGAGTTTATGAGAATCAATATTAAATATGCAAAAATGAGATAATCCACATTCGATAAGTATGAATCTACATTGATCAAGGATGTGAAAAATTTTATGCACTACATTCTTAGTAATAAATTGGATGTAATCGTACCAAACATAGTTATTAAGAAAATGTTGGTTTAAAATAAATTGGGTGAATGTAGAGGTATATGGATGACCAAGATATAAGAGTATGGTTTTGAAATAAAACATGCCATGCTATTTAGGGGGGAATTTATTACTCAAATCATAATCAATATTATTCCAAGAATAATTATTCCCTAATTAGACTAGGAGCTATCACTACAATAGGATTGGTACACCATAGTTATTCATTATCTACTCTACAATACTCCACCTCTTGGACTCAATAAAAAATATATATCCCTCATATAGAAGGAAATAAAATACATGTTGAATAAATGAGTTATATTCAAAATTAATCATGAAGGCATCTATCTTAAATGCCTATCAGAAGTTGAATCCATAGAAGTAATGGAAAACTTCCATGATAATTTGGGCACTAGTCACATTGTAGTAAATAAAATGGTACAAAAAATACTTTAGATGGGATATTAATAGCTAACCTTCTTTAAATATTTAGAGAAGAAAGCATGGGAGTGGCATTCATTACTAAAGATTACTCTATGGGATGACCACATTAGACATAAATAAGCACTTAAGAGCTCATCATTTCTACTAGTCTATGGACTAGGGTTACTTATACTAGTTACACTCAAGTTTCCCACCTATAAGTTTATGAAGTAGTTCATGGAGCACAATGAAAAAGTGAACTTAAGGCTCTTGGACAATGTTCAATTGAAAGAAGCTCAGGTTGAATCCTTATTAAACATTATCAAACATTAGAGCATATTAGAGCAATTTCAAGTGATGATTTAACAATAAAGCCAAGATCAAGTCCTTTAGGAATTCAAATAAGGTGTTATTATGGGATAAATCCAATGAGAAAAGGGAAAAAATTCCAAGTTTAATCACTTTAGATTGGCTTATACTAGATAGTTGAGTTACTTGGGTAGAATGTTTTCTGCCTTAAGGATCTTGAGGGCACCAACCTGCCTCTACATATGAATGGTCAGATCTTAAAAAATTAATTATTGATTATTAATTATAGTGTAATTTTTGAGTAACATATATATAAGTGGTAATGTATATATTATATCAGGTTTATATTATTTAACTTATGTTGTGTGTTCTCTTTTATTATTATGTTATTGTTATTTATTTCTCATGTTTTGTGTCTTGTATTTGTTCAATCAACCTTGAAGTAGTTTTGTGCTATTAGGTATCACCTCCTAGAAGATAAATCCTATGACCCCATGATTCATTAAGAAAATTCAAACTTAGGGAAAGTAATGACTACTCTAATCGATCACCAAGTGAAAATTAATACTATGATTGGGAAATAAAATGTAAACCTCTAATATTGAATACAATGATAGGCAAGACAATTCTCCAAGAATCACTAAGAGAACAAAAATCCATTTATTCAATACTAAGTAAATAAATTAAATTAAATTTTCAACTCTAACCAATGTCATCACAAGCACCTCAGTGAAAACAATAAGGATATTATAAATTATTGAATAAGTAAAAGGTCATCTAGATATTGAATAATATTGAAATTACCATACACCTTGGTTATATTTGTCTCCACCCCTCATGGATAAACATTAAATACTAGATTAAAGGAAATATGAATTTCAAAAAAATATATATGATAATTTTCTTCCTCAAAAAGGGTGATTTCATCAACCTCTATTGCAAGATTTTCAGTGTGGCTAGAAATGAACAAAGGCCATAAGTGAGAACAAAAGCATCTCTTTTGAGGCTATAGATGATTAAATAGGGAAATACTCAATTTACTCCCCTTAACCTAAATTCTATAAAAATGCATACCCCTTTAGAAACCTTTTCATATCCCAAACATACCTAAGCTTACTAAAGTAATCCATTCCATCACTAATGCACAAAGTGACCTTGGAAGGAGTTAGAACCCAATATGTTACTTATTAAAATATACTTGAGTACTTTTCATCTGTAAAGTGTATTAGACATAGTTCATCTTACTTATCTCTATGTTCAATATTGGATGATTGTAATCTAGGTTCTAAACATTGGGGTGACATTTTCCCCATTAAGTCACCATTTTTTGTGGCAATAAAACCCCCTTATTTTGAGAAGTGAGGGACCCCTCTAAAATTTCCTAATTTGAAATTTTTATATTTTTAGTCCCTCTCTAAACAATTTTTTTATGTGAAAATCCTTAAATTTATGTCTTGCTCTGATTCTCCTAGCATATAACATGTTTAAAATGACAATTTGGTCTCTAATTTAAAACCCATATGGCCTTTTGGATTCAAACACAGTCAAATTCTTACTATGTTTTATAAAATTAAAATAATTTCATAATTAAAATATTTTTTTGGGCTAACTATTTTTGTTTAAATTTGGACTTGTACTGAAGTTCTTAAAGTATTAGTTCCTAGAGCCTTAGTCTCCTAGAGTCATCGTCTCTTATAATCCTACATGGCACCTTGTAAAGTCTTTTTGGTAGGTAGGTGAGCATATTTGTTGATTATGTGATTTCCATTTCTTACTTAGTCTCTTCTTCATGATATTATGTAGGAGGAATGAGAAAATGGAAGAGCACCACATGGATTCAATTAGAGCTATCAGTCTCTCAAACATGTCAAAGATGTCAAAGCCTAGGAGAGCATGGCTAAATGAAAAATTACCACATGGATCTTGTTAGAATTATTAGTTTCCCAGAATTGTTAGAGATTTTAGAGCCTATAGAGCATGGCCAAATCAAAAGTTGACACATGGATCCTATTTGAGTTTTCAATCTCTCAAAACTTTTAGAGATGTTAGAGCTTAGGAGAGATTAACTAAATGAAGGACTAACACATGGATCCTACTAGATTTGTCAGTCTCCTAGAATTGTCCATGCCACATGACACTTCCATAAATATTGGAAGAAGAGGTTTGAGGATCCCCAAGTGGTCTAAATGAGTTACAAATATATATGAATGGATAATCAAATAATTTCATGTACCACATCATTTCTCTAGCTAGAAACTCCTACTCTATAAAGTGTGAAGGTGAGATATCAAGACACATGTAAGTGGTAGCCATTATACATCCTAATCGATTAGTAATTGATAGTGGCATACTCTTAAATCTACTTAGGATGCCATAGGTTAAACATAATTGTGTGCCTTACACACTCCTAACATTAACTAAATATGTAAATGGGCCATGATTAGACAAATTAAAATTTTACATCAAACTCATGAAATCTAGTAGGCAACACATATTTGAAATCCCTAAGATAACTCCAAATTAAGAAATAAATGAAAATATCAAGCCACTAACTATAATTTAAATTTGAAATGGGTGATCCACCAAGTGACATCAATGTAGGAAATTATTATAGTCCCTATGTGTGCTAGAGAGTAAACTCATTTACTATTATTTCTCCCATATTCCTAGATCTTCCTCCTCACTTTTAATTCATTCCTGATCCCTCCATGTTCTCCCTACTCAAAATTCACTATCATAGAGATTTATCCCTTTCTACCATGTTTACATCATCCTATAACCCCAAAGCTAAGCTTGAATATAGAGACTCCAATTTACTAGAGGTCCTAACCCATTCAAACACTATAATGAGATATTCAAATTAATTGTTATGGTGTCTAAGCCTATATATAGCAATGATGAGGATGAGGTTGAGTTATAATATGCCCTCAAGGTATGAAATAAGTGTAGGTTATACAAAACCATCTCCAAGCCATAAGTCTTCCCTTGGATTGACCTCTTCAGCAAATTATTGTTAACTACCAAGTGAGTATCTACTATAACTTCCCTAAATACACAATCTCTTGTGATGCCACTATAGTTGATATGTGGAATAATTATTATTATATTAATGGTGTATTAAAGGATTAGACATAACCTACATGATAAATGGGTTAACAAGATAGATGTAAACTCTTACACTATATAAAGCTTCATGGAAGGGGTTTATGTATGGATGAGCTTACTGGGTCAATTTTTCATGGAGACCAACTATTTGCATGTCAATTTATTTTGGATCCCCCTACTATACATAGTCCTTTAGAGGTGATCAGGTCTCAAACCTTGGAGGTGTGATGAACTTTAACTTTCCTAAGGTGGTATTAAATGATCAAGGAGGAGGTAATTTTTATATGATATATATTTGGTGGATGTTTTTTATTCCACCATCATGTTTAATCCCTTTACATTTCCACCATGGGTTCCTAGAGGTGTAATGTCCCATCTAGTTTTTTATAAACTATATGGCCATCATTATTTGAACCACTTATAGGAGATTTATGAGATTTTCTATCCAGTGGTTGATATGGCCATTAATGAGGTAGTCATTCCTTAGATATCCAAATAAATAATGGTGTCTTTCACCCCCATTAGTTAACACTAGTATTATAAGGACAACACCATCATATAATTTGTTGACATCCTCAAATTTCCACTTCACCTACCCTATCAAGTCCTAGACTAACTAGTAGAGTACAAGATTTATTACCAATTAGTTGAGGGCATATTCAATCATTATATCAACCAATAGTAAAAGGATTTACCATATTTATCATTATATTCATGCATAATGTTTATTTTATTCTACCCTCATTGTATAAAATGGATACATGTAAATATTATTATGCCTTGGGTATGGTAGAGCATAAATATTGGCACCCATATGGTGTCATCATGGCCCATGTGGTAAAATATCAAACCTAGCTAAACAAAAATTATGTAAATTAGCCTAATGATTATAATGAATTAAAAAATAACCCTATGGATGAAAATGAGGTTATCATTAGAATTGATGCCAAAAAGAAGAAGAAGAAAAAATCAGGTTCAACCTACATCATCAACCCAAGCTAGCCTTACTTTCCCTATATTAGCTCAGTATGGAGGAGATGTTTAGGTAAATCCTTCTAAAATTTCAAGAATTATATTACAATGGTATCATCTCCTCATCCTCCTCAACCCTCTCCTCTATGAGTTTTACCTCCTTATCTCTCTACTCTAGCTCCATTACCTCCCAAGGCTTAGGAAACTCAATCTTAAGATATTTAACCCTAGGTAGCTTAACCTCAAATTTATAGGCATTAAAATTTGACATTAACAAAATATTAGATATAATCCCAAAGCATTATTAGACACATGTGTTTGTGGAAATCCCTTACCCTAATCCCACACTCCCTCAATAACCTAGTAGATCACCCATTGTTTTTCCTTTCCCTCAATGACCTTTTCAGGTGGTGACTCCATTATTTACCATTTCCCCCTCCATAATTTACCCAAGTTATTTTGGCTTAAGATATGCATAACAAAATTACATCCTAATCTCCTTCTACTCAATATATTCCATCAATAGGGATCCTCATGGCTCATCTAGGATGTCCAAGAGATTTAGTTGCCTAGAACTCTATACCTCTACTAGTTATTTTGTAGGTTTAATCACCTTTAAGTGTACCCACTCTAGTAGGCTCATCTCCAACCCAAAAAATAAGTACACATGTGTGAAAAACTCAATTGGTTCTAACCATATTAGTGGTGCCTATAGTCACTCAATAGACTCCTTAATCAACCCTATCTACCTCTACCACTATAAATATTTTTAATATAATAGTGCAAGTTAGCTTGGGTAAGAGGCCCAAGAAGAAGTAAAATGTAGCTCTACATATTCAACCCCCTATTTTTTCTTGTATCATTATTGGACCTCATTTTTCCATTATCTTAGACACTCAGGGTTTTGTTTTTAATCATCCAATTTCCTCCTTCTTAATGAATGCGTCTCTCCCTAGCATCATTTCCCCATATCTCAATTTAACCCAGAGTCATTGGAAGGCTTAGAGGTTCCCATGGGATTACTCTTTCATCATGCCTCATTTTACCCCGTGCCTCTTCTTCCTCCATTAATCTCATCCTTAACTCCCTTTGCCTTATCCATTCCTCCTCTACCTAGGCCTTTAAATATCACCTCCATATCTACCACCCCACCAATATCCCCTTATATGTTGGGAGTAATAATAGTGTAGTAGGCACCTGAGATGATTATATAAGGAGACATTGAAGTGTAGTGGGAGTTTAATAGGACCTCATAGGACATGAGGAGTATTCTTGCACATAAATTAATCAAAAGAGGAGACCCTATGATCTATAGGACTAATTAAAACCTATTCTCACTCACCCAAATGAGAACATCCACAAGAGAAGAGAGAGTGGATAAGGATCCAATCTCTTTAATTTGGTCCATGCATTATATGTCAAATAAAATCAAGAAATACATGTAGGAGCAAGACCAAACACTTGAGTCACAAGTGAAGACCTATTTAAATTTTGAATTTATTAGATGGTTTATGGATGAACTCATTCATCTCTTCTTAATTTTAGGTGAGGTGGTTGAAACATTGACCACTAGTAGGGCACATATATATTTAGAAATAATTACTCTCATGGAGAGTAAGTGAAAAAACATCACCGTGGTTATATATAAGGGCATGTTACTAGAGATAAAACTTATACCCATATTAGAACTGAGTCTTTATCATATGTATCATGGGAACATGAGGAATTCAATTGAAGAATCACTAGCCTTGGCACACATGGTCATGGAACCTCTATAAGAAAGCATGGAAATATGTTGGCCTAATTTAAGGTAATAAACATCATTATGTTATTCCACTTGAATGGCACCCTAATATATAGAGATGATTTTTTAGTTCACCTAGGTTAATTAGACCATGACATGAGGAGTAAAGTAGTCAAATTCAATAATGTTAGAAGTAAGGTAGTGTTGGAACTCTGAACTCAATCCATTATAATAATAAACAAGGTATTAACAGTAAAAGTGTCCTTTGAAGCCCCACTCTAGGTGTGTCAAATACTAATGGCCCAATTAGAGATGATATTTTGGTAGCCACCAATGAATTTGGCTAAGATGTACCAAGATTTTGACCTGGTGGAAGCTGTGCTGGTAGCCAAAGAAACACAACCCAAATAGTTGGGAGATGAATATTCTTAAATTCATAAGTAGATCAACTATGTGTCCCCTAGAGCATATTTTAGTAAAATGGATAATATTTTATTTTTCTTTCAATATTGGAAGTTATAACAAATTTGAGTGGCCATCATGGCCAAGGATGGGAATGTCATGTTACTTAGAGGTGACCCCCATCTTCTATATATATATATATATATATTGTAAATTATAATCATTTATAAAGGTTGAAAATTTATTTAAAGGAACTCTATTTAAATAAATATAAAGATCATACCATCATAAAATGGGAAGCCTCTATGGAGGAAGCCAAATACTTGAAACTCATCTTAAAAAATTATAAAGCTATTTCAAATCAGTGCATCAATTTTTGTAAAAGCTCTCTATAAGGAAAAATCAATTTTGAGCTTTGAAACCCTCTCATTAATTGGATCTAGAGGAATATTGTAGAATGAAAGGTTCACCTTTTGACATAGACAAGGAAATACTATCTAATTAAAGCCTCCATATAGAGTATTCCCGTATACCAAATGTCTATTTTTAGGATACCCTCCAAGGTGGCTACAAAAATTGAATAGATTCAAAAGAATTTTTTATGAAGGGGAACTAAATATAGATTTAGGTACAACCTCATCTCTTGGGAAAAATATTACCTTCCTATGATAAATGGAGGATTAGGTTTTAGAAGCATAAAATTTATGAATAAGGCCCTGCTAGTGAAAATAGGTTGAAGACTCATGAAGGAAATAGTGAATGGGAAAAAATTGTCAAATAAAAATATAAGGGTCAGAAAATAATGCTTATATATAAAAATAGGGTCATATGGATGGATCCACATTTAGGAATGCCATCACCAACTACAAGGATCTTTTGATTAAAGACATTAAATGAAAAATTGGAAATGGACAAAATATTGATTTTTAGGAAGACACATAGTTATCCACCACCCCTCTCCTTATAATATCCTTGGATGAATTGCTAGAGGGAATTTAAGTAAATATGGGGCTCAAAATTCAAATATTATTGGATGGTGAACAAAAGATCAAAATGTTGGAAATTACTCACTAGTAAAGGGCACATAGCTAGAGAAGTGTAGGTGATCCAAACACTTAACTTCTCTATCATTCAAATCCAAATTCCTACATTATTGAAGGAAGATCACTTTATATGGGCTAATAAATATGGTGTTATGTACTTAGTGTCCTCAAGACACACCATGTATCTTAATCTTGAAATCAAATGGAATTCTTAGAAAAATCTTTGGATAAAACATTTGACCCACAAAGTCAACTTTTTATTTTGGTTGGTGGCCTAGGATAAGATCCTAATAGTGGATAACATAGATAAACAAGAACTGATAGTCCGCACTATATGCCCATTATGTATAAATTTAGAGGACTAAGTCCATCACCTATTCCTAACTTGTCCCTTTAGTTTGACATTATTTAACTAGATGCTAAAAAATTTAACCTTGTTTAGGTAAAATTGAATAATGTGCTTGATCTCATTAACCAATGGAAACCACCCTAGAATCTCCCATCCATATAATTCTTGTGGTACTTATCTCTCCCACACTAGTTTTGGAGTTTGTGGAAGGCCTGCAATGATAACTTTTTCTCAAATAAAATGCAAGAACCCAAAGGGGCCTTTCTCCATCTCTACTAGGGTATCATAAAAAACTAGAAATATTTTCATCCCATGGAAAAAAAATCAAGACCTAATTTAACATGATGGATATTCAACAATTGGGATGTGGTGAAAAAATTAAGTTCCCCTTCCAAAGGTCTTATCCACAAAGACATTAAATAGAAGGCTCCACTGGTAGGTTGGGTAAAATTAAACTTTGATGGTGCTTCTAAAGAAAACTTAGGACCTATAGGAGGGGGAAGAGTCATAAAATATTCATAAGGATTTTTGATTGCAGCCTATATGGGGCCTTTGGGAACTCAAAAAAATCACCTTGTTAAAGTCAAGGCAACTTATTGGTGCATCCAAATCACCTCTAACCTTAAAATAGAATTAATCATTATAGAGGGTGACTCTTTAAAAATATAAAATTCTTTGTATGGTAAAATAATCCTCTCAAATACATTAAAATATATCATAGATGATGCCAAGAAACATTTGAGGTACATGGCACAAATCCAAATTGTGTACACATATTATGAAGGCAATGGTGTGGTAGATCAGCTTGCTAATATAGGATTTGAACTCTCTCTTTTAACCATCTATCATGAAGGAGGCCACATCCCTAACAATGTATAATTGGTCATACAAAATTAAAGTACAGTGGGCTAGGAGGGATATTAAGTTGACACACATGTGAATATCTGTCATCAAGAGATGTGTTTTAAAAATTATGAACCACAATTATGAAAGAGTGAGGTGGATTTATTGCCTAACGGTGAAGGTGGTATGCTTCCCAAGCCTACTTTGAACCATTAAAATTAGTCTATTATAAAACCTCCTAAATGCTTATCTTGGGTCCATTGGCATAGATATAATGGGGGGAGATAGAGATTTATTAGATCCTACCTCTTTTTCTGTGGTTTGTGGATTGAATAAAGTCTAGAAAAACTTATGAATAGAAAAACTTATGAAGTGGGGAATAACTAAACTAATGCTATGGATTACTGAGCATAATATAGATGTTCCTAAGGAATTCATTGCTGGATGGAATAAGTATATGGTGGTAATGTATGGAATTAAAATTGATGTCATGGAGGAATTTATAATGGAATCAATGAGCATGTCTTATGAAGGGCTGAAGGCTTACAAAGACTAGACTAAAAAATAAGAACTCCTTCAGTGTTTCTTCTACACAAATGAGTTTATGAAAATAGATAAGAAGGGTTTCCCCTAAGCTAATCTCCCATAGTAATGGGTAGAGGTTTGCCTCTAGGTGATGAGATACATAACTATTGAGGGTAAGTATACTTTAATTTTCTCTGACCACTTTATATTATTAAATAATATCTATGGTTATAATATCAAAATTCCATTTTACCTATTAAAGTTTTTGGAATGCATAGCCCTTGTCCACAAAGTTAATGAATCTAACCCCATACTACATCAAGGAATTATACTATTATTGGCTAAACATGTCTAAACATTAAAATGGATGGAGGTCCCCCTATAGGGGTCCTCCATCAAGTAAAACTCCTTAGAGGAGGACCCCACCTTAGGATCCTACCAGTACCCCCCAAGCCAGCCTATCTAAAACCCTAGTAGATGAATAATGGCTAAATTTGTTTGTCCATAACCCCAAACTAGTTATCCTCAATTATGGCACCTTTATGGAGGTTGATTGGAATGGTATTTTCCTTCTATTTGAAAAAATTAAAAACAATAAAGAATAGTTAGATAGTTTTAACAATAGGGTATAAGAAGTCAGATTAAACCTAGCTAGTCTAATTTAAGAATGGAATGGTTTGAATAGGTAAGCAAACATGACTATTCATTATTTTATCCATTCCATCATGGTGAATATGACCCCCATTAAATAATAATTGAATGCAATAGAGACCCCCACCCAATATTCCTAGTTTGAATTTTATAAAGAAAACCCCTCTATAGGCATAAGGACATAAAATACCATGTATTATCCTCCCTTGAGATGATGTAGAAGGACCAATAAATGGGATGATGGAAAAAGTTTCCAAGAATAAGAAAGGAGTACCTAAGAATATATTTGAGGAGGAAAAGTAACCATTGGAGGATACCCCTTCTTGATCTATTTTCTATTGTTTTTGTTTTGCTAACTAAAGGATTATCTAGCTATTTTTTTTCTTTTCCTATTACTCAATCATGATGGCCTATTACTTTTTTATAATACTTTTATCGTTATTTCACCCTTGTAAAACTAGGTTTTTTACTCGATCAAATAAAAAAATTCAATAGAAATATTTAATATGTTTTGATCTATTTCTTTGATCATGAAGTATAGTCCATTTTTTCTAATTTTAAGTGAGTTTTTATGCAATATGAGTGATTTGGTACTTATGATGTAGTGATGAATATAGTGTTTATATTGTGCATATGAAATTCTAACCCCATTTATTTTACTTTCAATATGTTATGAATAATTTATGATTTATGTACTTTTAGTTATAAAGTGTTTCAAAATCTTTGTGTGTTTATAGATACAAATATTTTGAGTTTTTACATTATATGAAGGACCTATAAGTAAAATATTCATGTTGGTGTCCCTTTTGATGCTTACCCACTGAGTGGATTAAGTTTGTGCTAATGTTGAACCACACATGCAATGGTATAATTTCACTTGGCATGTCTCGTTATCTAAGTACCAACATTATTTAAATCATAAACCATCATTTTATACCTTACCTTGATCTCCCCTTTTATGTTTATTTTGGAAGTGAAGCACTCTCCCCTATTTTATGTTCACTATTAAGTAAGGGTTTATTCTAGATGGTAATGGATTCTAAGTGTAACCATACATATATTTATCATATGGTGGTAATAACTATTTCTCTCTTAATAAAATATGGTTAAAATGCTCATTCCTTAGACTAAACTAGCATTAGTCTTAAAATTTATGACAATATATATTTATGACATGCATTATCCCTACTTACCCCTCTAAAATATTCAAACACATGAGTTATTTTAGATTCTTATGATCTTAGGCATGACAATAATTTCTCAGCCTCTTGTGTTATGTAAATTACATGCATGACAATGATACAAAGGTGACTATATTTAAGCTAGGCTTGTGTGAGTTTATGTTACATGATGTAAATGTGAAAAACCCTCTCACCTTTGTTATTTCAATTGAATCTACAAAGGATGTAGAGGAAAAATAAAAGTCTCACCAAAAGGTAAGATAAGAGTACTGAAATAATATTTTGTATCCTAGGCCTAAAGCATCCATTCCTCTCATGAGTAATAACTTCAAGAAAAATGATTAGAATAAGAAATTTATGAAAAATGAAAATAATTTTGGAATATTATAGAATATAAATAAGGTTTTAATACTAAAATAATTTCAAATAAAAATAATGGGAATTATAATCAACAACAAGGTAACTTTCATGGCCTAGCAATTGGAGCCAATATATTACCTTTTCCTCAATGATTTTATTATTTTAGTTAATATGAAATAGAAAATATTATGTAGTAAACCAAACACAGAGAGATTAAATCACAAATTTATAATATATTTCACACTATATTATTTCATACTCCATTACATAGTTATATCAAAAATATGTTTCCTATACATGGGATAGTGAGATCCCTATAATATCTCACCTACTAATAAACCAAATAACTAATAACATTATGAGATATATTATTATAGTAAAAATATATCTAATTAACTAATAATAATAACTAATTTACAAAATAAGTGTAAGTATTATTTACACTATGGTAAATACCCAATGTAAATACTAAACTCTAACATTCCCCCCCCCTCCCTTATATTTTACATGGTAAAACTTATACCATTATTTGATTGTAGTGTTCCACTTTTGTGTACTCATGATTAAATCACTAATGCTTTTACCTGAATACACCAATAACCTTACCCAATTATTTTTATAAGTGTACCATTAACCTTTCATAATTAGTTTTTCAGGTTTACCAAAAACCTTACACAATTAGTTTTCTAGGTCTACTAAAAAATTTTCACAATTGGTTTTCCAAGTTTACCAAAAATTACATAATTGGTTTTATAGGTTTACCAAAAACCTTACACAATTAGTTTTCTTGGTTTACCAAAAACATTCACATCATGATTTCTACAATACATTTTTATAAACATTCCATAATGTTTCTATACAAAGGGGTTACATGGGGAATACTCACAAATGAACATGAATACTCATATGTTCTTATTTTCACAACACACTAAAAAAGACAAAAAATTAAAATACACATAATAGAAAAAACACATGCCATTAAAGTAGAAGTGACCCTATCACTAGTGGATAATGAGAGGCTCAAATGGCCTCCTTTCTCTATTGCCTTTGATCTCCTAAAAGTTTATACTTGGAAAGATAAGTATGCATGTATTATAATTTTTTTTGTAGGTTCTCTATTGGTTTATTCCATATAAATTAGAACCCTCCATAATTTGGACATCACGTACAAGTGATATTGCGTCTGTGAGGAATTTTTTATTTTATTTTTAGAATTTTGAAAATGACTCTATATTGAATAAAATGACCTAATAATTGGATTCTAGACAACATTACTCAATATACTTTATTAAAATAAAATAAACTTTGAATTTTTTACTCATTTTTGAAACTTTATAGACATATACTTTTGACTCTAGAAAAATAATAACTACATTGATGACTCTATTATTAATGTAGACATCATTCATTCACTTAGTATTAGTGACACTTAACATTATATAAAAATATTTATGAAAGACATATACCTATAACACATATAAATGCTTCTAAATTTTTTAAAATAAAAAATGATTGGTGACTTTTCTCAAATTGATCAAACCTATGCTTATAAAGACTAATAAAGTATTATTTATTAACACTAAAACTTAAGAAATAAAATATTATTCGACTTAAACTTGATTATATGAAATATTAAGGATTGAATATCTATAATGTCAAATACCACCTAAACCATGAATAAACATATACAAAATAAATAAACCCTTACTAAACTAAACTATCAACCCAAACAAGATATTAAGGAATAAATATATTAAAAAACTATAAACCATGAAACTAATCACCTATTATTCTAAAAAATGGTGAGATATATTCATCTATATGATCTTTTTCCACTGACTAGTTTTAGTTTGGATGTGTTCATTGAATTCAAGATGAACTCAAAGAAGCTTTTGTGAAACCAATTTATTTTGCATGGTTTATTATTATATTGATAGAGATACAACTGTGTTTGGCATAGGAAGATGAAACTTGTTGAATATTTGACATATTTATATTCAATAATGAGAAGTGTTTTGAGAATAAAAAGATCTAGTAGAATTAAGAGACAAATCATGAGGATGGTAGAAAATAAGAGATTACAAAAATAGATGTTTATCCATTGTAATTGGCATGGTGGACAAGCTATATAATGGGACGTGACTCTAATCAGATATAATATAAGCACATTCACATAAATTACAAGTAATTTACAATCTCATAATGTTGTATTTTGAATAAATACATTGAGGAACATGTAGAGGTATCTTAGATATAATTTTAACATGAAAGATCTAAGCTTGGATGCTAAGGAATAAAGGATCGAATGCAGATCAAATGTGATACTAATGGATGAGACAAATTTTAATGTAAACAATGCTCAGAATAATGAGTGAACAAGGCCAAACTAGTGTGTCGATGTTAATTTGAATATTTAAGGCTATATACACATTACAACATGACCAAACTAGAAAGGACCACATATCATGAATGATATGAGATATATATTTAGATTCCACAAAGTTGATGATAGATTATATGGTTGATTCCATGTCAAAATATTCAAATATAAGAACAATATATTTCCCCTCTTCTACTATGAGACAAATATCATTTCCTCCATGTAAACTCATAAGGAGGCTATATTATACTATTATAATAGCTCCATCCTAAAATTATATGCTTATACCACCATTATTATAGCCTCAAATTATGCTTACTAACTCATAATTTCTCTTATACCAATAATATGAAATAGACAAGCTTATGCAAAAAACCAAACATAGAGATATTAAATCATAAATTAATAATATATTTAGCACTATATTATTTCGTACTCCATTACATAGTTATGTAGTAAATAAATTTCCTATACAAAGGATATTGATATCCATATAATATATTTACCTACTAACAAACCAAATAAATACTAACAATATGAGATATATTGTTATAATAATAATAATAATAATAATAATAATAATAATAATAATAATAATAATGTATATACTTAACTAATAATAACACCTAATTTACAAAATAACTGTAAGTATTATTTACTCTACAATAAATACCCAATTTAAATAATAAACTCTAATAGTAGTGATAATAATTACTAAAAATAATGCCCCCATTTATGAGGAAATAAGCCAAAAACTCATTATGTAAATGTTGTTTTTTAGAACATAAATGTAGACCTGCAGTCTACTCCAATAGAGAATAAAGGTATTTTAAAAGTTTTCTACTATATATTTTAATTGATTTTAGTGAAAATGATAGTTTCATTTAACCCTTTTTTATTTAAGTTAAAAAATAAAATATTTATATTAAGATAATGATGGAAGCTAGAGTTTGGCATAGGGAAAAAGTGGTTGTTTTAAAATTCTTGGAGAAAATTGAATTAGACCTAAGAGTCTTTAAGACTCAAGTAATCCTATTTTTTGAGCCATTAGGGTATTATTACCTAATTTTAGGCATGGAATATATTTAAAATCATCAAGTAAATATTTAATATTTCAAAAAAAGGTGCAATGGATAGATAATGTTGGAAATGATGATGAGATATAGGGTGTCTAGACGCTGATAGCTAGAAAAATTATTTCATCTATGTAGCTGAAGAGAGTATTAAGAAAAGGATGAAAACTTTACACTGTTAAACTAAATGATATGTCTAAGGAAAGGTAACCTAATATAAAATAATACCTAGTCTTAATATAATTTAATGATGTATTCCCCAAAGATATTCCATGTTTACCTTCTCAAAGATAGTTTGATTTATATATTAATATTTTACTAGGATCTTCACCTATATCCCAAACCCTTTAATGGATGAATGTGGAATATTTGCATCAACTCAATGCACGATGGTAATATTTGGTGAAAAAACTATTGATTAGGCCAAGTGTATCACCTTGAGGATCCCCACTTGTCTTCAACTATAGAATTCTTAATAAATTCACTATCAAGAAAAAATATCATAATCATAGAATTAATGATATTTTTGATCAAATGAAGGATGTTATTTTTTTTGTAAGATATATATTTTTAACAAGGTATCACCAATTCCATGTCAAAGATAAATATTTTCATAAGACAACTTTGAGAAGAAGGTATTGCCATTATTAATTTACCATCATTCCTTTTGGGTTAGTAAATTCATCTACCAATTTTATGAACCAGGTGAATAGTGTATTCAAAGATTTCACTAATTTTTTATGTTGGTATATATGGATAAAATTATGGTTTACTCTATAAATGAATTAGAGCATGCATAAAAATATTCTTATTTGTATAAAGACTAAGAAAATATAATTTTTTTGGTAAGCTTTCTAAGAGATCCTTATACCAATGCAATATTCATTACTCTGGAACATTATCTATAAGGAATGTATTTTAATA
Organism: Torreya grandis; assembly: GCA_037957365.1. Classification (NCBI taxonomy): domain Eukaryota; kingdom Viridiplantae; phylum Streptophyta; class Pinopsida; order Cupressales; family Taxaceae; genus Torreya; species Torreya grandis. The sequence goes on from JARHVA010000553.1 coordinate 3,569,887, forward strand.
GATCTTGTTGAGATTAAATATATTATGGAATGGCTTAATAATAATAATAATGTGAATTAATTTCATATCTTCATTGATTTAACTTGGCACTATAAGAGGTTTTTGCAATACTTCTCAAGGATTGATAACCCCATCACTTATTTATAAAATAAGGGGAATAAGTTTATGTTGAATCCTTGATGTGAGGTAGACTTCTAAATTTTAAAAGTTTTATTAAATTTTTCACATATCCTTGTTATCCTAAATCCTAATGGAAATTTTTAAATCTAGGTTGATGTTTGTAGTATTGGCACTAGGGCTATTTTGAACCAAGATGGAAAAGTTGTTTCCTTTTAATCATTAAATCTCAAGGTCCATGAACATAAATACCCAAATCATGATCTTGAATTTGTAGTTATGATTCATACTCTCAATCAATGAAAACACTTTTTTCTTGGGAAACACTACAAATTAAAATTTGACCATCACACCCTTGTGAATTTTTTTCTTAAGATGAATTAAATGTAACACAATGTAGATGGTTATAACTTGTATACAATTTTGACTCTAATATTATTTAAAGGAAATTTAATTAGAGTAGTTGATGTTCTTATTAGAATAACATATCTTATGACAATATCTATATTAATGCTAAATTTCAAATATTCTATTTTGAATAAAAAACTAACAAATCTTGAATATAGAATTTGTTTTATTGAAATGGTAAAATAAATAGTGACTAAATATTTTGATAATTATTCCTTAGACTTAGATGTATTTATAAGGTATCAAGGAATACTTTTTTTTCCTAATTTTTGAAATTTTAGGGAATAAGTGATGGAATAAGTGAATACTACGCCTTGTATCACTCGTCTAAGTGTCACTCAAATGACACATGATGTTTAAAAAATCTACTTTTGTCTTGGGATAAAGAATCATGTGTCCAATTTTATGGTAAAACTTTTGGAATGTAAATGTGTCAAGGTTTAACAATGTCATCCATGTGTTTTTTTGTATCCACATATTGTACTATAAATCAAGTGGGTTATGATTTCAATGTAATTTAACTTTGGGTTTTCTTAGTCTTCAGGTAGGAATGACACAAAATTAGTTTTAATTGATAAATTTACTAAGATTTGTCAATTTATTATATTAAATCTTAATGATGATACTCCCACCTATACTTAAAATTTTGTGAAAGAAACTTTTTGCCTTCATGGTGTTATGAAAGTCATTATCTCATATATAGATTAATTATTTATTGTAAGGTTTTTTCAAACCTTGACTAATTCATTTGGAATAAATATGAACTTTATTTTATCTTATATTTTATAAATGGATGGTCAAATTAAAATCTTGGACCAAATTTTAGAAGATATTCTAAGGATGTATGTCAAGGACCAACAATCTGAATGGGAGGATTACATCTATTTATTTGAAATTTCATACAATAACACATATTAATTTGTTATTAAGATGACACCTTTCAAATCCTTGTATGGGTGAAAGTGTATAACTCCCCTTGGATGGTATGGTTTGGATAATATAGTTATTGAAATTCCTAATACTTTTTAAGATTATGATGATAAAATGACTCTTTTATGTCAGATGTTGAAAACTACCTCATATAGAAAAAAGAGATATGATAATCTAAAAATATCACCAAGATAATTTTAAGTAATGGATAAATTATTTTTTAGGAGTAGATCTTAGAAAATCTCTATAAATTTTGTCAAGGCATCCAAACTATTTCCACATTTTTTGGGTCTATTCAACATTATGTAAAAGATCATCCATGTTACCTATCACCTAGATCTTCCTCCTTTTTATATGATCCATGCTGTGTTTCATGAGGATTTATTGAGGAAATATTTTTTTGATTTATCTCATAATTTATATTATAATAATATTAAGGTAGAATATGAGGAGATGATTTAGCTAGACTCAGTGAGGATCTTGGCCCATCACAATGTTAACCTATGAAAATGGACATTCAATAAGAGTTGGTTCAATAGAACCAATTGAGTGAGAAAATTCCAACCTTGGAAAATAAAAATATTTTTATGTATCATTATCTTCACCTCTTGTTTTATGATCTTAAAAAATGCCTCCCTTTAGGAGCTGGTGGATGTCATATCCTACATGGGTGGACCTTGAATAATGTACCTAATATACTATTGTAATATATCATGTTTCTTCTTATGAGACTTGACACATGATCATATATTTATTTAATTTATTAGCTTCATATTTTAGTATTTTAATTTATGATGTAGTTGGATATATATTACATTCAATTGTGATTTCAATGATTATCATTATCAGTTGAGATGTTGATGTCATTATTTGATTTCATGTAATATTAGATGTATTGAGCTAGGTTTGGGGCTAGACGATTTCATTAAAATTTTGCATTAATGTCATACAATTAAATGAGGGAAAGGTAATATAAAGAGACAAAATTGATTGTCCACCATTCCCCTTTATGATGTCTTGTTTTGTGTTGACTTAGTGTTGTGTTTAATTATTATCATTGTTTCTTCAGTAACCATCAATAGATTATAACCAAATATGCTTTCTATGTTTATATGAATGTTATTAGTTAATTTGGGGCCATTTGAGTTTTTGTATTGAATAACATCATATTACAATTGTTTCTTGCAAACATTTATTATAAAAATATATAAACCTTATTAATGCTTTGATGATGTTGGTAGAAATTTTTTACCATGTCCTTTAATTATAATATAAGTATATGTTGATGGCCTAATTTTTAATGGTCATTGTTCTATATTTCATGGCCTTCTTGGATGGTAATAAGGTCTTATTGACCCATGATGGGGTCACAGGCACATCTTGGCATTTTAATTTAACCAAGACATAATCATTTTGATTAATTAGGTTTTTGCATGGAAAAGTGATGGAATTGTTATCATTATCCTTCATTTAATTTTAATGAGATGGAAAGAGTGAGAAGATGTGAGAAAACATATAATTTATCTTGTAAGGCTACATTTTGGTTGTTATTGTGAAAGATAATTTTTGGTATTTATGATGCAAAGCATTTATGATTTTTATGGTCATGTAATATGGATTAAGGTTTTATGGTATTATTGGAAGGTTTTCAAAGGTATACAACATTTGTCAAGAGTTTTAAAGGAAGGATCCTATAATAATAAAAATATAAGGCATTGAAGGAATATAAATGATAGAAGCAAGAGTGTGGAAGTAAGTCCATTTTATAGGTATTCAAATATTTATTTGTTTCTTATAGTATTTTTTATTATTGGATTTCATCTAGGAAACCATAGATAAATATATGGGTTTTATGGAGGAATTCATGTGGTTTCTTAATAATCCCAGGTTGTGTAAACCTCACATGATCATTAAAACCTATTGACACCCTTCCATTTGTCTTTTAAGTGTTTCTCACTATTTTTTTAGTTATTTCTCTTAAATATAAATGCAAATTTTAATGGATATGGCATTGTGTGGATTCCTTGAGAATCACTTGGGTTGAAGCCTTGGATGGTTCATATCACCCTTAAATGGCATATAGATGAAATTAATAATTTTAAAACATCAATTAAGGATTTATATGATGATTTGGCATGGTGCCTTGTGAATATATATATTTTACTTTGTTTGCTACTTAATTTAGGTTGAATGTTTTGGTATCATTGTGTATAAAATTCTAGCCATCATTTAATTTTATGACTTGGGATTACGATCAATGGATTATTGTAACCCTAAAATTATGGTTGGGGTGGATAAGGTTACCACCATATGAATGGGATCAACTTTTAAATTATTTTTTATCTCCATGTATAATAAATGCTTTTAGGAGTGCATAACTAGTTGGTTGATTTTTTACAAGCTACTGAAAATGTTTTATGAAAGTTTTGTGGTAGTGTCAATGATTTATGAGGCATATTGGCTAATTTAATTTCCTCTTTAGAATTATTATTATTCTTGAACTTGTTATGTAATTTTGAATGGCGATCCTTGATGTTGTTTAATGTATTAATAGTCACTATGGAAATTGGATCCAAGCTTCCTTATTTAATGATTGTATTATGATCATTTCTTAGTGTGTGTGTGTGTGTGTGTGTGTGTGTGTGTGTGTGTGTGTGTGTGTGTGTGTGTGTGTGTGTGTGTGTGTGTGTGTGTGTGTGTGTGTGTGTGTGTGTGTGTGTGTGTGTGTGTGTGTGTGTGTGTGTGTGTGTGTGTGTGTGTGTGTGTGTGTGTGTGTGTGTGTGTGTGTGTGTGTGTGTGTGTGTGCGCGCGTGCGTGTGTGTGTGTGTTCTTGTTATAAATTCAATGTTCTTGTAAATTTGAGTTATGGTTTATTGATTTTATATTATATATTATTGTTTAATTCATGATTATATTATATTTCTTGTCTATCATAATGAATTATAAGGAAATTTTTGTAATAGTACAATTAGTTTGGTCAAATAATTAAGACTAATGTATAAACCTTTTATTTATGTAGTAATACAATTACTTAGACCTAATGGAGTAATATAAAAACAATTGTCTTTGCTAATAACATAATATCTAGATAGCTAAATCATGCAATATTTAGTGTCATAATTAACTTTGCTTAATATTTACACACTAATTCAACCATCATTCACAATTTAAATTTCATCCTTACATAAACTACCTATATTTTTTAAATAGTTATTTAATTCATATTAGTTAATTATCTGTGCACACATATTTCCATAAAACAAATAAAATCCATAATTTCCATCTCACTAGACATCTTCCACACTTCTATCAACCAAATTTTGAGTCATCCAACCACCTCATTAACTTCCTCAACTAATTTTTGAGTCGTCATTGAACATGTAAACCACCTTGGAGAGTCATCCAACTACCTTTACTAATTAATGACACATTTTTAGCTACCAACATTTCCCTTTTCTATCAAACACATGAAGAATTGGTCTCTTCTATTTAGATTATGACTCAAATCAGGTCATCCATAATTAACATTATTTAATAAATATGGATTTATCCAAACCATCCATATTCTCACCTAAATGCCTATAATCTTAAGTGTCATATTCCACCTTTAATTTATCAAATTGATATCAAAATTATCATATGCATCCATTAATAAAATTAAGATCATACATCCATATGTTTCTAAATTTCCATTTGCTTGTATAATTGAGTTGAGAATCTACATACAAATTTGAAAGAGCAATCAAATTTAATCAATGAATAAAGTGATGTACTTAATTTATAATATGGTATTGTAAGTCTTTACATTGTTTTAATTTGTTTGAACATCTCATAGAAGGTTTTAGTTTATATTTAGAATAAAAAAAATTCATTTATTTGTTTTCTTAGTTTACTTGATTCTAAAATTTAGCTATCACATTTTGGTATGCCTGATGGGACCTTCCCACATCTTATTTATTATAAATATATTAATTAAGAAATTTTTAGTCTTTTATGAATTATTTCATGGTGCATATCTATTTAATATTGGTTTGTAAGGGTGTTAGTTAGAGTTTTAGATGCATTTTTGGAAAATTCTAAGTTTTTTTATAGTCACCTATCAATCAATGATTTCATCCCATGTAATGATAGCTTCATAATACTAAACAACTATTTTGAAAAACATTTTAATGGTTTTATAACATATTTTAGTGGTTTTTTTCTTATTTATTTTCTAGGCCTTTCTGACTATTATCAAGTTTTTGTTTTGGTTTTGTGGCTTTCTTAGCCTTCACATTATTATTTTATCAATATTTTACTTATACACTTTTTTGTTCTTTATTTTCTTATCTGTAGAATGTTGGTTTCATGGTACTTTGAAGTGAATTAGTTGAACTATTTAGTGTTTTCTATTCTATTATTGTGGTTTCATACTATTAAGTGAAGATTTTTGTTGTTATGCATATCTTATGATTATTTCCTTAAAAATTATTTCTTGTTTTTCTCTAGCATAAAATAGTTTTTTCACTTAAAATTTTGGAAAATTAGTTACACTTTGCAATAATTTTTTTTCTACTTTGTAGTGGTTATTTTCCACTTTTAGTGGTTTTTGAACTTTATGGTTATTTTTTTCTCTACACTCATTTGTTTTCTATAGTTTTCATTACTTTTTGTTTTATTTTACTTTTCTATCATTGTCTTTCTATGTAACAATGGTTTTATTCTAGAGAGTTGATTTTTTCACTTTATCTTTTATTTTGGATTTCGTTTTAGCTAACTTTTAAGTTCTTTAGATTTTATAAATCCTTGCATACCAACTACTAATAGTTTTCATGCAGGATCACTTGCCAAATAATCAAAAGGCTAAACCAACAAAAAAATTTACCGACCTTGTTTTTATTCCAAGTTTTGTTCAATTAATTAAGTTGTGATTAATTCACTTTTATTTCCTTACAATCTTTCATGTTTATATTAAAATATTTACATATGATATTCATTGCATCAAATTGGTGATCATTATTAGAAATCAAAAGTGATTCTTGTAATTTTGTGTTTCCTAGGTTATTCTAACAAATTTTGTTTCCTTGTGCCACTTTTGTGATGATTCCTAGAAAGAATACACGACTCTAGTTTCTCTTTTTCTTTGGGGGCGGTGGGCGGTGGGACCTTTCAACCATAGATTTCACCACCATGTGTTAGGCCAAACCTCATGTATCATCACGGTATAAAAATGATGGATTCATTATTTCAATTAATTAAGTGGTTATGTGTTTTAAACACACCATGACATGAGGAGGTTTCATCCTTAATACTCATGGTTTGAACAGTGACCTCAAAGTTTAGTTTTATGATGTCACTCCACTAAAATCTTATAATTGGAGTGGGAGCATAGAGACTATACCATTTTGTGTAATTTCATTAATCAACTTCTTCCATAATTTTGGGCCTCAATGTACCAAAATTTATATATATGAAATTTGATAGTTTCTCTTATGTGTACCTTAAGGCTTAAGATAGTCAATAAATTATTTGAATTATAGTGCATGAGCAAGTGGTTAGTTATAGTAACTTACTCAACTTATTTTTGACTTTTCAAGTCACCCCCATTAATAGGAATTGAACTCATAAGGACCACATAAATAGTCACATGCTTGCATAGTGTCAAGTTCTCTATAAATAATTCTATGTGTATATGCTTCCCATCTATGCCCAAACTTGAAAATTGGCTAGGGTTTGATCATAAACTAAGTGATTGATATACACCTATAAGGAGTCCCTAATTTATGCCCCATGTAAATATCATTCATCAAAATATCATGGTGTAAAAGTCAAATTATGCAGGTCTCCCCAAATTTAAGTGGTGAAAGAGAGAACTATGTAGGGAGCAATTTTAAATCATGAAGAGCATGCTCAAGATCTTCAAATATTTTTGCATGCTCTTATTAAAAGACTTCTTCACACTCAATTGGTGATGAAGGAAAAAAATTTAAATACCATCAGAAGAGACTAAGCATATAAGGAGTTTGGTTTGTTGTGCATTTCCACATAAGAACTCTCTTTCACAGGCTCGTAATCGCACTACACAACCAACCCTCTATGAAACCTTCAATGCACACTAATTATATAGAATATACTTAGCTATATGTGTATAACTACATGTAAATACTTATAGGGAATGGATATGTGTGCAGGAACTCTACTACATATGAAATATGATGAGGCACAACATAAAGATAGACTTACATAGTACCATGTCAATAAACTAGCCTAGGTAGATTAGCATGTGACTACCATAAATGGGGATGGTAGTTTATCTTGATTAGACATCAAGAAGACTAATATAGAATATAATTAAATGTAGGGATACTATTAAAATGTTATAATATGATCACATTCCACTCTTTATTTCCCAAATGCCCTTCATTCTTAGACAAACACATAGATCCCCAAGTGACATTATAAATACTTCAATAATTAAATTATCAAATCTAGGTTGGATAAACATGGCTTATAGTAGTTATTGCAAAGAGGTTGATGTTCTAAAACTAGTCACAAGCTCAATATGTCATTTTTGAGTTCAATTTCCTACCTACCACCTCTGATGGGGAATTGATCACATAGGGTCTTTCCTGACACTATGTAGACCTTATTTTTTATTATAAAAGGGCTGCCATATTTTGAGCATCATAATATTGCTAAACTTTACCCTATAATATCCCTTAGTATGACAAAGTTATACCTATTCAATTTTATAATATTGCATTATCTATGGACTATTTTTCATCCCTCTTAGTGTTGCATTATGTTCCCTTATCTTCATGTGGAACACTTATGCATTACATCTAGTTTGAAGTTTATGTATTCATTCTATTAGTTTTATTTTATCATTAATTAAGTGAGATGATTACTTTATTCTTGGTGCATTACCATTTTTCATTAAATAAATATCTTAACTTTTCCCTCTATTTTCCCTTTATTCAAGCATAGGTTTAGTAATAGCTTTATATTTCATTATACTCTTTGTAGGTCTATGCATTGGTCCTAAACTAGGTTAATATAGGATACAAGGAATCCATCCTATTCCAGAGGTTCATCCCAAGGAGCACAAGAGTCCCACACCATGGGATATGATCCCATTATTACAATGAGATAGTGAATCTCTCTTTGATGCACAAGTCAAAGGCACTAGGCATAAAATATCCATGCATAATGAAGCACAAGATCCATCACACATGGGTGAAATTTTGAGTGATAATAGTTTCTATCATGCTTTGTGGGACCCAAGTTTAAAATTTGGCTAAGAGATTAACATTACTCCTAGTGATTTAAGTGTTGAAGACATTATTTATAGTACTTGACAACTCCAACAACTCCTAGTTCATAATATTATCCTTATATATATATATATATATATATATATATATATATATAGATGATATTGTATTCAAGGGGAATTTATTTTCATTTTTTTGAGATACCTATAGTTTATAGAAGAAGGAGATTTAGTGTATGTTTGTCTCCTAGTAGGAGGGCATGTGACGAAGATGACATTTTCCTAGATCTCAATCTACACCTCCCTTTGGCTGATTTTCCACAAATAGAGGAAGATTATTACCTATTACCTTTATGTCTACACATATACATCAAAACTTTGTTCCTTTTAATGGAGGTATCTCATTGATCCTTCCCTAGTATGATGATATTCATGTAGCTACTCTTAAGAGTATCCCCTATTTTATTAGATAAAATTAAACCACACTTGTAGAACACATACAAGACATATAAAATATTTGTTCCATCCATAATGGGATCAAATACAATGTAGTAGTGTGACTCCTTACCTTTTATTTAAAATTCAGAGCACTATATTGGTATCATAACTTATGGCTAGGCTCTATTCACAATTGGGATGAATTAGGTGTAATACTATGTAGGCAATTTGAAGAAAATAGTGGCCACCTATCACTGATGAAGTAGCTCATGACCATCAAAAGGGATCCACATGAGTATATGATCAATTTCAACTTTATATTCCAAATGATGTGGGATCAAGTTCCACTCCTGGTAAGGCCTAATCTTAATAATGCATTATTATACTTATTGAGAGTGTTAAATAGTGATGTAGCCATAATGATCTAATTTATGGGTTGTGAAATACTACCAAATGTATATGAGGTCATTATTCATGCTTAAAATTGTTTGATTCAAGTAGGAAAAATTATATTATACCTCTTATGCCCTTATATGTAGATTCCCCATGTACAAGTTCATCTACCAGCCTCTCAATCCAACTCTAGCTCCCATTATTATTGTTATTAGCCCACCAATTCCATCAAATTATCTGCCCTTAAGTGAGATACAAAAATTCAAGTCCTTATTAAATAGATTTGGTAATGATCTATTGGAACTCAAATGAACAAAATTACAACATTCTAAGCCTTATTAACCCTTTAAATAGTAATATAAATTAGACAAGCCTCCCTACCAACATGCTACATAAACTTAGAATCAACTCACATATAATAGACTATCATATACACTGATATTAATATCATGAGATCTTATAGATATCTTGTAGCTATGAAAAATAAAATGTTGTAGGACTATTAATGGTTCTATTAGAGTGATCATATACATGATGAAATGTGCATTAATCGAGGGAAAAATGAGTCACCTATGATGTAGAATACACCATCTCCTCAAGAGCCTCCATCTATTTCATATCAACCAAGGGATGAACCAAAGGATCAAGATGGATCTACACTCTAAAAATTGGTAGGAGGGTAACTTAAATTATATGACTTAGGTTGAAGTGCCAAATGAAATAAGTGATCTAGTTACTTTAAACATAAGATTTAAAGATATCAATGGTGGAGGAACATTCATATATAGAACCATCAACATCTACACCTAAATTTCAATGTAAAGATGCCCAATTAAAAGCACCTATGCAAAATTTAATTCACATAGAACAAGTTGTGTATAAAATCCAACCATAGATGAGTGTGTAGGTGCAAGAAGATACTATAATTTAGAAATTTCAAGTTAAAGGGACTCTAACCCCTTTAACATAGTCAATAAAATGAATAATACTAGACTAAATGTTTCCATGTGGGATACTCTTATTATCCCTTCCCAAAAGAATTTGTAATAAGACACCCTAATACACTTCTATCCTCATGAACCATTATAGAATATGTATACTATGCACACAATCCTATGTAAAACTAAGGAATAAGTTTGTAAAAATAACAATCCACCCCCATTCTAAATATCCATAATTATTGATGATCATCTCATATATAATTATATAATAAATTTGGGTGCATGCCACTCTGTCATTCTAAATAAAATCAAAAACATGATAGTCATATCATATTATCCCATCTCCAAAGGGCTCATCCAATTGGATGGGACAATAATGAAAATTATGGGAATTGTCAAGGATCTAAGTCTCACTCTACATGTGTGTTTGAGCATTTCATTGCATAGGACATCACATTTATTTATTCACCTCCTTACTTTTTAATATTCCTCTTTAGAGATTTCCCTATGAAGGTGGGTAGATATATATATTTATATTGGTCATATATGCTACTGAGAACCATATATGGGACCAAGGTGACCATCAAGATTGAGCCTATTTAGAATAATCACATAGAGTCATACACTCCTAGCCCAGTTAATGCAAACTGCACTTTATTTGATCAAGAGGAAAACTAATTATAATGCAAGCATTATGAGTTTGATCCATATGACTTACTTGATGAATGGGCATACGAGCATTATGAGTGTGACCCATATAATATAGAAGAAATAGGAATAGGCACATATTGCATTATCAAGTAGGGAACCTTATTTCCTAACTCTGTAAGGTAAAATAGGACCTTGAAAGTATGTGTAAATTATAATTCAATGGATCTTAAATCAAAAAATTCATAGGATCTAGATTTTTACTAGTTTCCACTCAAAAGGATAAATATTTCCATACATTCATATTATAGTTTAGTTGCATGAACAATGTTACTAAGTGCAAGGTACTAATCTAAGGTCTCTAATCTATGCATAAGAAAGGAATAGAAGTGTTGTAAACTTTTAGATATAGTGAACTAATAGTAAGCCAAGTTAAAGCATGAAACATGTCGAAAAACAATCTATTAAGAGATTAAAAAAATAGAGCATGGAAAATGATCAAAGGGTTTGATGCCTTCAATATCTATTCCATACCAAGGACATAGAATGATGATGCCAATATGATTGTAACTATGGGTATGCAGTATGATATCTCATGTAGTATAAATAATGATTTTAAACATCTCATAATACTTGTAGTCAAAATAGTAGACCTAGATAATATAAATAATTGGCAAGTGTTCAAGAGTGACAAATAAATTGTCAACTTCTTATAATATAAAGGTGAGTTATGCACCAATAATAAACCTTGAATCCAATCTCAATATGAAGAGAATATAATTTAACTAAAGTTAAATAATCTGCCTAGGGACTAGTCATGCTCAAAAGCATATTTCAATCTAATGACCAACTAAAAGGTGTGATGAGAAACATGAAAATGAAGGAGGAAATATTCAAGTTAATGTCCATCTCTGATGACAAGCTATTGAAAATTAGTAAGTTATTATCTCCATCTAAGGTTAAATAATTCATTAATCTATGTAGAAGGTATGATGATATCTTTACATATATCTATAAATACTGTAGAGGCTTTGATCTAGGATTTTCCCAACATACGATCGATCTTGAACCCAATGCCAAGCTAGTCAAGTAGAAGTAGAGGCTAGTTAATATGAAGCTTGAAACTTTAAAGAGGAATGATCTCTCAAATATAATCGAGGCCAACATAATATTTAAAATCAAACATTCCTCATGGGTGGCTAATCTAGTCCCTATTGAATAATTTTGGTCTACATACCAAGGTTTCTAGATTGAATAAGTGGACCCAAATGAGACCATGTAGACTATAAAGATTTTATAACACTTTGAGCTCAGTCAAAGTGTAAGTTGTCAATATCACAAGGAATAAGTCTATAATTTTTAGAATCCCTATAAGAGCTCAAGACTACTTGAAATGAGTATGGGAAAGTAAAGGATCCATTTGGTTCCCCATTATGTGTTCATATTGACATTTGGATCTAGTAGTAGAAAGTCCAACTAATAAATTTGTTGAGGCCTTATCTCAAACTTGTAGATGAATTAGAGAAAATTGGTCATATGGATTTCTTCCCTTTTATGTCAAGATCCTATGAATTAAATCTCAAGTCCTCCACTAAAGCAAATCAAAAGATATTGAGGTCCAAAGTTTCCTCCTTAGTCATTTTCTACATGTTTTCCACACTTAGCCTTTTGGAAGAGAGCTCCAATAGAGCCAAATGAGTATCTTCACAAAGATATATCTTTCACATATGATACTGATAGAGGAAATTAATCATGTAGGTTTGTTCATCTTGGTCCCTAGTTGCTATATATATATATATATATATATATATATATATATATATATATATTTCCACATCATCCACTAAAATGAAAAGGAAGTTACACACATGAAAAGTTGGGCTTAGAGGCATTTTTACTAGGTTTTCCATACTTAGCTAAATAAGCTAAAATGTCACCAGGATGTCATGTGAATCAGATATGGACTAGTCAACTTGAATATTTTATATCTTCACTTAGAAGGATTTTGAGACTAATGGGTCAGTTAGGTTTGTTCCTTTTGACCTCAAGAACATCTCTAGTAAATTTGGCCCCTCCATGGTTCCTATTTTTCAAGATATAAATTATCAAAGTTGATCAAATAATGAATGATAGTTGCACGAGAGTCAAAATAAAGATACTATGGAAATACATACGAGATTAAATTTGATGGTATATAGAATGTCAAATACATCCATATGGATGTCAAATGACATTAATATGAACACCAATTTTAATCAAAGTAAGTAACCATTTGGGTTCAAAAGGTCTGTAAAAGGCTTGAAGTTAGTCAAGATATAACAATTTGTAGGAGCCCTCATACTAACACATAAGGTCTAATGATATATGTTGGAGTCAACCATTTAAAAGGGTCCCTACGTTAAAGCCTTTAAAGATATACAAATTGTATATAATCTATCGGTATGGGATAATCAAGCCAAGATCAAATGATATGCATTCATTGATAAAAGGGTAGGTCTAAGCTAAATCAATGATCAACATTCAATCATACCAATAATTTTATAAAGTGAAAGAATTGACAAAAAAGTGGGACCAATGAGATATATGGTGCATGTTTAATCACTCATCAATATCATATAGTGAGTGTGAGTCAAACCAATCAATGAATCCAAAGAGATAATGAGTCAAGGATAAGTGGCATAAAGATGTTTAGTTGGTAAAAAATTAATGACTCCTAGGAATCCATGCACAGATAGATCAATAGAATAAGGTAGATTCAATAAGTTAGCATATATATGGAGCAATTGAACCTAAAGATAGTTTATCATGATGTAGATAGTCTAAGTTGGCAATCAATAGCCAGTAAATGAGAGTGATCTTGGGACATTTTTTTGTGAAAGTAGAAGAGGTTTAAATGGACATACGTAGATCAAATGTCAAAGATCCAAGCCTAGAGTTGAACTAGGGTTGAACTAGGGTCATAGTTTAAAGACCAAGAATTACCATTAATGTTCCATATAATAGATATTTTGGGTATAATGTAAAAGGCAAAGATAAACCAATGACCATGAAGCAAAATTAGGTAATCTATAGGCTTTCATAGATATTATGACTATGTGAAAACCAATGGTATAAGACTAGTTTTCACATATAGTATATCTATGTCTTGACTATCATCATTGATCATTTTTGATAATGCAAGTATAGTTGGCCACCTAATATAGATGTGGATTTTTTGACCAATCTTAAGAAATGATCCTAATCAGCAAATCAAGTGGAATTAGCATGGAGTCTTGAGATAATGACTAGGTGGATGGATAAGGATAGTGAGCATTCAATTATTTTGCAAGGTCTTTAAAATTATGCCTTTTTATAAAGATACTGACTTGGACACATCCTTGAATTGGTGTTAATCTATCATAAGTGGTTGGTTCTTTTATAATGCATAATTATTTATCTCTCCTTTTTCTATAAATGTAGGCTTCTAAGCCTTGAAATAGATCTTATATCCCTCTTTTTGGTATGACCAGACTCTACCAAAATTTGTAATGCAACACCTTTTGATACAATAAATATTAAATTCCATTAATTTCTAAGCTATATTTAAATGTGTTATATGAATTCATGTACTATTATTAAGTGAATATATGTTCCTCACTTATGTTTGAGTTTTTCTCACCTTCAGGAAGGGCTTAATAGTCTCACAAGTCATTATAATCATAATCTATAGTTTATTATCTAGTTTGAAAGTGCATATTTTCCCTTTATTACTAATCAAGTAACTAATTAATTCCTTGTTCTAAAATATTTATGTGAGATTAATGTTATTTGGTCTAAAAAATGTCTCATAGTGTGTTTTGTGTGAGTTGGAGTGATCAAATCATTGGTGCATCACCACTTTTCTACATGCTTTTATAAGTTTTGTCAACTCTCTCTCCCTTTTCCAAGTAGGTGATAGTTTAGGTTTAGTGTAGGTAATAGATCCATAAGTAATTTGGCCCTATTTATAGGTTTGATCCACTTTTAGGATACCCACAACCTAGGATCAGTCCCATGTTGGACTAGATTTGAGTAGGAAGATCTGAGCAATCTCCTCCTTAGCTAGGGTGCAAATATAGAACCCCAATAGTCCCTACATGAAAAAATAATGGAGAGATCAATTTTTGTGTAGAATTAAAGGACAAAAATCCTCCCTTGAAACCATCACCCCCTCCTACCAATTGAAAAAATTATACAAATAGTTAAGGCATAGAAAGGTTTTTACTACTAGATGGTTATTCATACTATAGCCAAGTACTTGTGTGGCAATGTGATCAATTCAAGAATAAATTCAACACTAAGTAGAACACCTTCACATAGAAAAAGATTCATTTTAGTGTGATAAACATAAGAACTACCTTATAGAGGGCCATGGATGTGGCATTTAAGGGACTCCTCAACAACATCATCTTGTTTTACCTTGATGACATAATTATTTTCTCAAAATGTGCAATGGATCATTTAGGTTACCTAGAGTAAGTCTTTAAAAATGTTTAGATTTCATGATCTCTTTGAACCCAAACAAGTGCATAAATGAATTTTTTTGGGACACATCTCTAAAGAGTTAATCATGATCATTCTCAAAATAATTGAGCCCATTTCACCACTCCCTCTCCTAAGTCACAAGAAGGGTCTCCAAATCTTATTGATAAAAATAAAATTCATCATAAGGTCTATGAAATTTTTTAAAACTCTATTCAATCACCTCAAAATAATGCTTAATAAGAGTGTTATGTTCAACTAGAGCCAATAACGTTGAATTAGCTTTGAGGCCATCAAATGTGCCATCACAAAATATCTTATGTTGATAAATCTATTTTATGGTAAGGATTTCATCCTTTATGCATTTGGTAGAGATAAAGGTATCTTGACCATCCTTTTATAATATAAATATGACCAAATAGAGTATCCTATAACTTTTATTAACTAGGTACTCAAGGATTATGAATTATGATATAACTTTTTAGAGAAGCATACCCTCATATTAATAAGTGTTCTCAAGAAGTTTAGGCATATGCTCTCCAAAAACAAGATTTAGTTCATGGTCTCATACTTGACTATAAAAAAGTTATTACTTATCGAGGTTATAAGAAAAAATAGATCCAGTTGGGTCATAAAGGTGATGGAATGCACATAGACATACAAATCAACAAGATGGTACAAGATAAAGGACTCTGTAAGTATCTAGTAGAGGATGTGAATAAGAAAGACTACATAGTTATTATACTGCAAGAGAACCAACTAGAAGACCAAGGTACCCTGATAGGTTATATTGACAACACAAGGATCTTCATTCAAATTAGAGTGTATCCATAAGGCTTGAATAATGTTAAGAATAGACATTTTAGGTTATAGTCTATTCTTTATGTGCTTGTTAGTGGTGCATTATTTAGAATAAATATCAATGGAATCCTCTTGTAATTCATAGAGAAAAATTATATGAATAGGATTATAAAAGAGTTCCATGATAGATCACTAGGAGGACATCACTCATCTAAAACCACTGTAATGAAAATCATGTGAGCTGGCTATTATTGGATAAATCTATTTAAAGATGCATATGCATGGCTGAAATGTTTAAATAAGTGCACCTTATTTTTGGGCAATTAGAAATTGGTATCCATACCCCTACACTTAATACAAGTTGATCAACCTTTTACATAGTGGGGCTTAGACTTCATTGGCATGATAAATCCACCATTAAGCACTAGACACAAATAGATCCTCATGATAACTAAGTACTTCACAAGGTGGATGAATATAAT
The DNA here is from genome assembly GCA_037957365.1 of Torreya grandis. NCBI lineage: Eukaryota > Viridiplantae > Streptophyta > Pinopsida > Cupressales > Taxaceae > Torreya > Torreya grandis. The sequence continues at coordinate 3,586,797 of JARHVA010000553.1, forward strand.
GGAAGTCAAAGATTCTAATGAGGTTTCCATCCTAGAATTATATTAAAGCATTATCACAATATTTGGTATCTTGACCACTATTATCTAATACAATGCACTTGATTTCCTTGGAGCCAAGATTAGTATATGGGCAGTTAGACATAACATCCATCTGATTACCTATTTGAAATATTACCTTTGAGTTAATGGTTTATTTTAATTATTAAAAATAATTTGGTTTGTATTATTAATCAAAACATGGAAGATAATTATCAATCTTGGCATACCAAGATAAAAATAGCCATCTAGGTAGATTGAATAACACCAAAAAGAGTGTTGGGGAATTCACCCTTCATGTTGGTCTATGAAAGGGAAGTAAGGTTTCCAATATATCTATAATTACCTTGAGTAGAGGTATCTTATTAGTTTTAATTGATCAAAAATGACCCCGTGATAGTAATGTTAGTTGAGCTAATGGAATTTGAATAACAAAGGGCATAAGACATGCATACTATGAATATTTAACAATCACATACAAAGATAACATTTGATATAAGGGATGGTGATATAATATTCAATTAAGGAGACTTGTCACTATAATGGAACATAGACAAAGAAAATATTGGAAATCATACAAATTTCAATGCTATATATAGCAACCCATATACCATAGTTAGTTGAAAACAATCCAATGCATACCAATTTGCAAGCCCAAATGGAGAAGTGTTACCTATCCTCATCAATAGGGTTCATCTTAAGCACTATCTATGATAATCATGAACACACTTATAAATATTAGTTTAGACATATTAATTTATCTAAGTGATGTGCACATGTGCTATTATTTAGAGTAGTTTCATTTCCTTTAAGTGCTTGTACACAATTTTATAGCTTAGTCATATCATTCTTATAAGTCTATTCAACATAGTTTTTTGATTTTATTGTCCTTGTATAATGTATCTAAATTAATTATAAGGTTAATTGAGTTTATTTTACCTAATGGAAATCTAGAGAAAGAATAAAAAATGACTCCAAATAACTCTATACTCAATGTATTATTTTAAGGCTACCAAATTCCCACTTAGTAGGCAAACATCCCATAGATATTTCCAAAAGTGTGGAATTTATAAGTTACCCATTTCATTAGGTGATAAATTTATAAACACTATACAAATAAGTGTGCAATTTCATACTGTAGAGTTCTCTAAAAATATGCCTACACGTAGATGATCCCATATTCACCTGCACATAATAAGTTTAGGTTTTCTCATAAAATAAGTGATTCATATACACCTATAAGGATTACCTAATGAATTCCCCATGAAAATATCCTTCACCACATCAACATGGTGCATAATTTAGAGTGTTTGAGTCTCTCTAAATTCAAGTAGTGAAAGAGAGAAGTGTGCAGGGAATAATTATGAATCATGAAGAACACGCTCAAGATCTTCAAATATTCCTATGCAATCTTATTTAAAGACTTCCTCACACTCAAATGGATATGAATTAACAAAATATGAAGAACATCAGAGGATAATATCATATAATTATTTTGGTATGCTATGCATTTCCATAGAATATATATTTCTTAGCACCCTTCATAGGCTTGCATCTATACTACACAACCAAAACTCTACACAAGATTCAGTGCATACCCCTTACATAGAATTTAATTATCTCTCTTTACACATATTCATGTGATAATTTATAAGGAATTTATATGTACATAAAATTTCCACTTACCACACAAGATGATGAATCATAACCTGAAGATACACCTGCATAGTCCCACATCAATAGGCTAGCCTAGGTAGATTGGTATGTGACTGCAATAAATGAGGATGGTAATTGAGTTTTATTGGACATTAAGGGGACTAAATCATAACAAAATTAGATGTAGAGTGACTATTATAGTGTTATAATATGGTCACATGCCACCCTTATCTACTTAAACACCCTTCATTATTAGGCAAACATGTAGATCCATGGGTGACATTCTAGCTACTTCAATAATCAAATTGTTAGATCCAAGTTAGATAATCATGGATTATATTAGTTATGGAAAATATATTGATGATATAAAACCATTCATGAGATATAGATACTATTTTCAAATTCAATTTCCTACCTACCACCTTTGACAGTGAATTGATCATGCAGGGCCTTTCTTGATGCTATATAAACCTTTATTTTTTGTGATGAAAGAGTCAACATATTTTGAGCATCGTAACGGTGCCAAAATTTTCCCTTTAAAGTCCCTATCTTAGTATGAAAAATATCTACCTATTCAATTTTTGTAATATTTTCTTAGACCTTGGGATTAATAAGAATTGATTTACTTTATTCACTCTCTAGATTCTATGTACATTATCAGTTATTGATCTCTATATGTGGATGTTATTCCCTCTCATTGTTATCCTCCCTTTGCACCTCTATGTAGAACTATAATTCCTTGAAAGTCATATTATGTGTATATAAGAGTCTATGTGGGTGTTATCCATGGATATTTTATCATCCCTTTTAGTTTTGCACTATGTTCCCTTACCTCCATGTGAAACACTTATGCATTGCATCTAGCTCAAATTTTATGTATTCAGTATATTATTTTTATGGTGTTGTTAATGAGATGAGGTGATTGATATATTCTTGGTTCATCACCCTTTTTCATTACATAAATATCTTATATTTTCCTTCCCTTTTCCCCTTGTCAAGATTAGGTTTAGCACTAATTGTATATAGCATTCTTCTCTTTATAGTTATATGTTTCAGTCCTAAACTAGCTGCATTTATAATAGAATTAAGTTTGCCTACTTTATAGGTTCATATCAAGGAGAAAAAGAGTCCCACACCTTGGCGGACAATCCCATTATTATAATGAGACACCAAATCACTCTTCAATGTGCAAGTCTAAGGTATTAGACATGAAATAACCACACAAAATCAAGCATAAGAGTGATTCACATGTAGGTGAACATTTCAAGTGATAACACTTACCCTTGAAACTAATTTTAGTGGTATATGGGTATGGTTATACCTACATAATTAGTGCTCTAAAATATTGAGCTGCCACTTTTTAAAAAATAAGCCAATATATGAGATCCTATAATTCATTAAACTCCCTTGCATATATTTTATTCATTTATGTGACTTTCATGTTTATTTTTATTTAAATTAGAATTATTTTTTATATCTTTAATTTTTATCTCCTCGTGAAGACCCAAAAATTGAAACCTTTTTTTATTTGAAAACCAAAGTCTGAATCTTGTAAAAAAAGTCTTAAATCAAGAAAGCCTTAATCAAGAAATCCAAAAACCAACTCAAAATTTTTGTTAATCATTTATATTGACAATTTTTATTCATGCCCTTTTTGGAGTAAAGTATAAACATTAAACAATGTCTACATCATAAAATAACATGACTTGTTAAACAATACTTGGTTTAGAGAAGAGCCTTGTGGAAATGACCCCTTCCAATTTAAAAACCAAGAACATTATATTAAAACCAATGACAATGATAATGATGAGGGATCCCTTTAATATGAATATGAACATGCTATCAATTTTACTAAGGAACAACCATCCCAAGTTACTAATTACCACCTAGGAAATAAGAGTGAAGTTTTGTTACAACTATTAGGACTAATATCCAAGTTACCACTTGATTTTGATCCCAAAGACTTGTCTCTCATAATTGATAATAAAATTTCAACACTTCATATATAATATAAAGGAACATATAATGAATATCTAGGCAAAAATAAGGCCATCATAGGGTCTTCCAATACCAATCCTAAAAATGTCTCCTATACCTATATTGATAATAGAAAGGTGGTTTAGATGAAACATCCCAATAGATCCATGTCTTTAACATTTAAGACCATGTCAAATGGTTAACCAAGTAAATAGTAGATATTAAATCCAACATGTCAAAAAATCCTTCAATAAATAAGTAAATAAAGCTAATCACAAACTAGAGTTATCCTATCAATAATGCCAATAACCTAAGATCACCTCACCCCAATCAAAATCTAAATCCAACTTTGAATTAAAATTAAAATCCAAATACAAAAATAAATCAAAATCAAAATTTCACTTTGAATCCCAATCTAAATCCAGACTTTAATCAAAAACAATCAAAAAATCTAAATCTAAATCTAAATTTAAATATAATTTTGAATCCAAATAAAAACATCAATCAAAATCAAAAATCAAATCCAAATCCAAATTTGGGTTCAAATCCAAATCAATTTTAGTTTTCAAATCCAAATCATTTTTCCAATCCAAATCAATTTCAGCTTTCAAATCCCAATCAATTTCAAGTTAAAATATAAATCAAAATCAATTCAAATCCAAACCAAAGTTCAAATCTAAACCAAACCAACATCACCACTCAAGGACATGGAATTTTTCTAAGAATGGAAAATAATGAAGGACAAAATATAAGGGTTACAATATGGTAACTATTCCCAAAGAAAAAATTATGAATTTGAAGAAATTTGTCTATATCCATTTGACATTGCTATGATGATGGTACCTTTTCCTACACATTTTTTACCCTATAATGTTTATAGGTACAAAAAAAAAATCTTAGAGAACACCTTAAAGATTTTAATATGACATGTTCAGCTGTTACTTGTATAAATAATTATCCATTAATATTATTTCCACGCAACATATTTGGTCAAGAATTAGAGTGGTTATTACACCTACTTAAAGGATCCATCATAGACTTTGTGTACCTTTCTATGAGATTTTGTGAAACACTTTTCATATAATTTTGAACATGAATTGACCATGTATTATATACACATTAGATGTTGATTATATAAATAATTATCTATTAGTATTATTTCCATGAAATCTAGGTGGTCAAGTATTAGAGTGATTCTTACACCTACCTAAAGGATACATCAGAACCTTTGTGGAACTTTTTAATAAATGTGTGCAACACTTTTCATATAATAGTCTATATGATTATTCCAACCATATGAATTTAAGTTATGTTAAGATTTTAATATTTTTTATAGAGATGGAATACCTTAGAAATTTTATGCCCTTGTTCACTTTCTAAAAATAAAATTATATGTATCTTTACAAACAATCTCAATTTGGAATTAGCCTATCAATTACAACTCCATTATTCTACATCATTTGATGAAATTATAGAAAAAATAATTCAAATTGAGACATAAATATTTTTCAAAGGTACCATCAAAATATTCAAAAAAAATAACTTTTATTAAAATTAGAACGAAAACACCAAATTTTTTTAAATAACAATAATATGGTAGGGTGTTGACATCTAAAATCAACTATGTACTAGACAAACACATTCTTTCATAATTAATGTGAGTTCAATGCCACTAGCTAATAGGTGTGCACAATCCATACCACATAATTTTCATGGGAAACTTAGATAGAATTTATAGTAAATTAGATGTCAACTATCAAAACCATCTTGATGTTTTATACACAAGAAAGTGGTAGGACCAAGTTAAAATTATTGATATAAACCTTAGAACTATAAAGGAGATTCTAATGGAAATCAGTTGGTGGATTGGATGGCTACATTTACTAACATAAATTTATGGTGATATGATGATAGATGGCATGTTAATTAACTTTGAGCTAAATTTGAAATTATTATATGAGATTGGGTTGGAATATACCAAGGGAGAAGAAGGATAGTCTCAAGGGAGAAGAAGTATAGAATATATTAGATAAAAAGATGAGAGAATATAGTTAGTAAATTAGAGAGGAAAAATAGTGGACAATAAAGAGAAAGATTCAGTGAGCCAAGTAGGGTGAGGTAGGGTAGATCATTATTATTAGATAATATGAGGGAGATATAAGATATATGAGTAAGCTCTAAATTGTAGAGTGAGGTAACCCGATGTGATATGTGTAATAAAATGTTACCTTGTATGTAATAGAGAGTGAATATAATAAAATATATTATATTTAATCCTTTTTTATTTCATGGTTATATGATAGTATTTATGTGTGCACTCTCTAAGTTATCTAGTTATATCCACCTCCCACTCCCACCAAACATTGCTCTCCCATTAAGCATAACTAACACAACCCCATTCTAGATATTTAATTATTTCACACTTTGGGTGATATCATATATTTTTTATTCCCTATGTGATATTCTAATGTGGTAATTGGTCCAAGTTGTGTTGAGAAAGACATGCACAATGGTTTAGTCCTTTGGTGACTAGACATCACCAAGAATTTTATTCTATTACTTAGACTAGGTTATATTTTTTTATTGTGATAGAAGAAGAGCATGTGACATGTTTTGTAATTAGTGGGTAGATATTTTTACATATGAGTTTTACATTGAGTGGATCAGCATTCATCATGGAAGTAGGAAATAGGTGAGAACTTATAAGGTGTAGATATGATGGGAACCAGTAGATGAGAATGGCCAAGCATAACCCTAAAAAGAGGAAAGAGTATTCCTTTTTTCCTTAATGACCTTTATAATAATGGAAGGGCATGATTTTGAATCTTTTATAGAGAGAATACACTATAAGGAAAGGATTAGACATGACATGGAGTTTGAACATGATCTGTAAAGAGTTGAAGTAAATATTAGGTTCTAGGAAACTAGAAAAGTAACATGTAATGTATCTGATCCCATAAAATGATCCCATACAACCATTTTAGAATTAAACAATATATTATGATATCCACTAATAATGGAGGTTGAAAAGGTGGAATTAGGGATTTCACCTGAGTAGGTGTTTCATGACCCCCTACTCAAACTATAACTAACATAGTTGGTACATGTGTTACATAAACTAATGAGGCTTGGGATAAGATATTATATAGTAGTATTTAGTTTGGTATTTACCACCATATGAGGAAACACCCCCCCACCCTGATGATTTTGATCTCACTAGTTTATAAAATCTGATATGCCCTAGATTTAAACCTTCCAAAGTATTATGGGATGGAAGATGCTTTAAATGATGTGTATAGGTTCAAGCTCATTTATAGGAATCTGGGGATTATCCAATTGAATTAAAATGTATATCAATTTACTACCACTATATGAGGGTGATCGCAAACCTAGTGTTTAAAGGTTGATATATTGCAAATAATCACAAACATCAACCTATTTAAGTCCATGTTTCTAAGGGAGATTCATGTCTCAAAAGTAAAGAAATCATATGTTATTTTATTCAAGGATATCAAGCAGGAGTTATATATTATATGAACCTATGATGTAAGTTTTAATACATTGGTCTCGAAGCTACTATATGTCTTTTATCCACTTGAACACCCTTAGTGGTTTGTCTATGGATTATGCCCCTTGATATAATAAACTTTATCCATGTTTGAGTTATTTTAACCCTAGAAGGTGATGGAAGCCATGCTTAAATCTGAATTCATACATCATATGGTTGAATAATCTTGACCAGGCTTGGAAACACATGATTTAGTAATGAATTATTAATTACAACACATTTTTAATGTGTATATTTCTGAAAAGGGGGATAATGATTGCATCTCAAGTGGACATAGAGTGCACACATGGTTATGTGTCTATAAGTATAAGATTGGTAATAGAGTGAGAATTATGGGTCAAGATAGATGTTAGTAATAAAAATAAAAAGTTTCATTAACCACCAAGATGTATCCACCTATAAAATCCACCTAAGCACAAGTTCAAAGAATAAAATGACACCATCCACACTTGTGATACAAGTGTGGATCATTGGATCATTTTCAACATGATTACCCCACCAATATTTTTTACACTTATTTCAAAAAATGACCTAAGTTTAATGAGTTTAAAAGCCTCTATGTTACGCTTACATGATGAAGTAAGCAAGGGAAAATGGCTAGGAGGGTACATCACATGCATAAATATTCAAATAAACTTAGGGATAACTTTGTACCCTAGCCTTATAAATGCATGAATTTATCACAAATAGATATTCCCTCACGGACCAAATATTCTAACTAGGGAAAATAGTCTAAGGTGTTTTATATGGCTAAATTAAGTCATTTGGGCCTTGTGAGTCAAGCTCTAGTTGCCCTAGAAAAGAGAAGAATTCCTTCAATAAAAACTCTATGAGGATAAAGAATCAATAGATGTCTTATCTAATCAATGTGATAAGGATATTTTAAGGTTTGAACTACTTAAGGTTGAGTTCCAATGAGTAGTTACACATAAGATATGTAGAACAAGTTCCCCATATATGAGGAATGAGAACCTGATGAAGAATTATCCTAAAAAGTATTTTTTGGTAAGTGTCATGAAGTAGGTGACACCTTCCATAAAAATTAATTAATATGTAGGAAATATATTACCTAAATTAGCATTTTTTTTAAATTAAACGTGCCCCTTGTGTACAATAATCCTATTAGGAAGATTAGTTGGGGTGTAGTGTGGTATGATTTAAATTCCTCCTTAATCTTGAAACACTAGAAGATATGGTTTAGATATTAATCAAATCATAAATATTAGTTGGAAATGGCCATAGAGTCATAATGATAACACTCTTGAGGAATGATATAGAAACACATGTTTTAACACCAATCCAAAACTAATAAAGTTTCATCCCACTAGCCTCATGCCTATTTTCATCCCTTCAATCAAGATTACAATATTGGAGATGTATGAATTACCACGTACACCTAGGTTGAAAAATATTCCCCTAATCACAAAGGAAGGGATATCCAAAGATATTGATTCTATAGAGAGGCCATCTAAATTATGAATTAGTTAAGACTAATCTAATGCCTTAATAACTACTCAACAACATGAATCTAGTCCCCTCACCTACTAATACCTTAGAAGCTATCAAATTTAATTATCTTGGGTCATGGGAGACCCTGTAACCATCATGAAATAATGTATTTTATTCCATCATGTAATAATGCTTCCTTAACCATTCTTAAATCCATTTTTATTATTGATAGAAGTTTTTTTGAAGTGATAATATATACTCACCTCTTAATATCCAATCAGGTGATTTGAAAGGGGATTTATTTGTAAGGTCACCATGATAGACTTATAATTATTTTTGGTGAGGTTATGAGTTACATAAAATCAAAAAGGCATGTTTATGACACTAAAAATAAATTTTACTTTATCACCCATATAGACACATCTCAATGTAACATTGTGTTAGAGGACAAGATGCATATTCTAGTGTGGGGTAGGATATGATACTTATAAGAGGAGAATAAATTCATTTGATGGAGATATAGAAGAAAAGTCAACATGAGGAGATGCTAAGAAGTAAATGAAAATAATAACATGTGGAAGGATTTGGCATGTTGACCAAGTCAAATATCTAAATAGGAAAGGATAGGTATCATGTTAGTACACAAAGAACAAGGTACAAATATCTATCTCAATGGAGAGATAAATGGTGGTGATTAAGATAACATACACAAGGATTGAAATTATATAAGGCATGATCTAGAGTTATTGTTTTTAGAGTTAATAAATGAGGTAAGTGACTCATTTAGGGAAGGATAAGCATCAAAATGATAGAGGCATGTGAAATATCTACCACCTATCATAATTTTAAATTTTAAAGCATGACTTGGATAAGCTATTATATGCATACCTGGTAATATTTGGTGGTATATATAGTTGTTAACCTATCATCTAGATCAATTACTCACTCCTTTTGTGCGCACACACACACACACACACACACACACACACACACACACACACACACACACACACACACACACACACACACACACACACACACACACACGAGTGGAAATATGGCCGACAATAAAAATTTTCAAATAAGGAGAAAAAATGGAAAGAGAACTAAATATTTAAAAAGGTATCCTCAAAAGGATTTCTATTAGAAAGATAGTAGAAAAATCCAAAGATATATGAAGAAGGAAATTAGACTAAGATGGTTTAAGCTCTAGAGGTCACATAAGAGGAAGTAGAGATAAGGATTTGAAGAAACCACATTGTCTTATGGATATGTCTTGGTTGATTTCAATAAAATTATGGAATGTAAGATCCACTTTATATTAGGATACCATAGGAAAAATAAATACTTATAAGTAGGAGGAAGAAAAAATCCCATCAATTGAATGGAAGATCCAAGTGGAATATGACTCAAGATAAAGTCATAGGACTCTATCATGTGTAGATGGGTATATAAAAGACATTGTTAGATAATATGGGGATGTCTCACAAGGATCCTATACATGAAACTAATCTAAAGTAGTAGATGAGATAGATTGAAGTTTGTGACTATATATACATGATGAGAAGAGCTGATTGTACCATGATCCAAGGATGTGCATAGTGGTGTTGTAAAATGAGAGGAACCAAATAATTTGAGGAGAATATAAGATTATTAGAAAGGAAATAATACCATAATTCTCTACACTACTATTCCAATTCAAATTTATATAGACTCGTTAAGATATGAAAGTAAGTCTGTAGGGGCTAGGGCTATAAAAAATGAAATGGAAATCCACCCTAAAATGTTTTCATATATCTTATAGGAAACCCTATTGGCACACTATGAAGGAAGTGCCCCATTTATATATATGAAAATTATGTTCCCTCTCCAAATTTGTCTTCTTGAATGTTTGATACCCTAGGCAATTAGTGCCCTTCTCAAGGACATCGATAGTGAGATCCAAGTGATTAGAATCATAGGGTAGCACAAACATTTGTGGGAAGATCCACATATAAAGGTTACTAATAATTGAAACAAAGATAGCATGTGACAAGAATAGGATCAGTAAAATTTAATAATAAATATAATTGGTCCTCTATATGGAAGCATGATGATAACACCAAAGGAATAATTGGACCCTAGGTATGAAGAGGGAAAGGATGGAGGCCTTGATTAGTCACATTGCTTGGTGAAAATTAGCTTGAGTTGGAGGAGAAGATTACAATAATTATACTTGATGAGAGAATAAATTATAAGGTGTTTATAAATTCCATTAAATAAAAATAAATCATCTCATGAAGATTCATGTAGAAAAGGATTGCATAGTTATGCAGTCCTGAATGAAGTAGTAACTTATGAATAAGCTTTGAGGGCATTTATATTGCACAAAGAAGGTAAGAAAAATAATAACTCATTATTTGGGGATTGATAACTAGTTTAATCAGTTAAGTGTCAAAAAAGTACACACTTTCATGCTTAAGGTAGGTTCAGTTCCACTAGCGGAGAGGCCTACATAATCTGAACCACATAACTTGTGTATGTAGAATAAAAAATTTATGAGAAAATTAGATTTCAACTATCAAAATAGTGCTAATATGTGATACATAATAAAGTTGTAGGGCCTAGGGAAAAGCAACCATATAGACCAAAAAACCATAGAGGATATTTTGGGGGAAAATAAAAAGTGGATTGGATAGATAAAAATATTGAAATGAAGTTATGGTGGTACAATAATGGATGACATGGTAGTTAACCTTCACCTAAGTTGGCTATTCAAATATGGGATTGGGAAGGAAAATCCTAAGGGATAAGAAGGAGAAGATTAGGGGAGAAGAATTAGATAATTTATTAGCTAAGAAGAGGATATGATATAATTGGAAAATCAAAGTGGAAAAATGGTAGATAGTAAAGAGTGAGAGCCAATAAACCATGTAGAGTGAGGCAAGGTAGAGTATTACAATTAGATTATATGAGGGAGAGATAAGAGATTTGAATGAGATCTATATTTTAGAGTGAGGGAACTAGGTGTGTTGTGTGTATTTTTCCCCCTTATATGTAATAGATATTTAATATAATAAAAGATATTATATTGAATCCTTGTCTATTGCATGGTTATATAATAGTATTTGTTTGTGTGCTCCCTAAGTTATCTAGTTATCTCCACCTCCCAATCTCACTAGACATTAATATCCTATTACATATAACTAACATGAACCCAACCTATATTATTCACTCCTTCACACTTCAAGTGATTTTATAGGTATTTTATTTCATGTGTGATATGCTAGTGTGGTAATTGGCCACACTAGATTGGCACAATGTTTTGTCCCCTTGGTGACTATAAATTTACAAAAATATAGCGTAATTGATATTAAACAAATACAAAACACCCAACCTATCAATAATAGTATTGTACCTAGTGGTCAAATTTAAAAATACAATTGAAAATGAACATTCACTCCTTTGGGAAAGCCACATGAAGTAGTCTTTCAAAATTTGGTTATTGTAAACACAATCACATTTATAAACACAAAAAATATTTGATAATAATGTTCTAAAAACTAAGTTATATATTGATTATGAATGTTACAACTACCAAAAAAATAAAAGATCATTACACAAATCATTGTATGAGACTCAATCACTATGTCTAATATTTAATTGATCATGTTGATATAGAAGTAAATAATCATGCATCAAATTCCAATAATAAAAAACTAGGGATATATCAAGATCACTTCCTAAAGCATTAGTAAAGGTGTACTAATTAAAATCAAATTGAATACCAAATGAGTAATGGAAATAAAACTAATCATCCCTTTGATTGTATAATCCATGACATTAACCATATAGATCATCATATTTTTGTTATTAAAATTCAATCCCAAGGTTACGCCATCATAATGATGCATTCAAGGATTATAATTCCAAGTGTCCCTTTGCCTACCCTTGAAGGAAGATATAACATCATAGATTAAATTGGTAAAATTCCATACTAAATTTCCATTTTATACCTTCTCAAGACATCTCCCTAGTTACAAGGATATTTTGTAAAATACCCTACAATAATCCAAAGTTCCTAAAGATATAAATATTTCAAAATTACAAGAACTTATTTAACACTCATCCTCCAATAATTAGGTGAATTTTAACCATTAAAATATTTCAACCATGGGTTCATATCATAATTTTCCATTGTACATATATGTCTTTATTTCCAAGAATAAACTAAAGAGGGTGTTTATAGATAATGGGTTAGACTTAAACATGTGTAAATTAAGTTTGATAAATAATTTGGGACATTTTATGTAACACTAGATAATAATACCATTAATATAAATTTATATGATAATAATGATTTTCAATCAATGGGAACTATCTATCTTATACTCATTGTGTGATAGGTCATCTAATAAATCTTGATTCATGTTCTTGATATAGATCTCCCATACAACCTACTCCTTGGTAATCCATGGATCTATGACATGAACACCATTCCATCCACCCTCCATTAGTGTTTATTTTTTTCTCATGATATTAAGTTACTACTCTAGGTGATCCTTAACCTTTTCAATATTGTAAAAATTTTGAAGGGAGATATTTAATTTATAATTATTTACCATTTATTGAAGATACCTATGAACCTATTGAAGGATCACCAAAAATTTCTAACTATATCCATATTGATGAGTTACACTCCACATCAAAAATTCAACCATCTACAATTTAACCATCCACATCAAAATATGCTAATTCATCTACCCCATATGAATTCACCATTGTAGATAAGTATATAATAAAATTAGAAATCCATGATGCCCATTATTTGGGAAGAATCATTTGTCCCCCAATAATCATGGCATGCCCCATCATATAAAACAAACACAAGTGGTTCATAATTTTTTCAAAACCTCTTTCATGGAAGGTGGGTTCCTTTATGAATAACAAGTTGAAGATTTCAACTCATATTATCTGTACAATGATGAATTTTCTATGTGTTTCCAAAACAACCAATATATTATATCTAAATCCATTACGTGAAATATCATGAACTATAAAATTAAAGGTCTTTATCTCCATGAATAAGGTCACATCGAGCCTATAATGTATAAAATAAACCAATCCATTCTATATATTGGATTTAAACTATATAATGTGAGATTATGACATTATGATAGTAATTATTCTACCACATATGATGAATCCACTTTTAAAAATTAAATGAGTTCCATGGGTAGTCATTATGAGGACCTATACATCATAAATATATTTCATGACATCACTATTTTGACCCTTGAACAAAAATTTACACAACTTATTTTATGGGGCAAATAACAACCACCCTCACTTGATCATTTTCAAAATGATGAGGCCATGACTAATTTTTTAAGAGTTAGAGATCATGTCCTAGCATGAGATCACAAGAAGGTATTTTCAATTCAATTGGATAAATTTACATACTTTGGGGAGATTTCAGACTCAAATCATTCACAAAATAATTATATACATACAAATACATCCTCTACAATATCATATGAATACATTCCCAATCAAAAATAGCTTGAGGAGGAAATTGATATTCTTCCACCTCTAAAAAATTTCAATAGGAATCCATTGTATTAATTAAAAATAATATAAACATTAATATTGGAACAAAATAAAATCTTAAGATTTTGAAACTTGATACTTCCAATGATCCATAAAAACAATCCACTTTAACTCCACTCAAGTAATTTTTATGTGTTTGCAATGCCATATGTAGATATGCCTAGGTTAGATCCTTCACTAGTTGTTCTTCACCTTGTACATAAATATGCAAAACTAGTCAAACAGAAACTCATAAAAATGCATCTAAAAGTGGTGCTACTTTTGAAGGAGGAATTACAAAAATATTTAGAAGTTGGATTCATACAACCAATAAACTACTCATAGTGTATATTTATTATAATACCAGTCACTAAAAAATTAGTAGGGATCAAAATCAACATAAGTTTTTGGGATATTAATAAATCATGTCCTAAATATGACTTCCCTTTACAAAAGATAGATATGATTTTTGACTCTATGGTAGGTCATGAGATGTTGTCCTTAATGGATGTTTTTAGGGTACAATCAAATCAAAAATGCTCCTCAAGGCCAACATAATATAGATTTTATCACACCTTAGGGCACATATTGTTGTCAAGTAATTAAATTTGTCCTCAAGAATGTTGTATCCATCTATCAATGCACAATGAAATTTATTTTTAATGGTATGCTTCATTATATTGTTAAAGACTATGTAGATGATATTTTGGAAAAATATAGAACTATAGAAAATCATCCTATGGTACTATGTAAATTTTTTGAATAATTGAGGGTATAAGGTTCATATAAATCAAAGGAATGTGTGTTTGGGTTTAATTCAAGTAATCATTTAGGATTTATTTTATCACAACTAGGTATAGAAATTGATCATACAAATGTCACATCTACCATAAAAATGTCTTCTCCTAAAAATCTCAAGAAGATTCTAGCTTTTAAGATAATATTTAATAAATTCATATATTCATATCATAATTTGTATACATATCTCATCCTTTGACCTTTATTCTCAAAAATAGCATTAATTTTCACTAAAATTAGAATTAAAATAAGTGTGTGTAAATCTTAAATGCTATCTCTCAAATCCACTAGTCTTAAAGCCACCAACTCTAGGGAGGCCTCTAATACTATATATTTTATAAACATAACATGCATTAGGGGACTTATTGGCACAAAATTATGAATAGGGGAAAAAAGAGTAGTGTAATATTTGAGTATAACCTTGGTATCCTGTGAACTAAATTATTATGCCATTAAAAAAACATGTCTAGTATTTTTTTTGCTTCCAAATAACTTCACCATTACATGTTTGATAATCAAACCATAATCATTGAAAAAATTAATCCACTTAAGTATATCCTTTACAAATCAGCTTCAACAAAAAGAATGACTAAGTGGATCATGATATTAATTTAATTCTATATATATTTGTCAATTAAAAAACTATCAAAGGACAAGTATTTGTATAGACCTTGGAAGAAGCACCATTAACATACATCAAACTTATAATCAAATATTTTTAAGATATTTTATTATGTCCTATGATGAATCATTATAGTTTAAATTGTGCTTTGATGGGTCTTTCACAAGTCATGACTTAGGGACAAGTATTTTTCTCATCACTCCATAAGGTGAAGTCATTACAAAATAATTTCAAATAGGATTCCCTTATACCAAAAACACTAAAGCATATGAAGATAATATTTATGGTCTCAATCTCATAATTCAATGAAGTATCCACCATCCTTTAGTTTTTATGGATTCATAGTTAATCATCAAATAAGTAACTGATGAATACTAGGCTAAAGATGATAATATAATTCCTTATAAATGATTGGTGGATAGTCTTAAATAGTTTTTTCAATCCATACAATTTGATAAATTTCCTCAAGTCAATAATAGTGTATATGATTCTATGTACATGATTATTTCACTCCTCAGTAGGCATCCAAATGCTAGTCATAGTCAACTATTTATTGAGTAATTGTTATGTCTAGCATATGATACACCTGAATCTAAAACGGTTTGTGAGCTTGTTGTTCTTACTTCCCTTTAGTACTAGGATATATACACATACATTCATTACAGTTTGACCCATCCCAAATTATACCACAATAATAATAAATCCTTCATCTAGTGAGCTTATCTATTTACCATCCTTGGAAATACATTAAAATGTAAGGGTTTTGATGGAAATTTGTTACAGTGTTTGAAATATGAAGAGGTGGAATTAGTCATTAAATAAATTCATGATGGTATTTTTTTTAATCATAATAATGGAATAGTCATTTCCAATAATCTTATTAGAATCATATATTACTAGCCAACAATGGAAAATAATTTATGCCAATATGTCAAGAAATGTGTCTCACAATAAAAACATGGTGACCTAATCCATAGTCCATCTCAATACTTGCAACCCATTAACACTCCATGGAAATTTTCAACATGGGGGTTATACCCCATTGGAAAAAAATTCCAAACTCTTGTGATGGTCATAATCGCATAATCACTACCACTAAGTACTTTGATAAGTGGTCAATTCCATTCCTCCAACCTATATAATCGATAAACTAATTTCTAATTTTATTTAAAAAAATATAATTTATCATTATGGTATTAATTCTACCATTATATCAAATAACATAAATTATTTCAAAAAAAATGATGTCAATATCCTTTTCCAATCATTCCACATCAATCACAAATGGTCTACACCATATAGATGGATTTAGAGGTGCACTTCGTAGTTAATATCTATAAGTAGTAGTAGAGGTTGGTCATCGAGGCCCAAGGCAATGGTCAAGTAGATGCATAAATCAAAAAAATGCTAAAACTATTAAGAATATTTTCAATGATGTTATCCATGATTTGAGTTTATAACTTTACCCTACTTTATGGGTTTAGAATGCTAACATTCACACACCCATGGGGGCAACCCCATATTCCTTTTTCTATGAAACTATGTCCATCTTACCTATTTAAATTGGTATTATATCATTATGTATCTATTTTAAAAATATCATTGTTGTTGAAGTATATAACATCTCAAGGTTACATGAGCTTAATCTCTTAGATTATAAATTTCTTAATGCCTTAACCATTTACAAGCCTATCAAAATAATATTTGTCACACCTCTAATAATAAAATCAGAGCTAGTGAGTTTGAAATTATAGACCTTGTTGTAAAAAATAAAACAATAGAACACCAATGCTGATCATGAAAATAAATCAATGTTTGAACCTTACTAGTTATATCCATACATCATTATTCCCAAATATAGATCAAGTGCTTATAATCCAACCAAAGAATAAGGGGAAGAGCTTGATGAACCAATGAACATCATGCACCTCAATATATTCCATGCCTAGAATACTCTAGTGATGTTATAAATACATCAAAACAAAATTATATAAATAAATAAATAATATAATATCATATAAAAAATCTAAAATAAAAGATAAAAATAATACATTGAAAAGTGAAAACCCTTCAAATAGCACTTTGGACAATTACTTTGGTGAAAACTAGTTTTTGGCACCATGTGTAAGCTATTATATATACAACCTATTTATTTTTGGGCATCCCATATAATTTATTCATCCACCCATTATCCACTTTTACATAACCATTTTCTGGTTATCCCTATTACTATGACATTTTGGTTGAAGGTTTGATTTTGGTGATTACATACATCCACTTTTTCGTATGTTTTGGCAAGATATTTTATATAATATTTAGAAAATAATTCACCCATAAATCATAAAAATAACACAAAATAAATAATTTTCCTTCATTACAAACATCTATAACTAGTTTTCCATATGTATAAGTTTAGTCAACTATTACTAAAAAATATAAGAAAATCAGAAAAACCAATCAAAAATCTGTTATCCTTAGTAGCATACCCTAGTTTTCCATTACATGGATTAATGATAATATATTTATCATTGTCAAATATCTCATATGAAAAAATGGTCTACTCTAACCAAGTACATCCTAAAAAAAAGAAAAGAATTACTTATTTATATTGATTGTTTACTTGCTTTCTTGTATGTAAAAATTATTGGTTTTAATTACTTGTTTAAGTATCTGTCTTCTTATTTGTTTATTTTCCTTACTTGGTTTCATTATTGTAAATAATTTTTTTATCTTGTTTTAATTGAGTCTATTTCACTACATTCATTACAAATAATGTTATTATGATCTTCCATATCATGATGAATTAATTATTGCATTTGTGACTTTATTAGTACTTACTCATATAACACAATAGAGCTCATGGTTTTTTCATACCATTGTTCCATATTATCTTTCCAACATAAAAATAAAGGTATCTCAATTCATGTAAAAACATAATGTTGGAATTATTGTTGGAAATGTGATTAAAGCCTTTAATAATAGCTATTGACCCATCTCACTCTAAGAAATATATTTTCACATCCATTTTATAATTACCATCACAATGCCAAAACAAAAATAATATAATGTGTCAAATATGAAATACATAAGACACAAAATCACATATACATCTATCCATCTATCCATATACTACATCTGTCAAAATATAACATCCATAAACATAATCCAATCCATAAAACAATCACATGCCACAATAAACCATATATATATATATATATATATATATATATATATATATATATATATATATCAAATGTGTCCAATACATTGATCCATTTAAAATACATCTAAGAAATGAATTTTTGTCATCTGTCCTCTATATATTATTGTGTCCTTATGGTAAGGAATATTTGGGTGATATTAGATGATGCCATTTTGTTTTATTCTTAAGAGGAATGATGATGTGATAAAAATATTTTGCCATAGATCACTCAAAGTCTATCATATGAACTATCCTATCTAATGTTATCCTTCTAATATATTTCTCTTTAAAATATGGCGTTAGTTACTCTTGTGGCAATACCTGATCATAGAATCCCATATAGTAGGTCTTATCCTCCATATCCCTCATCACATCTGATAATGCTTTTAGCTTTTTGGGTCCACTTAATAGATCTTTCCCTCTTTGTATCTCAATATATAATGTATCTCACTCTCATATATATCTCTATGTAATCCCAATAAAATCTGTAGTTTATGCTTCCACATCAAAAGCCACTACAACCTCCTCTCTACTCATGATATCCACTCTCATTTGGTCTACCTCTACCTATAACTTGGTAATATCCACACCATTGGTAGGTCCATGACCATATCCATCCCCCTATCTCTCTATAAGCCTAATATATCAATATATTTGGCAATAATATCTTGATGTAATGTTTAGATCAATTCATTATCATATATTTATTGTATCAAACCTAATGTACCTTCCCCATTTCATATTATTGGTAGACCCTCTAGTGATGGTATCATAACCAATTCCTACCCATTTCACTCATTCTCACTAAAAACCACTATCATTTAATTATCTCTTCTTAATATACCCCCTCTTACTTCTCATTCCTTTGTATCCACAACCCTTTCACCATCCCCACCACTTGTCTATCTTCCACCACATTGCATTGGGATATTAACATATCTCCTTACCCTTTGACCTACCCTCTATACTCACACTCTAAATGTAACATTCAATATCTATCTCCATGTCTTAGGTCTTACATAAGGCTATGTAAGCTTAATGGTTGTGTTTTCTCCCACTGTGATACATAGGCATCTATAACCCCTAATTTAGTTGTCCTTAGGATTGTATTGTATAATATATATACCCAAATATGCTCAAACACCATTAAATCTATGCATAGAACCATATAGGTTTACATCATACCACTCATACATAAACATGTGGTCCTACTAGCACATCCTATTATACACCAAAATACCACAATCCCTATCTAGCCTATACTAATCTATCACCTACTCATGATTACCAATAATTTGTCATGGTGGAATCATATAATCCATATACAATTCATCATGTCTCCATTATTGATTCACCTTCCTATATGGATCCATGTAATTTCTAATGACCTCAATTTATCAAATGACCTATGATAAAAATACATATCACAAAAATTATCCCTTTGTACACCTATAATAACATGCCATTTATAAACAAACAACTCTTCATTATCTATCTCCCTAATCTAACCAACTAGCCTCTCAATTGATATATGATCTCATTCCCACATTTTTAATAAGTATGGATGAGCCTATGATATATCCTCCCTTGTACATGAAATGATTAAAGTCTCTGTACAATTGAGATGTTACACATGATCCCCATGTGAAAAATGCCACACTCTCTATCATGTTCCCAATCACATCTAAAATACCAATAAGAAACATTATTATATATGTAATTAGAAATGGATCATGTTTGTAAATAAATCCTAACTTAGAGAAGATAGACCATACCATACACTTATAATTGGGGACACATTCTATAATTGGGAACATGACCAATATGGGGATCCGTTATACCCTATTATGGGATCTCTTATCACAATACATAATGTTAAGGATGGTTACAAATCCTCTAGTCAAGCACAATCATGAAATAACCCTAATGGAATCCTATGTTTTATATTCACTAAACTAATAAGAAGTAAATTAAAATCTAATCTAGTTCTCACCAAAGCTTGTGGCACAAAGTGAGGGTTAGAATTAAAACAAGCATGTATAGGAGAATATCAATTAACTTATGTATGTGTAGGACCCTAATACATAGAAAGAGAACTGTAATATTATTCAAAGCTAATACTTATGATAATTCTATCTACTAAAGAGAGGAGAAAAGTTAGAGAATACTTATATAAATGATGAGCCTATTGAGACTCAATATATCCCTTGGCCAAAGGGGATTCACAATAGGTTGTTATGCTTTCATAAGGATCAGTAAGAAAGGCCAAAACATCTAAGACTAATCCAAGAGATTAGATTTTTTAAGTAGAAACCCTAAGCTAAGACTCCTCAAGAAGAATAATGGAAGAGTAGATAGTAAAGAAGCACAAGTGAATTATAAAGCTTATTCATTATCTAAATAGTGATGAAATGATCTTTTATGTATAAGTGGATTTAACCCTAATCCATTCCAAAAATTTTGGCTGATAGGGTCAACCCAGTTGACCTAATATAATTAAGGACAAAAATTCACTAGGTCACAAGTTAGGTTAGCCAAGAGCTAACCTAGATCCTAAATGAATTTCATCCAAAAATATATGGGGTCAACCCAATTGACCTAGTAAAATTGACTGTCAAAAGGAGCTTAAGGTGAGCAAAAGAGGGATGAAAAGTAGGAAAATATTAGAATATTATGTGATAGAGGAGTAATATCTTAGGGAATGTTTTTAGGATCTATTTGGATTGGAAATAATTAGAAATAAGGGACAAAAATCTTGTGAAGCACCAATGGTCTTCCCATCCCTTTATCAGTGCACCCTTTAAGTTGTACACTCAGATAGATTGAGTCTTGATGGGTTTTTACAAGATGTAAAGTGTCAATATTTGATGAAAGTTGAAAATATAATGTGTATATACATGCCATATTCTAAGATCATCATGTATCACCGAGGTGTAATAGGGGATGGTGCTTCAATAAAGAACATAGTAACACACAAAATTGATCCTAAAAAAATTTATAGTATTTTAAATTAAAAAAAATAAAAATAAATAATAGAAAGGGAAAAATATAAAGAGTAAATATGATGCACACTTTGAATTAGCTTTAGTATTATATGTTTGTCTATTATGTTTGTAGTTTTGATTATGGAGGGCATAAAGACTGATTTCAACAAACCTAAGAATGCAAAACTAAAGATCAAAAACTAACAAATGTAGGAAATCCAAGATAACTGGTGCTACAAGGACAATACATACTTGGAAACTTGGTAAGTTGGAGTGATAAGTGATATGTTAAACCAAATGACCAAGCCAAAATTTAGATTAAATCAAGTAATTGAAAATATAAGTCTACTAAAGATTAAAAAAAAATCAAAAAAGTAAACCTTAAGTAAGGAAAACTCACCAAATCAAACCAAGGATACATGCCAAAAAGGATGGTAATCAAACATCTATGTAAAGGTAGTAATAATCCCTACTTAAATAAATATGGACAAGAAAAAATAAAATGGTAAAACAACATTGATGAGTAAGTAGTAACAATCCTAATCACACTCAATAATGAAAAAAGGCGCATAAAAGGGAAAACAACACTGGTGAATGCTAAGTAACAAGCCAACCCCATTCAATAATGGAAAAACTACATGAAAGTAGAAATGGATTCAGGTGTCTACAAAAAAATGGGTACAATAATGACAAATGGTAAAAAGAAAGTAAAGTATGTCTAGAAATGTAGAGTCATGGTGTAAATAAAGTAATCCATAGTTAATCAAGATGTTGAATGTTTTATGTATAGATAAAAATGAAACAAAGTAATTTTAACATGTTTTAAAGATGTAAATAAGAAGGAAGTGGAGAAGATGGAAAATAGATTTAGAATCACAATTTTCCTATCAAGGGGGGAAATGAAATGGGTGGAGGGGATAATGAAGGAAAAATCAAGAGAGAGGAACTCTTTATCAAAGTCAAGACACTCAAATTAGGTTTTTAAAAATAAGAGGACAATTGACCTTAAGGACTAAAGATATTCTCTTATCAACACAAGTCTTAGGTGAACAAATGAAGTATATATATAATCCCATGAAGGTTATATACATGAAAATTAAAATGGACCTACATTCCCACATCATGTTCCCTATTTATTAGGACCTCTTATAGACTTATCAATCTACTATGAAGATTGAACACTTACGTGAGAAAGTAGGTAGCACCATATATTTTATTGAATTCTCTTATTCCAATCTACTGGCCTAGTGCACCCTAATGGACCTCAGCTCTATTATGAGTCCAATTATGTATTTTGAGCTTTAATTAGAGACAAGATATGTGCTCAAATCTTTTAGTGTGATTTTAAATTTTAAAATTCGTATGTTATCTTATGTCTGTCATTGCATTTTATTTCAAATGATTTATATATCAACTTTCTTGATGGATTTTTCTATTTCTCCTCCATATGTATTTGTAAAACCAAACATGGGTGATAAATATGAATTTCATTTAAATACATAGGACTTGGTTTCTAAAAAAGATAACCTTAGAGAGCATGGGGTCAAAGAGTCTCATAGATCTAGGGAAAATAAAAGTGATATCTTAAATTCAACATTTTTTATCCAATAAGGAGTGTAAGGAAAGTAAATCAAAAGGAGTGACACATGGAACAATTTTAATTACTTAAAATTTCAAAAAAAATGTGACAAAGGGAAAAAAGGGATACAATGACAAAAAAGTGTGATTCCTTATCAAAAAAATGAGATGAATGGAGGAAAACATGCTAACATAGTTTATTGCACAAACTCCATATATCAAAAGAAGAATAAGGATAAAAAACACATTATATAAAAATAAATGACAAGATGATAATTTTATGAGGAAATACAAGTCCTATCCATGGTCTTACACTGCAACACATAAAAGAGAAACTCATGAGGGTCCCAAAAAGTATTGTAAAATAGATGGGATAAGAAAAAGATAATATTTGTGAGGAATTTGAAGTCCTATCCATGGTATTATACTATAAATCACAAATATAAACTCAAGGGGTGCCAAAAGTGTGTAAAAAGTAGGAAAAATGAAGAAATTATGGTACATCATAAGGAATATTGGGTCCTATCCATGGTTTTACAATGCAACTCATGAGAAAAGAAGGGAAACCCAAACGACCAAAAAGGAAGTACTAAATTTTTGTAAGAAGATAGAAATGATACAGAGGGTGAGACCTATGTAAGTATCATAAAAAAGTGTTAGTATATAGAAAAATAAGGGAAATATTTAATCAAAATACTTCTTAAGGAATTCTGCATTGGTGGGTTCTTTGAAAATATGGAGTTCATTAGTTTGAATGCAATAGGTACTTGGACCAATAATATATTTGACTAAATAGGGGCCCTACCATTTTTTATCATATTTACCTTTTAATTCATGATTATAGTCTAATTTAAGAACAATATCACCCATATTAAATGTGCAAACTTTAACGTGTTTGTTATATTATTTGGAAATACAAGCCTTGTATTGGAAATTATATTGTAAAGTAGAAAGATGGTGTTCATCAAGGAAATTGAGGGCATGAAGGTGAGATTCACATAATTATTCATAAATAATGATACCATGAAGAGATATATGTAGAGATGGAATCTCAACTTCTAATAGAAGAACTAATTTAGAACCATAAACTAGAGAGAATGGCATTTCCCTAGTGGTAGTACTATGATAGTATGATAGGCCCAAAGAGTAGGGTAAAGATGAATGTGCCAATCCATGTGGGTTTCATGATTTATATTTTGGAAAATTTTAATGAGAATTATATTAGTGGCCTCAACTTAGCCATTACATTACAGATGATAAGGTTTGAAAGTTTGTGATTGATCTTAAATTTAGCATAAAGTTATTTGACATTTTTATTTTCAAAATCACCACCATTATCAGAAATGATAGTGTGGAGAACACAAAAGTGAAAAATGATTTGGTTAATGATTAATTTGGTGATGGTGTTACTAGTGACATTAACAAGGGGCATGACTTTAACTAATTTGGTAAAATATTCAATATTTGTGATGATAATAACATGCCCATCTTGAGAGTGAGGTAATTTTACAATGAAATATAATCCCCACATAGATAATGGCTAGGGATTTTTAATATTTTGAAGCTTGAATTGAGGTGAATGAATTAGATCATCATGAATTTGGCAAGGAGTACACTTTTCAGTGAATCTGATTGTATCCTTTTCAAGATTATGCCAAAATTAACCCATACATAGGCATTTATGGGTTGTAGCATGTCCACTACAATGACCACCAAAAATTCCCCCATGTGCTTATTCAAAAAGAGGAGGGACCTCATCTTACATAAAATAATGGATCAAGGTACCTTAAATGTTATGATAATAAAGTATGTTGTATCAAAATACATACTTAAAAGCTTGTTTATGATTGCAAGTTTTTTGATGAGAGTCTAAGTTATCAAGATAATTTTGGTGTTATAAAATTTGAATGATGTCTTTATACTATGTACTTTATCAAATGTTGATAGCCTAAAAGTAGTAGATAAGTGAATCTAGTAGTTGAGTAGAAGATAGAGATTTTATTATTTATATACTAAAATTTAGATTGAAAATAACTTTTTGGGGATGAAAGAAATATTTTTAAGAGGTGAGGAAATCAAAAATAGAATTTTGATCTCTAGGGATATGCTTGATAGTGAAGAAAATGAAATCTTTAGCAAGAGTGGTTATAATTTTATGATAGGTAATGATATTCTCACATTTGCATTGGTAATCACCATTGACTTAGTGATAAATAAGTTAATAATCACCTAAAGCATACAAGTATTGGATGTATAAATCAAGGGTAGTTCTCATTCCTAAGATTAAAGATTCGTATTTGACCATATTGTTGGTGACATCAAATGTTAAGAGAAAATGTAAAGGGATGATTTTTCTAAGAGGAATTATAAGAATGAAACCTACCCCATCTCCTTGAAGTAATTTAGCACCACCAAAGTGAAGGGTCCAATTATCCTCATGAAAGTTGACATTAATTTCAAGAAGCTCTTTGATAACTACTTTTGGCTTAGTATTATCAAGGGGGATAGAATATTCATGAAGATTACTAGATTCAAGATCAGAGGTAAAGTTATGAAAGTAATATTTAAGTAAAGCATCTTGATTGAGACCTTTAATATAGAGAATATTATCATCTATAAGACTATCTTGAAGGTGATTGGTAACTGACACAGGAGCAATGGTAAGTTGATCAGCTATAAATTGTCCTTTGAAATATTTTTGAGTTACAATGTAGAAATCAAATTCTATAATTAAGACCATCCATTTGCCAATTCTATATATGATAATAAAGTCTTTGGAGAAGAAGTGATGAAGGGGGTTAGAATTAATGATAATAGTCTGGTATATCATGTAGTGTTGAAGATTTTTAGCTATGAAATAAATGGTGATGCAATCACATTCAACTTTGGTATAAAATTTATTATAATCAATGAGGCCTCAATTAATATACTCTTTTCTAGTATCAACTTGTTGGGAAAGCATTACCCCAATTTATATTTGTGTGGAATAATTTTATAAAATTAAAGGTTGATCATTAGAAGAAGGATGAAGTGTAGGCAACTGAAGTAATGATTCTTTCATGTTATCAAAGTGTTTTTATATGATTTTCGCTTTCACATTCAAAGAGAGAATAAGAAACTAGAAGAAATGGTCTAAGGATTGTATGTACCTAGATGAAGTCGTGCGCGTCGTAATTTCAATGTTGTGAGAACTCCTCTTTGGTTATGGAGGATGACACCTGAAAAAGAAAGAGACTAAAACATGAAAAGGTGTTAGATGAGGAGATGGTGGGCTGCCAAGCAAAAGCTTGATCCCAGAAGTACAAAGACTTCCTTAAGGGATGTCAACCCACTGATTGATAAAAATAATGTCTGATAAAAAGCAAAATGATAAAAGACTAAAATGATTAAAGACTGAAAAGTAAATGGAAGCAAATGCTTACCTGAATGATGTTATTAGCCTGGTCACAGTCACCAACATTAGTTGGTCAAGGTCTGCCAACGTCAGTTAGTATGCCAACGTCAGTGGGGGCAGTGGTCTCTGCGGCCAGTGTCGGTTAGGGTAGTAGTCTTTGGACGAGGTCTAGTCGAGTTTTTGGTCTATGGACGGGTCTGTGGACGGGTCTGAGATGGATTTTAGGCCTTGTTAATGGTCTATGCAAGGGTTTGGGCAGAGTTGCAAGGACAATGGATAGAGTGTATGGTCTGAAAAGGGGCCAAACAGAAGACAGAGGCAATAGGGAGATGGGGAAATAAGGATTCAGGTCTGGTTTGGTGATAGTATGGCCTAGAAGCAATAAATAGAAAACTTATTATAGAGACATTCTAAGCTATTTAAAATGACATAACAGAAGAGTATGTACCTCTTTCCTACCAAAGAAGAAGTGTAGGAGGTCAGGTTACTGATGTACCTATTGTTGATACAAAAGACTGTTGTAAGGTGGGGCTTCTGATACCTGTTGTGATTGCTAGTGTAGAAGCCTATTGTGTGTACCTAAGAGAGAGAGAGTGAGAGGTCTGACAGAAAGATTGGCCAATGCAAGATTCAAGAGTTTGATGAAGAGTAGGGGCGAAGGGAGGATAACGGATGTAGAAAACTGTTATGAAGTAAACTGACACTGGCAATACCACCGACATCGATCGATAGTTAATCTACGTCGGTGGTTAGAAGGCAGGAAAAAGGCTAAAAATAGCCTTTCATCCATTTTCTGAACTGTCGGGTTTAAGTGGCGGGGTAAGAAACAGTCGAGAGGGGTTAAATGGGTGTGAGGATGAGGAACAGGTCATAAATGGGTCATGGGGTGATGAAGGGAATCCAAATAAGGGCATCCTAGGGTGGTGAGGTGGCAAGGGAGAGAGAATTATTAACTTAAAATAAGATAATTATTTCAAATTAATAAGACATAGGTTAGGAGTGGTTAAGAGGACCAAGGGGGAGAGAAGGGGAGGACGACCAAGGGAGTAGACATGATTTCAGTGTCTACATTTGCCCCTTTTTATCTTGTTGGTTGTTTTGGATGAACTGCAAGACAAAAATAGGAGTTGGTTGCCCCAGGTGTGGGATAAGGTATTCCCCCTCAAAGAAGGAGTCAAGGGAAGGGAACTTGGAATCAGGTGCTGATTTGATAGAAAGTGGATGAAAATGGCAAAGATGGAGTGATAATGCTACAATAATCATGATTGCATGTATATCACTTCACAGGATGGTCAGGTCAAATTGTCGCAGGTCAAGGGTCGAGGAGTGCCAAAATTGAAGTAATCGAGCCCCAGCATTTGGTCATAGCTGATCAGGTTATTCAATCTAAGATGTAGCTCCAATATTCATCATGTTCTAGGTATCCTGGGCTCACGAAGTACTCCTAGAAAACACGAAAAATGTCACAAGTAGTGGGGATCAACTGACTTGCAATCTTATACTTGTGAAGGTCAAAAATAGTCTGTGAACAATTTTGCTAACCATTCGTGGGGTAGCATACATGCAAAAATAACCAAGGCAATGTTGTCTTGGAAGTGGTCAGGGTCGGAGGAGATAGGCATGATCTCCAAAGTGGTTGGTCGAGGTGGATAGATGGACGAAAGAATGTGGCCGAGCTAACCTCAGAACACTGAGTGCTGCCTACATAGCCCTTGTCATTAGGGCCTCAGGCCTATGTAGTTCTCCTTAAAAGGGAGGAAAAGGATCAATGTGGTTGATGGTCTTGGTCGAGGTCAAGGTCATGGTCAAAGGTCAAAGGAGGGGTCAAAGGAAAGAATGGTTTGTCCATCAAGGAGATGAACAAACGAGGGTGGTTGAGCTAACCCCAGAGGACGTCGTGTCAACTGAGTGCTACCTACATAGCCCTAGTCTTAGGGCCTCAGACTA
The DNA here is from genome assembly GCA_037957365.1 of Torreya grandis. NCBI lineage: Eukaryota > Viridiplantae > Streptophyta > Pinopsida > Cupressales > Taxaceae > Torreya > Torreya grandis. The sequence continues at coordinate 3,615,576 of JARHVA010000553.1, forward strand.
ATGTAGTTTAGACAAAGAAACAAAATGATTGATGATTGGTGTGGTCAGGTGTTGAAATGATGAGGGTAAGATGATGTTGCAGCCTTTTCCATATTGTGTGATGGTGTATTTTGTAACATTGGTCGAGTGGTCTTTCATCCCTAGCAATTTTCCATATTCATGATGGATGTATGTTAAAAATGAATTGAGGTATATTTATGCTTCAGCAAGTATTAGTTTATGCTTAACATAAATTATGTCTGGTCGATAGTTTCCATGTGTATTGATGTCTACAGAAACTATGTGAAATAGACTATGTCATGTCGGTGGTCTGAAAATGTTTGTTTTTGATTTGGCTGGGTTTTGGATAGATAATTATTGGGTTGAATGCGTGACCAAAGTGTGACAAAAAGCGAAAGGCAAATTGCTCTTTCATTGACAAGTACTAGAATGATGGCATGGATAGGGGTTGTTAGAACAAAAGCCCCATTCATGCATTACGTCGTTGACCAGTGGTTGTGTTTAGAGAAGCAATCAAATCACTTGACATTAAGTGAGCTTGAAATCCCTTGAGTATGCAGGGGTGATAGGTTTGATATGATATTTAAGGAAGGGGGAACCCTTTCTGGTAGGAACAACTTTGCCCCTTTTATAGGTGACCCCGATAACGACTATAGACAAGTCCATGACTCTAAAGTTTTTTCAGTCAATTTGTTTTTTTTTTGGAGGCAGACTGATCGATGTGGGAAGTCTGTGAGGGGATGTTGTCTTGCTTTGTGGTCATGTCATGAAGCTGATCGATGTGGGAAGCTTCAGAGATAGTGTTGTGTATGTAGCAAAATTTATGCATAGCCATCCTTCGAGGGAATGGTCTATATTCTGCTTTATATGTTTTTGATATGACTTTGGCCTAGCTGTCCTTCAAGGGAGTAGTCTAGTGAATACAATAATGATGATGCAACTATCCTTTGAGGGAGCAGTCTACATTTATAGTTTATAACCTTGGAATATGCATCCCATTTATATATATATATATATATTATTTTTTTTTGTTGATTGGACTTTTGGTCATGGACTTGACTATAGAGGTTTAGAGGGTTTCCCTTTTATTAGTACAAAGTAGTCATGCTTGACAAAAGGGGTGACTGATGTTTCCAGGGTTGAGGGTTGAAAGGAATAGGAATGATAATGACGGTGATTGCTCAAGGGATCGAGCTCAAGTTAAACATCAAGTGAATAATTACTTGACTAACAGTGGACTGGTCAAAGATGCAAGGAATAAAAGGGGCTCAGGTTCTGACAAAGTCCCTGGCCCATGGTTGTGTTATGATGCAAGGTCCGAGTCAATTGGGAGCAAACTTTCCCCATTTTCTTTGTTCCAAATTAGTCACATGTTGATTGATGTTGAAGGAGTTAGTTGATGTTTGGTTGAGGTCAGTTGATAGTTGTTGGATTGCTTGGTTGGTTTATGTGATTAAAAGGTTGGTTGATGTTTGGTCATTGTTTGGTCGATGTCTGGTCGAATGTTTGGTCAATGGTCAGATTGATGCTTGTTTGGTCGAGGCATAGTCAAGGTTTAAGATTAAAAGAGTGATCGATATTTGGTCAAGACAGGGTTGAAAGGTTGGTTGAGGCGTCGATGAAGGTTGAATTCCCCCAGCGGCTAGGGAAAATGTTTGATAGATTAGTCAAGGTCGGCTGAGGCTTGGTGGTCAGATTGACTGTGTTGATGTCGAATAAGGGGGTTAAAGTTGGTAAAGGGACCATAGTCTGGCGTGGAAATCCTGATTTAGGTGATGAGGTTCGAGAAGCATGGGTCAGTGTTGATGATTTGTCAAAGGGGTGGTCAAGAGGATCCTTGATGAGAGGGGTATCCTTTCTCTGTTGTTGATGAATGACGGCTTTAAGAGCACAACAACGCTCAGTGTCATGTCCCGGAGTGTGATGATAATGGCAAAATTTAGAGTTTTTGAACCAAGATGGTCTTGATCTAAGAGTTGATGAGTGGGATGGTGTTGAGGGTTTGTTGATAGTATGGTCGAGAAGAAAGGTGTCTTTCTCCAAGCATTGGCAAATGACAACCTTGAGGGCACAAAAATGCTCAGTGTCATGCCCAGGCATGCGATGATATGCACATATCTGAGTGTCGTCGAACCAGGGCAGTTTTGGTCCAATGGATTGATATGGTTTAAGAGGTAAGAGATTGATGCGAGAAGACTGGAACAATTTTTGTAACAGCAGGGCATAAGAACCTGCTAATGGGTCTGTGTGTCTTGTTGTAGTGGGGGTTGAGGACTTTGGTTTGAGAGGCATAAGAGGTATTATTTATACCATCATTTTTATGGGTGGTGTAGCCACATGTGGAGATGGCACTTTGGTGGTGATAGGTGTTGGATGTTTTGGAGGAAATATATGTCTGATGGGTTGAGGGGATAATGGAGGTAGCTTGCCTCTGTGAGGTATGGGAGTAGGAAGCACCCCTATTAAAGTGGATGGATGCAGGCCCAAAATTTAAGGTAATGATGAAGGTGGGGGAGGAATCCTTCGGTGTGGTTTAGTGGCCTTCTTTAGTTTGGGTTGAGGACCACCATTGTGTGAGGTGAGGTTAGATACAGGTTTGGGTTTGGATGTGGATGGAGGTGAGTGAGATGTAGCAATCTCAGTCAAAAGGCAAGAGGAAACCGTGATTGGGTCTCCCTCGGTCAAAATGGGTGAAGAGACTGGTTCTTCTCTTGGTGGAGAAGAAATAGGAGAGTGTGGCTCTATAGTTGGATGGAGCATAGGAATGGTCATGGTCTCGATGTGTGGTCTAGGCATGGGGAATGTATGATCCCCCATTGATTATAAGAAAGATGGGGGTGAGGCAGCCAGTGTGGGTGCCAACAAAGCATCCTCCAATATGAGAGAGGTCGATGGAGGACTAATAGGAGAAGAAAGTTCTTCATCCTATGGAGGAGGAATAGGGGAAGAAGGGTCTTCCACTTGTGAAGGAGATTGGTCAAGGACAAGAGGTGAGACCGTGTTGACCGTGTGTATATTATGGTCTTGAGGGTCATTGGTCATGGTCTGGACATTGTTTTGATTAGGAGGATGGTTGGGAAATGGTTGCTTAAAGATGTCGAGGTGTTGGTTGGGTGGGGCGTTTGGGTTGTCCAAGCTGAGATCACCCTTGTCTAGCATGTCTTGGATGATGTTTTTGAAGGTTTGGCAATTGTTGATGTCATGGCCGTGGACGCAATGATAGTGACAGAATTCAGCCTCCCTATACCATATAGGGAGGGATTTTGAAGAGTCGAATTGAGGTGGTCAGATTGGAAGGAGATTGAGGACCCCATGTTTGACGAGTTTTTCCAAAATGGAAGCGTATGATTCTCCAAGTGGAGTGTATGAATGCTGGATGTACCGTTGTTGGAAGTATTTGGTGATGCTTGGAGATGTAGAAGGTTGAGATTGGTTGGTTGTTGTCAAGGATGGTGATCTAATGACCACAGTGTTGGCCACTCCTTTGGATTTGGAGTGGGAAGAAGAAGGTCTAGAAGAAGAAGGGTCATTGGTTCTTGTGTTAGTATTATGCAATTTGACCTTGTCTTCTTCAATGGCACAAAGTTCAAGCTTTCGGGCCATGATGAAAGCTTCGTCAAAAGTGTGAAATGTTTGAATATACAAGGTAGAAGAGATGTGCCTTGCACATGCTCGAGAAAAGAGGTCGATGAGCTCAGGTTGAGGCAAGGAGAAGGAGAGCTAGTTAATCAAGCCTCTCCAATGGGCGACAAAATTGATTATTGATTTGTCGTCAAATTGCCTGATGGAATAGAGGTCTGTGATTGAGACTTGTTTGGTGATATTGATAGAAAAATGGTCAAGAAATAATTGGGTGAGTTGAGTGAATGAAAAGATAGAATGTCTGGTAAGAGAGCTATACCAGTCAAGGGTGGGGCTAGAAAGAGACATGGGGAATGTGCGTAGAAGTAACGCATCATCGTGCGCTATGAGATAACAAGTGTGTCTGAATGCTCGAAGATGTTGTTGTGGGTCCTCCTTACTCTAAAAGCAAGTAAATTTAGGGAGTTCCCATTGGTTGGGATAAGGTCAGATGGGCACAGAAGGATGAATGGGTTCATTGCAAATTTGGTCATAGGAAAGGACATTGCTTGAACCAGAGATAGAGGTCTCGAGACTAGACATTTTGTCCATCAGAATTTTGATGAAATCTACTGATGGATCGGTGGGTGGGGCACCCCCTAGGTTGTAGGGTACCTAAAAGGTGGTCAAAGGGGTGTATGACATACTTGGTTGCACTTGTGTAGGCACAACATATGGGTAGTGCATCATAGGGGTAGATGTCATGGTCAAAGGGGCTTGTGCCATGATGTTGGAGGACACAAGTTGACTAGATACCGCCAGAGGTGGTTGAGTGGTGGCACTAGTAAAAGGATAGGTTGTCACTCCCATGTGTATAGGTGCAAGAGTGGGGGAGGTCGAGACAATCAAGTTCTGGTATGGTGTAGAACTTGGTTGAATTGTGTGTGATTGAGGGGGTAATGAAACCCTAATGGAGGTAGGTTTAAAAATAGATGGGGAGGCCAAACTTTACATATTGGCCATGGTCAAGTGACTAGTCAAGACAATAGGCTGAGTCATGATGGGTTGGGTAGCGGATGACATCGATGTCATTACCGTTGCGCCTGAAAGGTCCCACATTTGGCTTCTTGCGAGATAGTTTTAGAGGGATTTGACATTGAGGTCCAAGAATCTTTTGAAATCTTGGTCCCCTTCAGGGACAATAGGGGTCTGATTTGGGGTCGGTCGAGTAGGAGTTCTTTCAGTCTCTGAGTGGAACTCCATTATATGACTAGTTATGGATAGGGAAGGCAGAAGCAGTTGATGCCTCGCTTGGTCAAGAAGAGCCTTGGTTTGACTACGTGTCAAAACCATTCAAGGTAAGAAGGGTCAGGTTTTAAAAACTATGTTTTTTTTAGTTTCAAAAACTCAAAATGTGGTTTTGGCAGAAAAAGGGGTTGGGTTTTAGGCTGCTATTTTGAAAAAAGGGACTGTGACAGTGACCGACATCGATTGAAAAACTAATGTCAGTGATATCAGATGGCCGATGTCGGTTAGATAACTGATGCCAGTGAGGAAGGTTTTTGACGTCGGTGGCAAAACCGATGCCAGTGACTGTGTTTTCTAGAAACCCAAAAAATTTGAGAGTTTTTGGAAAAAAGGAAGAAGAATGTCCTCACAAGCTCAAACAAGCAGATAAGAATAGAAAAACATATGGAGAACACAAGCAGATCCTAAGCATTAAATCCCTAGGAATAAATTATTAGGATCATGTTGGCTTATGCCTTAGAATGTGATGATTGGGAAGGTTGGCTTGAAGAATGGGTCCTAGAAGAGGTAGTCTATGGATGGTTTTGGGTTTGTTTAGGTGCTCAAGAGTCTGGGTTAGGTTCCATACATGGCCTGGTGCTAAGGAGTGAGCTCCCCTTAGTTCACGAGCCCAGTGATAAGTTGGTCTCGCTTAGCCAAAATATACTTTACCTAGAGATTATCCTCTGCCAGAGAACGGAGTGGGCTTTCCCCTTGGTGGTGAAATCCAAGTGGGATTGCTGGGATGGGTAAGGTATCCACTGGGTGATGAAATCCTAGTCAGGCCTTGTCTCAGGTAAGTTTTATGTTTGATTTGTGCAAGTGATTCAGTTGTGTAACATAAGTGTGATTAATTCATGATGCAGTCTAATTACTAGATGTGGACTAAGTATGCAATCAAGAAGAAATGAAATGCAGTGTGTTTTAAGCCCAAGTTGAAATGTTAGTTCGTATGAAGACAAATGGAGAAAGGGTTGAAGAGTATGACTTTTAACTAGTCTAAGATGCAAGAAAAGAAAGAAGAGTTCTTTTTAATCCTGCTAATAGTGTCATTTGGAAGATAGAAGAAAGAGATGAAAAAGGAGAAACCTAATGCACCCTTTATGAAAAGAAAGAAAAGAACCCAAGGAAGACCCTAGGGTCCCACCGGGTGTGCCAGAATGTTTCTATACAATTTTCACTTTCACATTCAAAAAGAGAATAAGAAACTAGAAGAAATGGTCTAAGGATTGTATGTACCTGGATGAAGTCGTGCGCACCATAATTCTGAAGTTGTGAGAAATCCTCTTTGGTTATGGAGGATGACACCTAAAAAGTAAAGAGACTAAAACATGAAAAGGCGTTAGATAAGGAGATGGTGGGCTGCCAAGTGAAAGCTTGATTCCAGAAGTACAATGACTTCCTTAAGGGATGTCAACCCACTGATTGATAAAAATAATGTCTGATAAAAAGTAGAATGATAAAAGACTGAAATGATTAAAGACTAAAAAGAAAATGGAAGCAAATGCTTACCTGAATGCTGTTGTCAGCCTGGTCACAGTCGCCGGCATCGGTTGGTCAAGGTCTGCTGACATCGGTTACTATGCCAACGTCGATGGGGGCAGTGGTCTCTACGGCTGGCATCGGTCAGGGTAGTAGTCTTTGGATGAGGTCTAGTTGAGTTTTTGGTTTGTGGATGGGTCTGAGATGGAGTTTGGGCCTTGTTAATGGTCTGTGCAAGGGTCTGGGCAGAGTTGCAGGGACAATGGATAGAATGTATGGTCTGAAAAGGGGCCAGATAGAAGACAGAGGCAATAGGGAGACGGGGAAATAAGGATTCAGGTCTGGTCTGGTGATAGTATGGCTTAGAAGCAATAAACAAAAAACTAATTATAGAAACATTCTAAGCTATTGAAAATGACATAACTGAAGAGTACGTACCTCTTGCCTGCCAAAGAAGAAGTGTAGGAGGTCAGGCTGCTGATGTACCTGTTGTTGATGTAGAAGATTGTTGCAAGGTGGGGCTTCTAATACTTGTTGTGATTACTGGTGTAGAAGCCTACTATGTGTACCTGAGAGAGAGAGAGAGAGAGAGAGTGAGAGGTCTGACGAAAAGATTGGCCAATGTAAGATTCAAGAGTCCGATGAAGAGTAGGGGTGAAGGGAAGATAACGGATGCAAAAAATTGTTATGAAGTAAATTGACGCCGGTAATACTACTGATGTCGGTCGATAGTTGATCAACATCGGCAGCTAGAAGGCAGGAAAAAGGCTAAAAATAGCCTTTCATCCATTTTCCCAACTGCCAGGTTTAAGTGGCAGGGTAAGAAAAGGTTGAGAGGGGTTAAATGGGTGCGAGGATGAGGAACATGTCATAAATGGGTCATGGGGGGATGAAGGGAATCCAAAGAAGGGCATCTTAGGGTGGTGAGGTGGCAAGGGAGAGAGAATTATTAACTTAAAATAAGATAATTATTTCAAATTAATAATACATAGGTTAGGAGTGGTTAAGAGGACCAAGGGGGAGAGAAGGGGAGGACGACCAAGGGAGTAGACATGATTTCGGTGTCTACACAAAGGTTGATAGGGGTCATTAAGAAGAGAATTGATGAAGTGGATGTGATAAACCATTTAGGGGATGAATGTTTTAATTTACCTAAGTTTTTGTAAGTGAGTACAAATATCTGGAATGGAATGAGGAATGGGCATGTTGATGATATCACTAATCCTAGTTGGGTCGACATTGATGCCATAGAGAGAGACTAGGAATCCTAATAATTTTTTAGATGTGACACCAAAGACACATTTTTAAGGATTTAGTCTAAAGTGATATTTAAAAGTATGGTCAGAGATGATGGAAATATTGAAAAGATGAGTCTTGTGACTTTTGGATTTAGCAATGAGGTCATCCATATAGGTTTCAACAATTTTGTGGATAAGATTATGTAAGGTGTGAGTCATTTATTTTTGGTAAGTGGCTTTGAAAATTTTGATATTGAAGTAAATTTTTACATAGAAATAGGTGCCCCATTACATGGTGAAAGTTTTATTATGTTAGTCCTTAGGGGCAATGTGAATATAATTGTAACCTAAGAAACCATCCATAAGAAATAACATTTCATAACTAGATGTGAAATCAATAATGGCATCTATCAAAGATAAATGGAAGTTATCCTTGGGGAAAGAGAGATTAAGATTATGGAAATAAATACAAATGAAAATTACCATAGTGACCTTTTTTTGAATGGGAACTATGTTAGAAACCTATTCAAAATAGTCCATTGGTTTGATAAATCTAGCATCGAGTAATTTTATGATTTACTTATAATATAAAGTGGAAACTTTGGGTGGAAATTTTCTTTGCTTTTGATGCATAGGCTTGGCATCAGTATAATTAATGATGTTATGCACCTTAATTCTAGGTTAAATACCATTATTTTCTCACAATACCAAGCAAATATCTTATGATATTTATCAAAGAATAAGATAAAATTATCATACTCAGTAGTTGAGAGTTCATGAGAAACTATAATTGGTCATGGACATGATAGAGTACCATATTCAATGTGTGTGGTTTATTTGATAAGAATAGCATTACCATCTTGGAAATGTTATGGTGTATTAGGTAAAGAATAAATTGGATTAGGTTTAGGAAAAATTCTAGTAAATAAGTTATTAAATCATGGGGTTTTGGTTTTAAAATTGCCTAGTTTATGATGTTGTTGAGGAAGTTGAGGTTATTGAGCATAAAGTAATTTAAGAATAATTTTGTCACTAAGAAATGTGGTAATAGTACCATAATACTCAACATATACTTTGAGATATAGAACCTAAATACCATGGTGATCATAATTAGAATTTATCTTATGAACATTAGTTGCCTTTACATTGAGTGTAATCTCAGGAGTAGGAGAAGTATATGGATTGGAAGGAATTGGTGTGTCATTAGTTTCATTTATGAGGGAAGGATAAAATGCAACTATGGGTATATAGCTGGTAAAAAATATGCAAGAGATTATATAGGTTTGAAAGGTATAATTTGTTCTACCACCCAAAGAGTATTAAGAAGTAGAGAATTGGTTAGAGGCACATAACCTTCAGGATCTAATTTATGATATATAGAAATGGTATGAACATCATAATTAAAATAATGAATTTTAGATAAGGTTTTTTGATAATTTTGAACATCTAATTCTTGAGATTAAGCTTGGGACATAATACAATTATCATCATATGTTGGAGAAATCATAAAATCTTGATATTCAAGAAGAGTTTCAAAAGGGGAAATTCCAATATTACTGAATGTATATGGAGACATGATGAGAGGATATTAAAAAAAATTATCCACTCCAAAGTCCTTATAAGTCAATGCACATTTAGGTAAATAATTCTCTTAAGCATTTCATGGAGGGGTAAAATCAGTAATCTCTAAAATAAGAAGAATAATATGGTCCCTAGGTAATAAATGAAGAGGAAGCCACTCCTAAATGTAAGGATGTCTATTAGTAATATTGAAAGTATGTTGAAAATCATTAAGTTCATCATCATATAAATTGACAAGAGTGACTTATAAATTTGGATTGATGTTGATTAACTCAAGTAAAGGAGCACTAGTTATCTTAGGAATTGTAAGAATACAATACTAAGATTTGTGATTAAGAAGTTGAATATTCCAAGGGTTGGGATAAACTTCATGCTTATACCATTTGAAATTATGTAAGAATTTAATGCATTAGCTACTATAAAAATCAATTACACTCATTATATGAGTCCATGGGCAAATAAGGAGTATATTGTAATATAACAATAAATTGAGGACCATAAGCTTATTTTAAATGGTTTTAGGTCTTATGGTTTGGAGAATACAAATACAACCAAGTGGATTTTGATTAGTCTTATCAAAACCATGATAAGTAATATGGGATTGCTTGAGATGATCTTTGTTATAACCAAGTTGTTGAATGAGCCTCAAAGATGTCACATTAATAACAAAGCCTTCATTAAATATAACTTTATGGATAAGGGCGGTATTAATGGTTATTTTAATGAGAAGTGGCATATCATCTTCATTAAAAATAATTTCATCAATTATCATGTCCTCTTCAATAAATTCTATAGAGGGCTTGGAAAAAGGACACATAGTTTTGATGGTATGTACATTGGTAGGTTGAGGTTCAATAAAATGTGGTTCTTCATCTATAGAGGATGGGTCTTCAATTTATTATATTTTTTGTATAAGGAATATGAGATGATATGGGGAAGTTCAAACCAACTCTATAAGTGGAATCTTACAAGGCATAGAGTTAAGTTATTCAATAAAGTTTGAATGAGATTTAGAAGAAGAAACAACATGATTTTTAGGAGGTAAAATAGATTTTGAAGGAAGAGAAGTGGTTGGGGTTTTTAAAGGAGGAGATGATTCATCAAGTACTTCCAAATATATATTAGTGGTAGTAGTATATGTGAGAATTTTCTCTTATAAAGATGGCCTTTTTGGTAACAGGATCTTTTTAGGCTGGCTTGTGATGATAATTGACCTTAGCAGTGTCAACATATTGAGAATTGGTATAATATTGGTCATAATAAAAATAAATGGCATAAACATCTTTGGCATTTTATTGACTATTATTTTCAAAAAAAAAAATTGGTTATTAGAAGTAGAATCTTTGGAAACTTGTTCTTGAGAAGAAGCAATGTACTCTTGACAATGAAAGTTGATCATGGCTTCATGATTAAATGAATCACCAAACATATAGGAGAAATAAAATTTAGTGATCCCTCTTTAAGATTCATACGAGTGACCAATGTTAGCATGGAACCAAACAAATTAAATAGGGTCATACCACTTGGGAGGATTGTTAGAATAGGTGAAAGCTTTGGAGGGTAGTAAAAATTATTTCATTTGTTGCACCAAAAGTGGTGTGTGAGAAGATGAAGGAATGTCAACTTTGAGAAATCCTAGTTTGGTTTGAAAATTATTTATAGTGATAAAATTAATATAATTTTGAAAATATACTTTAAGAAGTTTAAGATTAAGTTCAAATTGCTTCATGAGAAAGTCTTGATGTTTATCTTGGTCAATAGCTTTAGTAATGGTTTGGGGAGCAAAAGTTTGAACCTTGTATTGAAGATGAGTTAAATAAATGATAAAGATTTTTAAAAAGTTATCATTAGCCATGTTATGGTTGGATATATGGACCAATTATTTCCATCATTTGATAAATTCATGAGCTGATTTAGTGGGAGATTGCTTAGAATTAATGAAGTGTCTAAGACAATTTTTGGGAAGATCATTGTGTTGAAAATTTTTAATTAAAGGATTGACATAATATTATAATTACAAAATTAAATGTTACATAAGTTGTTTTAACCATTCTTACACATCACCAGTAAAGGTTTTGACTAAGAGTTTAGTTGTGGTGAAAGTATTAGTTTGGATCCACTCTTTGTAAAGGTTGTTAAAGGCTTTGAGAAATGAGGTAGGATATTTAGTCCAATCATACTTGATAGTTGGAGATATGTTACCAATATCAATGGATATAGTTAAGGGAGATAAAGGATAATTTTTAATAGTTTGAATCATCTTGTTATTCATTATGGGTTGAATAATAACATTACATGAGGCATATCAAAGACATGGAGGAATATAATTTGGATTAGCTTGAAGATGGATAATTGAAGTTTCATTAGCCATATTAATCAAATGATTTTTGAGTTTCATAATTTGAGAAGTGTTAAAGGTTTGAATTATGTTAATTTTATGTATGATTTGTGCAATAATTTGAGATATATCAATAAGTTAGTTTTGCACTAGTAGGAGTATTCCCCAAATTGGTATTAGGTGAAGGGTTATTAGAAGATGGATTATTAGTGGGATTATTGATTAAACTTGTGTCAATTTCTCTCACATTAGTTTGAAGGTTTTGAAGATGGGAAATATATTGATAGGTATAAAAATGGTTAGACCCATCAACTTCATCTTGAAGTGTGATTTGTACCATGTGACAAGACATAGATAAAGGAGGGGAGGAGGTGCCCCAAGAGTGATGGTGTTGTTAGGAAGAAAAGAAAGGGAGGAATTAACATCCCATATAGTATCTAAATGGATTCAAGCTATCCAAGAAGATTTTGATATGAGACTTCATGATGATTTGAGATAAATGAAAAAAATGCTAAGAAGGATAATAGTGAACTAATTCAGATAAAGAGGGAAGGTAGAAAAAGTATAGAGTCAACTATATTGACCTTGTACTACAAATAGGAGTTGAAAAAGTGTAAAAAGTCAAAAAGGTTGACCTAGTATTGGAAATAAAAGATAAAAAGGTGTACATAGTCAACAGGTTCAACCTAATACTAGAAACAAAGGCTAAAAAACTATACATAGTCAATAGGGTCAACCTAGTACTATAGATAAGGGGAAAATAGATAGTCTATAATAGACTATGTTGAGTAGAATGACTGTATACTAAAAATAAAAGAAATTGCAAGTTATTTTGAAAGAAAGAAATGAAAGGAAACACACAATCAATTAGGTTAATGAGTTTGATCTAATTAAGGCACACAACATAAAACCTTGCACCAACACTAGCTAATGCAAGATTTTATAATATAACATACAATTGAGAAAAGAGAAAACAATCAACTTGGAAAGTAAAATCTAACTAAGTGGGCATCCTAAATGTTTTTAGATTATTAGAATATGATTTTATATGTCATAGGAAGTTGGCTATAATAAAGGAATTATAAAATAATTTAAGGATGGTTTTAGGATGTTTAGGCTGAAAGGGATCTATATTGGCAATGGTTACATCTTAGTATTGGGGCCTACCCCTTTACTTCACATACCACAACAATAAAGGTGTTAGGTTCTTAGTTAGTATATACCACTAACCTCATGTGTATACTTGGCCAAAAAACAAAGTTGGCTTCCCCCTTGGTGATGAAATCCAAGTAGCTAGGCCTTAGGTAGATAATTTTTAAAATGCATTTTAATATTTTTTGATTTGGTAGTGTGTGAAAAAAATAGAAAAATAGTGCAGCTAAATGATATATTGAAAAAATAGCTAATTAGACTATGTGATCTATTCTAAGCATACAAACAACAAGAAATGAAAGTGTGAGATAATTACTAGCATATAAGTGTTAATTCTAAATTTGAAACATAGTATAGTATAATTTTAGATGATAGTATATGTAGATATTATAGAATAGAGTCAAAAATGTTGCTACTATACTACAAAATCAAGGGTTTGAAAAAGAACTACATCAATAGTGTCAACCTATTTTTCTAGATAGAATAAATAACTATGTCGATAAGGTTGACCTAATTGACTATACATGGGTATTTTTAAAGACTAAAAACTATGAAAAATAGAACTGTAATGAATAATAAAAATGATAGAGAAGAACAAAAAGGAACCTTGGTGGGTTGGAGGATGCAAATGAAAATGAGATTACTATTGAAGTACCCTAATTTATACTTGAAAATTTTTCTATGTCAACTAGGTCAACTTAGTTCTAAAGATTCTTATTTGTTGAAAACCTATAAAATGTACTGTGTTGATAGGGTCAACCTAGTATGTTCTCTAGAAATTTGGAAATGTATAGAGTCAACAAGGTTGACCTAATAGCTTGATATAGAAGTCTGAAAGTGTATTGTGTTGATAGAGTTGACCTAGTATATTGTACCTAATGAAGAACCTCCAAAAATAAAATAGACTCATATTGATGTGACTGTGTGTTAAACCTATGCACATAAGCTAGAGTTATATTAACACTATCGACCTAGTATTGCAAATATAGAGAAATAAAATGACAAAATAATGAACAATGTGAGATAAAAATTGGAAGGGTTAAATTCACATGAAATTCACTAGAATGTATGAAAACATAAATGCATCATGTATATAAACCAATCTTAACTCATAGAAGATAGATCATACCATACACTTTCAATTGGGGACACATTATATTATCGAGAACATGACCAATATGGGGATATTCTAGACCCAATTAGGGGAACTATTAACATAATACACAATTCTAGGGAAGGTTAAAAAGCCTCTAATCTAGAAAAATCATACAATAACCCTAAGGGAGTTCTATGTTTCATATTCACTAAACTAATAACAAGTAAAGTGAAATCTAATCTAGTTCTCACCAAATCTTGTGACACAAAGTGGGGGTTAGAAATAAAACAAACATGTATAGGAGAATATAAATTAAGATATGTATGAGTAATACCCTAATACATGGAAAGAAAATAGTAATATTATATGAAGCCAATACTTATGCTACTTCTATCTACTAAAGAGAAGATGAAAGTTACAGAATACTTACATAAATGATTAACCTATTGAGACTAAATTTATCCCTTAGCCAAAGGGGATTTGTAAGAGGTTGTTTTGGTTTTGTAAGGATCATTAAGAAAATCCAAAGCATCCAAGACTTATCTATAAGACTAGATTCTCTAAGTATAAACCCTAAGCTAAGACTCCTCAAGTAGAATGGTGGAAGAGAAGATTGTAAATAAGTACAAGAGATTAATAAATCTTATTCATTATCTAAATAATGATGAAATGATCTTTTATATAGGCATATTTAACCCTAATACATTCCAAAAGTTTTGGCTAACAAGTTTAACCCAGTTGACTAGTACAATTAAGGACAAAAATTCACTATGTCATGGGCTACGTTAGCTAAAATCTGACCTCAACCCTAAATTAATTTCACCCAAAACTATACAAGGTCGACCTAATAGACCTAGTATAACCAACTATCAAAAGGGGCTTAAGGTAAGGAAAAAAAGGATGGAAATTAGGAAAAGATTGGAAGAGTATGCGATAGATGATTAATATCTTAGGGAATGGTTTTAGTAACTAGTTAGATTGTAAATAAGTAGAAATAATGGATATTAGTCCTACAAAGCACCAATGGTCTATCCACCCTTTTCCCAGTGTATCCTTTAAGGTGTGCACTTATATATATTGAGTTTCTATGGGTTCATTCATGATGTAAAGTGTCAATATTTGATAAATGTTGAAAATATTATGTATATACATCTTCCACTCTTTTCTAGTAATATTATTATACCACTAACAAAATCCATCAATACTATAGTCAAAGTGTCCATCTCTTCCAACACCCCACATACATTTAAATATATTACTAAACTAATCATGGGTATGATATAATATCTATAAACTCTTGATAATGATAAAACATAATAATTATCCCTCAAATAAATATTCACACCCCATATATGGATGTGAAGTATCCACCATGCATCCTCTAAAGTCACCATCATCTCCCCTATAACAAAGTGGAATTGGCTAGTCTCCAAGTGTCAATGTTCTGCTAATGTTGTCATAAATTACCTATCAACTTGAATATATGGAGTCTCTATAATATATGACAACCCCACTACCTATAGTACCCAAATACTATATAATCCTCAACATTTGCTCTAACACCCTAGATCACCTTTTTGTATAACAAGTATGGTAATTCTCTCCTACACATAAAAAAATTACAATATTTTTATGTCCCATGTCTATCAAAAAAAATCATTGCAATATAGTCATCATCAAATGTCACTTTAAACTAACATTTCTTCTCTTTATTATTTTTCATACCATCCACAATGAATTCATTATACAAATAGATGGTTTTTCTACCCCAAGTCAAATTCAATTTAACCTTAATCAAAATAATCATTCAATAAATTCACTATACAACACAAAAAATTTGATTTAGGTTTGAAAAAATTAATTATATGACATGAATAAATTGTATCAACCTTTCACATAACTATTTTTTTCAAAAAACTATTGTGAACTAAAAAGAAACTATTGTTTTCCATCATGAAACCACCAGAATCGACTTTAATTCTATCATTAGGATAATGATGAATTATTTTTTCCTATTTTATCTAAGAATTTTTGGATACTAAATTACCAAAAATATGATTTACCACATCCCAACTTTCCTCTAACTGTTGGTGCACTCAAACTCACTCATTGTGGTGCCTATCAATTGGTATATGCTTCATTTTCATCTCATAATCCAAAAAAAATACAATACTAGGTGGTTAATCAACCAAATCACACAAATTAATTTAAAATAATGAAATTTAAATTTCCCTACCCCTATATATTGACCCACCCCATTCATTTTTTCACCCCAAATATTTTTTATCATATTTTCCATCCTATCACCTCATTTTCTCTCCCAACCATACCACTGATTCATTAGATTACTCAATCTCTTTATCCCATATTGAAAATAAATCTATTAAATTTTATAACTCATATTTGGAAAATTTATTTCTCATTTTACATCTTACATATCACCAATGAGATATATCATTCCCACATATGCTACCGTGTAACACTCTTCATGGGTCACAATCCAAGTTGTAGATTACAAAAAGAAAATATTATTTCTCCAATTTGATCCCTATCACCTATTTTATCATAATTTTTCATGTAATTAAACTCATGTAAACTATTATTATTACCTCCATCATTTTCCATATAACTGTCATTCAATTTAAGCATTCATCTGCATCCATTCTCCTAATATAGCCACTCGATGGGACATCATTCATAATCATTTAAAGCCACCTATGTAATCATATTTTTGCATCCATCTCCACTTTAATTTTATTCATTATTATAAAATTCATCTCTTCTTCTAGTCTAATAACCTTTCAAATAGGGGAAAATGTAAACACCTAAATTATACGATATTTAGTGTCACTATTAACTTTTATTAATATTGACACACTAATTAAACCATCATTAATAATTTTAATTTCATCCTAACATCATTTTCCTATATTTTGTAAATAATTAATTAATACATATTAATTAAATAATAATTCATGCATAATTATATAAAACCAATAAAATTCATAATTTATAAATCACCAAACATATTCCACACTTCTCTCAACTAAATATTGAGTCATCCAACCACTTACTTAACTTTATCCACTAATTTTTGAGTCATCATTGAACATTTCAACCATATTTTTGATTAATACAACTATCTTGACTCATTCATGAGACATTTTCAACTAGTAACTATCTTTTTCCCTTTTCTTTAAAACACATGAGGAATTGGTCTCTTCCACTTCAATGAGGAATCAAATTTGACCATCCATAATTAACATAATTAAATAAATCCATATTTATCCTAGACATTCATCTTCTCACTTGAAATACTATAAATTGAAGTTACATCATCCATTTTCATATTCCATATTTGAGTTATCAAATTTATAGCAAAATTATCCTAGTACCCATTGATAAAATAAAGATCATATGTCCATATATTATTGAGTTTTGATTTTCTTCAAGAATTGATTTAAGCATCCACATACACATTTGTAATATAAAATCAAATTAAATAAATATATAAGGAGATGTAATTCATTTTAATAATGTTCTTGTAAGTATTTTCTTTGTTTTCCTCTATTTTAATAGCTCATTATAAGGTTTTAGTTGAGATTTATAATAGGAATTTTCATTCATTTTTTTATTAATTTACTTGATGCTAAAATTATTGTATCACATAATGATCTTATGTTTTCTAAGTTTTTTTATGCATTGATTTGATGTAAGAAAAAGTGTCTGTATGTTCATTCCTAACTACATCAAGAAGTAATTAGTTTAGATTGGAATTTGCATTCATATTTGACTAAACCAAAAGATAAAATCGATGTAGCATGCATCAACAAGAATTTAATTTCATTTAGGTATAGTATGGTTTTTTAACATGAATGTGATAATTTTGGGTTAGTAGAATTGGTACCTCCTTGATTTATTTAGATGTGAATATATATATATATATATATATATATATATATATAGATGATTATTGTTAAATTTATATGGAATTGGTTGATTTACAGTGCCAAATTATATCTCTCTGCATAATAATATTTAAATATTTAAATTATATGAGTAACTAAGTATTAAATGGTAAATTAAGTAGTCATATTATTAATGAAGATAAAGGAGTCTTGGTACTCTCTTTACATAAGTAGATATGAATTCTTATTGTAAACGATATACTATGTAAATAATAGATAATGGTTTATAATATTGTATATTATTTTTATATATATGCTATCTTATAATTATTATTAATATTTTATGGATCTATATTACAAATTATTTATAAACAAAATTTTATCTTTGAAGGATCTTTGGGGTGTTTTGTGTTGTAGCATTACAAGGGATATAACTGTAAGGACACATTAGTGTTTGATATCATCTTATATCTTGGTTTTATTTATTTATAACTTTATTTTTATGATATGTGAATTAGGTTATCCTCATATTCACCTCTTTATTTCATATGTAATTACATTTAAAATAAGAACATATCATGAAATTATAGCAACCCTAATGCATTGTGTACAATATGGGATTTAAAGTGTAGTGGACTATTAAAAAAGATTAATGCCTTGTACCATTCAATGAGATTTAGTTGAAATTTTTTGGACTTATTCAATTCATGAATTTTGTTTTTCAATATGGTTAAAAAAAGTGATGAACTTCAGTTGAGTTTAATTTATTATATATAATTGTTCACTATGTACTCTTTATCATTAAGATGAATGTGTAAGTAGGAAGATAATTTTTATTTGAAAATAATAAGAATAATTTGATAAATAATGGTGATAAAATATTAAATTTGATGAATCCTCTTAATATTTAATTATACTAGGATTCCATGCTTAAGTTAAAACTTAATTTAATATGGAAAACACTACCAACCTCAAACTAGACATTCATTACCTTTGGGTCAAATTAAAGGAAGGTTGTAATGAGGGTTGGTAGTTTACATACCTAATTGTATTTTAAATTTTATATATGGAATTATATTTATTTATCCATGAAATATTGAACTATACACTATGAAAATACCTTTCAGTATGAACATTGTTGTAAGACTTCAATCCTTTAGATTTATTTCTTGTGTTTACTAATTGACTAACTTCCATGATAGTATCCACAAATAAACATTATTTGAATAAATAATATATAATCACATTTTATTATATTTATACCTTTGTAAATTGAATAACATTGGTTGACCTTAGTCATATAATGTTTTATTTTCTTTACATTATGAAGGGTTTATAAGAAAAGAATTAGGAATGCATTTAAAACTTTCTAAAATATTGGTTGTAGTGTCACATGATTTATTAAGGCTATCTTAAGACTTGATATATTTTTAAAGGTTTTCAAAAATTAATTATCTTAGTGGATTAAATAATGAAATATTTATTTATTATATTTTTTTGAATGGTTACCGCTCTTCTAAAAAGAAAAATCTTGTTGGCATATAAACTATATCGACTTATCCTATATTGGAACTCAGTTATGATTTGGAATTACATGTATTTTTAAGGATGAAGTGGCTAATTATTAATTAATCCCTATCAAAAAAATTATCTATTAAAGTTATTATTGGGATAATGTGCTTAACCACTTAACCTACTAGGTCCCAATGAACTTCATTGTGATAATAATGTAAAATAAATAAATTATATTAGTTCATTAAGTTGTTGGAATTATATATACATATACACATTTATCTATTTTAATCCAAGTATCTTAGACCTAAAATCCATGAAATTTTATGGGTTGAATTTTGGGGGTTATGATAAAGAGGAACCACACAAATTGATATTATGCATGTCAAAAATAAATCTTATATCTCTCTCCCTTCTCTAATCCTTTGTGTTAATAAATCTCATCCTAATAGTTGTCTTGGGTTAGCATTGGGGTAGATCCCCTTACATGCATACATTTAACATTTGGTGATGAGCTCATGCATCTTCAGATTTGCATGAGTATAAGTGTATGGGGTCACAAAAGTAAAAGCAATAGAAAAAAATACAAATATTGTCTAAGAATAAATAAAATCCATAAAAATGATTTCATATATGTTTATTAAATATAGATAACCTCATACCTTTATTTTTTATATCATGTTTGGCAATCTCTTGATCTAATTCTACACAAAGCTAATAAAACTAGTGTTTTCTAGGCCTAGTAAGAAGTATAATTATTCACATTATTCATAAGGATTAGGTTAACATTTTATTCATTATTAAAATTTGATGTGTATTTTTCCTTTTCCAGTATCTTGCATATCCCATCTTCTTTACATTCCTTATTATAGATTGGACATCATTTTCTCACATGAATAAATTATCTCAATCGATACGTACCCAAAAAGATAT
Source organism: Torreya grandis (assembly GCA_037957365.1). NCBI lineage: Eukaryota > Viridiplantae > Streptophyta > Pinopsida > Cupressales > Taxaceae > Torreya > Torreya grandis. The sequence goes on from JARHVA010000553.1 coordinate 3,635,664, forward strand.
TAGTGCATTATTTCTTTGTAACCATATAACATATTAAATTTGCATACATTCTATTATCACATTCTAAAATATAATCATATCCATATAGATTTATCAAAATTAGAGATCCATATCACTTGAGCACATTCTTAGCCATCTGAGGTTCATAAATAAAAATATATATATTACTAGAAACAAATAAATATGCTAGATAATGATTAAGATAAATTGAGTGAAATATTTATATATATAATCAGATGTTTCATTTACATTGAATATTAGTAAAAACTCTAATGTAGAATTAAAATGTGTATCAAAATATAAAAATAGAAAAAAAGGATAAACTTAGACTAGACTATTGTTCATCATATTATTGAGCTCCTCTAGAGGTAGAGTTCCTAGGGATCATATCCCTACTCTATTGATAATGACATAATGTATAATGATGGAGGATATATCTATTATTATTATTATTATTATTATTATTATTATTATTATTATTATTATTATTATTATTATTATTATTATTATTATTATTATTATTACTACTACTTGGGATAATTCCCCTTACACCATTTTTATACTATATGAAACTCACCCACCTTTGGATACAAAATATAGTTAAGAGTCTTCACATGAGACTCCAAACCTACCCACTTTTCTTGTAGGCCAAAATTATCTTTTGTTTATCAAATGAGATCATATTTTTCATGATATGTGGGGTTAAATATGTGCATGTGTTATTGAATACCTATAGGAAGGCTCACATAAATGAAGAACTAATCCTTGTTAAGTCTTTTACCTATATGAAATAAGTTCACCAAGGTGTCTCTTATTAGGTCCATCCACTATGTGGTTGAATATGTAAACACATTCACACATAAATGTGCATTATATATCCAATTTAATAGATAATAAAAACCTAAATAAACCTGAAAACAATTTTAAAATTTTTTAAAGAGATAAAAATACAAAAATCATTGGCTTACTTAGGTTCCCATCTTATCAATCAAGGTCTGAGTCCTCATCAGAACTCATATAAACATCCTCCTCCCTAGTCATGTGATCATTTCCTAAAGTAGGGATTTATCCTCCCTTTTGATCCATTAATATCCTCCTCTTTTAATTACCACTATATATTTATACTATGTATATGCCTATGGTGGTGGTTATATTATTTAATTTTTATCACCTCCTAACACTCCTCATATTACATGGGTTATCTATGTTAGAACATGTACCACACCCCTTCCTCATGATACTAGTGTTACTATTGTAACATTAGTTTACACCATTAGAGGATGTTCTTCATGATCCCTCTAACTAACCTAAACAATGGGAATAACCTCAGGCTATGGGGATCTTGTGATGAGGTTAAACCTCTAGATAAGGATGGCTTCCTCTTGATGGATCAACCATACTAATGATTCTACTTGGAAAAGGATTAGAAAGGGGGGGGAAAGTTTTGTTTATAAAGATAAAATGGAAATGCACAAAATTTAATGAGACACTCACATAAGCATGAAAGCAACACGAGATCATCATAAGATAATGTTTTCTCACACAATCTTACAAACCATCTAATTGCAAAAGTATCTCATGAACTAGGCTCACCTAGCAGTCAAGGAAGCAAAGAATAATTCTAAGAATCACACCAAGAATCTATTAATGGCATAAATAACACAAGTTCAAACCTATAAATAGCTTTAAAACACCTTAGAAGAGGCAATAAATAAGGACAATCAATATGGAATAATCTCCTTCATAAAGACATCATGCACAAGATTATAAAACACTAGCTAAAGGTAAGAGATAGGTAAAAGATCATATTATTGAATCAAGATGTAGTTCTTACAATTTTTCATAGGGTCTATCCTTATTAAATGATAGTCTCTTTCTCTTAAAAAATTAGAGGGTCCATTGGAGAGTCTAAAATTAGAGAGTTAAAATGAGGGGGGAAATAGGAGATATTGGAGAAAAGGGGGAGAGAGAGGATAAGCATGCAATCAAAATTAATAAATGAACTACCACCACCCTTCAATGAATTATCAACCACCTTTTTATCAAATCAAGACTAATCCTCCATTTAAAAATTAATATTTATCTTCCTCGATAGCCTTTAAGCTCTCTCATTGGATGATAAATACACTAGAAGACAAGAATCTATTTTGAAGATGATGAGTCATAATCCTTCCGAGGAAAGATCCTTAATTATCTAAAAAGAATTGAATGTTCTACCTACAATATTTAATGACCAAATCTCTCTTTTTGAATTTATCTACCATGTTCCACTTAAATTTATTATAAATACATCATATCCATGAACCTGATAGAGCCATGACTATATGTGCTTTAAGTGGCTATAAGTACCCACTTTGTTGAGGATATGCCTATCAAAAGATGAGACACTTACTTCATAATCACAAACATGGCCCTATTCCAAACCTAATCATAGGTTTACTATAGATGAAAACCAATCCCATTTATTGGTTTTCATATACTCATGACCTCAATAAAAATATCATCAGGTTGCTTGACTTCATTCTTGATCTTTATTAGGTCTCAATAGACCGAATATGTTCTTGAACATTATGGAAGACAGTAACTCATTACACACATCGATTCCCTTCTAATAATTATGAAAATAGTCATGAAACAAAATTTTAACCTTAGAAAATAAGTGATGTGGGTTCTAAATTTTTAAACTAAAGATCTAAACTAAAATCTAATAGAAGCCCTTAGACTTGAAATATTTATTCTTGTTCAACCTAGATTGCATCTAGATCTTGGTTCTATGCATTTTCCTACATAGGTCCACAAAATCCTTTGATTAGAAATGTCTACTTATGTGTCATCCCCCTGGGCTACCTATTTATTTTTAAAACTTGACTGCTATCACCTTAGACACATGTCCTCATCTTATGACTTTAACAATTTGATCAAATTTGCTTCATTGATTTCCTTGGGAGTCTCCTGGCAATAACCTTAATCATTGACCATTGATTTATGATATACTTTCTAGATTATGCCACTTGGAAATCATGAATTCTCTTTTAGACCTAGATATAAATTCCTATGATTGAACATGATTATGCCATATGGTGACCTCACATGCAATCTAAGTTCATAGACTTGTTGACTTTGATCTGCATAATCAATTTTAATCAACATGGTCAAGCGTGATCTATAAGATCTGATTTTGCCTGATCAAATGCACTTCATCAATTTCTTTGAGATCTCACTAAAATTAATACATATTTCATCATTGCATTCATCCTTAGGATCCATTAACCTTTGACCATAAGCTTATTGTTTATCTTTAACTACATAATTAAATGTGCATAGTAGATCTTCTTTGACCTACTGACCTTATGAGATCACTCATGTGTCATTAATATTTGATCCCAAATTTTGATATCATGCCACTTATCAACCTTAAATTCAACTGAAATCTCATTAAGGATTTTTTAAATCCAAATTTCTATTCCTTATGGTTTGAACTTGACATCCCCAAACATGTCTCACACTACTAGGTCATCTCTGAAGGCTTATATCTTGAGATAGAAAACTCATCAACATACCAAATTTATAGAGGATGTTCATGACATAAAAAAATAACTTTCATGAAAATATTATACCTTGGTTGACTCCATAACCATACATATTAGATGCATAACCAAACTACCCTAATCATTCTTACATGACGTGTCATGATGATCTAGTTCCTTAAATATGCCAAATTAACACATTAAGCTTGTTTAAAGTTTTTCAAAAGCTTTTCAAATGACAAGTAGCCTTATCTTAAATTTTGTATACTTCTTCTACCCTTATATCATTCACTCAACTAGAACCCTACTCAGATTCTCACACCACCTCCAGGTAAATTTTCTTATGTGGGCTAATTTTGGCTAATAGTTAATACATGAACTATAACCCTACTCATGCTTTAGGTTGTCAATTATATTTTACTCTTCCTCTTCACCATTGACTTCCTACCATTTTATTAATATGGGTTTTTGGTGTTAATGGTTTCCACTTAAATATCTATATCCATTCATTTCTAACCTATCATTCCCATATATAGAACATATAAAGAACGGGTAGATTTGATTAATAATGTATCTTAGACTAATATGGCATATTTTCAATAGGGTGTATCTTAGCCTGGCCATGTTCATCATATACATATCATGCACTATCATAATCCACTAGTGTTATAACCTCATTTACCCACTGATATCTCATCATTTGGTAGGGAATTATAATAAAAATATTCAATTATCAGAATACCCAATTCTAATGACACACCTCTGAAAAGAACTATAGTCATCCACATGGATGCCTTAATGGTTCTTTCCACCCTAATATCAAAATCAATATATTATTATGTCATGTGATCATATATATAATACATGATGAGTGTCATGTGGTTGATGTACAAGGAACACAACCACTAGATCCTATAAATGTATTTGCATGTCTTATACAACATGTTTTATCCTAAGGTGAATCTCTTTCTCCTCTTCTCTATGTTCCTCACTATAGGAGCCTAGTTATAGAAGAAGCATAATGTCCCCTTAAATGCCTAAAAGTAAAATATCTAAATATCCACTTTTTAGAGGTTGGGGATCATGGAATAGTCAACCTATTCCAACCTCAAACCCTAATTAACATCCATATTGGTGTATTTTTACCTATAAAAACTCTACCAAGCCTTGGTCCTTGGGTCTATTGGTAAAATTCCTTAGTGTCACTGCCTATATATAGTTATTAAACCAAGGATCTTGTAGGCACCTATGAAAATAATTTTACACTTCTTAGGATCCTAATAAAATAATAAATTAGTTTGGTTAGCATCCCAATAAGTGAACATACCACATAGTATCTTTCTCACTAGGGAAATAGTCCCCATTTTGGTAATGTTAAGTATACCAATTCTATCTAAAATAACCAAATTATTATCCATAAATAGTCTCAAAACCCTCATGACTAACTCCTACTCCATATCTCTAATCCATCAGATATAAACATCTTATAAACACAAAACAAACTTTAATAATCCACTTAACCTTCAAAAACCTCCAAAAACACTTAGAAAATTTTGATGGAAAAACCTTTACTACCTATAGGTGGTAGTTAAAAACAATGTGTAATATTTTAGAACTGCTAGTCTTTATAGATTGGTAGTTATGTAATATCTATTTTAGTTATACAACCATTGCATATGTTAGATGATTGTGTAACCACTACACATGATAAATGATTATGTAACCACTATGATGGCTATATAATCATTAATGTGATTTTGTAATTATCATTCTATAAATATTGGTAGCTTTACCTCATAACCAAAAGTTTTTATCTTCATGCCCTCTTACCCTAAAATCCCCAAAATTCCTCATAGTAATTTTCCTTTTAAAACTATATTTTTCTCATATTACAATGAATTCATGATTTTTAAGACCTAAACTAACATTGGATATGCTCGAACAACCAAAATTTTAGTGTTTCATTTCTCATAATTTAATTTTAAATATGTTATTATTCACATCTTAGCCTTGTATCTCTAATATTATTCATTTTATAGGATAATTTAGGTAATATTTTAATCCCCATGTAAAGGGTAATTAATGCAAGTCCATGTTTTGATCAATTAATATATTTTCCAATTTTGTCATAAAATTTCACTTGATTCATGTTTCTTACTTGCAGGTCACAAATGCATCTTATTTAGATTTGATACACCACATAAGTAAATAAGGTAGGTTTTATAACCATATTTTTACTTTTAGTGTGCCACTAATCAACAAAAAAATACTTTCCAACTTATGACAAGGTGTCTCTTAAAAAGGGAAATATGTATGCACCCAAATCCTACGTGGTGTAACATTTCATAGATGATGATGTAAGGATATCTATTAAAATGCGTTAAGACCTGGTATTCTCCCCATTTTATACTATTCAATTTCAATTTTTTTCTTTTTTATTTTTTAAAATTTCATTTTCTTAATTTTGGCCTTAAAATTATAAAGTTTCTTGTGGCATCATAAAATCACCATGATGGTTGTGGAATTGTCACAATGTTTTACAAAAATACCCCAATGGTTTGTATACCACTATGTTGGTTATATAAATTGACCTATAAATTTAGGAAAGACTCAGATAGTTTTACTAACAATTTCAATGGTTCTATAATATCCATGTATATAGAGTGATGGTTTCACTATGTTGCATGTGTTTGAAACTAGCTCTTGGGATGAACATTTTGATGTGTTTTACATGATTTTGGTCATATTTTTATCCTTTTATCTTGAGTTAAGATTTATAATGTTACAATATAGTATTATTAATGTTTAATTCAATATTAAATACCTCCAAATTAAATTTAAGAAGATCTTAGTCAAGTTTTTTTAAAGTCTACATGCAACATCTTCTCCTTCCTCACAAGTTACTCATTTGCTTTTGAATTTTAGATCTGAAAATAGTATTAAGATTTAAGAATGTATATTTTTATAGATCAATATTTTACATTATTTATAATTTTAATATCTCAACCAAATCTTAAAATAATATTCTAGTCACCCATATGAATTGGAGGAAGAAACCCATGATCCAGTTACATAGTAATCTATTATTCATGAGCAACAAACTATTGTTCAGTTGTCTCTTGATTTGATTCATTATTCTGATTTTATCCTCTTTGTGTTTCCTCTTATTTTATATTTCCCAACTCATTTATTTATAAAATTTACATGGACCTATAAGCCTCAAGATCAATTGATTCTTCCAAAATATTCTTCTCCATTTGATCTCTACTTTGGTTAGGTTTGTGGATTTATTTTGTTAAATATTTTTTTCATTAGATTATATTTCCTCTTTTATTATATTATTTTTAGTTCAAAAAATTATACATAAAATATTAAAAATAAATCATCCATCCCTTATCTCTTTACATTGAAAAGTTTTCTAAGCATGACTCATGGGATCCTTTGTATGATGAGTAACCATAGTAACTATGATAGATAAATATTAGAATCTATGTGAACTAGGCAAATAAATTAATGTAAATTTTTGTTCTAAATCTAAACTAAAACCTTAGATTAAGTTACACAAATAAAAGTAAAATAAATTAAATACTTGAAATACCATCATTAAAATGAAGTACATCACCTTCTCCATTAAGAAAATTGGGTTTGCTCTTGATTATTGGTATGTGGGTGCTCAATTCAATTATCTAAGCAATAGAAAAAATTTCTACATATGGATGTATGATTTTTAGTTTTTTAATGAACACATAAGATAATTTTGATAGATATTTTATAAATTTAACATGGATGATGACACTTTAATTTATATGATTTAGGGTGAGAAAATGAATGGTTGGGATAAATATATATTTATTGGATAATGTTAATTATGGATAGTTAGATTTGAATGCTCATCCATGTGAAAAATACCAATTCCTCATGTGTTTGAGAAAAAAATGGGAAAGTTGGTTTCTATTTTAAAATGTATTATGTATGATTCAGGGTAGTTGGATGAATCACCAATTTAGTTTAAATTTTTAATGATGACTCAAAAATTGGTTGATTAAGTTAAGGATGTGGTTGAATGAGTGAACACTTGGTTAAGATAAGTATATAAGATGTTTGATGACTTAGAAATTATAGGTTTTTAATAAGTTTTATGCAATTATGTGTGCATGGATAATTAAATAATATAGATTATTTAATTTTTAGAATAAGGGATGGAAATTATATTAGTACTAAATTTTAATTGAAGGTGGTGATTAAGTCAGTGTATCAATTTTATTTAAACTTAATTATGACACTAAATGTGGCATAATTTAGGTGTTTACATTTATCCCTCTTCAAAATGGTGTTATGACTAGAAGAAGCAATGAGTTTTAAAATAATAAATAAAAATAGAGTTAATATAGATATATAAATATGATCACCTATGCATATTTAAATTATTATGAATGATTCTACCCTCAAGTGTTTTTAGGGGAGAATGGATGAGGAAACATGCTCAAAATAAAGAAAGGTATTTGAAAAATGATGAAGGTAGTAATGCCATTTAACAAAATTAAGACTATCAATAAAAAACTTATATGATTATAGGCATATGTAAAATGATATTCCCCAAGAATATTTGTGTTAGGGAGTATATTGGAGAAGTAAAATTCCCTATTTGGAAAATGGAACATATTCCAGCTGATAGGCATCGTAGTGAATGAGTCCATATTTAACAAAGGCTAGATGAGAATAGTTATCTACTAAATCATGTTTTAAAATTCATGTTTTCTCATTTTAGGGACATAAATTATAAGTAAATTGAAGTTAAATAAACATAACATTTTAAAAATGGTGGTTTTGAAGTTTATTTAAGTGATTTCATTAGTGAGAATGGTGGGTTTGTGGGATAGATGAGTAGTTTTGTTATAATAATTTTTTTATTAAAATTAGTTATGAAGTCATTAAAACAACTATAAAATTATTTATTATATATAGTGAATTCATTATAATGGTTAATGTGTCTCAAGGGTGAAATGAATTTGTCAAAATTTGGTGAATTTGTCAATTTTAGCTTGTTAGATAGATATGTCATCATGAATGGGTGTTGATGGAAATAAATGATGATGATAAATATATTTATAAATTGAAAAGGACTAACATTGTGCCTTTTGTATGTGTGTAGTATATATTAATTATTATTACTATATGGGAGAGTTAGCCTAGTGTGTTATAGCTAATGAATAGATTTATTAATTATGAGGTGGGTGTCTTAGAGGTAGTGGAATTTGTATATGTTGTATATATGTTAGATATCTATGTAGATAGGGCACTAATTAAAAAATTGGTAAAGCATTAGAATTTATAGACTAGAACATTCCAACTACCAATAAGGGATATGACGATGACCTTGGAAGATGTAAGGAAGATACTTTGCATCCCTATATGGGGTGTGAAGGTTTATTGGAGAGAGACTACATAATAAATATCACTATCTAGGGTGTTTAGAGAGGTCATTACCCATATGATTAAATATCGGACAAATTTGTATGCATCTATGGAATTAGAGGAGACATATGGACTAACTTTAGTATTGATGGATCTTTTTAGTGACATTATACTATCAAAAAAGAGTGGGATATTTTTTTCCTATGTGCTTATTATATGTTATTGTACATATGCTAGAGAGTGTGATAGGTTTTTCATGGGGGCCCTAAATTTTAACACACATATACAGAGACTTGAATGTAGTCATATACAAGGGAGAAAATAGCATAGAATTTTCCACACTATTAAAGGTGTGGGTGTGGGACCATATTCTGTTGGAGAGGCTTGTTGGGTAG